>CAWUFW010000435.1:3728636-4392954 GCA_963921515.1 Calotriton arnoldi | reverse complement strand
AACATTGCTGATACGATGTGAGGTATGCAAAGTAAATTTAATGTAATTCTGTTCAAACCTTGACCTGCAGAAGTTATGCTAATTTTAATCCTAGGGAGTTTCCATTGCTTGGCTTTTTATAGGGGTTAATTTTTCGAGTAGGGCTTCCGAGTTACTATTCCCTGGTGCTAGCATAGAAAACAGACTCAATATAAATATATTTTGGTGGCCTTCATGAAGACAAGGAGAGTCTCCATGGAGCCTTGAGAAGCCAAATAAAGGAGCTGAATAACAACAGTGACTCCACAGAATATTGAACACAGACCTGTAGTGCTGAAAAATATCGTAGCCACAATATCAGCTACCAAACTATTGTGAAAGTAAGCATGTAGCAAGTATGGATTTACTATTCTTAACTCCACATCTATGTACCTTGACAATATATAGCTCATCAGTTAATATTCTACTAGTCGACTATAACAGGATGTGCCATTTGTCTGTGTCTCCAGAATGCAACTATGTCAGGGTACTATGTTTGGTACCATAATTTTCTGAGATCTCAATAATTAATAGTCTTGGGAGGCAGAAGTCTGAAAAATTCATGGTGCCAACACTAGGGTAGTTCCAAGCCCATCCATCATAGGTTATTTAAATAGTCTTTTTGTACATTTATTTGGAATTAAGTGATGCCACTAGTCTGCATCCAATGTGATGTCCTTCAACACACAATTGAAAAAACAATGGCTGTATAAGGCCCCTGAACACTGCCCTATTTATTCTGAGGAACTGAAACAGGTTTTACTGTTTTAGAGGGTCTCTCGTTGCAGAAACAAATCTCCACCCAGAAGATTTGGGGAAGCAAACAAACAGGTTAGGTAAGTATGTGTCAAACAGCATACACATACAAATCAAGCCACGCCCTCTCTTGATTATAGAGTAGGTTCTCAGTACAGTGGAAATGCTAACTCCTATGGCCAACACTCAGGCAAGAAACACCAATGTCTTTAGGTCTGCATAGGGATCAACCCAGTAAATCGTTCCTCGTCCATTTTTGTAATCAAGGTACAACTGATGACTCGCACTTTGCTTGGCAATTTCAGCTCCACAAACATCTCATCTGTCAGGTATCTTGTATGAATCCATTTTTCGGGTTCCTATTTCAGTAGTTAAGTGCCTGCAAATTTATTCTTCCTTGTAGCAAGTTATATATGTATTATACAGTTCCAGTCAACAGTATTTCCTTGCCGAATCCCTCCTGAAAACAGTATACTGCCTGTGTTAGTATCACACAAAGAGAACATTAATACACACCCATACAGGAGTAATTGGTTCATACCCTCCATGGAAATGGCAAAGTACAATACAGAACAAATGGAAAACTGTAAAAGATACTTCACAGATTTAAGTGGGAAAATTTACTAGAGGGGAACATAATAGGTAAAGGCTAAACCAAACAAAACTGTAAAGGCCATTGAAGCAGAGTGAAAAAATTAAGGTGCAGTTTTTGACTAACAATTAACTAGGGAAATTCCTATATAATAGCAACAGATTCCCTAGATTTTCAATTGCCCTTGACCAACAATACAACAGACTATAAAAGAATAAAAAAATGGCTTGTGTACATAGAATAGGGAAATATTTTTATAATCCATCGGAATATATCAAACTGTAGAAACAGCACCTTTGACATTCATACTTTGTGTGAATTTCTAAAGATGTTTTCCCCCAAATTCTTATGTTTATTTAAATCATTCACCATTTGCAGTACAGGTAAAATCATCAAACTTCAAGTCAGATACATGTGAGATTATTAGAAGCCTTGGCCCCTAGGTCCTTGTTCAAAAAAGGAAAAGAATAGATTATATCAGGGCTGCTATAATCTGACCTACAGATTAGGAACTTTTCAACTTTAATCGTGATGATGCTGGAAGTTTTCAATTTAGGGTGATGATGGTGTACGTTTAGAAGACGAGAATGGCAGAAAATAGGGAGAGGAAAAGAGAAGGGGCAAAAGGAGAGGCCATTAGGAAGGGTTCAGGGTGAGAAAGAAAGTGTGATTAAAAGGGAGGCAAAGTGGATGCATCAGAATAGCTAAATGAGGGGAGCAACTGTGAGCAGAGTGTAAATACTGAATACTGAAGAAAGGGGAGGATAAGGTGGCTGTCACTGAGGGAGGTAGGAGGAAAGAGGAGGATGATAGCATTGCCCACCATGACACACAAGAGACTAGTGGATGCAAGAGTGTCATCTTTTGGTCTCTCTGGCACCTAGTTTCCTCAGCAAGACTTGTGGCCCTAAATCTCACACTGCTGGATGCACAGGTGACCTAAAGTTTCCATGTGCTCGGCCTCTGTTCTGGAAATCATTCTGGGCAGAAGGGGTAATGAGTCAGTCCTTTTAACCACCTCAGCCCCTAAAATCTGTACACAAGGTTCCAGGCGTTAGGAGTTTCATGCTAGAAAGATGGCAGGCCCTGACTATCGGCCTGTTCAGGCCCTCTGTGGTAACTTCATTTCTATGCCATGCATTCTCCCTGTTAGTTTAAGTTGAGTGCGAGGGCTAAGCAGCAAGGATGCTGCTAGAGGTGGGGGTTCCCTACTACCATCTTTACCTGTAACAAGTGAATAAATATACTACTGGCTACCTTGCATCTTTAATTACCACATCCTCTTCTTCTGATTGATCTCTGCCATAAATCCTTTATTGTGGGTCCTGACAATGCTTTAATGGCCTTTGTGAGGATGCTAGAACATTTCAGACACTCAGCAAAGCAGCAAAGACATCTTCATATTGGTAAGTCCTACGATAGCCTTTTAAAGCCAAACAGGAATGATGTACACTTGAAAGCAAAAGAAATCCACTTACATATTCTGTGTCCGCTTTGGAGTCATAGTACTCAATATCTCTTTCCTAGAGGGGAACAAAAACAAGAGAGAGTGAACATTAATACTGAAAAGAACTACATTACTGCCAAGCCCTGGTTCATGAGCGCACACACTCCTAGGGGCCGATTCACAGAACTAATCTGAGACAAAATCCTAAACTTACTACTTCTGGTATTCACAGAAGGCACTTAAGATTTTTGGTATTCACAGAAATCACTTACGACTCCTGGGCCCAATTCACAAAAGTAATCTGAGACAAAATCCTAACTTTACGACTTTCGGTATTCACAAAAGGCATTTAGGTGTACTAAAGTTAGGAATCCTAACTTTAGTACTCCTAAATGACTGTTAAGTGTTCTGAAGACTGAGGACTGGGAAAGAAGCTGAGAAAACAGCAGAATTAGTTGGAATGCTATCAGAGGGAGCTGTTCCACACTTCTAACTACATATCTTTAGATTTGTACCCTAAAATGTCAAAAAGTCCCCATGACTTATTGCTTGAAATGATGTGCTCTCTCAAACTGTGGGGTCGAGATGGCATAAAATGTTTTGTGTGAATCAGCATGTCAATGTGATTTTCTTAAAGTCAAGATTTATAGTATAAAGGCAGATTTAAAAAAGCCAGATTGTGTACCTCCAGTAAGACCGCATATTCTGAACACCTAAAGCCAATTCAATACCATTTTTATAGATCGATGGCTGCCTGGCCTCAGAATTTTAGATTCAATTAAGGTCAGAAGCTTTCTTCAAGAACGACTTCAGGTCAACTTACACAATTTAAATACTGTGGCACTTTAAAGAAACATCAGTTCTCTTTAACTTCAGCAAGTAGGAAACAAGATCCTTCCTTCTTAACATAACTAAGACTCCTTGTTTTCCGTTTTTACTGATTTTTACAGATAAATACAGACAGAAAACCATTTATTTTCCTGTCTATATTTGTTTTTAAATGTGGATAAAAACTGAAATATGGGTTGTTTTTGAGTGATTCTCAATGCTGTCAATCATGACTTCCAGGCCAATAGCTGTGCGGATTGAGAAGCAAGGGGAATAAAAAAATATAGGGATTTTAGTAAATAGTCTTGAACAGCAGTAGATTTGCACAATCTTGGTACTGAAATTTACATATTTTCTTATAAGTGCATATTTTACCATCTGAGTGTGTATATATCATTGAAACCTGTCAGGCGTTGAGGCAAGAGTGCACATTAACTGGTAAAATAAATGCAGAAATATACACATTTCAGCTGAATTTTTTCACGAAACCTAAAATAAATATGGATAACTACAAGTAAAATTAGCAAAAAAATATATATGGATAAATACAGACAGAAATGACAAAAATATAAATACCATAAAACCGGGAGCCCTAAACATAACATAACGTGTATTTGTAAAGCACACATTCACCCATAGGTATCTTGGTGCTGAATAACAGATGCTTATTGTTACCCAACTCAATGGTACTCATTTTATCGACTTCAGATGGATGAAAGGCTGAATGGACCCGCCGGGATTTGAACCTGTGACCATGAGGTCGAACACAGGCCCCTGCAGTGGACGCATTAGTCCACTGAGCCACCAGACCCGGCTTGCTCCCCCACAAGTTCCTTTCTTCTGGCTCCCCCTCCAGACCATGTGTAGTTCCCATCATCTGGCTCACCTAACTGTGACAAAGACACTTTCCCCTTCAATGAAATGAACTCTGATCACTGTGTGCTGGAGACTCACCGAAGTAGTGCAGTCAATTTAAGAATTTGAGGCTTAGGGCTCATTTAGAATATGCTGTAGCAGGACTCCTGCACCCCCAAACTCATGTTTTGACCCTCTCATTTAGTGTTGGGCAATATACCAGGTCTTCAACATTGGAACCTTAGATGGCTTCATCATCAGGAACATTTGACAGATTGCTCGTACGTCAATGGGCTGTCAGTCACTTTACATTGGCAAGGCATCCCTATAAGGGCAATCCTTGCTACGTACTTTTCCCCGTAATGGTCCGTCAGAAAGTAGCCTGGCAGCCCTGACTTGGAAAAACCACATATGATCCCCATGTGCTGTGAAAAAAAACTTCCAGGGTGTTAGGGTCATGAGTATTTTTTTTTTTTTAAACAACCCCCACTTTTGGCTTGCCCTCATTCTCTTGGTGTGGCTCGTCACATACACTTTAAGACTGAAATGCAAGCAATCCATTTGTATAAAGAAGGCACTGAACCCGGATATAGCACACTATACGAGTTTGGCGGATGGGTTACTCCATCACTAACATGACAGAGACCACGACCACCCTATTACGAGTTCGATTATGTTCCATTGGATATAATGGAACTCGTAAAACGGCGGACGGGATATCTGTCACGTTTGTGATGGAGTAACCCGTCCACCAAACTCATAATCAGGCCCTAAGAATCTGCAATTTGAAGTTCTTACGTTTTAAATGTAAAATATATTGCAATTCATTCCCCGAGTCTAGCGTACATGAGGCTAGAGCTGAGGGCTGGCGACCCAAGGCACAAGTTAGGCAGGTTGAGACACTATGTGCTGCACTGACTCTTAGGCTGGGCTCTGGCAGCATACTACTGACCTCAGGCTTTGGCCACGCGCTATAACATGGCGGAGGTGAGCAGTCTGCACCCAAAGGTAAAATGGCACTGTGATACGTATTTGTGTGAAGGAGAAGCTTGGGTGTGCGCAGACATGGTGCAACAGGGGCAATGTATAGTGTGCACCTGCTTGTATACCCAAGGCTGAGACTCAAAGTTCTTACCAGTTATTGGAAAGTTTACATTGCTTACACTAGGTAGCCATATACTCTTGACCCTAATTCCACACATATAGAAGGTGCAGGTAAAGAGTCTGGACCCAAACTGTGAAGCTGTCTCATTTCTTCTATGAAAAAGAAAGGTGTGGAAGAGTTGGGAATATGATCGCTGAGGTCAATGAGTGCCACCTGCATTACTGTATATCAGAATATGCATGATGCAGTTTCACACTACCAAGCTTTAAGAGACACTGGCCATTGGGAAATGGTCAAGTTTCTACGCGCTGTCAAATTTCTAAAAAGAGAGGTTTCAGATAGTTTTAGCCATTATCAGCTAGTCACAGCTCATTTCTACTTCCCTGAAGCTTTCTGTAAATAATGCATATATTTATTTTGAAGGTTTCATATAGCGCAAACAAGATCTTTAAGGGTATCAGAACGCTTTACACTTGTTAAAGAACAGAGACATCTACAATCAATATAAATATAGTCGAGAAAGGAACATAATATGACAGAATCTCTGAGAGTGCGGGATCTCCTTCATGATAGGACAGATAAGTCAAAACAGTAATATAACAAACGAGTCATATCATGAGGTCAAGGTAGGCTCAGCGAGAAGAGTTCCAAGGACCTAGAGCAGAAATTTGTTCCTGAGTAGTAATTTAAGTTCTCTTTTGAAAGATGCCGTTATGGTTATATGACAAACAGTGTGATGATGAAGTGCACTTTTCAAATACAAAACAGTCCCTCATGCATTGCAGCGGAAGTAGTTCTTGGAAGGCCGATTGACAGACAAACCAGCCAGTGTATGAGATAAGAGAGAAATACACCTCTGGGTGGCGTTAAAGCTCACTCTATTCTTCTTTAAATTCTTTGGCAACATAGATCTGCTCTAGTCCTGATATTAGAAACAAAATACTCCCAATGGTAGTGTTAGACCTGGCTTGTTCAGCAGGTTTATCCCTAGACTTTTTGCTTTGTGGCCTCCTGTTTTTGTTGGTTTTATGACTCTGGGCACTTTACCACTGCTGATCAGTGCTAAAATGCATATGCTCTCCCTGTAAATTGGTATGATGGATTGGTGATTCCATGATTGGCATATCTGATTTACTGGTAAGTCCCTAGTACAGTGCACTGTGTGTGCCCAGGGCCTGTAAATCAAATGCTGCTAGTGGGCCTGCAGCACTGATTGTGCCACCCACATGAGCAGCCTGTAAATGTAACTCAGACCTGCCACTGCAGTGTCTGTGCGCAGTTTGGTACTGCCATGTCGGCCTGGTAAGTGCACCCACTTGCCAGGCCCTAACCTTCCCTTTTCTTACATGTGAGTCACCCCTAAGGTAGGCCCATGGTTCCCCTGTGGGCAGGGTGCAGTGTATGTGAAAGGTAGGACATGCCTGGATGTGTGTGACATGTCCTGATAGTGAAATACTGCCAATTTCGTTTTTCATTATTGAAAGGCTATCTGTCCCATAGGATAGAATGGGAGTTTATTTATAACGTCTTATAAATATAACTTTGCATTGGGACAAGATAGAAAGATGGAGTTTAGTATGCCTGAACTCAGGATATAAAAATGCAGCTTTTAGTAAAGATAATTTTTATATTGTGTGCTTGAAAACACCATTTTTAGAAAGTAGGTATTTTCTTGCTTAGCCATCCTGTGTGCCTCTGCTGGTTTGTGTATTGACTGTCTGGCTTTGGAGTGGCAGTGGCTGGGGAGGTGCATTCTCTCAGACAGCCACCGGGGGTGGGGGGAGGTTGATGTGTGTCCTGCCTTTCCTGAATGAGTTAGGGCTGGGCTGAATAGACCTGGGCTGCATTCAGAGTAGGGGGAGGAGTTCTCACTAGCACCTGAATAGGCCCGGTCTGCATTTAGAGTGGTTGGAGGAGATTTCCCTTGCACCTGAATAGGCCTTGTCTGCCTTACACAATGCTGTCTCCACCTCCTGCCGGGCAGCTGCACCAGAGAGGACATAATTGGTTTTGGCTGGTCAAAGAGCTTCTCTGCCACCAGAGAATAAATTAATTTGTGCTATAAAAAGTGGGGCCCAGATCCCTGAACTTTAGATTACTGCTGAACTCAGGAACCTGCCAGGAAGAAGAACCGGGAAAGTTGGAGGAGCAGTACTGCCCCTGTGCTGTGTGCTGTTGGGGTTGGCCTGCAGTGGTTGCTTCTGTCTTGGGCAGGGAAAGGACTGGACTGTGCTTTCATCATCCTGCTGTTAGAGTTTTCTCCAAGGGCTTGAAGTAGAGCTTGCCTCCTGTTGGAAGTCTCAGGGATAGAAAAGACTTCAAAGATCATTTCTGGAATTCAAGAGGAACCTTTGCTAAGGAGAACAGCTGGAGAAACTGAGGAGA
The DNA here is from genome assembly GCA_963921515.1 of Calotriton arnoldi. NCBI lineage: Eukaryota > Metazoa > Chordata > Amphibia > Caudata > Salamandridae > Calotriton > Calotriton arnoldi. Next base: position 4,384,968 of record CAWUFW010000435.1, on the reverse strand, counting down.
AGTACTGCCCCTTTGCTGTGTGCTGTTTGGGGTTGGCCTGCAGTGGCTGATTCTGCCAAGGAAAGGACAACGACTTTGCTGTGTCCCCTGCTTCAGGAAGATCTCCCGACGCATCCCCGATCCTCACCTGTTTCTACCTTTTGAAAGTCATATTTTTATTACTGTATTGCGGATGTTTTTCGTTTTGGTCTTGTTTGGTTTAGGTAAAGATTACTTATTTTTCTAAACTGGTGTGGTGTCCATTTGTAGTGTTTTCACGGTATTACTGTATGCATGCACAAATGCTTTACACACTGCCTCTGAGATAAGCCTGTCTGCTCGTGCCAAGTTACCAAGGGGGTGAGCAGGGGTTATTTTAGAAGTGTATCCCCCTTACCCTGACTAGGAAGAAGGGTCCCTACTTGGACAAAGGTGCAAACCATTGCCAACTAGAGACCCTCATTTCTAACAGGTAGCAAAATGCTGTTTGTATTACCAAGGGAATAACAATGGCAGCCATTGAGTTGTATACTGAAGCACAGAGGTCATTGTTGATGCCCTTTGAGACCCTGAAATGAGGTGTGTGCAATTAAACTGGAACTGTTCCATCTGAAACTGACCTTACTGAAGGGGAGGGTCTGAAAATAAGTGCTATGCCCAATGCATGGTGTGGAAAAGTATACAGACTGGAGTGGGATAGGGGCCAGTGATTTGCCACACCATCTAAAGGCTCTGTATTTACATTTGTATATTAATGTAGGAGATGTTATTAAATTAGGAGTTTATAAAGTGTTATGTGTAATCTTTCAGTTACCTCCTATCTCAGAATGTAAACGAAAAACTTTTGCTCGCTGTAGAACTTTTACACTTGTTCATCCGTCCACTCACCACGCTTCACTGCATCATTGACCCATTTCAGAGAAAAGCCAATCAATCCCTTCCTTGAATTTATCCGACCAAGGAACGCAACATGTTGATGGTGATCTTTGCAATGGGGGGTCCAGGCAGACAGCAAGGTGGGCAAGGGAGACTGAAAAACGGACCAGAGCAGCTTGTAGAGAAATTTGGGGGGACAATGTTTGCGCTTGCAAACGTGAAAATCTCCTAAAAGCTTTCACTGCACGAATCTCTCCAGGAACACCATAAAATTCCTTTAACTTCCTCAAGAAAGAATCAATGAGCAGTGAGACATCTTATTGGAGAGTGACCTTTCAGAAATTTAAAGTACGAGGAAGTGAAAAGATTGGTTCTTTAAAAGTTTTATACTGGAATCTCATTGTAATTTGTATTAAGGTCCAGGTTTTAACAGACTCATGTAGCCACTGGTCGTCTCCCAGTGGGGCTATAGAAGCCCCTTGCAACTGAAATATGTTTTTTTAACATTGGTTAGTGCATCTCTTACCCAAATTAGGAAACTAACAGTTCAAAAGAGTTATCGGCCTAGAATTTGAAGAAGGCGGAGCATTTGGCAATCATGTGGAATATATTAATCTTTAATAGTGAAAAAAAAAATCTATTTTTGCTTAAATAGAGTAGGTCGCTTCTGGAAAGATGGGTGTCTGTAGGATAAGCAATGGCCAAAGTAAGAAAAGTTTTTTTATTTTTACATTTTCAAGTGAGATCAAGGATCGAACAAACAAGAATCAGAACAACCAACTTGTCTTAAACATCGAAGAGAATAACATACAATATTTTCATCCCTGGCTGATGTTGCATCTGGCAGCTTTGAGTACTTATTGCTATCAACTTTGCCTCCAACTCTGATCCTCATCTCTTTTTCCAGTTCTGACGGGAACATGGCCATCTGTAATACCTAATTAAAGGAAACCTCACGAGAGTCATCTCACAAATGAGGCCAATTCGTGTATAATGATCTTTAATCAGAAGTGAGTTTTACTAAGAAGAACCTATCCAAAAACGGTCTCGTTGCTCATCGTATCTTTTGTCATCTTAGAAAGGGAGGCGAAGCATAGTATTTCAAGTAGGATGCCACGCAGAGCCTTGAGTAAGGAAAGTATTTGGAAGGATGAATGGGTAGCTGAGACGCGAGCATCGCAGGCAAGCTGGAAAGTTGTGGCTCAGCATCCATGGAGATGTAGGCTTCTAATTTTAAATTCAGGGTTCCCAAGAGTGGGCATAACAACCCATCATTAACCTTATGAGTACAAAGCCAACTGGCCACGCTTGCACCCTCACTAGCAACCAAATCCGGGGTCACAGCACTGATAGCAATTCAAGCTCCAGTCACACGCCACAAATAGCACTTCCAAGCGTTGGCCAAAGACAATCACTAACCGCTCTGCAGAAGACCAGACAATACTTAACTGATCCACCATAATAGAAGCTGATCTTCTACAAGAGCACTCAGTTAAACACATGCCTTCATTAACAATCTCAACGAACCCTAAGCATGGACAGATGTGTGCACCGAATCTCAAAACAATAAATGTTATACAGATTGACCGACCATTACTAGAAGCTGGATGTCATAGGTATGACTTCCAATGTGGATTACCACTTTAGCCTTTTTGATGTTACCTCTAGGGAAAACTACTGATAGTAATCTAAGCAGGGCCAGACTGGCTGTAGCGGGCACCGGGCGTTTCCTCGGTGGCCGCCAAGGTGGGAGACGGTTTTAGACCCCTGGGGGCCGTACTTGTTACCAGGGGCCAGTTTTGCAGCATAGCTGTAATATTGGCCCCAGCAACAAAAGCAGCACAAAGCTTTCCACTAGCACCATACCTTCCCCCAACTTGAAAGAATCTTGCTTTGTTTAACTGTAAAATCATGAATCTGCTGAGCGGGCCTCCATGAGTTTGACAAAATTGAGCCAGAAGTACATGAGAGAAAAGTAAAAGAAATTAAGTTACGGTTGACGAGGAAACTGACCAACAGAGCTGGAAGATGTGTCCAACTGGTAGAACGGCCACCTTGGAAACAACCTTGTCTGTACCATCGGTAAGACAGGTTACAGATGCAAGCCCATTGGAAAGTAGCTCCAAAAGCCATAGATGGGGAAAAAGTCACAGTGTTATTAAAAAACCCTATACTGTCCAGACCTTACTGCAGGACAAGTTGTTGTAGTTGAACCTTTAGGCTTGTCAACAGTGATCTGGACACGCAGGGAATGCCTTTAGAGTGGAGACCAGCGGAATGGGACTCCCAGCACTGAACCAGAAGGGGATACTAGAAAGATGAACCTGACGGCATTCAGTTTCAAGATGAAGAGTTGCACCATAGCGAGACACCATGCAAAAACTGCCTAACTAGGTTTGATTCAGCAGACACTTGACAGGAAGAGATTGCTTTTAAGCAGCCACGATGGATGTTTCTTGATTCCATACAGAAAAGGGACCAAAGCCCATGACATTATGGTGAAAGATCATTGGCTTCTGGGTAGATAAGCAACGTCAACCGTTGGAGAAGCATGTGCTTGTGTGGTTGATATGAATTGGTCATTGGTCTGCCGGATCGGCGGACTAATGCATCCACTCCAGAAACCTGTGCTGGATGTCATGGTGTTGGAAAGTGGATTATTGGTAGGGGCAAATGTAGGTCTGCCACTGGCAATAAGGCCACTAATCCTTGGTAGAACTCAGCATAGGTCTTAGAAAATTATTCTTATGCTCAACCCTTGGTAACGTGGCTGCGAGCAGACAGGCTTAACTTCAAAGACAGGTATGTAAAGCATTTAAAAACACCACTTCAGTAAATAATTAAGACACAACACATAATAAAAATCCAACATCAATTTATAAAAATAGGACATATGTTTATCTTTAAAATGACACCAAAACGATAAAAATCCAATGTAGGGAACAGGAGATATGAATTTTCAAAGATTTAATAAAATATAGCACTTAGAAGTGTATAGCACCATATTGGGATACCTGCTCGCGATAGACCGGGGCAAAGTCAAAGTTTCAGGCCGACCGCGATGGAGCCCTGGGCGGCTACAGCTTGCGGCAGGTCTCGGTCTCAGTTTCTACCTTCACACTTAGAAACTTTTCTGGAGCTTTTCTCCTCGAGGCCCCTCGAAGCTCCCAGCCAGTCTGGATCCGGTGAGGGTTCGGCGGATTGCCTTTCGACGAGCTCCCGGTCAACTTCCCTGGAGCGGACTTAGAAACTTTTTCTTTAGCGCTTCAGCGGGGCAACCCAGGAGCCCAGGCCGACACGCGATGGAAGGCAGGCGGCTTGGCGTTCGCGGTTGCTCCCGGTCACCTTTTCTACGAGCGGACTTAGAAACTTTTCTGGAGCTTTTTCTCGCGGGGTCTCTCGATGCTCTTCATGTAGCCGGATCCGGTGAGGGTTCGCCGGCTTCAGATTTCTTCTAGTCCAGGTCAAACTCTGGAAGTGGGACCGACGGAGCTTTTAGCAGGACGAACCTGGGTGGCTTGGCCGGCTCGCGGTTGAAGGCAGGCGGCTTGGCTGACCAGGTTGAGTTGGTCCCTCTATGGAGCTTTTTTCAAAGTTCCTCCAAAGTTCTCCAAACTTCTTGAACTTCTTCCTGAAGTTCCTCAAAGGATCCCAAAGTGTCTCAAACTCACTCCAAGGGTCTGGAAGCTCCAAGATGGTCCTTGAAAGTTGAGGACTTCAGTTCCCACAATCCACTGGGACGTCACCCATACAAATCCACTGGTAGTTCTCCAAGGTGCAGATTTAGTTGGTGATGTTCCAGATGAGCTCTTTTAACCTGTAGCTTTCAGGGAGTCCACTCTTTAGTTCTTTTTCAGCAAAATAATCCACAGGGCTGTAGTTTCAGATGGTGCAGTTTTCAGAGGTCAGGCCTTAGAAATATTTGCACAGCAAAACTTCTCAGCTTGGCAATGTCTTGCTTCAGTACGTTTTAAGGAGCAGATCTGGAGGGCTCTGCCCCTCTCAGATACTTATTCCATGTTCTCTGGGTCAGACAGGAGGTCACTCCTGACCAATGGGAGCAGGGTAACTCCTCAAAGATATGACCACTTCCTTAAGAGTGTGGAATTATTTTGTCCCAGAGTGCATCAAATCTTTCAAATCCATAATGGCAGATTCTCCAGCAAGGAGGCAAGAGCAGGCTAAACACACCCCTAGGATGGCTAATTTACTTAGACTCTCACCCCTGCATCTGCTCATACCTTCCTTAATCCCCCCATCTGCCTGAGGTAGAAAGTTCAGAGTTGTAAATGTCACTGGGTTCTGCTTTTCTCTTTGAAGCCCATGGTTTACAACCCCTCCCCCTGGCCTGGCATTCCTGTGGACCAGCACACTGCCCTCCCAGCCCAGCTGCATAACCCCAGGGACTCTTTATCACCTCTTCAAGGCAGCTTGGCTAATCCACTTAACTCTGACCAATCAGGGCAGACCACTGGAAGGCTGAATTTGGACTTACAAACAAGAAAGTCTTATAACTTCTTGTAGGTACACTTTAGGAGAAATTCAACAATATCATATTGTTGGATTTATTAATACCATTCGGGGAAATCTTTGAATGGCACTTCTAGCCCTCTCCTATCAAGAGTTATTAATTAATAACTTCCTACCATGTTAACCTATGTAACAGGGGATTTGCAATGGGAAAAATGACTTGGGCCATTTTTCCAGCACCAGGACTTACAAAAACACATTTTATAAGTACTTTGCTTATATCTACAGGACCCCCACCCCATAGGACAACTAGGGGAGACTTTAGGGGTTCTGAATCTGTAAAAATATTGCAGATTCTCACTTCACAGTGCTCCTAGCATCAAAGTTGAATTTGGGCAGCACTTTACCACAATGTGGGAGAGAAATGTGAAATTTCACTTAACCCAGGCATATAAAAACTCATTTTATAAGGGTGTACCTTATCAATATCTGACCCCCCACCTCTGGGACACCTAGGGGAGACCCTGGGGGTCCCTAATATGCCATAACATTGTAGGTTATCCATTTTGTAAGTTCCCCAAACCCCAAAGTCGAGTTTGGGCACAATTTACTTTTTAAAAGCAGTCCTGGCACCCAGGGCTGCTTTTAAACTGACCTCAGGCTTCAGCAGTGCACACATGCAAGTGCAAAAAGAGCTGCTGGCCTCTAAACTGCCATGCCCTAGGGTACTAGGGACTTCTAGGTAGTTTCAATCCCCCTGCCCTATTATATACTAGGGGCGTATAGGGTAGGTCATGCCAATCACAGGGGTACCCCACCATACCATTGTGTACCCTAGTGTATGTAGGTGTTTTAACTGTATTCTAATGTGTCTCTTTCAGCACAGCACTGGCCCTGGGCCTGGTTAGGCAGAGCCCAGGGTCAGTCAGAGTCAGTTACCACCAGTATCAGTCAGCAAAAAGTTGGGGGGTGCCCAGGGCACATGATGACTTTGCAACATAGCCCCCCCCCCAAACGAAAGGTGATGGGTTACTAACCTACACCCTGGTAGTCCTCATCAGCTAAGTGGAAAAACCTGGAAAGTCCATCCGCATTTGCATGGGCAACCGCAGGTCTGTGTTCCACTGTAAAGTCCATTCCCTGTAGGGAAATGGACCACCTTAACAGCTTGGGATTCTCCCCTCTCATCTGCATGAGCCATCTGAGAGGCCTGTGGTCAGTTTGAACACGAAAATGAGTCCCAAACAAATATGGTCTCAACTTTTTCAGGGACCAAACCACAGCAAAAGCCTCTCTCTCAATGGCACTCCACCTCTGCTCTCTGGGAAGAAGCCTCCTGCTAATAAAGGCAACTGGCTGATCAAGGCCCTCTTCATTTTGCTGTGACAACACTGCCCCAATCCCTTGCTCTGAAGCAGCTGTCTGAACCACAAATTCTTTTGTGTAGTCAGGGGCTAGTAGCACTGGTGCTGAACACATAGCAGCTTTCAGAGTGTCAAAAGCCTTCTGACACTCTGGGGTCCAAATCACCTTCTTGGGCCTCTTTTTAGAAGTGAGTTCTGTTAGGGGCCCCCCAATGGACCCATAATTTTGAACAAACCTTCTATAGTACCCTGTCAGTCCAAGGAATGCCCTGACCTGAGTCTGGGTAACAGGAGCTGTCCAGTCCAAAATAGTTTGGATTTTAGCTTGGAGAGGCTGTACATGGCCCCCACCTACCAGGTGGCCCAGGTACACCACAGAACTCTGCCCTATTTGGCACTTGCTTGCCTTAATAGTCAGGCCTGCCTGCTGCATGGCCTGAAGCACTTCCCTTAGGTGGCGTAAGTGATCCCCCCAGGTAGAATTGTATACAGCTATATCATCCAGGTAAGCTGCACTGAACTGTTCCAACCCAGACAAGACCCTGTTCACCAACCTTTGGAAGGTGGCAGGTGCATTCTTAAATCCAAAGGACATTACCTTGAACTGATAATGGCCCTCTGGGGTGGAGAATGCTGACCTCTCCTTTGCTCCATCAGTGAGGGCAATCTGCCAGTAACCTGAAGTCAAATCAAAAGTACTCAGGTACTTAGCAGCCCCTAACCTGTCAATGAGCTCGTCAGCTCTAGGTATAGGGTGAGCGTCAGTCTTTGTGACTGCATTCAATCCTCTGTAGTCCGCACAGAACCTTAACTCCTTGGGTCCCCCTTGTGGATTAGGTTCGGGCACAAGCACCACTGGACTGGCCCATGGACTCTCAGACGGTTCAATTACCCCCAATTCCAGTATCTTAGCAACCTCAGCTTTAATGCTGGCTCTGACATGGTCAGACAACCTGTACAGTTTATGTTTGACAGGTAGGCTGTCACCAGTGTCAATGTGGTCCACACACCACTCAGTGATGCCTGGGGTCAAATAGAACAGGCCAGCAAACTGCTCCAGCACTTGCTTACAGTCTCTGTGCTGCTGGTCTGTCAACTTGGGAGAGAGTATCACCCCCTCCACTGACCCATCTTGCACATTAGTGGAGAGGAGGTCGGGCACAGGCTCAGTTTCCTCCTCCACACCCTCGTCAGTGACCAGTAACATGGTCATGTCTGCCCTGTCATGGTGGGGTTTCAATCTATTCACATGCAGGACCCTATGAGGGTTCCTGGGGGTGCCAATGTCAACCAAATAGGTAACCTCACCCTTATTTTCTAAGATTGGATAGGGCCCACTCCACTTGTCATGGAGGGCCCTGGGAGCCACAGGCTCCAACACCCACACCAATTGTCCCGGAGTATACTCAGGCATAGTAGCCTTTTGATCATACTAGTGCTTCATGAACTCCTGGCTGGCCTCCAGTTTCCTGTTTGCCTTGTACATGTACTCTGCCATTCTAGATCTCAGGCCTAGCACATAGTCCAGCACATTGTCCTTGGCTTCTTTAAGAGGCTTCTCTAAAGACTCTCTCAGGAGGCTCAATGGCCCCCTCACAGGGTGTCCAAACAACAACTCAAAGGGACTGAAACCAACCCCTTTCTGTGGCACCTCCCTGTAGGCAAACAGTAAGCATGGGAGGAGAACATCCCATCTCCTCCTGAGTTTCTCTGACAACCCATTTATCATGCCCTTCAGGGCTTTGTTGAATCTCTCAACAAGACCATTTGCTTGTGGGTGATAGGGGGTGGTGAACTTGTAGTTGACACCATACTCATCCCACATAGCAGTCAGATAGCTGGACAGGAAGTTCGTGCCCCTATCTGACACCACCTCTTTGGAAAACCCACTCTGGTGAACACACCAAGCAGTGCTCTAGCCACCGCAGGAGCATCAATGGTTCTAAGAGGTATGGCTTCAGGGTACCTAGTGGCATGGTCAACTACCACTAAGATATACCTATTCCCTGATGCAGTAGGTGGGTCCAGGGGACCAACAATGTCCATCCCCACCCTTTCAAAAGGAACCCCCACCACTGGCAGTGGTATTAGGGGAGCCTTTGTCTTGCCCCCTGCCTTGCCACTGGCCTGACAGGTGACACAGGAGCTGCAAAACTCCTTTACGTTTTCAGACATATGGGGCCAGTAGAAATGGTTCACCAACCGGTTCCATGTCTTTGTCTGTCCCAAATGTCCTGCCAAGGGGATATCATGACCCAAAGTCAGGATGAACTCTCTGTACCTCTGGGGCACCACCAACCTCCTGGTGGCCCCCTCTTTGAGGTTTCGGGCCTCAGTATAAAGCAGTCCATCTTCCCAGTAGAGTTTGTGAAACCCACTGTCATCCCCCTCCTCTTGCTTAGAAGCAATCCGCCTCAAGCTCTCAAGGGTGGGACAGTCACGCTGTCCCTTACTGAACTCCTCTCCGGAGGGTCCACCTGCTCCTGTCAGTTCTGCCAAATCTGACAGCTCTGGCAGGGACCCTCCCTCAGAGGCCAGATCCTCCCCATCAGGGTTAGATTCTGCCTGCACCTCTGGAGTTCCCTGGGCTGGCTCACCAGGCCCAGTACCCTTGTCCTTGGATGCTTGGCCCTTTGTTCCAGGGTCCAAGTGGACAGCCCCTCCCTTCTGGCTAGTCTGTGACCTAGTCACAGCACATACCCACTCAGAGAGCTCCAATATTTTCATATGGAGTCCTCTCTCCACCTCTGACCACACAGAGGCTTCAAGATCATTGCCCAGTAAACACTGGACTGGGAGCACCTTTGACACAGCTACCTTCATAGGGCCTGTCACACCTCCCCATTCCAAATCCACCACAGCCATAGGATGGAGTTTGGTAGTGCTGTCTGCATAAGTCACCTGGTGAAACTCACCAGGTAACAACCTCTCTGGAGGCACCAGCTCATCCAGGACCATAGTTACACTAGCCCCAGTGTCTCTGATAGCCTCAACCTCAGTCCCATTCACTTTAGGCCTCTGCCTGTACTTGTCCATGTTTGGAGGTAAGGCAGCAAGGGTTGCAATATTCACCCCACCCAGGGACACTAAGGTTGCTTCCACCACCTGACTACTCTTCACTGGGGCACCACTCTCCACCCCTACACTGACACTGGCAATTCCTGTGGATGGCCCCTTAGGGGGGAGCTTCTTGGCGCAGACAGCATCTCCCTGCTTCTGCCCTGGCTGGTTACAGTCAAAGCACTTACCCACTTTTGAGGGATCAAAGAACCTACCATTCTTTCCCTGATTCCACCTCCCTTTGGATTTGGGTTGGCTCGGGGCCCCCTCCTTGTGCAGGTTTTTGTGGGTCTTTGGAGGACTCCTTCTGGTTTTGACCTTCTTTCCCTTGGGCTTTCCCCTGGGGAGGGACCTGTCCTCCTTTCTTCTGGTCACCCCCTGGTGCTGAATGGAAACCCGGGTTCTCACCCACTCATCAGCTGCTTCACCCAGCTCTCTGGGGTCTGTCAGCTTAGAGTCCACTAGATACTGACGTAACTTCTCTTCTGCACAATGAGTCAAAATATGTTCTTTCAAAAACAAATTATACAATTCCTCATATGTGTCAACTTTGTTACCAACAATCCAGCCTTCCAGTGCCTTCACTGAAACGTCCACAAAGTCTACCCAAGACTTTGAACTCAATTTCTGGGTGCCTCTAAACTTCACCCTGTACTGCTCTGGAGTCAGACCAAATCTCTTGACTAAGCATGCCTTCATCTGCTGGTATGATTCTGCCTCCTCTCCCTTCAGAGTCAGGAGCCTACCCCTCCCAGCTACTGGAATCAACTCCCACAGGAGTGCACCCCAATACCTAGAGTGGACCCTACTCATTCTAAGGGCCCTCTCAAAAGCTGCTAGACACTTGTCAATGTCATCCCCCTCTGTGTACTTGGGCACTATACCCTTGGGAAGTTTAGGTTCAAATGCACCACCCCTGGACATCTCAAAATCTTTATAATTTCCACTGCCACCATTTCTTCTCAACTCCTCCTTCTCCCATCTCTTCCTAGCCAATTCCAATTTCTCCTGCTCTAAAGCTATCAAAGCTAATTGAGCCTGAAGCTGTCTCTCTGCAAGGGACGGTAGTGGTTCCTGAGTAAGGGACCCTTCCCCACTCCCACCACCACCTTGATTCACCTGGCTAACACTAGTCACAATGGAAGAGGTCTCATCCACACCCCCTCTTGGGTGAGGTTGGGGGGAACATCCTCCCACCCCCTGGGTTCTCCTCAGCTGCCCCGGCCCAGGCCTGTAGGGACTCAAGTAACCCTGCCTTCCTCATCTTCTTGGCAGCAGGCAGCCCCCTAAGCCTACACTGTTCCCTAAGCTCAGCAAGCTTGAACTGAGACAGTTTAGCCAGGTCCAGCTCCATGGTTCCCTAGTTTTGGGTCACAACAACTAGGCACAACAGACTTAGAACAATTTGGAAAAATTAAAACAATGGATTAAAAACAGTTTAGTCCAAATTCCAAAAATCAAACTCAAAAGTTTTGTTCTAAGGCAATTTAGAGGATTTTTATAACTTTAATTCATTCACTGAAAGGTGTACTTTTTAAACACAAGTCCTCATCCACACCGCTGAGCACCAAATGTTGGAAAGTGGATTATTGGTAGGGGCAAATGTAGATCTGCCACTGGCAATAAGGCCACTAATCATTGGTAGGACTCAGCCTAGGTCTTAGAAAATTATTCCTATGCTCAACCCTTGGTAACGTGGCTGCGAGCAGACAGGCTTAACTTCAAAGACAGGTATGTAAAGCATTTAAAAACACCACTTCAGTAAATAATTAAGACACAACACATAATAAAAATCCAACACCAATTTATAAAAATAGGAAATATGTTTATCTTTAAAATGACACCAAAACGACAAAAATCCAATGTAGGGAACCGGAGAAATGAATTTTCAAAGATTTAATCAAATATAGCACTTAGAAGTTTATAGCACCATATTGGGATACCTGCTCGCGATAGACCGGGGCAAAGTCAAAGTTTCAGGCCGACCGCGATGGAGCCCTGGGCGGCTACAGCTCGCAGCAGCTCCCGGTCTCAGTTTCTACCTTCACACTTAGAAACTTTTCTGGAGCTTTTCTCCTCGAGGCCCCTCGAAGCTCCCAGCCAGTCCGGATCTGGTGAGGGTTCGCCGGTTTGCCTTTCGACGAGCTCCCGGTCAACTTCCCTGGAGCGGACTTAGAAACTTTTTCTTTAGTGCTTCAGCGGGGCAACCCAGGAGCCGAGGCGGACACGCGATGGAAGGCAGGCGGCTTGGCGTTCGCGGTTGCTCCCGGTCACCTTTTCTACGAGCGGACTTAGAAACTTTTCTGGAGCTTTTTCCCGCAGGGTCTCTCGATGCTCTTCATGTAGCCGATCCGGTGAGGGTTCGCCGGCTTCAGATTTCTTCTAGTCCAGGTCAAACTCTGGAAGTGGGACCGACAGAGCTTTTAGCGGGACGAACTTGGGTGGCTTGGCCGGCTCGCGGTTGAAGGCAGGCGGCTTGGCTGACCAGGTTGAGTCGGTCCCTCTATGGAGCTTTTTTTCAAAGTTCCACCAAACTTCTCCAAACTTCTTGAACTTCTTCCTGAAGTTCCTCAAAGGCTCCCAAAGTGTCTCAAACTCACTCCAAGGGTCTGGAAGCTCCAAGATGGTCCTAGAAAGTTGAGGACTTCAGTTCCCACAATCCACTGGGACGTCACCCTTACAAATCCACTGGTAGTTCTCCAAGGTGCAGATTTAGTTGGTGATGTTCCAGATGAGCTCTTTTAACATGTAGCTTTCAGGGAGTCCACTCTTTAGTTCTTTTTCAGCAAAATAATCCACAGGGCTGTAGTTTCAGATGGTGCAGTTTTCAGAGGTCAGGCCTTAGAAATATTTGCACAGCAAAACTTCTCAGCTTACCAATGTCTTGGTTCAGTAAGTTTCAAGCAGCAGATCTGGAGAGCTCTCCCCCTCTCAGATACTTATTCCATGTTCTCTGGGTCAGACAGGAGGTCACTTCTGACCAATGGGAGCAGGGTAACTCCTCAAAGATATGACCACTTCCTATAGAGTGTGGCATTATTGTGTCCCAGAGTGCATCAAAATCTTTCAAATCCATAATGGCAGATTCTCCAGCAAGGAGGCAAGAGCTGGCTAAACACACCCCTAGGATGGCTAATTTACTTAGACTCTCCCCCCTGCATCTGCTCATACCTTCCTTAATCCCCCCATCTGCCGGAGGTAGAAAGTTTAGAGTTGTAAATGTCACTGGGTTCTGCTTTTCTCTTTGAAGCCCATGGTATACAACCCCTCCCCCTGGCCTGGCATCCTGTGGACCAGCACACTGCCCTCCCAGCCCAGCTGCATAACACCAGGGGCTCTTTATCACCTCTTCAAGGCAGCCTGGCTAATCCACTTAACTCTGACCAATCAGGGCAGACCACTGGAAGGCTGAATTTGGACTTACAAACAAGAAAGTCTTATAACTTCTTGTAGGTACACTTTAGGAGAAATTCAACAATATCATATTGTTGGATTTATTAATACCATTCAGGGAAATCTTTGAATGGCACTTCTAGCCCTCTCCTATCAAGAGTTATTAATTAATAACTTCCTACCATGTTAACCTATGTAACAGGGGATTTGCAATGGGAAAAATGACTTGGGCCATTTTTCCAGCACTTACAAAAACATATTTTATAAGTACTTTGCTTATATCTACAGGACCCCCACCCTATCGGACAACTAGGGGAGACTTTAGGGGTTCTGAATCTGTAAAAATATTGCAGATCCTCACTTCACAGTGCTCCTAGCATCAAAGTCGAATTTGGGCAGCACTTTACCACAATGTGGGAGAGAAATGTGAAATTTCACTTAACCCAGGCATATAAAAACTCATTTTATAAGGGTGTACCTTATCAATATCTGACCCCCCACCCCTGGGACACCTAGGGGAGACCCTGGGGGTCCCTAATATGCCATAACATTGTAGGTTATCCATTTTTAAGTGCCCCAAACCCCAAAGTCGAGTTTGGGCTCAATTTACTTTTTAAAAGCAGTCCTGGCACCCAGGGCTGCTTTTAAACTGACCTCAGGCTTCAGCAGTACACACATGCAAGTGCAAAAAGAGCTGCTGGCCTCTAAACTGCCATGCCCTAGGGTACTAGGGACTTCTAGGTAGTTTCAATCCCCCTGCCCTATTATATACTAGGGGCTTATAGGGTAGGTCATGCCAATCACAGGGGTACCCCACCATACCATTGTGTACCCTAGTGTATGTAGGTGTTTTAACTGTATTCTAATGTGTCTCTTTCAGCATAGCACTGGCCCTGGGCCTGGTTAGGCAGAGCCCAGGATCAGTCAGAGTCAGTTACCACCAGTATCAGTCAGCAAAAAGTTGTGGGGTGCCCAGGGCACAGGATGACTTTGCAACACATGGCCACAGGTTTCAATCGCTGCAGGTCGACTCAGCCCTTCATCCTTTTGAGGTCGATAAAATGAGTTGGGTAATAATAAACGGCTGTCACTGACTACCAAGTTACCCAAAGGGGTAAACATGCACTCAAATACAAATATGTTTATGGTATGTGGGCATGATAGCAGTGGTAAGTGGGGATGGCAGCAATATTTACAGAGGAGAGAATAATTCGGTGTTTGCTCAGAGAAGTGAGGAACTCTGGACAGGTAACCTTTCACAACCACCCGGGTGAGACAAGAGGTTAGCACCGTAGATAGCAGGCGTTGCTTGAGGTCTGGGTTAGGAAAAGAAACAAGGCTATTAGTGACACTGCATATTGGCTACAATCAGTGGCAGCTCCTCCACTATGATGGAGGAGCGTCAACCCCCCTGCCATCTGCCTCAAAAACGTCAGGAATGGAAAAAACGATAATAAACACATTTTATTATCATTTCCTGCTGAGTCTTTGGGGCGGGGCCATTGGGGATGACAGGAGGAGTGGTGGGCACTGATATCAGTGCGCATGGCCGTTTAGCCGGCCGCCTCAGGCCGGCCAAACATTCATGCGCATTGAAGCTCTCTGCAACGTGAGCTACAGTGCCGGGTTGGCGAGAGCAGGCACAGGCTCCCAGTCTGTCTGGGAGAATAAATTGAGGGTGCTCAGGCCAATCCTGAAGCTACTCTTCTCATGCATGGGAGCAGTTTCAGGATTGGCTGCAGGGCAGTCTGGGAGCCTGTGCCTGCGAGAAGAGGAGCAACACAGCGCGACGCGGTCGGCTGCAGGTACGTTTTGTTTTTAATTCTTTTTATATTTTGCTGACCTGCGACTTCTATGACCCCCCTCCCCGGCCACTCGTCCACAACACCGGCCGCTACTGGCTACAATTTCCTTGACTATGATTGCTTTGAAAAAAAGATTCATATGGTTATGGAAAAGCATATGCAGAAACCAAAAAAGAAAGAAATGCCCATGGGGAGGGTTAAAGTGAGGAAAGAGATAGAAGTATGGAAAGTGATGGAAGGAACGAACTGAAATTAGGAGGCTACCCCAGCAAAACTACTTTAAAGAATAAAATGAAAAGTTGTCAAAAATAAGTAAGTAACAAATCAATATCTGCACAAAAGAGTTTTCCTAAACCAATTGCTTTATAATTGCACTTGTTGAGTTCTCATGCATACTCTGGGCACTTCTAATATCTGTGCTGCTGAGCTGAAATGCCCAGACTGCGTGACAGCCAATCACGGATCTGTAAAGAAAGTCCATTTCTTTACAGTCCATTATCGACAATCCAGCAGCTATGTCTGCATTAGAAAACAGGAGAACAGTGACTGGTGGTTTGGGACCATCTCGATTGAAACACCTTCAATATTTCTGGGGATGTACATAGACTGAGAGTGGACTGCTGACCTCATCTATAAGGCTGGAAGTCACACAGACTGAATTGTTGTGACCGCTGGAGGATTATCATGTTTCTTACTTGTTTGTATCAGGAAGGTACATATACCAAGACTGTTCATGTCTATAGGTCAGCAAAACGTACATCTGATGCGAAGGACCTTTCAGTGTGTTTCTTCATAAAACTATTAGGTTGAAGTGGCCTCTCAAGATGAAGCAGCCCAAAATGTGCAGTTCAATGAGGGTTTGCATCTAATTGTTGACTTTGCAGATAGCAGATTTTGCCTTATGCGCTTCAGGGACATATCAGATCAATGGGACCATTGTAAATACTCCGCTGAGAAACCCTTGTGACCCATCTGTCAACCTGGGGCTTAACCTAGTAGTAACTCAATATTGCATTAAAGCCACTCAGAGGATGACTGTACAACCTGGGCATTTATAATATAAGATATCAATGGCGGCCGCTACTTAACGAGGGTGGGGGGTAAATGAAAAAAATTATTAAAAAAACACTTACTTGCAGGCCGGCCGCCGCCTCTTTAGCTCCTCGGTCGACTCCAGGAGCAGGAAGCCGGAACCGGGAAGCACACAGGCTCCCAGACTCCCCTAGCCAATCATGATGCTGCCTTACAGCAGATGACCTGCTTTTAGCACCTATTCTGCCCATTTGTTATTTTCCTTTGGTCCACTCTTTATTTTTCTTTCCTCAAGTGTATATGTGTTTATGAAACCATGCCCCATTCTTCTCCACTTTATTGTCCATCAACAACATTACTGAATTCTCCCCTTTCTATAATTCACTCATAACTTCTGTCTTGCAGTCTCCTCCATCTGATCCACTCACTGCCTCTGGCTTCTACCCCATGGCTCCCATCCTCTCCTCTCCGTCATCATCTGGACTACCATCCTAAATACAGCCTAACCAAGTATCTCTGTAGCCGGCTCCTCTATAGTCTTCTTCATCCTTCCTGGTGTCCCACAAGGTTTCACTCTCCTGCTGCTGTCCTCTCTCAGCCATGCAGGTTGCACCTTCCTCTCGGGTAACCCCCCGAAATGCCTTTTCTGCTGTCCTCTCGTTGACAGTTCAGCACCCGTGTTCTCCGCCACAGCCTCACTGTATACACACCCCTTTAAAATGTTCTCATGCAGACTCCCCCATCTCTTACGCAGAACCCACATGTCTCCAGGGTCCGTTCTACCCTGAAGCAGCCCTTAAATATTCTCTCCTACTGTCTCTCGGTTCTTCTTCAGTGAGTCTTCAAGGTGTTCTTTTCTGCTGTGTTCCACGTGTCTCCATCAGCCTCCCCCTCTACAATGAAACACCACTCAAACAATGTCTCCTACAGTCTTCCTATTTGTCCTGCAGGGACCCATGAAGAAGTCCTTGGGTCTCACTATCCTTCCTACAGTCATCATATCTCTCTAGCGGTCATCCCGTCTACTGTGAAACAGCCTATGTGGGTTTCGTCCTCTAGATCCCTTCTCTCCTACAGCAACTCAACACAACTTTCTCAGCAGTGCCTCCTTTCTCTCCCTCAATACCATAGCGTCTCTTCTGCCGTCTCCCTCTACTCTTCCACTCCTTCAGTGTCTGCCCCTACTGGAAGCTTCTGTCCTTCTACGTGTATCCCCTGCCCCCGCCACTGTCAGCCCCTGGCACAAGGCACTGGCCGAGGCCCGCATCAGCTCCTTTCTCTCCGAACTGATGCGGCTACTTAGGCACTAATGGCTTCTGCTTCTCAGTCTAATTACGCGGCTGGAAAGGAAAGCTTTGTGCTGGCCTGCTTGCGCGCCATTATCCCCTCCCCTCCCCCCACCCTTTCTCCGAGCCTCTCTTTCCCGCCTCACAGCACTTCCTTTGCCAGGCTACGCAGACGCCGTTCCTTCCCGCCTTACCGCTCACTAAATCTGCCTACACTCGGACTCCCACCATGTTGGTGTGCTTCTCCCCCTACACAATGGTTTCCCCTCTGACTGCAACTGCTCATATTCACCAATTTGTCACTGCATCCAGCCAATGTAGATCTTTCTTACAGCACCCCCTCCCCGCGCCCTGTTCTTTTGTTCAAACTCTTTTAGAATGTTTTCAAGAACCCAAAACAAAGGGGGGGCATGAAAAAGGCAGAAAGACAAAGAGCAGGTAGGAGTACAAATAACAATGTGCTGTGCCGGATCATGCCGTATAATGTAAGCTCTAAGACCTGATAAAATAGAGTGTGCCTATGCCTCCTCCTCCCCGGCCTCCTTTTCCCCGGTTCCGCGTGTTAAATTGTAGGTGTTATTGCCTACCAACGTGAGGGGGAATCGCTGCTAGTTACAATTAAATGCACACGTGATTACAGTCTGAAAGGGGACCCATAGCTTCAGAGTCGCAAGACACGGACTGCGCCAACAGCCTCAACGTGCTGTTCTTGTATTGCGCGTATGGAGTGCTTATAGCTCACCACATGCCAATCAAAGGAACTTTAGAGAGGGTGTTGGACTAAGTATGTCATCATGTGGGTGAACCAAGGGTAATCCAGCCTTCCCCAAATGCTCCTTGGAACAAAATTATGCTTAGGGCCTTATGAATATTAGATGGCTTTATATTTTCGGTACCACTGTAGGGTGGACAGTCTTTTTTCGCCTCAAAGGTCCTCGAGGGCAGTAGTGGATGGTGTCTGATAGAAATGGTGGGGTAGCGCGGGGGCAGTAACAAACAAACAAACAAAAAAACACTTATCTGACGCTGGGGGCTCTACTCCTAGCCGCTATTCTGCTCCTCTGGGCAGAGGGTCCCAGACTCCCCTGCGGCCAATCCCGACGCTGCTCTCACCATGTGAGCAGCGTAGGGATTGGGCGGAGTGCACTGGTTTTGCGCTCCATCGGGAGCTGGGAGCCTGTGCCTGCTGGTCTCTCCACCAGATGACGGTTTGGCCATCCAAGATGGCCGGCCAAACCATCATGTGCACTGACAGCAGTGCCCAACACCCCCCCGCTGCAGTGCTGTGGCCCTGCCCACAAGACTCGGATGGACGAAAAATAATATGATAATCATTACATTTTTTGTCTGTCTCTGCGGACGGGGGTACGATGCTCCTCTGCCATATCGGAGGAGCTGCCGCTGCTCGAGGGTGAATCTCAGGGAGCTCACCTGAATTGCTGAACCACGTCTGAGTCCTCCGGCTAGCATAGAGTTGCTCACCATGTGTCCATGGAAGCACAGTGCCCTTTCATACACCACCCGTGGGTAAGTCAAAGAAAGTTACGTCAACGAAGTTCTGCACAAGCAGCCAAAACAAAGCTCCTACAGCCCGCACGGTATGATTCCGATGTCTGAGACCAAGTACAGTCAGTTTGTTTGATTTTTTGATGTTTGGGAATAGTACCATCATGGCTCAGGAAATAAATATTCTCCTGCTTGGGTATTTCTATCAACCACCCAGAGACTATTGGCGAATGATAGAGGGCCAATCGTTTGCAGGACCAAGTTGGGGCAGAGAGATGATTACAACTGAAGCATCATGGAAGTTGAGGGGGGGACATGCACTCCCCTGGGTTAGACAGGGCCATGATGAAATCCCACTCAGCAACCGATATGGAATTTTGAACACTCTCGAAGGAGTTGACTGACTGGGCAATAGTACGGCCCAACTAGGAGAACATCTAATCAATAGGGAGTCCACCCCTAAGATACGAGTAGTGAACAATTTATATATAGACCACTCTATCCCTATCAAATCTCATTTAGTTGTAGGCACTTCGTCATCTCTTTCCGCCTTATCGGGGAAGTTTCTAAAAACCATAGGATCATGACATCAGGAGTAATCCAGAAAGATTATAAAATAGCAATCCCAGACGTGATCGAGGCCCACGTAGATGGACACATCCCACCCTCAGAAACGCAAATTAAATTACAGGAGTTGGGTGTGGAGGCAGTGTGCAACCTGGCCTCGTGGAATATTGCAGGCCTACGATCTAAGATAAACAACCCTATTTGGTGTGATTCCATAAAACAACTCGACATCTTGTCCCTTCAAGAAACTTGGCAGAAAGATCCTATCCACATAAATGGTTACAAAACTTTCCACCCCTCAGCTATAGAGGGTTTAAGTGGTAGGGCGAAGGGTGGTTTATGCACCTACATTTCAAATACATTAAATGTAAAAAAGATAGAGAAACACCTTGAGGAGCCTTACTATCAGTTAATTACAATGGATTTTGATAAAAGGTACCATATGCTAATGGTTAACTTCTATAACAATGTTCCGACCAGAGATTTGGGATCAGTAGTAACAAAGCTGACTCTGGATGTGAGGTGTTTATGCAGTAAAAGTATAAAAGACACTATGGTGATTATGTTGCGGGATTTCAATTGCTCACTATGTTCCAATATTGATGAAAAGTTGTGTGGTTTTACTTATGAAGAGGGCACTAGCAATACTCATTTTTGTCACTCGGTGGTGGGGGACTTGTTTAATGAAATTATATTTACCTTAAACTTGGGTTTTGCAAATGAAATCTGTGATCGGCCAGCCCTGATGGGTTTTACCTTCAATGGAAGAGGCTTATACAGCACTATAGACTTTGACTTTGTACTCTTGACAAATAATCATTCTCCTAAGCTACGCGGTTTCCTGGTTGAAGATATCTCACTTAGTGACCATTTCCCACTAAGTTACTGTATATCACTGCCAGCATATAAAAAGGTGGGGAATGATAATATGGACCAGGCACTATCTAATATTACTCTGGATAAAATAAATGGGTATACCCTGCGTTGGTCCCTAGTAGACCCCTTGGTGGTGACAAAAAAAGTGATAAAGAACTGTAAAATGGCGATAGAGTCCTGTCTCAGTGACGTAGCCGTTCCAGCTAACGTTCTGATGTCTTATCAATTAATCTCAGCAGCTGTTAGGGAGGCGTTATTAGTACAAAATTCCAAAAGAAGGAAAACCCAGGGTTGGTTTGACACTCATTGCACTCAAGCATATAAAAACCTAAAAAGGCACTACATGAGTCCGCTAGAAATGCTACCGCCATTAGACAGGCAAGAGCTGATTATAGGTTAGCCCTTAAAAAGAGAAAAAATGACCTGCGTAATGAGGCCTGGGAAGCCTTGCATAAGGCCTCTGTACTGGGAAGCAGCTCGGCTTTCTGGAAAGCCGTCAAAGCACCCTATCTGAACCCAAGAGATGGCCCGTCCATGGAAATCGCTATTAGCGAGGACCTTTGGGTGGATTATTTCACTAGGGTATATGAATCTGACGATAATGTTGAAGCTGTTACAGAACAATTTATATTAGATTCCAATAGGCAACACTGTACTCTTGAGTTCTCCCTGGACGAAGTAAATCGAGCAATTAATGCTAGTCTTGGCGGTAAAGCACCAGGCCCAGACGGGGACCCGGTCGACCTATTCAAAGCTAATCTGGCTTTATGGGGCCCTATTGTCACCCGAGTAATTAACGCCTGCTGCTCTGCTCCTTTGTTGGTTACGTGGACTGAATCAGTGATCGTACCCATTTTAAAAAAAGGAAATCGCCAGGACCTGGGCTGTTACAGGCCCATTTCTCTTCTGGATTCCCTTGTCAAAATTGTGGGTCGAATAATTTTAGAGCGACTACAGATCTGGCAAGAGGAAAATAAAGTTTTGTCCGACATCCAATATGGATTTCGGGAGGGTCTTGGAACTATTGAGCAGAGTTTGAATCTAGCCATTCTAATAAGGAAGTATACACGGGCGAAGGGGGGCAGGTTGTTTTTAGCTTTTGTAGACCTCACTGCGGCGTTTGATTCGGTGCAACACGAGAAACTTTGGGAGATTCTGACAGTGATGGGAGTGGATGCTTCAATAATTATCTTCCTCAGACGCCTATATAATAACGCTCAAGGCCGAATTAGATTCAGTCTGAGAGGGGAACTTACTGCCCCATTCCCCATTAAGAAGGGGGTCAGACAAGGCTGCGTTCTTGCCCCCATGCTTTTTAACCTTTACATCAACGGTCTGGAACAAGCATTAATCAAGAATAGCTACGATTTTACCCAGATAGCCGGACGTCCTATTCCCGCTCTTCTTTACGCTGATGATGCGGTTTTAATGTCCCGAACGCAGGTTGGCCTACAGAGGGTACTTGACAATTTTTCTAATTTTATGAAAGACCTTGGCCTTAGGGTAAACATTTCCAAGACCTTTGTTATGAGGTGTGGGCGTGGTAGTCAAAGGTGTAAGGATATGTTTGTGGACGGACAAAAGATTGAGCCCACAAGGAGATTCTTGTACCTTGGTATACTTTTTGATGAAAAAGATGTATGGACTCAAGCAGTAGCAGTAAAAAAACTTGCTTTTACTAGAACCACTACTGCCCTGGTCCATTTCTCAAAGAAACTGGGTATGAGACCCCCTGTGGAGCTAATTAAGATATATATAAAGCTAAGTGTATCTCCACAGCAATGTATGGAGCAGGGATATGGGGCCTAGCTAATCCCCTCCCGCTGCAAACAGTAGAAAACACGTTTTTGAGATACATCTTGTCCGTACCATCTAGCACATCTTCATATGTCTGCCATGCGGAATTGGGCTTGCCGTACATATCAGATCTTATTAAATTAGAGCCCATTCTCTTGTGGCATAGTGTATGGACAAAAGTAGGGGCCCAATTAAACAGAGACATATTGACGGATAGCCTCACACTGGAAGGGGTCTTAAAAATTCCCTGGCTAAGATACGTTCGCAATTTTTTGGAGGATCTTGGTCATCCCGAGTACTTTTCAGACCCCAGTACTCTGCAAAATATTAGTAGAAAGGACTTGAAGAAGGAGGCTCTACATCATTTGGGAAATCTAAGATTGTCATCTGAGATTCTAAAACCCAGTGTCCTACAGAATCAACAGATTTTAATTACTTTTAATATTCAACCATACCTGAAAGATGTTCCTAGGGGTTATGATCGTCGTTTATTAACGAGATTTAGACTGGGAATCTTCCACAGAATTGTGAGCCTTCCAACAATGAATGACTGGACCAAACAACTGCATTTATGTACATGTGATAATCGCTCAGAGCAATCCACCATACATGTGCTACTGTTCTGTAAATTTTATAAAGTACAGAGAAAGGAGTGGATTCTTCCTATTTTAATAAGTATGGGGATTAGACAATGTAGGCCAGCATTCATTGCTCTACAATTCTTAGATAATGTACATATTATGTGGAAAATAGCAATGTTTTTAAAGCACGTAATTAACCTCAGGAAAAAGATGATAATTCAAATCTAACGGTCATATGGCAACAAAAAGGTATTGTTGTAGTGTTAATGAATTTAAATACTGTATGACCCCAGCTTTTCTTGCTATTTCTTTCTTTTAGCTTCTTTTTAGTTTTAATGATTTTTTACTTACTGTACATTGAATGGAATTAGCACTGTATATATATGATGTTTGCTGTTTTTAACTATATACATATGTTTTTTAATTGTGCTTTTATGATTGTATGAAATAGCAATCGAATAAAGCTGTATTTGATTTGATGTTTTCACATTACTTTCCTTGTGAGCCTCAAGTTCATAACGTTTCTGCAATTTCAAGTGGAAAAGGAAGTGAGCTTCTGTGAAAAGTGCATAAGAGTGGTGTCAGTTTCAAAATAACGAAGCCTAGGCAGCACTACACGTGTATATATCTGCATGATCCAGTCAAACTGCTCCACTGGAGGCTTTTTATATTTTAGGCAGAACTGGTAAAGGAAAACTGAAAGCTTTAAGAGATGTTTGCCACTTTACCAGTTCCCAGAGTCTAAGAACAACTTCGGGCAGGCTGCATTGAGCCTTGTACTCTAACCCAGAAGTTGTGATAAACCTGAGGATTCGCTGACAAACACATGGAGGCACAGTTATTCCGAAAACTCTGGCTCCCACCACCCTACATAGCCCTCACAACCCCACATTTCATCCCTTCCAAAATAGGCAAAGGTCCTTCAACAGAGGGACTCTGAGCACACCCGACAACATAGCTAATATGTGAAGGATCAACGTGGATGTCTTGTTTTAGCCACGATAGTAATAGCATTACTCGCTAAGAGAAAATGTACAAATCACAATGTATTGCAAAATACAAAATTGATCAAACATTCGCAAGAATAGCGACATTTTCACCGAATGTTCAGCGTGCAAAGTCCAGGCTGCTGAAAAGAAAGCAGATTGTACAAATAATTGTAATATCCCACTCTTTGGCCATCTCAGCTGAGCTCTCTCGTCTTTATTTCGCATCAGTCTAACTCTCTCCTTAGGCCCTCGTTGCAAAAAGTCAATTCTTAGGGGAATTAATACCCATTGTGTGGTATTTACCGGGTGTTGTTTCACTTCTGAGTTGCAGAATTCAGTACATGTGCGTTTTTTTACCCCACAAATTCTGCTAAGTTTTGCCTGTAGGGAAAACACCGCAGTTATGCACAAGTTGCAATACTGATAGGAACGAGGGACTAAGGGGCATATTTACAAGGACATTGCACCACAGAAGCGTCACTTTTTACGATGCACTGGTGGTGCAGTGCCCTGCTGTATATTTACAAAGCAACGTTAAGCCACTTTGCATTGCTTAATGCGCTTTGTAAATATAGTACCCTTTCTCGCAGGTATCTGCGTGTAAGGGGCGTGCAATGAGTGTTGCTGTGGGCATTCCACCGCAGCACCCATTGCTTTTTGATGCTGCCCCAGATTTAAAAGGAGGTGTAAATATCAGGCAGTGCCAAAAACTAACGCCAGTGAAAAGCAGGCATTAGATTGGTGCAATGAGGAGAAATACTTTTATTTCTCCTCATTTTTGCTCTTTCTATGCAGCACACATTGAAGGAGCAAATCGCCTTTAATGATTGTTTATGTGCAGGAAGGTAAACAATAATCCCTGCAACACATACACCCTTGCACAATGGTGCAAGGGTGCCTGCATTGCAAATATGATTCCCTGCAACACAGGTACCCTTGCATCATGGTGTAAGCGTGTCTGTGTTGGTGCTAGGCAGCTTTATTTAGCTCCAGTGCAAGGGTAAACACAGGGGTGTGCCATATTCTTGTAAATATGGCACATCCCTGCATTTTTAAATGACTCCGGGCGGCACTGACAAATTGCTTGCAGTGCGGCGCTGCGCCATTTCCTTGTAAATATTCACCTAAGTCTCTCTTTGCACCGTGCTACATCTCATCCGTTCCCTGTGGCCCCTAATGTTTTTTTAGTTTTTCAACCGCTCCCGTTTGCAGCACCTCAGTCATTCACATGGATCAAATCACATAATGTATTACCTTCTTGTTCAGTACCGAGACTAGGCGCTTGAGCCATTACACCGGCTTGCTCCCTCTCTAAGTTACCTCTAGACTTACTTGGCTTGTTTTCACCCTTCCTCCTTTCCCCATATCAGTTTTCATTCTCCCTCCATCTCTTTCTAACCACTCCCTCTTGCAATTCTATTGATTTCCCTGATGCATGTCTCTTTCCCTCTGCTGTTTGGGTTGGCCTCTCACTGACTTTTCTTTTCTTGCTTTCATCATTTTATTGCTTGTCTCTGGCCACTTTTGCTTTGCATCATTTGTTACATCCCATCTAGGTCCTTCTGATAAATTTCACCTGCCTATCACATCGCAAGGAACATTTTTATTTGCATCCAACATGCATATAGGTTTATAAATGTATCGATTTCCGCCACATGTTGCTTTAATTTGTGGATAACAGGAATGGTGAAAGGATACAAAATATGGACTGGGGCATATAATTATATTTTACTTCCATGAATTCAAAACTCGGAGTTCCTGGTCCTGGAACCCTCGGTATGGGTAGCTCTTCTTTTTTTTTTTTTTAGTTTAAAGAGCTTTATTGAAACTAGTAAGAACATAGGTACAACAATAAAGCAAAAATTATAGGAAAATAGCAAAATCTAGCAGACAAAATATATAATAAGGAAGGATGAAAAATTGATGGGAACAAAAATGCCAAGGGAATAAAACTGGAAAATGGAAGCGTTAGTGAAAAATTGTACCATAAAACAAATAGCAATTTTTACAATTTTGAATGAGGAGAAAAACAGAAATGAAGGAGAAAAAAAAAGGAGGAGAGGAGGAAAGAAAAAGGAGGAAAAAGAAAGAAAAAGAGAGAAGAAGAGAAAAGAAAGAAAGAGATGGGTAGCTCTTCTTGATACAGAGTTATCAGCCGGGTGATTTTCCAGGGCACTTTTAATGTGGCCATATGTCTCTTATGCCAGTTTCCAAGCAACTGACCCATTGGTCCCCTGGATCTGGGAATCCAAAGAAGTCTAGAACTCAAACTAAATGTTGTTATGGAAGCAGCAGCAGCAGCATGCACAACCTTCATAGTTGGAGGGATTATAATCTCCACAGCGAACTCGCCAAAACCTGAAAAGAGATTTTTGCTATCTCATTTGAAAATATCATTTTTATGAGATGAAATATTATGCCTCACCTTACCACTGATCCATTGTATATCCCCAAGGTCAGTGTCTGTAAATTAACTTAATTATAAAATGCAGATTTCCCTGCCTTGAAAAATCAACTTTCCCTTGCTCACAATAGTGTTCCTAAAGAATGGGGTAGTGCTAAGTGGAGGACTGAGCAAAACACTTGATCATCTGTCACAACTCACAGCCTACTTACCGTAGGTTCTCCCCTCCCCCTTAATTTAAATCCCCCTTTCTCCTGGGAGTTAAAACAGAGAGGAAACTCCACCACGCTTTGATGTCACAGCGCTGAGAACAGCCACAGCATAACAAGGACTAGGTCACATACATTCCTGCAGCACATTCCTCTGATGCAATCCTTTTCTACACTTCGGCTCTGCTCATTTTTTAATCAGCCGCAGAAGGTGCCGAGATCCATCTTGGACACTTGTATAGAGGACACTATTCATTTTTTCGCCTTTCTTTTCATGTAATAACTTTGAATATCTACACAAGCTCTTCACGTTATTGTTTTCTGCTAGGTTTCTGCATGGCAGTTTTATGACCTTTTATTTCCATTGTATTCAGTACTTAATTTGAGCCAGTGGTTTCCGATGCTCAGCATCGGCACTTCATTGTCAACACCAGCACTTATGATAGTCTGCCACATGGTGGCGCTGTCTATCTAATTTAGAGTTGACCACAACAACAGTTGTTTATTACTTTAATGTACTTTAAAATGACATACTTACCACCCAAGCAATTCTTATAGCTTTGGGGGCCCAGAATAATCTGAATTGTCACACTTGTAGCTGTGTGATTGTTAGTAGTTGTATTGGTACTGTCATTGGCAGTGCTGGCAGAAGCAATGGGTAGCACGAGCTGCAGTGGTCTAACAAGGGCCCTGGTACCTACTTTTTTTTTTACAAATTAAGCACTGATTATATTTATGCCCTTTGTAAATGAACAAGTTATGCAATAATTTTCCCTCCAAAAGACTTTTATCTCCACAATTCACTACATTAACTTGTGTGAACATTACGGTGCATATTTCGATCTCAACATTTCCTTCCTAAATCTTATGATATGTAGTTGCTCATTGTTCACTACTTCACTCACATCTCAGTTTAGAGGTGTTGGGCCCACATGTACGTAGCATTTTCTGTGTTGCAAATGGGCCGATTCGCAGAATCAGGCTATTTGCAACTGGTAGAAAGCTGTTTTCTATGTACCAAACCCTATTTTGCGATTCAGTAACCTATTACTGAATCGCAAAATAGGTTAGCGATTTGGTATTAGGAAGGGGTGTCTTAAGGGCATCCCTTCCTAAGAGCACCTTGAGTGGTATGTATAAATATTTTGCGACCGAAATGCGGTCGCGAAACATTCACTTTTAACCACCAGATTCAATTTGGTGGTAGCCCATTCGCAAACAGGAAGGGCTCCCCAGGGGACCCCTTCCCCTTTGTGAATGTATAAGAAAGCGTTTTTGAGAGCAGGCAGTGGTCCCACAGACCACTGCCAACTCTTAAAAAATGAAAAGAAAACTTTTGATTTTTCTTTTAGGAACGAATCCTGTTTTCCTTTAAGGAAAACGGGCTGCATTTAAAAAATAAAAAAATGTTGCTTTATTTAAAGCAGTCACAGACATGGTGGTCTGCTGTCCCCAGCAGGCCACTATCCCAGTGTTTATAGTGCTTCCCACTGGGTCGCAAATTGCAACCTACCTCATGAATATTAATGAAGTCGTTCAATTGTGACCCACTGAGAATCGCACACAATGTAAAACACACTGTTGTACATAGCTGTTTGCGATTTTCTAATAGCGAATAGCAAACATTCACTATTAGGAAATCGCAAGCGGAAATGTTAGTACATGTGGCCCTAGGTTTTTATTTTTGTAAAAGGGCATATTTTCAATAGTTTCTTCCACACTTACACCATTAAATGAATAAGTCTTAAGCTTAGCCTGCACTACCAAAATGAGAGCCAGATACTTTGGTTTGCCTCTGATTGGTCGTCAGCAGATTATTAAGGGAGCTTTACCATAGCTTATTTAAAATTATTGACGCCTAAGCCAACCATGTGGATGTCTAGCATTCTATTGCATTCTCAAATTTCTAAATCCTTGTGCTCTTTCTTCCAGTCCTTCCCACCCCTTTTTAATCTGTCTTTTCACCAACGTTCTCCAATTTCATTGGTTTCTAACACTCGACTATTTGATATTTTTATAGCTGAAAAAATTTGAGATCAGTGCACTTCTGACCTCAGGATCAGCTCCACCAAAAGTATGGTTCTGATTTTGACATCACTAAAATTACTTTCATGTTTCACCATACTAATTCAACACTAATACTTATGGGTTCCAGAGTAGCGTGCTACTTGCGCTTCAAAACCCCATCAGGGGTAACAAGCGCTATATAAATACAAACCTCTTTCCCTCTTCTATCCCGCCACCTACCCTTCTCTACCCAAATAACTGAATAACATATCCACTACTCAAATTACTTCATATTTTACTATACTAATTTTCAACACTAATCCTTTATGGGTTCCGGAGTGGCATGCTACTCGCCAGAAAAGCGCTTCAACGCCCATCAGGGGTAACAAGTGCTATATGAATGCAAACCTTTCTTCCCTTTTATCCCTCCGCTATCCTTCTCACTCCAAATAACTGACTAATATCCACCACTGAAACTACTTTCATATTTCACCATATTAATTCACCACTAATCCTTTATGGGCTTCCGGAGTAGCGTGCTTCAACACCCCATCAGGGGTAACAAGCGCTATATAAATACAAACCTTTTTTCCTCCTCTATCCTTCTGCTATCATTCCAAATCCAAATAACTGACTAACCTATCCACCACTTAAAATGTACTTGCATGTTTCACTATACTAATTCAACACTAATCCTCTATGGGTCCCGGAGTAGCGTGCTACTCGCCGAAAAAGCGCTTCGACACCTCGTCAGGGGTAGTAAGCGCTATATAAATGCAATTACAATACAATACAATACAATACCCCGTTTGCACAACCCTCAGACATTCCTATGCTCGCCTTGTTTACATACCTTTTCTGACTTTTTTCTGGCAGATGCTAATGATTTATGTAAACAGAGGAAAAACCCACTTACACTGTGGCAGCACGTTGCTTTAAACAAATGCCAGGGGAGGCAATTCCACATTGGCGTAGCTAGGTCTTTTGCCGCCCGTGGAGGTCCCAGCATTTGTCGCCACACGGCGGGCGTAAGAGCAGGGGGTTGCTGGCGATCGATTCCTGCGTTTGCCGCTGACATTTCCGGGAAGGCGGGCTATAAATCCGTTTGCTCCAGAGAGGTGATCTTATAAATGAAACACCTGCGAGTGTAACATACCAGGTTCCACTAGTTACCTTAGAGCAGTGGTGTATCGTGGGTTACCAGCGCCTTTGGAAAGGCAAGTATCCTTCCACTTTTCCTTTAAAATTTTGCGCCCCTAAGAATGCCCTTAAGAATTTTGCACCCAAGGCAACCACCCCTGTGGCCCCGTCCAAGCTATGCCACTGACTTAGAGTGAGGGTCTTTCTCTTACTAAAAGTCTCACGCCTCTCCCTCTTAACTCAATATCACTCCGACTTTCCTTCCCCCCCCATTTTAAAGCCTATCTTCCTTTCTCCTTTCTACTTTTTCTCTGTCAGAGATGTGCCTTCCTAATTGGCTTCTGTCTTTGTTTATCTCGCTTGTCTCCCTTCCACTCTCAGGTCTAGCCCCTCCAACATCTTGCGTACCTCCACATTTTGCCAGCTCTCTGCCTACCTTCTTCTATCCCACCCTCCCTCCCTCTCAGGCTCTCTCTCTCTCTTTCTCTTATAACCTGCTCTAATCACACCTTGCTTGGTTTCCAATTAGTGTCCATCTGCTAGGGAGGGCTGGAAGCTCCTCGCTGAGGGGGTCTGGGGTTAAACACACATTAAAAGCGCCATCTGATGCGGGAATCACTGGAGCGCAGAGCGGGACAGAGGAGCGCGGCGAAGAGCCGCAGTCTTCTCCCCCTACAGGCGATGCAACAGCCTGCCCACCTGAGCTCATGCCAGGGCTTCTGGACACTGGCAGCTGCCACCAGCTGGGCCTGTGATGGTCCAGGGCTCACTCCATCTCTGACTGGAGAGGAGGGGGAACACTAGCTCTTTGCAGGAATACTGCACTAAATGGATATCACAGATTTGCCAACTCCCATGGTGCCATTGTGTGTCACATGATAACGGCGCACGTCATATGGTCACCGGGTGAAGGGCCGCTATCACACAAAGGAGAAGAAGGAGAGCTGGAAAACGTGAATATATACATACATACAAAAACACAGAGGTTTTCGATCAGTCCTTTTCAGCCATTGGTCTGTTCAAGTGACATTCACATTTTACTTCCACTTAGCCCATCATGCAAGATGGGGCAGTGGGCGGGCCTACTCTATCCACTGGCAGGCTTGTACTGTGAGTAACAGCATCTTTCGCATGTGCACAGCTGCCTGGAAAGGAATGCGCTTAAAGGTTGTGGATTGTGTAATGTGGCTGCTGCTCATAAGTTTATTATTTTTTTATGCTTGTTTTTATTTGTGTTTTTATATTCACATAGAGAAAAGATAAACAGTGTTACAGATCATTAGCATCAATACAGTTCATTGAACATTTCCCGCTCTAGTGTTTGCCATGTGGCGGTGCATCAGTGTGTGGCTGGATTGGGCGGTTGAGCCCTCGAGGTATCTCAGGAGGTAATGTGCTGCACATGACAATGTGTATTTTTTCTCAGTTTGCCATTTTTTAAATATTGTGTTTACAAAAAAAATTAAAGAAAATAATCATCTCACATTTGACAATACCACACTCTTGGCATTAGCAATTCTTGTTTACAGATGGCTTCCAATTTTCCCCTAGATGTCTATGTGGCTTGCAACCACAATGAGTTTAGTTTATACATTTAGCACTTTCATATACCAAAACATTCACCCGTGGATAACTGTATCCACCATTTACATTGACTCAGGTGGAAAAGCTGACGGAGAGATTTGGAGGCAACAATATAAATTTTGTAATTCACTTAATACTAAAGAATGGTGGTCCTTGCCGGATTGTGGCATTGATTTACAGCACAGAACTGACACAGCTGCAGCCTCTGTATGCCCCCGCCATGAAACTGATTGAAGCAACGCATTGCTGATGCTGTATAGATTTGAGCTAATTAAGTAGACTGCAAACATTTTTTAAAAATTGTGGTGATTAAGCTGTGAAATGGATTAGTTAATGTCAATGTAATTTTTTCTTCTGCTGTGTTTCTGGTGCAATAAATTGTTCTTTTCGTAATAAAATGTATTGAAGCAATGCATTCGCCTTTATTGATTATAACTAATCAAGTAGACTGAAAAATTGCAAAAAGGTACGATAACAAATGTTGAGGTCATTAAGCCAAATATGAATGCCATTTTTGGTTCTGCTATCTTTCCGGTGCCGTGCAATGGTCTTTTGGTAAAAAATAAATACTACGAGGTGGCATCAAATACATCCCCTTCTTCATCATTGCCTTTTTGCCAATCACATGGCCCCCTACTCAGTGCCCTTCAGGCTGTTACCCCACCCCAATCCGTTTTGGTATGGAGGTGAAATAAATATTGTTCTGTGGTCGGTTAAAGAAACTCTAAACCAAGTAGGGAAATTAATGACAGTTAGTAACCCGGCTGATGTGACGGAGAGAGGCAAATGATGGCATGGCACCATTTTTTGTGAGAGAGGATGGTGTACTCAAACTGGCATCATATGGAAAAGACAAATATTTAGCTGGTTGACAATGGACTAACATATAGCCTTAGAGTCTGCCGTAGCTTGCTCTACCGGCCATTAAAGGCCCACTCCAGCGTTTCGGTGAGGGCCTTTAACAAGGGCGCGGGCCTTTAATGGTCGGTATAGCCCGCTATGGAGTGCTCTAAGGCTATTAGAAAATTCCACCCCTAAAGGGCAGAATGTTCTAATTTGTAAAACAAAGGCCTCACAGAGCCCGAGGGGGTTGAAATCCCCTCGGGCTCCATGAGGCCTTTGCTCACAGCAACAGCTGTGAACAAACATTGGAATGTTGATGCTCCGGGCCTCTACCGGCCATTAGAAACCTGGAGCATTCCACTATCTTCAATAGAGCGCTCAACATTCTAATGTTCTAATAAAAATTATGTTTTCTCTATTCAAAGCTGGGCTGGTTCGTGGAGTTGAGGAACAAATTTCTGTAAATATCAATTATTTGAAGGGCTTCTAATAAACGTCCATAAGAAAAGCAAATGAAATGAACACAAGATATAACAACATTAGGAAATAGTGCGCAGACTATTAAATACAGCAAGACTTTCCTTTCCAATTGGGAAGTAGGTGTTAGATTAATTCAAAGTATTTAGAACATTTAATTCAGGAGAAGTACAACGAGGCCGTGAGGACATTTGTACATGTAGGCCATGATGAACCAGTGGTTTATCTTCTCTATGTAGTATATTGGGCCTGTGTCAGTGGGTGAGGCTCCCTGGTATATCAGTCATTAAAAGACTCTATTGATAATGACCTGCTACAGTGAGATTTATAAAATATTTCCTGTACATTGTATTTAAAGTCATTTTTTAAATTCCTTGATATGTGAAGCAGCATGCAATGTTAATTAATTCATGTTATAAATAAATACCACTAATACTACTACTACCGAGTTCCTCTGATAGGGCAGTGATGGAATATTTACATAGTTTTCACAATTTGTGTTATCAAAAGGCAAACAGTAGGACGAGTCTGAAGCTCAGATCTTTTCGACAAAGCAGTTTTGAGGGCGCTCTCAACCAAGCCGGTCTGTTCTGTCCTACGCAGCACCTCAAAGGTCAACAAGAAATTCTTTTCATACGGCTGACCTCTTAGCTTCAAAAGACCCTTCAGATCTGAATTCCTAGCCCTGCAGAATTGTATTTCCAGCAGGCAGCTCGCTTGCTCATGGTCTTCTCAGGGCAGTACCTTCCTCTCGGACCAGGACCTTTGCAGGTTCCAGGTGCACAGTTTCTTGAAGCAGGTTCACTGCTTTAGGCAGGTTTGTCAGTAGAGATAGGTCCAAATAGCCATGCAGACCAACTCCCAGACAGGCCCTGGGCACGATGATTGAAGTCAAGTGTCATAACAATCTCTCTTTTCTGCCTCAACGGGCAGAAGCTCATTCTGCAGCATTCAGGGAGGATTTGTCTCCTCAAGTGTTACAAGCAAATTCTGAAATCTAAGTGATCCAAATAAGAGGTGATATTTGATTTCTGATGTTGTGTTCCCTTTAATACCTTGCAATGTAAATCTTACAGTTTTAAGCATGAATGTTTTCCTATGGAATGGGGAAGTGGAGAGCTGGACGGTGGCTGAGTTGGACGCTGAGGAAATAAGGCTAGTTCCCACTTCGTTTTGGTGAATCTTGGTGTTGGATTGAGCACCGCAGCTGATATTAAAATTCAGATGATGAGAACACACTTGTCATCAACACGTTAGATTTTCCTGCCGACAGTGAGTGAGCCGACACCAGGAATGTGATGCGTTAGGTGAACCATCAGAAGAAATAAAGAGCAGCTCCAATACCATTTCGGTGAACCTTGGTGTTTTTGTGAGCACCAACGCTAATATTGGAATTCTGGCAATGAGCAGAGAACTCACTTGTCATCTTGTCAAGTTTCCCTGCAGAGAGTGAGGACAGTGATGCTGGGAGTGCGGTGCATCAAGGTGAACCATCGGAGGGAAAAAGAGGAGCTCCCACATCGTTTTCGTGAATCCTTGTGTTTGTGTGGAAGCAACCCCTGATATTACACAAGATTTCTTAAAAGTGGGACAGAAATCAACCAATTCCATTGGAGTTTTCATTTCCAAGCAGAAGAATCTGGACTTCCTTAGCTTTAGTGTCATCTGGGCGACGTCTGCACTCCACTTCCTGTTGGGAAATGGACCACCCCTCGTTTTCATTAGGGTTTGTGGTCATTTACAGATAAGAAATTAGCTTCAACCAGAGAAGGCTTCATTACCTTCAACACAAAGACCCTTCCCTCAATTGTAGCTCAATGATGAATGTTTTGACTAATACCGCTCAATCAGCGCTAGATTTGGTTCAGATTTTGCTAGCCTTTTTTATATATAATATACATTTAGAGCCTGAAGCCCAGTAAGGGTGACCACCTCACTCAATATCATCATGCACATTGTTTCCAGTTCTGCGCTTTCTTGTAACAACCTAATATAGTCTGGCTGTTGTGTTCTTGGAGCACTTCCACTGAACTAATTAGGACAAAACACCTGATAACAATGAGTTGTAGATTAAAAGCCAGGAATGGAAAAATGTCCACGATGGCATTGAATAGGTGGTCACCCTAGCTGAGTTTCAGGTTCTACATATCAGATATATAAGAAAAGGCCAGCAAAATCTAGCACGCAGCCTAGTGTCGGTTGATCATTGGGATAGTACAAAAGTCTGAAAAGAAGGTACGGGAGGTGGAGCCTGTGAAGGTCCGAACACGCTATGATATGTGCACAGAGCCTTATGCAGTGTTGGAAAAGATCAGTGAGGTTAATTACTGGGTGGGTGTTGCACCTTTGCTACAGACAGGGCTTAATTTGAGCCAGTGGTTTCCGGTGCTCAGCACTGGCACTTAATCATCAACACCGGCGCTTTGCACGAGCACCAGTTCAGGACACATTCACAATCATTTATGAGGCACGGGGAGATTACAGGATATTGAGCCGACCCGAGACTCGAACCTTGTTCCCCAGCTCCGTAGTTGGTGACTCTGGCCATTAAGCCACATCCTTGCTCCTCTTTCATGGTTGGTAGTTGGTTCTGGTTTAGGCGGCACCAGCAGGAGAGCCAGGGCTCTTGTCAGGAGACAAGCTTCCTCCTCACAAGAGCCCCGGCACCTATTTTTTTACAAATTAACCGCTGGCTACAGACACACTGGCCAATCTTAGAGAGAGGCCATGTAAGCTATTGGTTCTAGAGATTTTCTCATCCTCATCTTACAAGACCTCTCAGATGCAAAATTGTGTGTGTCTGTCCAGGATGTCATGCTGGTCATGATTCTGTGTTCATGAGAAGCAGTATTTTCACAGTGTGATGGGAGTATGCCTGCAGAGGAAGAGCAATGGACTTGAGTGTCTTCTATTGTGTTCTGTGTAGTGTTGTTTTAGGAGATGATGTGCAGTAGGATTTATTAGGCCGTTGTACCGTGCAGAGTACACCCTGAGGCAATTTCTTGGCACTATCAAGGAGATGTCTATGGAGGCCAACAAGCAATCTTGTAGTTTCTTGATTTCGTACATTGTTGTACACAGTGCTTAATTTGAGCCGGTGGTTTCCAGTTCTCAGCACCGGCACTTAATCATCAACACAACACTTTTCATGAGCACCAGGTAAGGACACATTAATCTACAGGGAGATTAAGTGATTTACCAAGAATCACAGGATGTTGGGTGAACCTAGTTCCCCCGCTCCGAAGTCGGCAGCTCTGGCCATTATGCCACATCTTCTCCCCGCTTTCCTGGTTAGTAGTTGTTTTCTGTTTTATGCAGCGCTAACAGGAGGACTGGGCTGGTGCAAACTGCTTCCTGACGAGAGCCCCGGCACTTATTTTATAACAAATTAACCACTGGTTGTGCAGGTGAGTGATGATGCTGTGTGATGTGGTATGACTACGTTTTCTGTAAGCCCTGCAGGTGCGGCTCTTTAAGTGGTGGTCTTAGACAGATCATGTCAGTTTCTGCTAAAGTGTGTTAGTACTCGCCTTTCTATATCTGAAACTATATTAAAGGAGCTTCTTTTCTACATTAGCCTGGAGACTCTCTTCTTGCAGCACGTTTTGGAATTGATGCCCGAAAAGCAGGCAAAGTATCAACTGAACACATACCAAAAGGTCCCAGAGGCCAAATTACTGAAAACATTGAGAATAGCAAGGTATATTCTACACTGAACCTGAGGAACAGATATTGAAAGATCAGTCTGAAGAAAGTGGGCAGAGAGAAAACGACTTTACCTCTCCCAAAGAGTTGTTGTAGTGTCCTTTTTTGGGTGACACAGAGTATAACAGCCATTGGTAAAGCCAAAAGGTCTGGGACTGACCGCTAGCCCTTTGGCTTTGTAAGTGCTTTTTGTTTTACATGGTTTTGGTTTTTGTGGAACATTAATGCTATAGGAGCTACCGGGCACACACTGATATAAAAAAATATATAAATGGTAAAAGCAAAGATATTTTTGCTGGTCTCGAAAATCACACATTGCCATACTAGCCCCTTGCTCTCAAAGGAAGTACATTGTGTGCAGTTGTGCTCCTTGTGAAAGAGCTGAATGACGTCACTAACTGAGACGTTAGCCAGTGGCAGAGGTGGGCTGCCACACCGATGCATGCTGTATGCTGTAGTGGGCGGAAGAAAAATGATACTTATATTTTTTGTAAAATTAAAAAGGATATTGCTAGTGCCCGACCCAACAAGCCTTTCACCACCTGATTTTCACACCCTTGCCCCCAGACTTCTCCGGGGCAATTCGGTAATACTGTCTACAGTGACACCTGGTAGGATCAAAACTCTTTTGTGATCTACACTATATCATGTCATCATGCCATATCAGGACCATATTGGAAACTAACCCTCATGTGTTCACACTAAATTAACCCCAGGTCTTTCCAAATTTCAGGTCTACTTTCTAGACCAAAGAGGTGAATTGTCAACATTCTAAACAGGGGGGAAATGACCATAGATATTGAACTCTATCAAATAAGGAGGTTGCTACCTTTTTGGGACTCTTCAGATAACTAATTCATGCTTGATAGCTTGATTATATCTTCCACCCTCACAGCCTTGCTGGTACAGAAGAGGCACATGGTGGTCACGTGAGAAACTGAATACAGAGAACCTTTCATGGCATAAGGGTTTGTTTACGTAGCTTGTCTGTTCTTATCACTCCTCATCTCCTGAGCTTCTTCTCTCCGACAGACCCTTCAGATGCTGGTCAGTAAACATCTACTTTCAAGCAGACCATTCAGATGTTGGTCTGTAAACATCTACTCTCAAACAGACCTGTCAGATGCTGGTATGTAAACATCTACTCTCAAACAGACCATTCAGACGCTGGTCTGTAAACATCTACTCTCAAACAGACCCGTCGGATGCTGGTCTGTAAACATCTGCTCTCAAACAGACCCGTCGGATGCTGGTCTGTAAACATCTACTCTCAAACAGACCCGTCGGATGCTGGTCTGTAAACATCTACTCTCAAACTGACCCGTCAGATGCTGGTCTGTAAACATCTACTCTCAAACAGACCATTCAGATGCTGGTCTGTGGACATCTACCGTGAAACAGACCTCTCAAATGCAGATCTATAAACCATTCTTTCTGAAACTGTAAAAGGTCAGGAGAGGCCATTTTCATACTTTAACAAGGTGTGGGCTACTTGGAGAAAGATTCATTGTGAAGAAAACATTTTCTCACAGTCTGATGACTCTTAGAGGTTTTACTTTACAGTCACCTCGTTTGATGAGTCATGGTGATTACAAGTATTTCTCACTGGGTACAGAAGCCCTGTGACTAGAACAAGAATCTACAAATCTTTTGCTTGATCTTCCGCCACAACCTTTTTCTGCAGGTGTAGGAAGTGGGTAGGTTTTTAGGCAAATACATCATTCTTGATGATGACCCCATGACAGCAAATCTTATGTTTTATGGGGTGGGGAGGGGAAGTCTGGGCCAGTGTTGGAATGTACTCACAGATGACCAAGAGCATCCCCCAACAGGTGTCTGTAAGTAGTTGGGCACTCGTGTGCATAAATTATAAAGCAATTTTTCATCCTGTACTCATTGGTTGTTTTTCTTTTGGAACGAGCTTTTTGGATAACAATTCCAACTTCAGACAATGGGGCATATTTACAAAAAAATGCCGGAGCGTGGTGTTACTCCAAATTTGGCAACTCCGCGCTCCGTCAGTTTT
This sequence comes from Calotriton arnoldi, assembly GCA_963921515.1. Lineage (NCBI taxonomy): Eukaryota > Metazoa > Chordata > Amphibia > Caudata > Salamandridae > Calotriton > Calotriton arnoldi. The sequence goes on along the minus strand of CAWUFW010000435.1, from coordinate 4,346,992 downwards.
TAAATGCAGGGATGCACTGTAATTACAAAAGTATGATGCACCCCTGCGTTTCCCCTAGTGCTGGGACTAAAGAAGCTGCCTAGCGCCAGTGCAGGCACCCTTGTGCCATGTTTCAAGGGTGCCTGCGCTGCAGGGGCGATTGTTTATGTGCAGGAAGGGACACCTTTCTGCATAAATACAATCAATAATGGTTATTTGCTACTTCTATGTGTGCTACAGAATGCAGCACACATAGAAAGAGCAAAATACGAGGAGAAATTAATAATTTTTTCTCCTCGTTTTGCCATCCTAAGACCAGGTATTACCTGGCCTTAGTTTTTGGCGCTGCCCCAGGCTTGTAAATATGCGGCAGCGTCAAAAAGCAATGGGTGTTGCGGTGGAACGCCCACAGCAACACCCATTGCCCACCACTTTGCCGCAGAGAACTGCAGCGGCAATGGGCATATTTACAAGGTGGCATTAAGCCATGTTAAGTGGCTTAGCGCCACCTTGTACATATGTGAAATGGTGCGACGCCACCGAAGTTTCAGAAAAAGTGACACTCCAGTGGGGTTAGGGCCTTCTAAATATGCCCCTATGTCTCCTTTCTGTAAGTATGAATTTTATGTATGTGATAGATGCGACCAAAAACCCTTTCTGCTAAACGTTTGTTGGACATTATTCAGATGTCGGGGATTGCAACTCAGCATAGCCATGTCTATTCCATCCTTGTTTTCATTGACATAATATGAAAATGCATTCAGACATGATGCATTTGTGTTATGTCTCCCTTTTTTCCCATCTACCCAAGTCAAATAGTGGCACAGAGTATGTAGACAAGTATACCAACAGTTGCACCTACGTATGTGCCCCCTTGTCTGGAGGATTAATCTGGAACTAGAGAATAGGAAATATACAGGGCATTCTCACAGGCATTGTCAGCCCGGTGTTGTGGAACCATGAAACAGATTACAGATGCACTCCCACATCCCATTTGCCCACTGATTCCACAGTGACGTACAAAACCATCGATGACACCATCCACCTGCACAAACAGGATGCAGGTACATATTAATCTGAAATGCAGGGATGGGGCTTGGCGCTCTTCTTGACAATGAACATTGTTTGTGGCTGTTCCCGAGGCTCCTGACAGTACAAAGGGAAGCGGGATTCTGCTGAAGGACCCTTACTCTAGGTAAGTAGTCACCCTATATTGTGTTCTTGTGTGCACAGGAGCAGATGATGCAGAGACAGGAAGTGTATTGTTCTAATCTTAATTATGGGTTACACTATTCCTCTGCTTCAGGGGGAGCCTTCCTCCCAACATGCTATACTAGTGCTGTTCTATATTGCTCTCTTCTGCACCCTTCACTTCCTGTTCAGTTCTGGAAACCGGAAGTGGTGTGGAAGGCCCAGAGAAGGACCTCGGAGGATTCTGGCTATCTGGGTCCTAGTGCCCTTGTTACAATCTAACTTCCCCACGAGCCATCGAGAGGCGACAGAAGATGATGTCAGTCCATACAGGGAAGGACTTCACGTACTGGGCAAATACAAGGATTGGGGCCAGAAGAGAAACTCACCCAAATACTTGTGATATAGCACACCCTGCTTAGACAGTATACTGAAAACGACAGATGGCAGTTTCAGAACCTGGCAAGGCAAATTCAGGCATTTATAACTGGGACTGGTATAAAGACACTTGCAATGGCAGCTTTTGCCTCAGTGTCAAGTGTAGAATTGTGGGCCCTGGGCCCACATGCTACATGAATAATGCACACAGACACAGAGGCGCAACTAGAGGCAAATTTCGGGGGGGCAGCTAAATTTGTTTTGGGGGAGGCTAATTCTTCCAGCAATAGGCAGAGTGGAGATGCAGGGGCTCTCAGAAGGGATGAAAAAACAACAAAGCCTCTTTAACAAGTAAATGGTCTTTTAAAGACCTGTGAAGTACTCGCCAGACCAGCCAGCCCACAGCAGCTCTAAAACTGTCTGTGCGTGTGCCCGGGAAGCTCTCAGCCTGGGCTGACACACACGACGGGGGGGGGGGCTGAAGCCCTTTGAGCCCTATGGGCGTTGCGTGCCTGCACAGGCACATGGCTAGTGTACTGGTAACTGGCCTAGGGCACATGCGCGCGGCCCCTTTTATTTGCAGGGTCACCTGACTGGTGACGCCTGTGATGGGCGGGTGTATAATGTGGGTGCAACACAGGCAGAACACTAGAACGTGTCCAGCAGGACACTACATCAAAGAATGGCTATGACAGAAATTTACGGTTGAGCGGGTGAGTGAGGGGTATGAAGAGGAGACAGTATGTGAAAGGCACACACAGCAGCAGGCTGCGCTTGGAGTTCTGCATGAAGGAATTCTGCTCTGTTGGTCCTTATTTAAAGGGTTTGATTGGGAGAGCGCACTTCCTACTGCTGCGCCCGGCCAGGCCGCGCAGCGCGTCACATCACGTCTGCCGCTGCTGCGCGCAGGCGGTCTGCCCTCAGAGTATAATGAAAGCTGACATTATATCAAACACAATAAAGGCCTCGTTTGATGCAGATGATTCCTCAACACACAAAGCTGTTAAAGCAAACAGGGAAAAAATATATATATATCTAACAATTGTACACCACTCAGCGGCTCCCCAAGAATGTGATAGGGTTATCTAAAAGGAGGTTATAAACACAGTTCCAATCCTCTCTCCATGCTGTAATGAAAGCTGGCACTGAAATGGCCTGATGCCTGCAAATGAGCGCAGTTGATTTCATTTCCAAACTTTTCAAGCAAGCCTTCCACAGAGGTTAAGAACAAGGTTAAAGACACAATCTTTCTGCGCCCTTCCAATAAGTGGCCTCCTTAATTAATGAAGGATTGCAAATAAACAGGCAAAGGGGAAACGGAGGGGGCTGCCTGGAGATGGGTGTAGTCTATTGAGAGAACATTGTTGCGTTGCGGATGTTGTACAGCGCACTGGTATGGGATTTTAGAGCCGTGGGTTGTAGAGGCTGTGTTTGTGTTGGCCTGTTTGGAGTGCCGGAGGATGCAGTGCTCTGCGTGCAGTAGAAAGGAAAACTAAAATGATAATAACCAGCGTTATTATCATTTTGGTTTTCGGTTTCCTGGTGCGGCTGTGCGGGGTGGGGCTGGACTGCCAGAGCTGGGGCGAGGAGGAGGAGGAGTCTTTGCTCCACTCTAAAGTGCGCATAACTGTTTGGCCAGCCCTCTCGGGCCGCCCAAGCATTCATGCGCACTGTGCATGTTCTTCACCCAGGATTTATTACAGCATGGGTGCAAAACGTGCCCAGGCCCCCATTCCCCTTCTGAGCGCCGAACCACTTCGCTTTTGGCTAGGGGACTCAGGAGCCTGGGTGCTTCCTGGTTCCTTCTTCCGAGGAGCGAGAGGCGGCGGCGAGCGGACTGAGAGGCGGCGTCCGGCCGGGTGGTGGCCTGACAGTAAGTGTTATTTTTCATCTTTTATTTCATTTACACCCCCACTTCCTCCCCCGCCTCACCAGGCCCGGTAAATAGCAGCCGCCACTGCTGTACATTTCTGGGCTTTTTGAGCATGTACTGCAGCAAGCCTTTGACCAGCCTGAGAATCAGCCCAATGGAGGTGAATGATGTGGTGTACATGCTGTTGCAAGCAGGTAAACTGGTGGCCATGCACTCCATGCTCTCCTAAGCGGTAGAGAGTTGTGGTTGGGTGGCATAGGTAGCTGCAGCTGGACTATCCCTTGTGAGAGCAAATCTATTAGCTGCAGTGTCAGGGGCTGTTCCATGGCACGTGGTGGTGAGGGGGGGGGGGTGCTAGGGTGACAGAACAGAAGGCCCCCCATGTATAGACATAGTGCCCCTTCCCAAGTTTTTTGAAAATCAGTAGGAGTTCTGAAACAGAATTAATTACTGTTGCTTTAGGAACAGAAATTGACAGGGTAAAGTATTTCTGTCTTAGGACTGGTGACCCCTTGTTGCAGCAGGCTGGACATTTCTTGTTGGTTCACGCCAAACTATGGCCTACAGGCTGTTCCCACCCTCTCTATTTCATCGGCAACATTGTTTCCTGGACTCCCGGTGTAACCATCGTCCTCACCCAGCTATTCAGAAGTTGCCGGGGTAGTCACAAGGTATATGATTTGATTCGATTTTTGTAAAGCGCGAATGAATACCCTGAGGCGTCTTGGCGCTGAGGAGCGAAGAAACATAAAGAACACAATTAAGACTTAGTGAAAAATACGAAATATTTAGTGAAAAATATGAGTAGTCATTGACCCCCACACGTCTGGAAGAATGAGATTTTTTGGCTACATCGCCCCCCTTTCACTGTTTTGCGATGAAGGCCCCTTTTACAACTGAGTATAATCGAGTACAACTGGCCAGAATTTCTAATAGTTTAGTTACAAACTTCCTCATCTTAGCTGGTTCGGACTACATTGAAATCCGGAGATTGTTTGTAGCCATCTTTCATCACTAAAAGATATTGGCAGCCTAGGAGGATGGAGAAATGTGTTATGGTTTGATCCTAGAAAACGGCTGTGGTGGCTACCATGATCACTGGTGCAGGGTGCCCCCAGACCCTGATGCTTTTCAGGAAGGGAAACTGTCCAGGTAGTTAAATCACATCTTCCTCTGCAGTCTGCCCTTGGTCTTCATAATATCCTGGTGATGAGCCAGCAGAACTGTGCTCTCCGTCAGTGATGGTGCCATCAAAAGACACTGGCCTGGCAGAGAAAACTGTCCTCAGCTCTACCTTCAAGGCTGGTTTGGCCAACTTGCTGATGAACCACAGGGATAATGATATCTGGGTCCTGCCAGTGAAACCAGAATGGAAGAGCCTGGACCACAATGAAAATTCCATCCTGAGGCTGGAGAGTGTATTAGGTCCTGCAGGCAAGGATGTGCTCCCTCCAGTGCAGGCAGAAGACCAATTAAATTGACATTTTCCAGTGACACTGAAACTGGGATTTGGGGAAGGCTCCTGTAACTGGAAACTGTGAGTTGGAGTCTGGTGAGTCAGTCCTAAAGACCATTCTGAAGATTAGCAGTGCTAGCAGACCGTATGGGAAAAAACACCCACAAGGAAAACTCATGGTTATTTGTTAACATTTTGGGCACCACCTACATAATAGCATTGAACAACATTTGCCAGTACTTATTAGTGTTTTTATTATAACTTGGGATCTCTACATCTGATTTTTTTCATTAATCTGACATCTCTCTTTTTAATGTTTTGTCTTTTTTTTATAAAATGAACTCAGAACCTTTAACATCTTTACTCCTTGACGCAACTGCTGTTTGGATTTGTTTTGCACACTTATTACATGCACTTTTTGTGAAGGCCTTGCAAGCTTTTCTTACAAAACAAGTTTAACTTTGAGGGTCAGATTTTTTGAGCATTGTTGCTCATACATCTAGCTAAAGATGTGTACCCATTGACATGCATGCCTGCTTAGACCTTTTTGTCAAAACTGAAGAGGGATAAATGTTTCTGTTGATAGGTACGTTGGTTAGAAGTCATATCACCTGGTTTAACATGTCTTATCAATAAAGTTAATTTTAATTTGAAAAGTAAATACAATAATCAGCTCCCCCTCTCACAAGATGGGGCTGCTTGTCATTTTAAAGCATAACTTGACTCCTTCCCTTAGTAGCTGGGATGGACCAGCAACCTTTGAGTGTGGATGCCATGGAGGGTTAGCCGCTGATTCTACTTTCACCAGCTGATGTGGGCAGCTGTGTAGTGCAAGACAGCTATAATGGCGGTGTAATGGGCCTCTCGTGCCTCTGGGCCCTGATGCCTCTGTACCTGCTGCAATATTGTTAGTTACCTCCCTGCTACTGCTTGGGATTTGTATTACATTATATATGGCCTTTGTATAGAGCTTTGGTACCTAATGTCGAAGTCTAAAAACACTTTCTCACAAGGGTAGGTGATTGACTACGACATCTGTAGTGCATGGTGATTGACTACGACATCTGTAGTGCATGACTGACTATGACATCTGTAGTGCACTGTGATTGACTATGACATCTGTAGTGCATGATTGACTACGACATCTGTAGTGCATGGTGATTGACTATGACATCTGTAGTGCATGGTGATTGACTACAACATCTGTAGTGCATGGTGATTGACTACAACATATGTAGTGCATGGAGATCGACTACGACAGCTGTAGGGCATGATTGACTATGACATCTGTAGTGCATGGTAATTGACTACAATATCTGTAGGGCATGGAGATTGACTACGACATCTGTAGTGCATGGTGATTGACTATGACATCTGTAGTGCATGGTGATTGACTACAACATCTGTGGTGCATGATTGACTATGACATCTGTAGTGAATGGTGATTGACTACAACACCTGTAGTGCATGGAGATTGACTACGACATCTGTAGCGCATGGTGATTGACTACGACATCTGTAGTGCATGATTGAATATGACATCTGTAGTGCATGATTGACTATGACATCTGTAGTGCCTGATTGACTATGACATCTGTAGTGCACGGTGATTGACTACGACATCTATAGTGCATGGTGATTGACTATCACATCTGTAGTGCACGGTGATTGACTACCACATCTGTAGTGCACAGTGATTGACTATGACATATGTAGAGCATGGTGACTGACTACGACATCTGTAGTGCATGGTGATTGACTACTACATCTGTAGTGCATGATTGACTATGACATCTATTGTGCATGGTGATTGACTACGACATCTGTAGTGCATGATTGACTATGACATCTGTAGTTCATGGTGATTGACTATGACATCTGTAGTGCATGGTGATTGACTACGACATCTGTAGTGCATGGTGATTGACTACGACATATGTAGTGCATGGAGATCGACTACGACAGCTGTAGGGCATGATTGACTATGACATCTGTAGTGCATGGTGATTGACTACGACATCTGTAGTGCATGGTGATTGACTATGACATCTGTAGTGCATGGTGATTGACTACGACATCTGTAGTGCATGATTGACTATGACATCTGTAGTGAATGGTGTTTGACTACAACACCTGTAGTGCATGGTGATTGACTACATCTGTAGTGCATGACTGACTATGACATCTGTAGTGCATGGTGATTGACTACGACATCTGTAGTGCATGGTGATTGACTACATCTGTAATGAATGTTGATTGACTACGACATCTGTAGTGCATGGAGATTGACTACAACATCTGTAGTGCATGATTGACTACGACATCTGTAGTGCATGGTAATTGACTACAATATCTGTAGTGCATGGAGATTGACTACGACATCTGTAGTGCATGGTGATTGACTACGACATCTGTAGTGCATGATTGAATATGACATCTGTAGTGCATGATTGACTATGACATCTGTAGTGCATGATTGACTACGACATCTGTAGTGCATGGTGATTGACTATGACATCTGTAGTGCATGGTGATTGACTACGACATCTGTAGTGCATGGTGATTGATTACTACATCTGTAGTGCATGACTGACTATGACATCTGTAGTGCATGGTGATTGACTATGATATCTATAGTGCATGGTGATTGACTACAACATCTGTAGTGCATGATGAGTGACTGCGACATTTGTAGTCCATGGTGATTGACTACAATATCTGTAGTGCATGGAGAATGACTACATCTGTAGTGCATGGTGACTGAGTATGACATCTGTAGTACATGATTGAATACAACATCTGTAGTGCATGGTGATTGACTACAACATCTGTAGTGCATGATTGAATATGACATCTGTAGTGCATGATTGACTATGACATCTGTAGTGCATGATTGACTACGACATCTGTAGTGCACGGTGATTGACTACGACATCTATAGTGCATGGTGATTGACTATCACATCTGTAGTGCACGGTGATTGACTACCACATCTGTAGTGCACAGTGATTGACTATGATATATGTAGAGCATGGTGATTGACTACGACATCTGTAGTGCATGATTGAGTATGACATCTGTAGTGCATGGTGATTGACTATGATATCTATAGTGCATGGTGATTGACTACAACATCTGTAGTGCATGATGAGTGACTACGACATTTGTAGTCCATGGTGATTGACTACAATATCTGTAGTGCATGGAGAATGACTACATCTGTAGTGCATGGTGACTGAGTATGACATCTGTAGTACATGATTGAATACAACATCTGTAGTGCATGGTGATTGACTACGACATCTGTAGGTCATGGTGATTGACTATGACATCTGTAGTGCATGATTGACTACGAAATCTGTCATGCATGGTGATTGACTATGACATCTGTAGTGCATGGTGATTGACTACGACATCTGTAGTGCATGGTGATTGTCTATGACATCTGTAGTGCGTGGTGATTGACTACGACATCTGTAGTGCATGATTGACTACGACATCTGCAGTGCATGGTGATTGACTACAACACCTGTAGTGCATGGTGATTGACGTCGACATCTGTAGTGCATGTCTGACTATGACATCTGTAGTGCATGGTGATTGACTACGACATCTGTAGTGCATGGTGATTGACTACGACATCTGTAGTGCATGGTTATTGACTACGACATCTGTAGTGCATGGTGATTGACTACGACATCTGTAGTGCATCGAGATTGACTACGACATCTGTAGTGCATGGTAATTGACTACAATATCTGTAGTGCATGGAGATTGACTACTGACATCTGTAGTGCATGGTGATTCACTACGACATCTGTAGTGCATGTTTCAATATGACATCTGTAGTGCATGATTGACTATGACATCTGTCGTTCATGATTGACTACGACATCTGTAGTGCATGGTGATTGACTACCACATCTATAGTGCATGGTGATTGACTACGACATCTGTAGTGCATGGTGATTGACTACTACGTCTGTAGTGCATGATTGACTATGACATCTGTAGTGCATGGTGATTGACTATGACATCTGTAGTGCATGGTGATTGACTAGGACATCTGTAGTGCATGGTGATTGACTACGACATCTGTAGTGCATGGTGATTGACTTCTACATCTGTAGTGCATGATTGTATATGACATCTGTAGTGCATGGTGATTGACTATGACATATGTAGTGCGTTATTGACTATGACATCTGTAGTGCTTGGTTATTGACTACAATATCTGTAGTGCATGGAGATTGACTATGACATCTGTAGTGCATGATTGACTACGACATCTATAGTGCATGGTGATTGACTACAACATCTGTAGTGCATGGTGATTGACTACGACATCTGTAGTGCATGGTGATTGACTACAACATCTGTAGTGCATGGTGATTGACTATGACATCTGTAGTGCATGGTGATTGACTACGACATATGTACTGCATGGTGATTGACTACAATATCTGTAGTGCATGAAGATTGACTATGACATCTGTAGTGCATGGTGATTGACTACGATATCTGTGGTGCATGATTGACTATGACATCTGTAGTGCATGGTGATTGAGTATGACATCTGTAGTGAATGGTAATTGACTACATTATCTGTAGTGGATGAAGATTGACTACGACATCTGTAGTGCATGATTGACTATGACATCTATAGTGCATGGTGATTGACTACGACATCTGTAGTGCATGGTGATTGACTACGACAACTGTAGTGCATGGTGATTGACTACGACATCTGTAATGCATGATTGACTATGACATATGTACTGCATGGTGACTGACTATGACATCTGTAGTGCATGGTGATTGACTACAATATCTGTAGTACTTGGAGAATGACTATGTCATCTGTAGTTCACGGTGATTGACTACGACATCTGTAGTGCTTGGTGATTGACTACGACATCTGTAGTGCATGATTCATTAGGACATCTGTAGTGCATGATTGACTATGACATCTGTAGTGCATGAATGACTATGACATCTGTAGTGCATGGTGATTGACTACGACATCTGTAGTGCATGGTGATTGACTATGACATCTGTAGTGCATGGTGATTGACTACCACATCTGTAGGGCATGGTGATTGACTACATCTGTAGTGCATGATTGACTACGACATCTGTAGTGCATGAATGACTATGACATCTGTAGTGCATAGTGATTGACTACGACATCTGTAGTGCATGGTGATTGACTATGACATCTGTAGTGCATGGTGATTGACTACGACATCTGCAGTGCATGATTGACCATGACATCTGTAGTATATGGGGATTGACTATGACATCTGTCATGCATGGTGATTTACTACGACATCTGTAGTGCATGGTGATTGACTACGACATCTGTAATGCATGATTGACTATGACATCTGTACTGCATGGTGACGGACTATAAAATCTGTAGTGCATGGTGATTGACTACGACATCTGTAGTGCATGGTGATTGACTACAATATCTGTAGTGCTTGGAGATTGACTACGTCATCTGTAGTTCACGGTGATTGACTACAACATCTCTAGTGCATGGTGATTGACTACGACATCTATAGTGCATGATTCATTAGGACATCTGTAGTGCATGATTGACTATGACATCTGTAGTGCATGAATGACTATGACATCTGTAGTGCATGGTGATTGACTATGACATCTGTAGTGCATGGTGATTGACTATGACATCTGTAGTGCATGGTGATTGACTACCACATCTGTAGGGCATGGTGATTGACTACGACATCTGTAGTGCATGATTGACTACGACATCTGTAGTGCATGAATGACTATGACATCTGTAGTGCATGGTGATTGATGACCACATCTGTAGTGCACGGTGATTGACTACCACATCTGTAGGGCATGGTAATTGACTACGACATCTGTAGTGAATGATTGACTACCACATCTGTAGTGCATGGTGATTGACTACAATATCTGTAGTGCATGGAGATTGACTACAATATCTGTAGTGCATGGAGATTGACTACGACATCTGTAGTGCATGGTGATTGACTACGACATCTGTAGTGCATGATTGACTACAACATCTGTAGTGCATGGTGATTGACTACAATATCTGTAGTGCATGGAGATTGACTACGACATCTGTAGTGCATGATTGACTATGACATCTATAATGCATGGTGATTGAGTACATCATCTGTAGTGCATGGTGATTGACTATGACATCTGTAGTGCATGGTGACTGACTGACATCTGTAGTGCATGGTGATTGACTACGACATCTGTAATGCATGATTGACTATGACATCTGTACTGCATGGTTACTGACTATGACATCTGTAGTGCATGGTGGCTGACTTCAATATCTGTAGTGCATGGAGATTGACTATGACATCTGTGCATGGTGACTGACTATGACATCTGTAGTGCATGGTGATGGACTACAATATCTGTAGTGCATGGAGATTGACTACGACATCTGTAGTTCACGGTGATTGACTACGACATCTGTAGTGCACGGTGATTGACTACGACATCTGTAGGGCATGGTGATTGACTATAACATCTGTAGTGCATGATTGACTACGACATCTGTAGTGCATGAATGACTATGACATCTGTAGTGCATGGTGATTGACTACGACATCTGTAGTGCATGGTGATTGACTATGACATCTGTAGTGCATGGTGATTGACTACTACATCTGTAGGGCATGGTGATTGACTACAACATCTGTAGTGCATGATTGACTACCACATCTGTAGTGCATGATTGACTACCACATCTGTAGTGCATGGTGATTGACCACAACATCTGTAGTGCATGGTGATTGACTATGACATCTGTAGTGCATGGTGATTGACTATGACATCTGTAGTGCATGAAGATCGACTACGACATCTGTAGGGCATGATTGACTATGACATCTGTAGAGCATGGTAATTGACTACAATATCTGTAGGGCATGGAGATTGACTACGACATCTGTAGTGCATGGTGATTGACTGACATCTGTAGTGCATGGTGCTTGACTACGACAACTGTAGTGCGTGGTGATTGACTACGACATCTGTAGTGCATGATTGACTACGACATCTGCAGTGCATGGTGATTGACTACAACACCTGAAGTGCATGGTGATTGACTATGACATCTGTAGTGCATGGTGACTGACTGACATCTGTAGTGCATGGTGATTGACTACGACATCTGTAATGCATGATTGACTATGACATCTGTACTGCATGGTTACTGACTATGACATCTGTAGTGCATGGTGGTTGACTACAATATCTGTAGTGCATGGAGATTGACTATGACATCTGTGCATGGTGACTGACTATGACATCTGTAGTGCATGGTGATGGACTACAATATCTGTAGTGCATGGAGATTGACTACGACATCTGTAGTTCACGGTGATTGACTACGACATCTGTAGTGCACGGTGATTGACTACGACATCTGTAGGGCATGGTGATTGACTATAACATCTGTAGTGCATGATTGACTACGACATCTGTAGTGCATGAATGACTATGACATCTGTAGTGCATGGTGATTGACTACGACATCTGTAGTGCATGGTGATTGACTATGACATCTGTAGTGCATGGTGATTGACTACTACATCTGTAGGGCATGGTGATTGACTACAACATCTGTAGTGCATGATTGACTACCACATCTGTAGTGCATGATTGACTACCACATCTGTAGTGCATGGTGATTGACCACAACATCTGTAGTGCATGGTGATTGACTATGACATCTGTAGTGCATGGTGATTGACTATGACATCTGTAGTGCATGAAGATCGACTACGACATCTGTAGGGCATGATTGACTATGACATCTGTAGAGCATGGTAATTGACTACAATATCTGTAGGGCATGGAGATTGACTACGACATCTGTAGTGCATGGTGATTGACTGACATCTGTAGTGCATGGTGCTTGACTACGACAACTGTAGTGCGTGGTGATTGACTATGACATCTGTAGTGCATGATTGACTACGACATCTGCAGTGCATGGTGATTGACTACAACACCTGAAGTGCATGGTGATTGACGTCGACATCTGTAGTGCATGTCTGACTATGACATCTGTAGTGCATGGTGATTGACTACGACATCTGTAGTGCATGGTGATTGACTACGACATCTGTAGTGCATGGTTATTGACTACGACATCTGTAGTGCATGGTGATTGACTACGACATCTGTAGTGCATCGAGATTGACTACGACATCTGTAGTGCATGGTAATTGACTACAATATCTGTAGTGCATGGAGATTGACTACGACATCTGTAGTGCATGGTGATTGACTACGACATCTGTAGTGCATGATTCAATATGACATCTGTAGTGCATGATTGACTATGACATCTGTCGTTCAAGATTGACTACGACATCTGTAGTGCATGGTGATTGACTACCACATCTATAGTGCATGGTGATTGACTACGACATCTGTAGTGCATGGTGATTGACTACTACGTCTGTAGTGCATGATTGACTATGACATCTGTAGTGCATGGTGATTGACTATGACATCTGTAGTGCATGGTGATTGACTAGGACATCTGTAGTGCATGGTGATTGACTACGACATCTGTAGTGCATGGTGATTGACTACTACATCTGTAGTGCATGATTGACTATGACATCTGTAGTGCATGGTGATTGACTATGACATATGTAGTGCGTTATTGACTATGACATCTGTAGTGCTTGGTTATTGACTACAATATCTGTAGTGCATGGAGATTGACTATGACATCTGTAGTGCATGATTGACTACGACATCTATAGTGCATGGTGATTGACTACAACATCTGTAGTGCATGGTGATTGACTACGACATCTGTAGTGCATGGTGATTGACTACAACATCTGTAGTGCATGGTGATTGACTATGACATCTGTAGTGCATGGTGATTGACTACAATATCTGTAGTGCATGAAGATTGACTATGACCTCTGTAGTGCATGGTGATTGACTACGACATCTGTGGTGCATGATTGACTATGACATCTGTAGTGCATGATTGACTATGACATCTGTAGTGCATGATTGACTATGACATCTGTAGTGCATGATGATTGACTACGACATTTGTAGTCCATGGTGATTGACTACAATATCTGTAGTGCATGGAGAATGACTACATCTGTAGTGCATGGTGACTGAGTATGACATCTGTAGTACATGATTGAATACAACATCTGTAGTGCATGGTGATTGACTACGACATCTGTAGGTCATGGTGATTGACTATGACATCTGTAGTGCATGATTGACTACGAAATCTGTCATGCATGGTGATTGACTATGACATCTGTAGTGCATGGTGATTGACTACGACATCTGTAGTGCATGGTGATTGTCTATGACATCTGTAGTGCGTGGTGATTGACTACGACATCTGTAGTGCATGATTGACTACGACATCTGCAGTGCATGGTGATTGACTACAACACCTGTAGTGCATGGTGATTGACGTCGACATCTGTAGTGCATGTCTGACTATGACATCTGTAGTGCATGGTGATTGACTACGACATCTGTAGTGCATGGTGATTGACTACGACATCTGTAGTGCATGGTTATTGACTACGACATCTGTAGTGCATGGTGATTGACTACGACATCTGTAGTGCATCGAGATTGACTACGACATCTGTAGTGCATGGTAATTGACTACAATATCTGTAGTGCATGGAGATTGACTACGACATCTGTAGTGCATGGTGATTCACTACGACATCTGTAGTGCATGTTTCAATATGACATCTGTAGTGCATGATTGACTATGACATCTGTCGTTCATGATTGACTACGACATCTGTAGTGCATGGTGATTGACTACCACATCTATAGTGCATGGTGATTGACTATGACATCTGTAGTGCAGGGTGATTGACTACTACGTCTGTAGTGCATGATTGACTATGACATCTGTAGTGCATGGTGATTGACTATGACATCTGTAGTGCATGGTGATTGACTAGGACATCTGTAGTGCATGGTGATTGACTACGACATCTGTAGTGCATGGTGATTGACTACTACATCTGTAGTGCATGATTGTATATGATATCTGTAGTGCATGGAGATTGACTATTACATCTGTAGTGCATGATTGACTACGACATCTATAGTGCATGGTGATTGACTACAACATCTGTAGTGCATGGTGATTGACTACGACATCTGTAGTGCATGGTGATTGACTACAACATCTGTAGTGCATGGTGATTGACTATGACATCTGTAGTGCATGGTGATTGACTACGACATATGTACTGCATGGTGATTGACTACAATATCTGTAGTGCATGAAGATTGACTATGACATCTGTAGTGCATGGTGATTGACTACGATATCTGTGGTGCATGATTGACTATGACATCTGTAGTGCATGGTGATTGAGTATGACATCTGTAGTGAATGGTAATTGACTACATTATCTGTAGTGGATGAAGATTGACTACGACATCTGTAGTGCATGATTGACTATGACATCTATAGTGCATGGTGATTGACTACGACATCTGTAGTGCATGGTGATTGACTACGACAACTGTAGTGCATGGTGATTGACTACGACATCTGTAATGCATGATTGACTATGACATATGTACTGCATGGTGACTGACTATGACATCTGTAGTGCATGGTGATTGACTACAATATCTGTAGTACTTGGAGAATGACTATGTCATCTGTAGTTCACGGTGATTGACTACGACATCTGTAGTGCTTGGTGATTGACTACGACATCTGTAGTGCATGATTCATTAGGACATCTGTAGTGCATGATTGACTATGACATCTGTAGTGCATGAATGACTATGACATCTGTAGTGCATGGTGATTGACTACGACATCTGTAGTGCATGGTGATTGACTATGACATCTGTAGTGCATGGTGATTGACTACCACATCTGTAGGGCATGGTGATTGACTACATCTGTAGTGCATGATTGACTACGACATCTGTAGTGCATGAATGACTATGACATCTGTAGTGCATAGTGATTGACTACGACATCTGTAGTGCATGGTGATTGACTATGACATCTGTAGTGCATGGTGATTGACTACGACATCTGCAGTGCATGATTGACCATGACATCTGTAGTATATGGTGATTGACTATGACATCTGTCATGCATGGTGATTTACTACGACATCTGTAGTGCATGGTGATTGACTACGACATCTGTAATGCATGATTGACTATGACATCTGTACTGCATGGTGACGGACTATAAAATCTGTAGTGCATGGTGATTGACTACGACATCTGTAGTGCATGGTGATTGACTACAATATCTGTAGTGCTTGGAGATTGACTACGTCATCTGTAGTTCACGGTGATTGACTACAACATCTCTAGTGCATGGTGATTGACTACGACATCTATAGTGCATGATTCATTAGGACATCTGTAGTGCATGATTGACTATGACATCTGTAGTGCATGAATGACTATGACATCTGTAGTGCATGGTGATTGACTATGACATCTGTAGTGCATGGTGATTGACTATGACATCTGTAGTGCATGGTGATTGACTACCACATCTGTAGGGCATGGTGATTGACTACGACATCTGTAGTGCATGATTGACTACGACATCTGTAGTGCATGAATGACTATGACATCTGTAGTGCATGGTGATTGATGACCACATCTGTAGTGCACGGTGATTGACTACCACATCTGTAGGGCATGGTAATTGACTACGACATCTGTAGTGAATGATTGACTACCACATCTGTAGTGCATGGTGATTGACTACAATATCTGTAGTGCATGGAGATTGACTACAATATCTGTAGTGCATGGAGATTGACTACGACATCTGTAGTGCATGGTGATTGACTACGACATCTGTAGTGCATGATTGACTACAACATCTGTAGTGCATGGTGATTGACTACAATATCTGTAGTGCATGGAGATTGACTACGACATCTGTAGTGCATGATTGACTATGACATCTATAATGCATGGTGATTGAGTACATCATCTGTAGTGCATGGTGATTGACTATGACATCTGTAGTGCATGGTGACTGACTGACATCTGTAGTGCATGGTGATTGACTACGACATCTGTAATGCATGATTGACTATGACATCTGTACTGCATGGTTACTGACTATGACATCTGTAGTGCATGGTGGTTGACTTCAATATCTGTAGTGCATGGAGATTGACTATGACATCTGTGCATGGTGACTGACTATGACATCTGTAGTGCATGGTGATGGACTACAATATCTGTAGTGCATGGAGATTGACTACGACATCTGTAGTTCACGGTGATTGACTACGACATCTGTAGTGCACGGTGATTGACTACGACATCTGTAGGGCATGGTGATTGACTATAACATCTGTAGTGCATGATTGACTACGACATCTGTAGTGCATGAATGACTATGACATCTGTAGTGCATGGTGATTGACTACGACATCTGTAGTGCATGGTGATTGACTATGACATCTGTAGTGCATGGTGATTGACTACTACATCTGTAGGGCATGGTGATTGACTACAACATCTGTAGTGCATGATTGACTACCACATCTGTAGTGCATGATTGACTACCACATCTGTAGTGCATGGTGATTGACCACAACATCTGTAGTGCATGGTGATTGACTATGACATCTGTAGTGCATGGTGATTGACTATGACATCTGTAGTGCATGAAGATCGACTACGACATCTGTAGGGCATGATTGACTATGACATCTGTAGAGCATGGTAATTGACTACAATATCTGTAGGGCATGGAGATTGACTACGACATCTGTAGTGCATGGTGATTGACTGACATCTGTAGTGCATGGTGCTTGACTACGACAACTGTAGTGCGTGGTGATTGACTACGACATCTGTAGTGCATGATTGACTACGACATCTGCAGTGCATGGTGATTGACTACAACACCTGAAGTGCATGGTGATTGACTGACATCTGTAGTGCATGGTGACTGACTGACATCTGTAGTGCATGGTGATTGACTACGACATCTGTAATGCATGATTGACTATGACATCTGTACTGCATGGTTACTGACTATGACATCTGTAGTGCATGGTGGTTGACTACAATATCTGTAGTGCATGGAGATTGACTATGACATCTGTGCATGGTGACTGACTATGACATCTGTAGTGCATGGTGATGGACTACAATATCTGTAGTGCATGGAGATTGACTACGACATCTGTAGTTCACGGTGATTGACTACTACATCTGTAGTGCACGGTGATTGACTACGACATCTGTAGGGCATGGTGATTGACTATAACATCTGTAGTGCATGATTGACTACGACATCTGTAGTGCATGAATGACTATGACATCTGTAGTGCATGGTGATTGACTACGACATCTGTAGTGCATGGTGATTGACTATGACATCTGTAGTGCATGGTGATTGACTACTACATCTGTAGGGCATGGTGATTGACTACAACATCTGTAGTGCATGATTGACTACCACATCTGTAGTGCATGATTGACTACCACATCTGTAGTGCATGGTGATTGACCACAACATCTGTAGTGCATGGTGATTGACTATGACATCTGTAGTGCATGGTGATTGACTATGACATCTGTAGTGCATGAAGATCGACTACGACATCTGTAGGGCATGATTGACTATGACATCTGTAGAGCATGGTAATTGACTACAATATCTGTAGGGCATGGAGATTGACTACGACATCTGTAGTGCATGGTGATTGACTGACATCTGTAGTGCATGGTGCTTGACTACGACAACTGTAGTGCGTGGTGATTGACTACGACATCTGTAGTGCATGATTGACTACGACATCTGCAGTGCATGGAGATTGACTACAACACCTGAAGTGCATGGTGATTGACGTCGACATCTGTAGTGCATGTCTGACTATGACATCTGTAGTGCATGGTGATTGACTACGACATCTGTAGTGCATGGTGATTGACTACGACATCTGTAGTGCATGGTTATTGACTACGACATCTGTAGTGCATGGTGATTGACTACGACATCTGTAGTGCATCGAGATTGACTACGACATCTGTAGTGCATGGTAATTGACTACAATATCTGTAGTGCATGGAGATTGACTACGACATCTGTAGTGCATGGTGATTGACTACGACATCTGTAGTGCATGATTCAATATGACATCTGTAGTGCATGATTGACTATGACATCTGTCGTTCAAGATTGACTACGACATCTGTAGTGCATGGTGATTGACTACCACATCTATAGTGCATGGTGATTGACTACGACATATGTAGTGCATGGTGATTGACTACTACGTCTGTAGTGCATGATTGACTATGACATCTGTAGTGCATGGTGATTGACTACGACATCTGTAGTGCATGGTGATTGACTACTACATCTGTAGTGCATGATTGACTATGACATCTGTAGTGCATGGTGATTGACTATGACATATGTAGTGCGTTATTGACTATGACATCTGTAGTGCTTGGTTATTGACTACAATATCTGTAGTGCATGGAGATTGACTATGACATCTGTAGTGCATGATTGACTACGACATCTATAGTGCATGGTGATTGACTACAACATCTGTAGTGCATGGTGATTGACTACGACATCTGTAGTGCATGGTGATTGACTACAACATCTGTAGTGCATGGTGATTGACTATGACATCTGTAGTGCATGGTGATTGACTACAATATCTGTAGTGCATGAAGATTGACTATGACATCTGTAGTGCATGGTGATTGACTACGACATCTGTGGTGCATGATTGACTATGACATCTGTAGTGCATGGTGATTGAGTATGACATCTGTAGTGAATGGTAATTGACTACATTATCTGTAGTGGATGAAGATTGACTACGACATCTGTAGTGCATGATTGACTATGACATCTATAGTGCATGGTGATTGAGTACATCATCTGTAGTGCATGGTGATTGACTACGACATCTGTAATGCATGATTGACTATGACATATGTACTGCATGGTGACTGACTATGACATCTGTAGTGCATGGTGATTGACTACAATATCTGTAGTGCTTGGAGATTGACTACGTCATCTGTAGTTCACGGTGATTGACTACGACATCTGTAGTGCATGGTGATTGACTACGACATCTGTAGTGCATGATTCATTAGGACATCTGTAGTGCATGATTGACTATGACATCTGTAGTGCATGAATGACTATGACATCTGTAGTGCATGGTGATTGACTATGACATCTGTAGTGCATGGTGATTGACTATGACATCTGTAGTGCATGGTGATTGACTACCACATCTGTAGGGCATGGTGATTGACTACGACATCTGTAGTGCATGATTGACTACGACATCTGTAGTGCATGAATGACTATGACATCTGTAGTGCATAGTGATTGACTACGACATCTGTAGTGCATGGTGATTGACTATGACATCTGTAGTGCATGGTGATTGACTACGACATCTGCAGTACATGATTGACCATGACATCTGTAGTATATGGTGATTGACTATGACATCTGTCATGCATGGTGATTGACTACGACATCTGTAGTGCATGGTGATTGACTACGACATCTGTAATGCATGATTGACTATGACATCTGTACTGCATGGTGACGGACTATGAAATCTGTAGTGCATGGTGATTGACTACAATATCTGTAGTGCATGGAGATTGACTACGACATCTGTAGTGCATGATTGACTATGACATCTGAAGTGCATGAATGACTATGACATCTGTAGTGCATGGTGATTGATGACCACATCTGTAGTGCACGGTGATTGACTACCACATCTGTAGGGCATGGTAATTGACTATGACATCTGTAGTGAATGATTGACTACCACATCTGTAGTGCATGGTTGACCTCGACATCTGTAGTGCATGGTGATTGACTACAATATCTGTAGTGCATGGAGATTGACTACAATATCTGTAGTGCATGGAGATTGACTACGACATCTGTAGTGCATGGTGATTGACTACGACATCTGTAGTGCATGATTGACTACAACATCTGTAGTGCACGGTGATTTACTACAATATCTGTAATGCATGGAGATTGACAACGACATCTGTAGTGCATGATTGACTATGACATCTATAATGCATGGTGATTGAGTACATCATCTGTAGTGCATGGTGATTGACTATGACATCTGTAGTGCATGGTGACTGACTGACATCTGTAGTGCATGGTGATTGACTACGACATCTGTAATGCATGATTGACTATGACATCTGTACTGCATGGTGACTGACTATGACATCTGTAGTGCATGGTGGTTGACTACAATATCTGTAGTGCATGGAGATTGACTATGACATCTGTGCATGGTGACTGACTATGACATCTGTAGTGCATGTTGATGGACTACAATATCTGTAGTGCATGGAGATTGACTACGACATCTGTAGTGCATGATTGATTATGACATCTGTAGTGCATGATTGACTATGACATCTGTAGTGCAAGGTGATTGACTATGACATCTGTAGTGCATGGTGATTGACTACGACATCTGTAGTGCATGATTGACTATGACATCTATAGTGCATGGTGACTGACTATGACATCTGTAGTGCATGGTGACTGACTAGGACATCTGTAGTGCATGGTGATTGACTACGATATCTGTAGTGCATGGGGATTGACTACGACATCTGTAGTGCACGATTGACTATGACATCTTTAGTGCATGGTGATTGACTACGACATCTGTATTGCTTGGTGATTGACTACAATAACTGTAGTACATGGAGATTGACTACGACATCTGTAGTGCACGGTAATTGACTACGACATCTGTAGTGCACGATGATTGACTACGACATCTGTAGTGCATGGAGATTGACTACAACATCTCTAGTGCATGGTGATTGACTACGACATCTATAGTGCATGATTCATTAGGACATCTGTAGTGCATGATTGACTATGACATCTGTAGTGCATGAATGACTATGACATCTGTAGTGCATGGTGATTGACTATGACATCTGTAGTGCATGGTGATTGACTATGACATCTGTAGTGCATGGTGATTGACTACCACATCTGTAGGGCATGGTGATTGACTACGACATCTGTAGTGCATGATTGACTACGACATCTGTAGTGCATGAATGACTATGACATCTGTAGTGCATAGTGATTGACTACGACATCTGTAGTGCATGGTGATTGACTATGACATCTGTAGTGCATGGTGATTGACTACGACATCTGCAGTACATGATTGACCATGACATCTGTAGTATATGGTGATTGACTATGACATCTGTCATGCATGGTGATTGACTACGACATCTGTAGTGCATGGTGATTGACTACGACATCTGTAATGCATGATTGACTATGACATCTGTACTGCATGGTGACGGACTATGAAATCTGTAGTGCATGGTGATTGACTACAATATCTGTAGTGCATGGAGAATGACTACGACATCTGTAGTGCATGATTGACTATGACATCTGAAGTGCATGAATGACTATGACATCTGTAGTGCATGGTGATTGATGACCACATCTGTAGTGCACGGTGATTGACTACAACACCTGAAGTGCATGGTGATTGACGTCGACATCTGTAGTGCATGTCTGACTATGACATCTGTAGTGCATGGTGATTGACTACGACATCTGTAGTGCATGGTGATTGACTACGACATCTGTAGTGCATGGTTATTGACTACGACATCTGTAGTGCATGGTGATTGACTACGACATCTGTAGTGCATCGAGATTGACTACGACATCTGTAGTGCATGGTAATTGACTACAATATCTGTAGTGCATGGAGATTGACTACGACATCTGTAGTGCATGGTGATTGACTACGACATCTGTAGTGCATGATTCAATATGACATCTGTAGTGCATGATTGACTATGACATCTGTCGTTCAAGATTGACTACGACATCTGTAGTGCATGGTGATTGACTACCACATCTATAGTGCATGGTGATTGACTACGACATCTGTAGTGCATGGTGATTGACTACTACGTCTGTAGTGCATGATTGACTATGACATCTGTAGTGCATGGTGATTGACTATGACATCTGTAGTGCATGGTGATTGACTAGGACATCTGTAGTGCATGGTGATTGACTACGACATCTGTAGTGCATGGTGATTGACTACTACATCTGTAGTGCATGATTGACTATGACATCTGTAGTGCATGGTGATTGACTATGACATATGTAGTGCGTTATTGACTATGACATCTGTAGTGCTTGGTTATTGACTACAATATCTGTAGTGCATGGAGATTGACTATGACATCTGTAGTGCATGATTGACTACGACATCTATAGTGCATGGTGATTGACTACAACATCTGTAGTGCATGGTGATTGACTACGACATCTGTAGTGCATGGTGATTGACTACAACATCTGTAGTGCATGGTGATTGACTATGACATCTGTAGTGCATGGTGATTGACTACAATATCTGTAGTGCATGAAGATTGACTATGACCTCTGTAGTGCATGGTGATTGACTACGACATCTGTGGTGCATGATTGACTATGACATCTGTAGTGCATGATTGACTATGACATCTGTAGTGCATGATTGACTATGACATCTGTAGTGCATGATGATTGACTACGACATTTGTAGTCCATGGTGATTGACTACAATATCTGTAGTGCATGGAGAATGACTACATCTGTAGTGCATGGTGACTGAGTATGACATCTGTAGTACATGATTGAATACAACATCTGTAGTGCATGGTGATTGACTACGACATCTGTAGGTCATGGTGATTGACTATGACATCTGTAGTGCATGATTGACTACGAAATCTGTCATGCATGGTGATTGACTATGACATCTGTAGTGCATGGTGATTGACTACGACATCTGTAGTGCATGGTGATTGTCTATGACATCTGTAGTGCGTGGTGATTGACTACGACATCTGTAGTGCATGATTGACTACGACATCTGCAGTGCATGGTGATTGACTACAACACCTGTAGTGCATGGTGATTGACGTCGACATCTGTAGTGCATGTCTGACTATGACATCTGTAGTGCATGGTGATTGACTACGACATCTGTAGTGCATGGTGATTGACTACGACATCTGTAGTGCATGGTTATTGACTACGACATCTGTAGTGCATGGTGATTGACTACGACATCTGTAGTGCATCGAGATTGACTACGACATCTGTAGTGCATGGTAATTGACTACAATATCTGTAGTGCATGGAGATTGACTACGACATCTGTAGTGCATGGTGATTGACTACGACATCTGTAGTGCATGATTCAATATGACATCTGTAGTGCATGATTGACTATGACATCTGTCGTTCAAGATTGACTACGACATCTGTAGTGCATGGTGATTGACTACCACATCTATAGTGCATGGTGATTGACTACGACATCTGTAGTGCATGGTGATTGACTACTACGTCTGTAGTGCATGATTGACTATGACATCTGTAGTGCATGGTGATTGACTATGACATCTGTAGTGCATGGTGATTGACTAGGACATCTGTAGTGCATGGTGATTGACTACGACATCTGTAGTGCATGGTGATTGACTACTACATCTGTAGTGCATGATTGACTATGACATCTGTAGTGCATGGTGATTGACTATGACATATGTAGTGCGTTATTGACTATGACATCTGTAGTGCTTGGTTATTGACTACAATATCTGTAGTGCATGGAGATTGACTATGACATCTGTAGTGCATGATTGACTACGACATCTATAGTGCATGGTGATTGACTACAACATCTGTAGTGCATGGTGATTGACTACGACATCTGTAGTGCATGGTGATTGACTACAACATCTGTAGTGCATGGTGATTGACTATGACATCTGTAGTGCATGGTGATTGACTACAATATCTGTAGTGCATGAAGATTGACTATGACCTCTGTAGTGCATGGTGATTGACTACGACATCTGTGGTGCATGATTGACTATGACATCTGTAGTGCATGATTGACTATGACATCTGTAGTGCATGATTGACTATGACATCTGTAGTGCATGATGATTGACTACGACATTTGTAGTCCATGGTGATTGACTACAATATCTGTAGTGCATGGAGAATGACTACATCTGTAGTGCATGGTGACTGAGTATGACATCTGTAGTACATGATTGAATACAACATCTGTAGTGCATGGTGATTGACTACGACATCTGTAGGTCATGGTGATTGACTATGACATCTGTAGTGCATGATTGACTACGAAATCTGTCATGCATGGTGATTGACTATGACATCTGTAGTGCATGGTGATTGACTACGACATCTGTAGTGCATGGTGATTGTCTATGACATCTGTAGTGCGTGGTGATTGACTACGACATCTGTAGTGCATGATTGACTACGACATCTGCAGTGCATGGTGATTGACTACAACACCTGTAGTGCATGGTGATTGACGTCGACATCTGTAGTGCATGTCTGACTATGACATCTGTAGTGCATGGTGATTGACTACGACATCTGTAGTGCATGGTGATTGACTACGACATCTGTAGTGCATGGTTATTGACTACGACATCTGTAGTGCATGGTGATTGACTACGACATCTGTAGTGCATCGAGATTGACTACGACATCTGTAGTGCATGGTAATTGACTACAATATCTGTAGTGCATGGAGATTGACTACGACATCTGTAGTGCATGGTGATTCACTACGACATCTGTAGTGCATGTTTCAATATGACATCTGTAGTGCATGATTGACTATGACATCTGTCGTTCATGATTGACTACGACATCTGTAGTGCATGGTGATTGACTACCACATCTATAGTGCATGGTGATTGACTATGACATCTGTAGTGCATGGTGATTGACTACTACGTCTGTAGTGCATGATTGACTATGACATCTGTAGTGCATGGTGATTGACTATGACATCTGTAGTGCATGGTGATTGACTAGGACATCTGTAGTGCATGGTGATTGACTACGACATCTGTAGTGCATGGTGATTGACTACTACATCTGTAGTGCATGATTGTATATGATATCTGTAGTGCATGGAGATTGACTATGACATCTGTAGTGCATGATTGACTACGACATCTATAGTGCATGGTGATTGACTACAACATCTGTAGTGCATGGTGATTGACTACGACATCTGTAGTGCATGGTGATTGACTACAACATCTGTAGTGCATGGTGATTGACTATGACATCTGTAGTGCATGGTGATTGACTACGACATATGTACTGCATGGTGATTGACTACAATATCTGTAGTGCATGAAGATTGACTATGACATCTGTAGTGCATGGTGATTGACTACGATATCTGTGGTGCATGATTGACTATGACATCTGTAGTGCATGGTGATTGAGTATGACATCTGTAGTGAATGGTAATTGACTACATTATCTGTAGTGGATGAAGATTGACTACGACATCTGTAGTGCATGATTGACTATGACATCTATAGTGCATGGTGATTGACTACGACATCTGTAGTGCATGGTGATTGACTACGACAACTGTAGTGCATGGTGATTGACTACGACATCTGTAATGCATGATTGACTATGACATATGTACTGCATGGTGACTGACTATGACATCTGTAGTGCATGGTGATTGACTACAATATCTGTAGTACTTGGAGAATGACTATGTCATCTGTAGTTCACGGTGATTGACTACGACATCTGTAGTGCTTGGTGATTGACTACGACATCTGTAGTGCATGATTCATTAGGACATCTGTAGTGCATGATTGACTATGACATCTGTAGTGCATGAATGACTATGACATCTGTAGTGCATGGTGATTGACTACGACATCTGTAGTGCATGGTGATTGACTATGACATCTGTAGTGCATGGTGATTGACTACCACATCTGTAGGGCATGGTGATTGACTACATCTGTAGTGCATGATTGACTACGACATCTGTAGTGCATGAATGACTATGACATCTGTAGTGCATAGTGATTGACTACGACATCTGTAGTGCATGGTGATTGACTATGACATCTGTAGTGCATGGTGATTGACTACGACATCTGCAGTGCATGATTGACCATGACATCTGTAGTATATGGTGATTGACTATGACATCTGTCATGCATGGTGATTTACTACGACATCTGTAGTGCATGGTGATTGACTACGACATCTGTAATGCATGATTGACTATGACATCTGTACTGCATGGTGACGGACTATAAAATCTGTAGTGCATGGTGATTGACTACGACATCTGTAGTGCATGGTGATTGACTACAATATCTGTAGTGCTTGGAGATTGACTACGTCATCTGTAGTTCACGGTGATTGACTACAACATCTCTAGTGCATGGTGATTGACTACGACATCTATAGTGCATGATTCATTAGGACATCTGTAGTGCATGATTGACTATGACATCTGTAGTGCATGAATGACTATGACATCTGTAGTGCATGGTGATTGACTATGACATCTGTAGTGCATGGTGATTGACTATGACATCTGTAGTGCATGGTGATTGACTACCACATCTGTAGGGCATGGTGATTGACTACGACATCTGTAGTGCATGATTGACTACGACATCTGTAGTGCATGAATGACTATGACATCTGTAGTGCATGGTGATTGATGACCACATCTGTAGTGCACGGTGATTGACTACCACATCTGTAGGGCATGGTAATTGACTACGACATCTGTAGTGAATGATTGACTACCACATCTGTAGTGCATGGTGATTGACTACAATATCTGTAGTGCATGGAGATTGACTACAATATCTGTAGTGCATGGAGATTGACTACGACATCTGTAGTGCATGGTGATTGACTACGACATCTGTAGTGCATGATTGACTACAACATCTGTAGTGCATGGTGATTGACTACAATATCTGTAGTGCATGGAGATTGACTACGACATCTGTAGTGCATGATTGACTATGACATCTATAATGCATGGTGATTGAGTACATCATCTGTAGTGCATGGTGATTGACTATGACATCTGTAGTGCATGGTGACTGACTGACATCTGTAGTGCATGGTGATTGACTACGACATCTGTAATGCATGATTGACTATGACATCTGTACTGCATGGTTACTGACTATGACATCTGTAGTGCATGGTGGTTGACTTCAATATCTGTAGTGCATGGAGATTGACTATGACATCTGTGCATGGTGACTGACTATGACATCTGTAGTGCATGGTGATGGACTACAATATCTGTAGTGCATGGAGATTGACTACGACATCTGTAGTTCACGGTGATTGACTACGACATCTGTAGTGCACGGTGATTGACTACGACATCTGTAGGGCATGGTGATTGACTATAACATCTGTAGTGCATGATTGACTACGACATCTGTAGTGCATGAATGACTATGACATCTGTAGTGCATGGTGATTGACTACGACATCTGTAGTGCATGGTGATTGACTATGACATCTGTAGTGCATGGTGATTGACTACTACATCTGTAGGGCATGGTGATTGACTACAACATCTGTAGTGCATGATTGACTACCACATCTGTAGTGCATGATTGACTACCACATCTGTAGTGCATGGTGATTGACCACAACATCTGTAGTGCATGGTGATTGACTATGACATCTGTAGTGCATGGTGATTGACTATGACATCTGTAGTGCATGAAGATCGACTACGACATCTGTAGGGCATGATTGACTATGACATCTGTAGAGCATGGTAATTGACTACAATATCTGTAGGGCATGGAGATTGACTACGACATCTGTAGTGCATGGTGATTGACTGACATCTGTAGTGCATGGTGCTTGACTACGACAACTGTAGTGCGTGGTGATTGACTACGACATCTGTAGTGCATGATTGACTACGACATCTGCAGTGCATGGTGATTGACTACAACACCTGAAGTGCATGGTGATTGACTGACATCTGTAGTGCATGGTGACTGACTGACATCTGTAGTGCATGGTGATTGACTACGACATCTGTAATGCATGATTGACTATGACATCTGTACTGCATGGTTACTGACTATGACATCTGTAGTGCATGGTGGTTGACTACAATATCTGTAGTGCATGGAGATTGACTATGACATCTGTGCATGGTGACTGACTATGACATCTGTAGTGCATGGTGATGGACTACAATATCTGTAGTGCATGGAGATTGACTACGACATCTGTAGTTCACGGTGATTGACTACTACATCTGTAGTGCACGGTGATTGACTACGACATCTGTAGGGCATGGTGATTGACTATAACATCTGTAGTGCATGATTGACTACGACATCTGTAGTGCATGAATGACTATGACATCTGTAGTGCATGGTGATTGACTACGACATCTGTAGTGCATGGTGATTGACTATGACATCTGTAGTGCATGGTGATTGACTACTACATCTGTAGGGCATGGTGATTGACTACAACATCTGTAGTGCATGATTGACTACCACATCTGTAGTGCATGATTGACTACCACATCTGTAGTGCATGGTGATTGACCACAACATCTGTAGTGCATGGTGATTGACTATGACATCTGTAGTGCATGGTGATTGACTATGACATCTGTAGTGCATGAAGATCGACTACGACATCTGTAGGGCATGATTGACTATGACATCTGTAGAGCATGGTAATTGACTACAATATCTGTAGGGCATGGAGATTGACTACGACATCTGTAGTGCATGGTGATTGACTGACATCTGTAGTGCATGGTGCTTGACTACGACAACTGTAGTGCGTGGTGATTGACTACGACATCTGTAGTGCATGATTGACTACGACATCTGCAGTGCATGGAGATTGACTACAACACCTGAAGTGCATGGTGATTGACGTCGACATCTGTAGTGCATGTCTGACTATGACATCTGTAGTGCATGGTGATTGACTACGACATCTGTAGTGCATGGTGATTGACTACGACATCTGTAGTGCATGGTTATTGACTACGACATCTGTAGTGCATGGTGATTGACTACGACATCTGTAGTGCATCGAGATTGACTACGACATCTGTAGTGCATGGTAATTGACTACAATATCTGTAGTGCATGGAGATTGACTACGACATCTGTAGTGCATGGTGATTGACTACGACATCTGTAGTGCATGATTCAATATGACATCTGTAGTGCATGATTGACTATGACATCTGTCATTCAAGATTGACTACGACATCTGTAGTGCATGGTGATTGACTACCACATCTATAGTGCATGGTGATTGACTACGACATCTGTAGTGCATGGTGATTGACTACTACGTCTGTAGTGCATGATTGACTATGACATCTGTAGTGCATGGTGATTGACTACGACATCTGTAGTGCATGGTGATTGACTACTACATCTGTAGTGCATGATTGACTATGACATCTGTAGTGCATGGTGATTGACTATGACATATGTAGTGCGTTATTGACTATGACATCTGTAGTGCTTGGTTATTGACTACAATATCTGTAGTGCATGGAGATTGACTATGACATCTGTAGTGCATGATTGACTACGACATCTATAGTGCATGGTGATTGACTACAACATCTGTAGTGCATGGTGATTGACTACGACATCTGTAGTGCATGGTGATTGACTACAACATCTGTAGTGCATGGTGATTGACTATGACATCTGTGGTGCATGGTGATTGACTATGACATCTGTAGTGCATGAAGATCGACTACGACATCTGTAGGGCATGATTGACTATGACATCTGTAGAGCATGGTAATTGACTACAATATCTGTAGGGCATGGAGATTGACTACGACATCTGTAGTGCATGGTGATTGACTGACATCTGTAGTGCATGGTGCTTGACTACGACAACTGTAGTGCGTGGTGATTGACTATGACATCTGTAGTGCATGATTGACTACGACATCTGCAGTGCATGGTGATTGACTACAACACCTGAAGTGCATGGTGATTGACGTCGACATCTGTAGTGCATGTCTGACTATGACATCTGTAGTGCATGGTGATTGACTACGACATCTGTAGTGCATGGTGATTGACTACGACATCTGTAGTGCATGGTTATTGACTACGACATCTGTAGTGCATGGTGATTGACTACGACATTTGTAGTGCATCGAGATTGACTACGACATCTGTAGTGCATGGTAATTGACTACAATATCTGTAGTGCATGGAGATTGACTACGACATCTGTAGTGCATGGTGATTGACTACGACATCTGTAGTGCATGATTCAATATGACATCTGTAGTGCATGATTGACTATGACATCTGTCGTTCAAGATTGACTACGACATCTGTAGTGCATGGTGATTGACTACCACATCTATAGTGCATGGTGATTGACTACGACATCTGTAGTGCATGGTGATTGACTACTACGTCTGTAGTGCATGATTGACTATGACATCTGTAGTGCATGGTGATTGACTATGACATCTGTAGTGCATGGTGATTGACTAGGACATCTGTAGTGCATGGTGATTGACTACGACATCTGTAGTGCATGGTGATTGACTACTACATCTGTAGTGCATGATTGACTATGACATCTGTAGTGCATGGTGATTGACTATGACATATGTAGTGCGTTATTGACTATGACATCTGTAGTGCTTGGTTATTGACTACAATATCTGTAGTGCATGGAGATTGACTATGACATCTGTAGTGCATGATTGACTACGACATCTATAGTGCATGGTGATTGACTACAACATCTGTAGTGCATGGTGATTGACTACGACATCTGTAGTGCATGGTGATTGACTACAACATCTGTAGTGCATGGTGATTGACTATGACATCTGTAGTGCATGGTGATTGACTACAATATCTGTAGTGCATGAAGATTGACTATGACCTCTGTAGTGCATGGTGATTGACTACGACATCTGTGGTGCATGATTGACTATGACATCTGTAGTGCATGATTGACTATGACATCTGTAGTGCATGATTGACTATGACATCTGTAGTGCATGATGATTGACTACGACATTTGTAGTCCATGGTGATTGACTACAATATCTGTAGTGCATGGAGAATGACTACATCTGTAGTGCATGGTGACTGAGTATGACATCTGTAGTACATGATTGAATACAACATCTGTAGTGCATGGTGATTGACTACGACATCTGTAGGTCATGGTGATTGACTATGACATCTGTAGTGCATGATTGACTACGAAATCTGTCATGCATGGTGATTGACTATGACATCTGTAGTGCATGGTGATTGACTACGACATCTGTAGTGCATGGTGATTGTCTATGACATCTGTAGTGCGTGGTGATTGACTACGACATCTGTAGTGCATGATTGACTACGACATCTGCAGTGCATGGTGATTGACTACAACACCTGTAGTGCATGGTGATTGACGTCGACATCTGTAGTGCATGTCTGACTATGACATCTGTAGTGCATGGTGATTGACTACGACATCTGTAGTGCATGGTGATTGACTACGACATCTGTAGTGCATGGTTATTGACTACGACATCTGTAGTGCATGGTGATTGACTACGACATCTGTAGTGCATCGAGATTGACTACGACATCTGTAGTGCATGGTAATTGACTACAATATCTGTAGTGCATGGAGATTGACTACGACATCTGTAGTGCATGGTGATTCACTACGACATCTGTAGTGCATGTTTCAATATGACATCTGTAGTGCATGATTGACTATGACATCTGTCGTTCATGATTGACTACGACATCTGTAGTGCATGGTGATTGACTACCACATCTATAGTGCATGGTGATTGACTATGACATCTGTAGTGCATGGTGATTGACTACTACGTCTGTAGTGCATGATTGACTATGACATCTGTAGTGCATGGTGATTGACTATGACATCTGTAGTGCATGGTGATTGACTAGGACATCTGTAGTGCATGGTGATTGACTACGACATCTGTAGTGCATGGTGATTGACTACTACATCTGTAGTGCATGATTGTATATGATATCTGTAGTGCATGGAGATTGACTATGACATCTGTAGTGCATGATTGACTACGACATCTATAGTGCATGGTGATTGACTACAACATCTGTAGTGCATGGTGATTGACTACGACATCTGTAGTGCATGGTGATTGACTACAACATCTGTAGTGCATGGTGATTGACTATGACATCTGTAGTGCATGGTGATTGACTACGACATATGTACTGCATGGTGATTGACTACAATATCTGTAGTGCATGAAGATTGACTATGACATCTGTAGTGCATGGTAATTGACTACGATATCTGTGGTGCATGATTGACTATGACATCTGTAGTGCATGGTGATTGAGTATGACATCTGTAGTGAATGGTAATTGACTACATTATCTGTAGTGGATGAAGATTGACTACGACATCTGTAGTGCATGATTGACTATGACATCTATAGTGCATGGTGATTGACTACGACATCTGTAGTGCATGGTGATTGACTACGACAACTGTAGTGCATGGTGATTGACTACGACATCTGTAATGCATGATTGACTATGACATATGTACTGCATGGTAACTGACTATGACATCTGTAGTGCATGGTGATTGACTACAATATCTGTAGTACTTGGAGAATGACTATGTCATCTGTAGTTCACGGTGATTGACTACGACATCTGTAGTGCTTGGTGATTGACTACGACATCTGTAGTGCATGATTCATTAGGACATCTGTAGTGCATGATTGACTATGACATCTGTAGTGCATGAATGACTATGACATCTGTAGTGCATGGTGATTGACTACGACATCTGTAGTGCATGGTGATTGACTATGACATCTGTAGTGCATGGTGATTGACTACCACATCTGTAGGGCATGGTGATTGACTACATCTGTAGTGCATGATTGACTACGACATCTGTAGTGCATGAATGACTATGACATCTGTAGTGCATAGTGATTGACTACGACATCTGTAGTGCATGGTGATTGACTATGACATCTGTAGTGCATGGTGATTGACTACGACATCTGCAGTGCATGATTGACCATGACATCTGTAGTATATGGTGATTGACTATGACATCTGTCATGCATGGTGATTTACTACGACATCTGTAGTGCATGGTGATTGACTACGACATCTGTAATGCATGATTGACTATGACATCTGTACTGCATGGTGACGGACTATAAAATCTGTAGTGCATGGTGATTGACTACGACATCTGTAGTGCATGGTGATTGACTACAATATCTGTAGTGCTTGGAGATTGACTACGTCATCTGTAGTTCACGGTGATTGACTACAACATCTCTAGTGCATGGTGATTGACTACGACATCTATAGTGCATGATTCATTAGGACATCTGTAGTGCATGATTGACTATGACATCTGTAGTGCATGAATGACTATGACATCTGTAGTGCATGGTGATTGACTATGACATCTGTAGTGCATGGTGATTGACTATGACATCTGTAGTGCCTGGTGATTGACTACCACATCTGTAGGGCATGGTGATTGACTACGACATCTGTAGTGCATGATTGACTACGACATCTGTAGTGCATGAATGACTATGACATCTGTAGTGCATGGTGATTGATGACCACATCTGTAGTGCACGGTGATTGACTACCAC
Organism: Calotriton arnoldi; assembly: GCA_963921515.1. Classification (NCBI taxonomy): domain Eukaryota; kingdom Metazoa; phylum Chordata; class Amphibia; order Caudata; family Salamandridae; genus Calotriton; species Calotriton arnoldi. The sequence goes on along the minus strand of CAWUFW010000435.1, from coordinate 4,312,455 downwards.
ATCTGTAGGGCATGGTAATTGACTACGACATCTGTAGTGAATGATTGACTACCACATCTGTAGTGCATGGTGATTGACTACAATATCTGTAGTGCATGGAGATTGACTACAATATCTGTAGTGCATGGAGATTGACTACGACATCTGTAGTGCATGGTGATTGACTACGACATCTGTAGTGCATGATTGACTACAACATCTGTAGTGCATGGTGATTGACTACAATATCTGTAGTGCATGGAGATTGACTACGACATCTGTAGTGCATGATTGACTATGACATCTATAATGCATGGTGATTGAGTACATCATCTGTAGTGCATGGTGATTGACTATGACATCTGTAGTGCATGGTGACTGACTGACATCTGTAGTGCATGGTGATTGACTACGACATCTGTAATGCATGATTGACTATGACATCTGTACTGCATGGTTACTGACTATGACATCTGTAGTGCATGGAGATTGACTATGACATCTGTGCATGGTGACTGACTATGACATCTGTAGTGCATGGTGATGGACTACAATATCTGTAGTGCATGGAGATTGACTACGACATCTGTAGTTCACGGTGATTGACTACGACATCTGTAGTGCACGGTGATTGACTACGACATCTGTAGGGCATGGTGATTGACTATAACATCTGTAGTGCATGATTGACTACGACATCTGTAGTGCATGAATGACTATGACATCTGTAGTGCATGGTGATTGACTACGACATCTGTAGTGCATGGTGATTGACTATGACATCTGTAGTGCATGGTGATTGACTACTACATCTGTAGGGCATGGTGATTGACTACAACATCTGTAGTGCATGATTGACTACCACATCTGTAGTGCATGATTGACTACCACATCTGTAGTGCATGGTGATTGACCACAACATCTGTAGTGCATGGTGATTGACTATGACATCTGTAGTGCATGGTGATTGACTATGACATCTGTAGTGCATGAAGATCGACTACGACATCTGTAGGGCATGATTGACTATGACATCTGTAGAGCATGGTAATTGACTACAATATCTGTAGGGCATGGAGATTGACTACGACATCTGTAGTGCATGGTGATTGACTGACATCTGTAGTGCATGGTGCTTGACTACGACAACTGTAGTGCGTGGTGATTGACTACGACATCTGTAGTGCATGATTGACTACGACATCTGCAGTGCATGGTGATTGACTACAACACCTGAAGTGCATGGTGATTGACTGACATCTGTAGTGCATGGTGACTGACTGACATCTGTAGTGCATGGTGATTGACTACGACATCTGTAATGCATGATTGACTATGACATCTGTACTGCATGGTTACTGACTATGACATCTGTAGTGCATGGTGGTTGACTACAATATCTGTAGTGCATGGAGATTGACTATGACATCTGTGCATGGTGACTGACTATGACATCTGTAGTGCATGGTGATGGACTACAATATCTGTAGTGCATGGAGATTGACTACGACATCTGTAGTTCACGGTGATTGACTACTACATCTGTAGTGCACGGTGATTGACTACGACATCTGTAGGGCATGGTGATTGACTATAACATCTGTAGTGCATGATTGACTACGACATCTGTAGTGCATGAATGACTATGACATCTGTAGTGCATGGTGATTGACTACGACATCTGTAGTGCATGGTGATTGACTATGACATCTGTAGTGCATGGTGATTGACTACTACATCTGTAGGGCATGGTGATTGACTACAACATCTGTAGTGCATGATTGACTACCACATCTGTAGTGCATGATTGTTTACCACATCTGTAGTGCATGGTGATTGACCACAACATCTGTAGTGCATGGTGATTGACTATGACATCTGTAGTGCATGGTGATTGACTATGACATCTGTAGTGCATGAAGATCGACTACGACATCTGTAGGGCATGATTGACTATGACATCTGTAGAGCATGGTAATTGACTACAATATCTGTAGGGCATGGAGATTGACTACGACATCTGTAGTGCATGGTGATTGACTGACATCTGTAGTGCATGGTGCTTGACTACGACAACTGTAGTGCGTGGTGATTGACTACGACATCTGTAGTGCATGATTGACTACGACATCTGCAGTGCATGGAGATTGACTACAACACCTGAAGTGCATGGTGATTGACGTCGACATCTGTAGTGCATGTCTGACTACGACATCTGTAGTGCATGGTTATTGACTACGACATCTGTAGTGCATGGTGATTGACTACGACATCTGTAGTGCATCGAGATTGACTACGACATCTGTAGTGCATGGTAATTGACTACAATATCTGTAGTGCATGGAGATTGACTACGACATCTGTAGTGCATGGTGATTGACTACGACATCTGTAGTGCATGATTCAATATGACATCTGTAGTGCATGATTGACTATGACATCTGTCGTTCAAGATTGACTACGACATCTGTAGTGCATGGTGATTGACTACCACATCTATAGTGCATGGTGATTGACTACGACATCTGTAGTGCATGGTGATTGACTACTACGTCTGTAGTGCATGATTGACTATGACATCTGTAGTGCATGGTGATTGACTACGACATCTGTAGTGCATGGTGATTGACTACTACATCTGTAGTGCATGATTGACTATGACATCTGTAGTGCATGGTGATTGACTATGACATATGTAGTGCGTTATTGACTATGACATCTGTAGTGCTTGGTTATTGACTACAATATCTGTAGTGCATGGAGATTGACTATGACATCTGTAGTGCATGATTGACTACGACATCTATAGTGCATGGTGATTGACTACAACATCTGTAGTGCATGGTGATTGACTACGACATCTGTAGTGCATGGTGATTGACTACAACATCTGTAGTGCATGGTGATTGACTATGACATCTGTAGTGCATGGTGATTGACTACAATATCTGTAGTGCATGAAGATTGACTATGACATCTGTAGTGCATGGTGATTGACTACGACATCTGTGGTGCATGATTGACTATGACATCTGTAGTGCATGGTGATTGAGTATGACATCTGTAGTGAATGGTAATTGACTACATTATCTGTAGTGGATGAAGATTGACTACGACATCTGTAGTGCATGATTGACTATGACATCTATAGTGCATGGTGATTGAGTACATCATCTGTAGTGCATGGTGATTGACTACGACATCTGTAATGCATGATTGACTATGACATATGTACTGCATGGTGACTGACTATGACATCTGTAGTGCATGGTGATTGACTACAATATCTGTAGTGCTTGGAGATTGACTACGTCATCTGTAGTTCACGGTGATTGACTACGACATCTGTAGTGCATGGTGATTGACTACGACATCTGTAGTGCATGATTCATTAGGACATCTGTAGTGCATGATTGACTATGACATCTGTAGTGCATGAATGACTATGACATCTGTAGTGCATGGTGATTGACTATGACATCTGTAGTGCATGGTGATTGACTATGACATCTGTAGTGCATGGTGATTGACTACCACATCTGTAGGGCATGGTGATTGACTACGACATCTGTAGTGCATGATTGACTACGACATCTGTAGTGCATGAATGACTATGACATCTGTAGTGCATAGTGATTGACTACGACATCTGTAGTGCATGGTGATTGACTATGACATCTGTAGTGCATGGTGATTGACTACGACATCTGCAGTACATGATTGACCATGACATCTGTAGTATATGGTGATTGACTATGACATCTGTCATGCATGGTGATTGACTACGACATCTGTAGTGCATGGTGATTGACTACGACATCTGTAATGCATGATTGACTATGACATCTGTACTGCATGGTGACGGACTATGAAATCTGTAGTGCATGGTGATTGACTACAATATCTGTAGTGCATGGAGATTGACTACGACATCTGTAGTGCATGATTGACTATGACATCTGAAGTGCATGAATGACTATGACATCTGTAGTGCATGGTGATTGATGACCACATCTGTAGTGCACGGTGATTGACTACCACATCTGTAGGGCATGGTAATTGACTATGACATCTGTAGTGAATGATTGACTACCACATCTGTAGTGCATGGTTGACCTCGACATCTGTAGTGCATGGTGATTGACTACAATATCTGTAGTGCATGGAGAATGACTACAATATCTGTAGTGCATGGAGATTGACTACGACATCTGTAGTGCATGGTGATTGACTACGACATCTGTAGTGCATGATTGACTACAACATCTGTAGTGCACGGTGATTTACTACAATATCTGTAATGCATGGAGATTGACAACGACATCTGTAGTGCATGATTGACTATGACATCTATAATGCATGGTGATTGAGTACATCATCTGTAGTGCATGGTGATTGACTATGACATCTGTAGTGCATGGTGACTGACTGACATCTGTAGTGCATGGTGATTGACTACGACATCTGTAATGCATGATTGACTATGACATCTGTACTGCATGGTGACTGACTATGACATCTGTAGTGCATGGTGGTTGACTACAATATCTGTAGTGCATGGAGATTGACTATGACATCTGTGCATGGTGACTGACTATGACATCTGTAGTGCATGTTGATGGACTACAATATCTGTAGTGCATGGAGATTGACTACGACATCTGTAGTGCATGATTGATTATGACATCTGTAGTGCATGATTGACTATGACATCTGTAGTGCAAGGTGATTGACTATGACATCTGTAGTGCATGGTGATTGACTACGACATCTGTAGTGCATGATTGACTATGACATCTATAGTGCATGGTGACTGACTATGACATCTGTAGTGCATGGTGACTGACTAGGACATCTGTAGTGCATGGTGATTGACTACGATATCTGTAGTGCATGGGGATTGACTACGACATCTGTAGTGCACGATTGACTATGACATCTTTAGTGCATGGTGATTGACTACGACATCTGTATTGCTTGGTGATTGACTACAATAACTGTAGTACATGGAGATTGACTACGACATCTGTAGTGCACGGTAATTGACTACGACATCTGTAGTGCACGATGATTGACTACGACATCTGTAGTGCATGGAGATTGACTACAACATCTCTAGTGCATGGTGATTGACTACGACATCTATAGTGCATGATTCATTAGGACATCTGTAGTGCATGATTGACTATGACATCTGTAGTGCATGAATGACTATGACATCTGTAGTGCATGGTGATTGACTATGACATCTGTAGTGCATGGTGATTGACTATGACATCTGTAGTGCATGGTGATTGACTACCACATCTGTAGGGCATGGTGATTGACTACGACATCTGTAGTGCATGATTGACTACGACATCTGTAGTGCATGAATGACTATGACATCTGTAGTGCATAGTGATTGACTACGACATCTGTAGTGCATGGTGATTGACTATGACATCTGTAGTGCATGGTGATTGACTACGACATCTGCAGTACATGATTGACCATGACATCTGTAGTATATGGTGATTGACTATGACATCTGTCATGCATGGTGATTGACTACGACATCTGTAGTGCATGGTGATTGACTACGACATCTGTAATGCATGATTGACTATGACATCTGTACTGCATGGTGACGGACTATGAAATCTGTAGTGCATGGTGATTGACTACAATATCTGTAGTGCATGGAGATTGACTACGACATCTGTAGTGCATGATTGACTATGACATCTGAAGTGCATGAATGACTATGACATCTGTAGTGCATGGTGATTGATGACCACATCTGTAGTGCACGGTGATTGACTACCACATCTGTAGGGCATGGTAATTGACTGCGACATCTGTAGTGAATGATTGACTACCACATCTGTAGTGCATGGTTGACTACGACATCTGTAGTGCATGGTGATTGACTACAATATCTGTAGTGCATGGAGATTGACTACAATATCTGTAGTGCATGGAGATTGACTACGACATCTGTAGTGCATGGTGATTGACTACGACATCTGTAGTGCATGATTGACTACAACATCTGTAGTGCACGGTGATTTACTACAATATCTGTAGTGCATGGAGATTGACAACGACATCTGTAGTGCATGATTGACTATGACATCTATAATGCATGGTGATTGAGTACATCATCTGTAGTGCATGGTGATTGACTATGACATCTGTAGAGCATGGTGACTGACTGACATCTGTAGTGCATGGTGATTGACTACGACATCTGTAATGCATGATTGACTATGACATCTGTACTGCATGGTGACTGACTATGACATCTGTAGTGCATGGTGGTTGACTACAATATCTGTAGTGCATGGAGATTGACTATGACATCTGTGCATGGTGACTGACTATGACATCTGTAGTGCATGTTGATGGACTACAATATCTGTAGTGCATGGAGATTGACTACGACATCTGTAGTGCATGATTGATTATGACATCTGTAGTGCATGATTGACTATGACATCTGTAGTGCATGGTGACTGACTATGACATCTGTAGTGCAAGGTGATTGACTATGACATCTGTAGTGCATGGTGATTGACTACGACATCTGTAGTGCATGATTGACTATGACATCTGTAGTGCATGGTGACTGACTATGACATCTGTAGTGCATGGTGACTGACTAGGACATCTGTAGTGCATGGTGATTGACTACGATATCTGTAGTGCATGGGGATTGACTACGACATCTGTAGTGCATGATTGACTATGACATCTGTAGTGCATGGTGATTGACTACGACATCTGTATTGCTTGGTGATTGACCACAATAACTGTAGTACATGGAGATTGACTACGACATCTGTAGTGCACGGTAATTGACTACGACATCTGTAGTGCACGATGATTGACTACGACATCTGTAGTGCATGGAGACTGACTACAACATCTCTAGTGCATGGTGATTGACTACGACATCTATAGTGCATGGTGATTGACTACAAAATCTGTAGTGCAAGATTGACTACGACATCTGTAGTGCATGGTGATTGACTACGACATCTGTAGTGCATGATTGACTATGACATCTGTAGTCCATGGTGATTGACTATGACATATGTAGTGCATGGTGATTGACTAACATCTGTAGTGCATGGAGATTGACTATGACATCTGTGCATGGTGACTGACTATGACATCTGTAGTGCATGTTGATGGACTACAATATCTGTAGTGCATGGAGATTGACTACGACATCTGTAGTTCACTGTGATTGACTACGACATCTGTAGTGCACAGTGATTGACTACGACATCTGTAGGGCATGGTGATTGACTATGACATCTGTAGTGCATGATTGACTATGACATCTGTAGTGCATGAATGAGTATGACATCTCTAGTCCATGGTGATTGACTATGACATCTGTAGGGCATAGTGATTGACTACAACATCTGTAGTGCGTGATTGACTATGACATCTGTAGTGCATGGTGATTGACTGACATCTGTCGTGCATGGTGATTGACTACGACATCTGTAGTGCATGGTGATTGACTATGACAACTGTAGTGCATGATTGACTATGACATCTGTAGTGCATGGTGATTGACTACAATATCTGTAGTGCATGGAGATTGACTACGACATCTGTAGTTCACGGTGATTGACTACGACATCTGTAGTGCACAGTGATTGACTACGACATCTGTAGGGCATGGTGATTGACTATGACATCTGTAGTGCATGGATTGACTATGACATCTGTAGTGCATGAATGAGTATGACATCTGTAGTGCATTGTGATTGACTACGACATCTGTAGTGCATGGTGATTGACTATGACATCTGTAGTGCATGGTGATTGACTACCACATCTGTAGGGCATGGTGATTGACTACGACATCTGTAGTGCATGATTGACTACCACATCTGTAGTGCATGATTGACTACATCTGTAGTGCATGGTGATTGACTATGACATCTGTAGTACATGGTGATTGACTACGACATCTGTAGTGCATGATTGACTTTGACATCTGTAGTGCATGGTGATTGATTACAATATCTGTAGTGCATGGTGATTGACTACGACATCTGTAGTGCATGATTGACTATGACATCTATAGTGCATGGTGATTGAGTACATCATCTGTAGTGCATGGTGATTGACTATGACATCTGTAGTGCATGGTGATTGACTATGACACCTCTGGTGCATGGTGATTGACTACGACATCTGTAATGCATGATTGACTATGACATCTGTACTGCATGGTGACTGACTGACATATGTAGTGCATGGTGATTGGCTACAATCTCTGTAGTGCATGGAGATTGACTACAACATCTGTAGTTCACGGTGATTGACTACGACATCAGTAGTGCACGGTGATTGACTACGACATCTGTAGGGCATGGTGATTGAGTACGACATCTGTAGTGCATGATTGACTACGACATCTGTAGTGCATGAATGACTATGACATCTGTAGTGCATGGTGATTGACTACGACATCTGTAGTACATGGTGATTGACTATGACATCTGTAGTGCATGGTGATTGACTACCACATCTGTAGGGCATGGTGATTGACTACAACATCTGTAGTGCATGATTGACTACGACATCTGTAGTGCATGGTGATTGACTACGACATCTGTAGTGCATGGTGATTGACTATGATATCTGTAGTGCATGGTGATTGACTCCGACAACTGTATTGCATGATTGACCATGACATCTGTAGTCCATGGTGATTGACTATGACATCTGTAGTGTATGATTGACTATGACATTTGTAGTGCATGGTGATTACTATGACGTCTGTTGTGCATGGTGATTGACTACAACATCTGTAGTGCATGATTGACTATGACATCTATATTGCATGGTGACTGACTATGACATCTGTAGTGCATGATTGACTACAACATCTGTAGTGCATGATTGACTACAACATCTGTAGTGCATGATTGACTACATCTGTAGTGCATGATTGACTACGACATCTGTAGTGCATGCTGATTGACTACGACATCTGTAGTGCATGGTGATGGACTACGACATCTGTAGTGCATGACTGACTATGACATCTGTAGTGCATGGTGACTGACTATGACATCTGTAGTGCATGGTGATTGACTACGACATCTGTAGTGCATGATTGACTGATATCTGTACTGCATGGTGACTGACTATGACATCTGTAGTCCATGGTGATTGACTATGACATGTGTAGGGCATGGTGATTGACTATGACTTCTGTAGTGCATGATTGACTATGACATCTGTCGTGCATGGTGATTGACTACGACATCTGTAGTTCACGGTGATTGACTACGACATCTGTAGGGCATGGTGATTGACTATGACATCTGTAGTGCATGATTGACTACGACATCTGTAGTGCATGATTGACTACGACATCTGTAGTGCATGAATGACTATGACATCTGTAGTGCATGGTGATTGACTACAACATCTGTAGTGCATGGTGATTGACTATGACATCTGTAGTGCAGGGTGATTGACTACCACATCTGTAGGGCATGGTGATTGACTACGACATCTGTAGTGCATGAGTGACTACCAAATCTGTAGTGCATGATTGACTACAACATCTGTAGTGCATGGTGATTGACTACGACATCTGTAGTGCATGGTGATTGACTATGACATCTGTAGTGCATGGTGATTGACTACGACATCTGTAGCGCATGATTGACCATGACATCTGTAGTCCATGGTGATTGACTATGACATCTGTAGGGCATGGTGATTGACTACGACATCTGTAGTGCATGATTGACTATGACATCTGTAGTGCATGGTGATTGACTATGACATCTGTCGTGCATGGTGATTGACTACAATATCTGTAGTGCATGGAGATTGACTACGACATCTGTAGTGCATGGTGATGGACTACGACATCTGTAGTGCATGAATGACTACGACATCTATAGTGCATGGTGATTGACTACAATATCTGCAGTGCATGGAAATTGACTACGACATCTGTAGTGCATGGTGATTGACTACGACATCTGTAGTGCATGATTCAATATGACATCTGTAGTGCATGATTGACTATGACATCTGTCGTTCAAGATTGACTACGACATCTGTAGTGCATGGTGATTGACTGCCACATCTATAGTGCATGGTGATTGACTACGACATCTGTAGTGCATGGTGATTGACTACTACGTCTGTAGTGCATGATTGACTATGACATCTGTAGTGCATGGTGATTGACTAGGACATCTGTAGTGCATGGTGATTGACTACGACATCTGTAGTGCATGGTGATTGACTACGACATCTGTAGTGCATGGTGATTGACTACTACATCTGTAGTGCATGATTGACTATGACATCTGTAGTGCATGGTGATTGACTATGACATATGTAGTGCGTTATTGACTATGACATCTGTAGTGCTTGGTTATTGACTACAATATCTGTAGTGCATGGAGATTGACTATGACATCTGTAGTGCATGATTGACTATGACATCTATAGTGCATGGTGATTGACTACAACATCTGTAGTGCATGGTGATTGACTACGACATCTGTAGTGCATGGAGATTGACTACAACATCTGTAGTGCATGGTGATTGACTACAATATCTGTAGTGCATGAAGATTGACTATGACATCTGTAGTGCATGGTGATTGACTACGACATCTGTGGTGCATGATTGACTATGACATCTGTAGTGCATGGTGATTGAGTATGACATCTGTAGTGAATGGTAATTGACTACATTATCTGTAGTGGATGAAGATTGACTACGACATCTGTAGTGCATGATTGACTATGACATCTATAGTGCATGGTGATTGAGTACGATCATCTGTAGTGCATGGTGATTGACTACGACATCTGTAATGCATGATTGACTATGACATATGTACTGCATGGTGACTGACTATGACATCTGTAGTGCATGGTGATTGACTACAATATCTGTAGTGCTTGGAGATTGACTACGTCATCTGTAGTTCACGGTGATTGACTACGACATCTGTAGTGCATGGTGATTGACTACGACATCTGTAGTGCATGATTCATTAGGACATCTGTAGTGCATGATTGACTATGACATCTGTAGTGCATGAATGACTATGACATCTGTAGTGCATGGTGATTGACTATGACATCTGTAGTGCATGGTGATTGACTATGACATCTGTAGTGCATGGTGATTGACTACCACATCTGTAGGGCATGGTGATTGACTACGACATCTGTAGTGCATGATTGACGTCGACATCTGTAGTGCATGAATGACTATGACATCTGTAGTGCATAGTGATTGACTACGACATCTGTAGTGCATGATTGACTACAACATCTGTAGTGCACTGTGATTTACTACAATATCTGTAATGCATGGAGATTGACAACGACATCTGTAGTGCATGATTGACTATGACATCTATAATGCATGGTGATTGAGTACATCATCTGTAGTGCATGGTGATTGACTATGACATCTGTAGTGCATGGTGACTGACTGACATCTGTAGTGCATGGTGATTGACTACGACATCTGTAATGCATGATTGACTATGACATCTGTACTGCATGGTGACTGACTATGACATCTGTAGTGCATGGTGGTTGACTACAATATCTGTAGTGCATGGAGATTGACTATGACATCTGTGCATGGATATTGACTACGACATCTGTAGTGCATGATTGATTATGACATCTGTAGTGCATGATTGACTATGACATCTGTAGTGCATGGGGACTGACTATGACATCTGTAGTGCAAGGTGATTGACTATGACATCTGTAGTGCATGGTGATTGACTACGACATCTGTAGTGCATGATTGACTATGACATCTATAGTGCATGGTGACTGACTATGACATCTGTAGTGCATGGTGACTGACTAGGACATCTGTAGTGCATGGTGATTGACTACGATATCTGTAGTGCATGGGGATTGACTACGACATCTGTAGTGCACGATTGACTATGACATCTTTAGTGCATGGTGATTGACTACGACATCTGTATTGCTTGGTGATTGACTACAATAACTGTAGTACATGGAGATTGACTACGACATCTGTAGTGCACGGTAATTGACTACGACATCTGTAGTGCACGATGATTGACTACGACATCTGTAGTGCATGGAGATTGACTACAACATCTCTAGTGCATGGTGATTGACTACGACATCTATAGTGCATGATTCATTAGGACATCTGTAGTGCATGATTGACTATGACATCTGTAGTGCATGAATGACTATGACATCTGTAGTGCATGGTGATTGACTATGACATCTGTAGTGCATGGTGATTGACTATGACATCTGTAGTGCATGGTGATTGACTACCACATCTGTAGGGCATGGTGATTGACTACGACATCTGTAGTGCATGATTGACTACGACATCTGTAGTGCATGAATGACTATGACATCTGTAGTGCATAGTGATTGACTACGACATCTGTAGTGCATGGTGATTGACTATGACATCTGTAGTGCATGGTGATTGACTACGACATCTGCAGTACATGATTGACCATGACATCTGTAGTATATGGTGATTGACTATGACATCTGTAGTGCATGGTGATTGACTACCACATCTGTAGGGCATGGTGATTGACTACGACATCTGTAGTGCATGATTGACTACGACATCTGTAGTGCATGAATGACTATGACATCTGTAGTGCATAGTGATTGACTACGACATCTGTAGTGCATGGTGATTGACTACGACATCTGTCATGCATGGTGATTGACTACGACATCTGTAGTGCATGGTGATTGACTACGACATCTGTAATGCATGATTGACTATGACATCTGTACTGCATGGTGACGGACTATGAAATCTGTAGTGCATGGTGATTGACTACAATATCTGTAGTGCATGGAGATTGACTACGACATCTGTAGTGCATGATTGACTATGACATCTGAAGTGCATGAATGACTATGACATCTGTAGTGCATGGTGATTGATGACCACATCTGTAGTGCACGGTGATTGACTACCACATCTGTAGGGCATGGTAATTGACTACGACATCTGTAGTGAATGATTGACTACCACATCTGTAGTGCATGGTTGACTACGACATCTGTAGTGCATGGTGATTGACTACAATATCTGTAGTGCATGGAGATTGACTACAATATCTGTAGTGCATGGAGATTGACTATGACATCTGTAGTGCATGGTGATTGACTACGACATCTGTAGTGCATGATTGACTACAACATCTGTAGTGCACGGTGATTTACTACAATATCTGTAGTGCATGGAGATTGACAACGACATCTGTAGTGCATGATTGACTATGACATCTATAATGCATGGTGATTGAGTACATCATCTGTAGTGCATGGTGATTGACTATGACATCTGTAGAGCATGGTGATTGACTATGACATCTGTAGTGCATGGTGATTGACTACCACATCTGTGGGCATGGTGATTGACTACAACATCTGTAGTGCATGATTGACTACGACATCTGTAGTGCATGGTGATTGACTACGACATCTGTAGTGCATGGTGATTGACTATGATATCTGTAGTGCATGGTGATTGACTCCGACAACTGTATTGCATGATTGACCATGACATCTGTAGTCCATGGTGATTGACTATGACATCTGTAGTGTATGATTGACTATGACATTTGTAGTGCATGGTGATTGACTACAACATCTGTAGTGCATGATTGACTATGACATCTATATTGCATGGTGACTGACTATGACATCTGTAGTGCATGATTGACTACAACATCTGTAGTGCATGATTGACTACAACATCTGTAGTGCATGATTGACTACATCTGTAGTGCATGATTGACTACGACATCTGTAGTGCATGCTGATTGACTACGACATCTGTAGTGCATGGTGATGGACTACGACATCTGTAGTGCATGACTGACTATGACATCTGTAGTGCATGGTGACTGACTATGACATCTGTAGTGCATGGTGATTGACCTCGACATCTGTAGTGCATGGTGATTGACTACCACATCTGTAGGGCATGGTGATTGACTACGACATCTGTAGTGCATGATTGACTGACATCTGTACTGCATGGTGACTGACTATGACATCTGTAGTCCATGGTGATTGACTATGACATGTGTAGGGCATGGTGATTGACTATGACATCTGTAGTGCATGATTGACTATGACATCTGTCGTGCATGGTGATTGACTACGACATCTGTAGTTCACGGTGATTGACTACGACATCTGTAGGGCATGGTGATTGACTATGACATCTGTAGTGCATGATTGACTACGACATCTGTAGTGCATGATTGACTACGACATCTGTAGTGCATGAATGACTACGACATCTGTAGTGCATGGTGATTGACTACAACATCTGTAGTGCATGGTGATTGACTATGACATCTGTAGTGCAGGGTGATTGACTACCACATCTGTAGGGCATGGTGATTGACTACGACATCTGTAGTGCATGAGTGACTACCAAATCTGTAGTGCATGATTGACTACGACATCTGTAGTGCATGGTGATTGACTACGACATCTGTAGTGCATGGTGATTGACTATGACATCTGTAGTGCATGGTGATTGACTACGACATCTGTAGCGCATGATTGACCATGACATCTGTAGTCCATGGTGATTGACTATGACATCTGTAGGGCATGGTGATTGACTACGACATCTGTAGTGCATGATTGACTATGACATCTGTAGTGCATGGTGATTGACTATGACATCTGTCGTGCATGGTGATTGACTACAATATCTATAGTGCATGGAGATTGACTACGACATCTGTAGTGCATGGTGATGGACTACGACATCTGTAGTGCATGAATGACTACGACATCTATAGTGCATGGTGATTGACTACAATATCTGCAGTGCATGGAAATTGACTACGACATCTGTAGTGCATGGAAATTGACTACGACATCTGTATTGCATGGTGATTGAGTAAGACATCTGTAGTGCATGGTGATTCACTATGACATCTGTAATGCATGGTGGTTGACTACGACAGCTGTAGTGCATGGTGGTTGACTAGGACATCTGTAGTGCATGATTGACTATGACATCTGTAGTGCATGGTGATTGACTACGACATCTGTAGTGCATGGTGATTGACTACGACATCTGTAGTGCATGGGGATTGACTACGACATCTGTAGTGCATGATTGATTATGACATCTGTAGTGCATGATTGACTATGACATCTGTAGTGCATGGTGACTGACTATGACATCTGTAGTGCAAGGTGATTGACTATGACATCTGTAGTGCATGGTGATTGACTACGACATCTGTAGTGCATGATTGACTATGACATCTGTAGTGCATGGTGAATGACTATGACATCTGTAGTGCATGGTGACTGACTAGGACATCTGTAGTGCATGGTGATTGACTACGATATCTGTAGTGCATGGGGATTGACTACGACATCTGTAGTGCACGATTGACTATGACATCTGTAGTGCATGGTGATTGACTACAACATCTGTATTGCTTGGTGATTGACTACAATAACTGTAGTACATGGAGATTGACTACGACATCTGTAGTGCACGGTAATTGACTACGACATCTGTAGTGCACGATGATTGACTACGACATCTGTAGTGCATGGAGATTGACTACAACATCTCTAGTGCATGGTGATTGACTACGACATCTATAGTGCATGGTGATTGACTACAAAATCTGTAGTGCAAGATTGACTACAACATCTGTAGTGCATGGTGATTGACTACGACATCTGTAGTGCATGATTGACTATGACATCTGTAGTCCATGGTGATTGACTATGACATATGTAGTGCATGGTGATTGACAACATCTGTAGTGCATGGTGATTGACTACGACATCTGTAGTGCATGGTGATTGACTATGACATCTGTAGTGCATGGTCATTGACTATGACATCTGTAGTGCATGGTGATTGACTACGACAGCTGTAGTGCATGGTGATTGACTACAATATCTGTAGTGCATGAAGATTGACTACGACATCTGTAGTGCATGGTGATTGACTACGACATCTGTGGTGCATGATTGACTACGACATATGTAGTGCATGGTTATTGACCACAACATCTGTAGTGCATGGTGATTGACTATGACATCTGTAGTGCATGATTGACTATGACATCTGTATTGCATGGTAATTGACTACAATATCTGTAGTGGATGAAGATCGACTACGACATCTGTAGTGCATGATTGACTATGACATCTATAGTGCATGGTGATTGAGTACATCATCTGTAGTGCATGGTGATTGACTATGACATCTGTAGTGCATGGTGATTGACTATGACAACTGTAGTGCACAGTGATTGACTACGACATCTGTAGGGCATGGTGATTAACTACGACATCTGTAGTGCATGATTGACTACTACATCTGTAGTGCATGAATGACTATGACATCTGTAGTGCATGATTGACTACTACATCTGTATTGCATGAACGACTATGACATCTGTACTGCATGGTGATTGACTAAGACATCTGTAGTGCATGGTGATTGACTACAATATCTGTAGAGCATGGAGATTGACTATGACATCTGTAGTGCATGGTGATTGACTACGACATCTGTAGTGCATGCTTGACTACGAGATCTGTAGTGCATGGTGATTGACTACAATGTCTGTAGTGCACAGAGATTGACTATGACATCTGTAGTGCATGGTGATTGACTATGACATCTGTAGTGCATGGTGATTGACTACGACATCTGTAGTGCATGGTGATTGACTACCATATCTGTAGGGCATGGTGATTGACTACGACATCTGTAGTGCATGATTGACTACCACATCTGTAGTGCATGATTGACTACGACATCTGTAGTGCATGGTGATTGACTATGACATCTGTAGTGCATGGTGATTGACTACATCTGTAGTGCATGATTGACCATGACATCTGTAGTCCATGGTGATTGACTATGACATCTGTAGTGCATGGTGATTGACTACGACATCTGTAGTGCATGATTGACTATGACATCTGTAGTTCATGGTGATTGACTATGACATCTGTCATGCATGGTGATTGACTACGACATCTGTAGTGCATGGTGATTGACTACAACATCTGTAGTGCATGGTGATTGACTACGACATCTTTAATGCATGATTGACTATGACATCTGTACTGCATGGTGACTGACTATGACATCTGTAGTGCTTGGTGATTGACTACAATATCTGTAGTGCATGGAGATTTACTACGACATCTGTAGTTCACAGTGATTGACTACGACATCTGTAGTGCACAGTGATTGACTACGACATCTGTAGGGCATGGTGATTGACTACGACATCTGTAGTGCATGATTGACTACGACATCTGTAGTGCATGAATGACTATGACATCTGTAGTGCATGGAGATTGACTACGACATCTGTAGTTCACAGTGATTGACTACGACATCTGTAGTGCACAGTGATTGACTACGACATCTGTAGGGCATGGTGATTGACTACGACATCTGTAGTGCATGATTGACTACGACATCTGTAGTGCATGAATGACTATGACATCTGTAGTGCATGGTGATTGACTACGACATCTGTAGTGCATGGTGATTGACTATAACATCTGTAGTGCATGGTGATTGACTACCACATCTGTAGGGCATGGTGATTGATGACATCTGTAGTGCATGATTGACTACCACATCTGTAGTGCATGATTGACTACGACATCGGTAGTGCATGGTGATTGACTATGACATCTGTAGTGCATGGTGATTGACTACGACATATGTAGTGCATGATTGACCATGACATCTGTAGTCCATGGTGATTGACTATGACATCTGTAGTGCATGGTGATTGACTACGACATCTGTAGTGCATGATTGACTATGACATTTGTAGTGCATGGTCATTGACTATGACATCTGTCATGCACGGTGATTGACTAAGACATCTGTAGTGCATGATGATTGACTACAATATCTGAAGAGCATTGAGATTGACTACGACATCTGTAGTGCATGGTGATTGACTACGACATCTGTAGTGCATGATTGACTAAGAGATCTGTAGTGGATGGTGATTGACTACGACATCTGTAGTGCATGGTGATTGACTACAATATCTGTAGTGCATGGAGATTGACTACAACATCTGTAGTGCACGGTGATTGACTACGACATCTGTAGGGCATGGTGATTGACTACGACATCTGTAGTGCATTATTGACTACGACATCTCTAGTGGATGAATGACTATGACATCTGTAGTGCATGGTGATTGACTTCGACATCTGTAGTGCATGGTGATTGACTATGACATCTGTAGTGCATGGTGATTGACCACCACAGCTGTAGGGCATGGTGATTTACTACGACATCTGTAGTGCATGGTAATTGACTATGACACCTGTAGTACATGATTGACCATGACATCTGTAGTCCATGGTGATTGACTATGGCATCTGTAGGGCATGCTGATTGACTACGACATCTGTGGTGCATGATTGACTATGACATCTGTAGTGCATGGCGATTGACTATGACATCTGTCGTGCATGGTGATTGACTACGACATCTGTAGTGCATGGTGATTGACTACGACATCTGTAGTGCATGGTGATTGACTACAATATCTGTAGTGCATGGAGATTGACTACGACAAATGTAGTGCATAGTGATTGACTACGACATCTGTAGTGCATGATTGACTATGACATCTGTAGTGTATGGTGATTGACTACAATATCTGTAGTGCATGGAAATTGACTACAACATCTGTAGTTCACGGTGACTACGACATCTGTAGTGCACAGTGATTGACTATGACATCTGTAGGGCATGATGATTGACTACGACATCTGTAGTGCATGATTGACTACGACATCTGTAGTGCATGAATGACTATGACATCTGTAGTGCATGGTGATTGACTACGACATCTGTCGTGCATGGTGATTGACTATGACATCTGTAGTGCATGGTGATTGACTACAATATCTGTAGTGCATGGAGATTGACTACGACATCTGTAGTGCATGGTGATTGACTACGACATCTGTAGTGCATGATTGACTACAACATCTGTAGTGCATGGTGATTGACTATGACATCTGTAGTGCATGGTGGTTGACTACGACATCTGTAGTGCATGATTGATTACTACATCTATAGTGCATGGTGATTGACTACAAAATCTGTAGTGCAAGATTGACTACGACATCTGTAGTGCATGGTGATTGACTACGACATCTGTAGTGCATGATTGACTATGACATCTGTAGTCCATGGTGATTGACTATGACATATGTAGTGCATGGTGATTGACTACAACATCTGTAGTGCATGGTGATTGACTACGACATCTTTAATGCATGATTGACTATGACATCTGTCATGCATGGTGATTGACTATGACATCTGTAGTGCTTGGTGATTGACTACAATATCTGTAGTGCATGATGATTGACTACGACATCTGTAGTGCATGGTGATTGACTATGACATCTGTGGTGCATGATTGACTACGACATATGTAGTGCATGGTTATTGACCACAACATCTGTAGTGCATGGTGATTGACTATGACATCTGTAGTGCATGATTGACTATGACATCTGTATTGCATGGTAATTGACTACAATATCTGTAGTGGATTAAGATCGACTACGACATCTGTAGTGCATGATTGACTATGACATCTATAGTGCATGGTGATTGACTATGACATCTGTAGTGCATGGTGATTGACTATGACAACTGTAGTGCACGGTGATTGACTACGACATCTGTAGGGCATGGTGATTAACTACGACATCTGTAGTGCATGATTGACTACTACATCTGTAGTGCATGAATGACTATGACATCTGTAGTGCATGATTGACTACTACATCTGTAGTGCATGAACGACTATGACATCTGTACTGCATGGTGATTGACTAAGACATCTGTAGTGCATGGTGATTGACTACAATATCTGTAGAGCATGGAGATTGACTATGACATCTGTAGTGCATGGTGATTGACTACGACATCTGTAGTGCATGCTTGACTACGAGATCTGTAGTGCATGGTGATTGACTACAATGTCTGTAGTGCACGGAGATTGACTATGACATCTGTAGTGCATGGTGATTGACTATGACATCTGTAGTGCATGGTGATTGACTACGACATCTGTAGTGCATGGTGATTGACTACCATATCTGTAGGGCATGGTGATTGACTACGACATCTGTAGTGCATGATTGACTACCACATCTGTAGTGCATGATTGACTACAACATCTGTAGTGCATGGTGATTGACTACATCTGTAGTGCATGATTGACCATGACATCTGTAGTCCATGGTGATTGACTATGACATCTGTAGTGCATGGTGATTGACTACGACATCTGTAGTGCATGATTGACTATGACATCTGTAGTTCATGGTGATTGACTATGACATCTGTCATGCATGGTGATTGACTACGACATCTGTAGTGCATGGTGATTGACTACAACATCTGTAGTGCATGGTGATTGACTACGACATCTTTAATGCATGATTGACTATGACATCTGTCATGCATGGTGATTGACTATGACATCTGTAGTGCTTGGTGATTGACTACAATATCTGTAGTGCATGGAGATTGACTATGACATCTGTAGTGCACAGTGATTGACTACAACATCTGTAGTGCACGGTGATTTACTACAATATCTGTAGTGCATGGAGATTGACAACGACATCTGTAGTGCATAATTGACTATGACATCTATAATGCATGGTGATTGAGTACATCATCTGTAGTGCATGGTGATTGACTATGACATCTGTAGAGCATGGTGACTGACTGACATCTGTAGTGCATGGTGATTGACTACGACATCTGTAATGCATGATTGACTATGACATCTGTACTGCATGGTGACTGACTATGACATCTGTAGTGCATGGTGGTTGACTACAATATCTGTAGTGCATGGAGATTGACTATGACATCTGTGCATGGTGACTGACTATGACATCTGTAGTGCATGTTGATGGACTACAATATCTGTAGTGCATGGAGATTGACTACGACATCTGTAGTGCATGATTGATTATGACATCTGTAGTGCATGATTGACTATGACATCTGTAGTGCATGGTGACTGACTATGACATCTGTAGTGCAAGGTGATTGACTATGACATCTGTAGTGCATGGTGATTGACTACGACATCTGTAGTGCATGATTGACTATGACATCTGTAGTGCATGGTGACTGACTATGACATCTGTAGTGCATGGTGACTGACTAGGACATCTGTAGTGCATGGTGATTGACTACGATATCTGTAGTGCATGGGGATTGACTACGACATCTGTAGTGCACGATTGACTATGACATCTGTAGTGCATGGTGATTGACTACGACATCTGTATTGCTTGGTGATTGACTACAATAACTGTAGTACATGGAGATTGACTACGACATCTGTAGTGCACGGTAATTGACTACGACATCTGTAGTGCACGATGATTGACTACGACATCTGTAGTGCATGGAGACTGACTACAACATCTCTAGTGCATGGTGATTGACTACGACATCTATAGTGCATGGTGATTGACTACAAAATCTGTAGTGCAAGATTGACTACGACATCTGTAGTGCATGGTGATTGACTACGACATCTGTAGTGCATGATTGACTATGACATCTGTAGTCCATGGTGATTGACTATGACATATGTAGTGCATGGTGATTGACAACATCTGTAGTGCATGGAGATTGACTATGACATCTGTGCATGGTGACTGACTATGACATCTGTAGTGCATGTTGATGGACTACAATATCTGTAGTGCATGGAGATTGACTACGACATCTGTAGTTCACTGTGATTGACTACGACATCTGTAGTGCACAGTGATTGACTACGACATCTGTAGGGCATGGTGATTGACTATGACATCTGTAGTGCATGATTGACTATGACATCTGTGGTGCATGAATGAGTATGACATCTGTAGTCCATGGTGATTGACTATGACATCTGTAGGGCATGGTGATTGACTACAACATCTGTAGTGCGTGATTGACTATGACATCTGTAGTGCATGGTGATTGACTGACATCTGTCGTGCATGGTGATTGACTACGACATCTGTAGTGCATGGTGATTGACTATGACAACTGTAGTGCATGATTGACTATGACATCTGTAGTGCATGGTGATTGACTACAATATCTGTAGTGCATGGAGATTGACTACGACATCTGTAGTTCACGGTGATTGACTACGACATCTGTAGTGCACAGTGATTGACTACGACATCTGTAGGGCATGGTGATTGACTATGACATCTGTAGTGCATGATTGACTATGACATCTGTAGTGCATGAATGAGTATGACATCTGTAGTGCATTGTGATTGACTACGACATCTGTAGTGCATGGTGATTGACTATGACATCTGTAGTGCATGGTGATTGACTACCACTTCTGTAGGGCATGGTGATTGACTACGACATCTGTAGTGCATGATTGACTACCACATCTGTAGTGCATGATTGACTACATCTGTAGTGCATGGTGATTGACTATGACATCTGTAGTACATGGTGATTGACTACGATATCTGTAGTGCATGATTGACTATGACATCTGTAGTGCATGGTGATTGATTACAATATCTGTAGTGCATGGTGATTGACTATGACATCTGTAGTGCATGGTGATTGACTATGACACCTCTGGTGCATGGTGATTGACTACGACATCTGTAATACGACATCTGTAATGCATGATTGACTATGACATCTGTACTGCATGGTGACTGACTGACATATGTAGTGCATGGTGATTGGCTACAATCTCTGTAGTGCATGGAGATTGACTACAACATCTGTAGTTCACGGTGATTGACTACGACATCAGTAGTGCACGGTGATTGACTACGACATCTGTAGGGCATGGTGATTGAGTACGACATCTGTAGTGCATGATTGACTACGACATCTGTAGTGCATGAATGACTATGACATCTGTAGTGCATGGTGATTGACTACGACATCTGTAGGGCATGGTGATTGACTATGACATCTGTAGTGCATGGTGATTGACTACCACATCTGTAGGGCATGGTGATTGACTACAACATCTGTAGTGCATGATTGACTACGACATCTGTAGTGCATGGTGATTGACTACGACATCTGTAGTGCATGGTGATTGACTATGATATCTGTAGTGCATGGTGATTGACTCCGACAACTGTATTGCATGATTGACCATGACATCTGTAGTCCATGGTGATTGACTATGACATCTGTAGTGTATGATTGACTATGACATTTGTAGTGCATAGTGAATACTATGACATCTGTTGTGCATGGTGATTGACTACAACATCTGTAGTGCATGATTGACTATGACATCTATATTGCATGGTGACTGACTATGACATCTGTAGTGCATGATTGACTACAACATCTGTAGTGCATGATTGACTACAACATCTGTAGTGCATGATTGACTACATCTGTAGTGCATGATTGACTACGACATCTGTAGTGCATGCTGATTGACTACGACATCTGTAGTGCATGGTGATGGACTACGACATCTGTAGTGCATGACTGACTATGACATCTGTAGTGCATGGTGACTGACTATGACATCTGTAGTGCATGGTGATTGACTACGACATCTGTAGTGCATGGTGATTGACTACCACATCTGTAGGGCATGGTGATTGACTACAACATCTGTAGTGCATGATTGACTACTAGATCTGTAGTGCATGATTGACTGACATCTGTACTGCATGGTGACTGACTATGACATCTGTAGTCCATGGTGATTGACTATGACATGTGTAGGGCATGGTGATTGACTATGACATCTGTAGTGTATGATTGACTATGACATCTGTCGTGCATGGTGATTGACTATGACATCTGTAGTTCACGGTGATTGACTACGACATCTGTAGGGCATGGTGATTGACTATGACATCTGTAGTGCATGATTGACTACGACATCTGTAGTGCATGATTGACTACGACATCTGTAGTGCATGAATGACTATGACATCTGTAGTGCATGGTGATTGACTACAACATCTGTAGTGCATGGTGATTGACTATGACATCTGTAGTGCAGGGTGATTGACTACCACATCTGTAGGGCATGGTGATTGACTACGACATCTGTAGTGCATGAGTGACTACCAAATCTGTAGTGCATGATTGACTACGACATCTGTAGTGCATGGTGATTGACTACGACATCTGTAGTGCATGGTGATTGACTATGACATCTGTAGTGCATGGTGATTGACTACGACATCTGTAGCGCATGATTGACCATGACATCTGTAGTCCATGGTGATTGACTATGACATCTGTAGGGCATGGTGATTGACTACGACATCTGTAGTGCATGATTGACTATGACATCTGTAGTGCATGGTGATTGACTATGACATCTGTCGTGCATGGTGATTGACTACAATATCTGTAGTGCATGGAGATTGACTACGACATCTGTAGTGCATGGTGATGGACTACGACATCTGTAGTGCATGAATGACTACGACATCTATAGTGCATGGTGATTGACTACAATATCTGCAGTGCATGGAAATTGACTACGACATCTGTAGTGCATGGAAATTGACTACGACATCTGTATTGCATGGTGATTGAGTAAGACATCTGTAGTGCATGGTGATTCACTATGACATCTGTAATGCATGGTGGTTGACTACGACAGCTGTAGTGCATGGTGGTTGACTAGGACATCTGTAGTGCATGATTGACTATGACATCTGTAGTGCATGGTGATTGACTACGACATCTGTAGTGCATGGTGATTGACTACGACATCTGTAGTGCATGGGGATTGACTACGACATCTGTAGTGCATGATTGATTATGACATCTGTAGTGCATGATTGACTATGACATCTGTAGTGCATGGTGACTGACTATGACATCTGTAGTGCAAGGTGATTGACTATGACATCTGTAGTGCATGGTGACTGACTACGACATCTGTAGTGCATGATTGACTATGACATCTGTAGTGCATGGTGAATGACTATGACATCTGTAGTGCATGGTGACTGACTAGGACATCTGTAGTGCATGGTGATTGACTACGATATCTGTAGTGCATGGGGATTGACTACGACATCTGTAGTGCACGATTGACTATGACATCTGTAGTGCATGGTGATTGACTACGACATCTGTATTGCTTGGTGATTGACTACAATAACTGTAGTACATGGAGATTGACTACGACATCTGTAGTGCACGGTAATTGACTACGACATCTGTAGTGCACGATGATTGACTACGACATCTGTAGTGCATGGAGATTGACTACAACATCTCTAGTGCATGGTGATTGACTACGACATCTATAGTGCATGGTGATTGACTACAAAATCTGTAGTGCAAGATTGACTACAACATCTGTAGTGCATGGTGATTGACTACGACATCTGTAGTGCATGATTGACTATGACATCTGTAGTCCATGGTGATTGACTATGACATATGTAGTGCATGGTGATTGACAACATCTGTAGTGCATGGTGATTGACTACGACATCTGTAGTGCATGGTGATTGACTATGACATCTGTAGTGCATGGTCATTGACTATGACATCTGTAGTGCATGGTGATTGACTACGACAGCTGTAGTGCATGGTGATTGACTACAATATCTGTAGTGCATGAAGATTGACTACGACATCTGTAGTGCATGGTGATTGACTACGACATCTGTGGTGCATGATTTACTACGACATATGTAGTGCATGGTTATTGACCACAACATCTGTAGTGCATGGTGATTGACTATGACATCTGTAGTGCATGATTGACTATGACATCTGTATTGCATGGTAATTGACTACAATATCTGTAGTGGATGAAGATCGACTACGACATCTGTAGTGCATGATTGACTATGACATCTATAGTGCATGGTGATTGAGTACATCATCTGTAGTGCATGGTGATTGACTATGACATCTGTAGTGCATGGTGATTGACTATGACAACTGTAGTGCACAGTGATTGACTACGACATCTGTAGGGCATGGTGATTAACTACGACATCTGTAGTGCATGATTGACTACTACATCTGTAGTGCATGAATGACTATGACATCTGTAGTGCATGATTGACTACTACATCTGTATTGCATGAACGACTATGACATCTGTACTGCATGGTGATTGACTAAGACATCTGTAGTGCATGGTGATTGACTACAATATCTGTAGAGCATGGAGATTGACTATGACATCTGTAGTGCATGGTGATTGACTACGACATCTGTAGTGCATGCTTGACTACTGAGATCTGTAGTGCATGGTGA
Organism: Calotriton arnoldi; assembly: GCA_963921515.1. Lineage (NCBI taxonomy): Eukaryota > Metazoa > Chordata > Amphibia > Caudata > Salamandridae > Calotriton > Calotriton arnoldi. The sequence goes on along the minus strand of CAWUFW010000435.1, from coordinate 4,286,105 downwards.
TTGACTACAGTGTCTGTAGTGCACAGAGATTGACTATGACATCTGTAGTGCATGGTGATTGACTATGACATCTGTAGTGCATGGTGATTGACTACGACATCTGTAGTGCATGGTGATTGACTACCATATCTGTAGGGCATGGTGATTGACTACGACATCTGTAGTGCATGATTGACTACCACATCTGTAGTGCATGATTGACTACGACATCTGTAGTGCATGGTGATTGACTATGACATCTGTAGTGCATGGTGATTGACTACATCTGTAGTGCATGATTGACCATGACATCTGTAGTCCATGGTGATTGACTATGACATCTGTAGTGCATGGTGATTGACTACGACATCTGTAGTGCATGATTGACTATGACATCTGTAGTTCATGGTGATTGACTATGACATCTGTCATGCATGGTGATTGACTACGACATCTGTAGTGCATGGTGATTGACTACAACATCTGTAGTGCATGGTGATTGACTACGACATCTTTAATGCATGATTGACTATGACATCTGTACTGCATGGTGACTGACTATGACATCTGTAGTGCTTGGTGATTGACTACAATATCTGTAGTGCATGGAGATTTACTACGACATCTGTAGTTCACAGTGATTGACTACGACATCTGTAGTGCACAGTGATTGACTACGACATCTGTAGGGCATGGTGATTGACTACGACATCTGTAGTGCATGATTGACTACGACATCTGTAGTGCATGAATGACTATGACATCTGTAGTGCATGGAGATTGACTACGACATCTGTAGTTCACAGTGATTGACTACGACATCTGTAGTGCACAGTGATTGACTACGACATCTGTAGGGCATGGTGATTGACTACGACATCTGTAGTGCATGATTGACTACGACATCTGTAGTGCATGAATGACTATGACATCTGTAGTGCATGGTGATTGACTACGACATCTGTAGTGCATGGTGATTGACTATAACATCTGTAGTGCATGGTGATTGACTACCACATCTGTAGGGCATGGTGATTGATGACATCTGTAGTGCATGATTGACTACCACATCTGTAGTGCATGATTGACTACGACATCGGTAGTGCATGGTGATTGACTATGACATCTGTAGTGCATGGTGATTGACTACGACATATGTAGTGCATGATTGACCATGACATCTGTAGTCCATGGTGATTGACTATGACATCTGTAGTGCATGGTGATTGACTACGACATCTGTAGTGCATGATTGACTATGACATTTGTAGTGCATGGTCATTGACTATGACATCTGTCATGCACGGTGATTGACTAAGACATCTGTAGTGCATGATGATTGACTACAATATCTGAAGAGCATTGAGATTGACTACGACATCTGTAGTGCATGGTGATTGACTACGACATCTGTAGTGCATGATTGACTAAGAGATCTGTAGTGGATGGTGATTGACTACGACATCTGTAGTGCATGGTGATTGACTACAATATCTGTAGTGCATGGAGATTGACTACAACATCTGTAGTGCACGGTGATTGACTACGACATCTGTAGGGCATGGTGATTGACTACGACATCTGTAGTGCATTATTGACTACGACATCTCTAGTGGATGAATGACTATGACATCTGTAGTGCATGGTGATTGACTTCGACATCTGTAGTGCATGGTGATTGACTATGACATCTGTAGTGCATGGTGATTGACCACCACAGCTGTAGGGCATGGTGATTTACTACGACATCTGTAGTGCATGGTAATTGACTATGACACCTGTAGTACATGATTGACCATGACATCTGTAGTCCATGGTGATTGACTATGGCATCTGTAGGGCATGCTGATTGACTACGACATCTGTGGTGCATGATTGACTATGACATCTGTAGTGCATGGCGATTGACTATGACATCTGTCGTGCATGGTGATTGACTACGACATCTGTAGTGCATGGTGATTGACTACGACATCTGTAGTGCATGGTGATTGACTACAATATCTGTAGTGCATGGAGATTGACTACGACATATGTAGTGCATAGTGATTGACTACGACATCTGTAGTGCATGATTGACTATGACATCTGTAGTGTATGGTGATTGACTACAATATCTGTAGTGCATGGAAATTGACTACAACATCTGTAGTTCACGGTGACTACGACATCTGTAGTGCACAGTGATTGACTATGACATCTGTAGGGCATGATGATTGACTACGACATCTGTAGTGCATGATTGACTACGACATCTGTAGTGCATGAATGACTATGACATCTGTAGTGCATGATTGACTACTACATCTGTATTGCATGAACGACTATGACATCTGTACTGCATGGTGATTGACTAAGACATCTGTAGTGCATGGTGATTGACTACAATATCTGTAGAGCATGGAGATTGACTATGACATCTGTAGTGCATGGTGATTGACTACGACATCTGTAGTGCATGCTTGACTACGAGATCTGTAGTGCATGGTGATTGACTACAATGTCTGTAGTGCACAGAGATTGACTATGACATCTGTAGTGCATGGTGATTGACTATGACATCTGTAGTGCATGGTGATTGACTACGACATCTGTAGTGCATGGTGATTGACTACCATATCTGTAGGGCATGGTGATTGACTACGACATCTGTAGTGCATGATTGACTACCACATCTGTAGTGCATGATTGACTACGACATCTGTAGTGCATGGTGATTGACTATGACATCTGTAGTGCATGGTGATTGACTACATCTGTAGTGCATGATTGACCATGACATCTGTAGTCCATGGTGATTGACTATGACATCTGTAGTGCATGGTGATTGACTACGACATCTGTAGTGCATGATTGACTATGACATCTGTAGTTCATGGTGATTGACTATGACATCTGTCATGCATGGTGATTGACTACGACATCTGTAGTGCATGGTGATTGACTACAACATCTGTAGTGCATGGTGATTGACTACGACATCTTTAATGCATGATTGACTATGACATCTGTACTGCATGGTGACTGACTATGACATCTGTAGTGCTTGGTGATTGACTACAATATCTGTAGTGCATGGAGATTTACTACGACATCTGTAGTTCACAGTGATTGACTACGACATCTGTAGTGCACAGTGATTGACTACGACATCTGTAGGGCATGGTGATTGACTACGACATCTGTAGTGCATGATTGACTACGACATCTGTAGTGCATGAATGACTATGACATCTGTAGTGCATGGAGATTGACTACGACATCTGTAGTTCACAGTGATTGACTACGACATCTGTAGTGCACAGTGATTGACTACGACATCTGTAGGGCATGGTGATTGACTACGACATCTGTAGTGCATGATTGACTACGACATCTGTAGTGCATGAATGACTATGACATCTGTAGTGCATGGTGATTGACTACGACATCTGTAGTGGATGGTGATTGACTATAACATCTGTAGTGCATGGTGATTGACTACCACATCTGTAGGGCATGGTGATTGATGACATCTGTAGTGCATGATTGACTACCACATCTGTAGTGCATGATTGACTACGACATCGGTAGTGCATGGTGATTGACTATGACATCTGTAGTGCATGGTGATTGACTACGACATATGTAGTGCATGATTGACCATGACATCTGTAGTCCATGGTGATTGACTATGACATCTGTAGTGCATGGTGATTGACTACGACATCTGTAGTGCATGATTGACTATGACATTTGTAGTGCATGGTCATTGACTATGACATCTGTCATGCACGGTGATTGACTAAGACATCTGTAGTGCATGATGATTGACTACAATATCTGAAGAGCATTGAGATTGACTACGACATCTGTAGTGCATGGTGATTGACTACGACATCTGTAGTGCATGATTGACTAAGAGATCTGTAGTGGATGGTGATTGACTACGACATCTGTAGTGCATGGTGATTGACTACAATATCTGTAGTGCATGGAGATTGACTACAACATCTGTAGTGCACGGTGATTGACTACGACATCTGTAGGGCATGGTGATTGACTACGACATCTGTAGTGCATTATTGACTACGACATCTCTAGTGGATGAATGACTATGACATCTGTAGTGCATGGTGATTGACTTCGACATCTGTAGTGCATGGTGATTGACTATGACATCTGTAGTGCATGGTGATTGACCACCACAGCTGTAGGGCATGGTGATTTACTACGACATCTGTAGTGCATGGTAATTGACTATGACACCTGTAGTACATGATTGACCATGACATCTGTAGTCCATGGTGATTGACTATGGCATCTGTAGGGCATGCTGATTGACTACGACATCTGTGGTGCATGATTGACTATGACATCTGTAGTGCATGGCGATTGACTATGACATCTGTCGTGCATGGTGATTCACTACGACATCTGTAGTGCATGGTGATTGACTACGACATCTGTAGTGCATGGTGATTGACTACAATATCTGTAGTGCATGGAGATTGACTACGACATATGTAGTGCATAGTGATTGACTACGACATCTGTAGTGCATGATTGACTATGACATCTGTAGTGTATGGTGATTGACTACAATATCTGTAGTGCATGGAAATTGACTACAACATCTGTAGTTCACGGTGACTACGACATCTGTAGTGCACAGTGATTGACTATGACATCTGTAGGGCATGATGATTGACTACGACATCTGTAGTGCATGATTGACTACGACATCTGTAGTGCATGAATGACTATGACATCTGTAGTGCATGGTGATTGACTACGACATCTGTCGTGCATGGTGATTGACTATGACATCTGTAGTGCATGGTGATTGACTACAATATCTGTAGTGCATGGAGATTGACTACGACATCTGTAGTGCATGGTGATTGACTACGACATCTGTAGTGCATGATTGACTACAACATCTGTAGTGCATGGTGATTGACTACGACATCTGTAGTGCATGGTGGTTGACTACGACATCTGTAGTGCATGATTGATTACGACATCTATAGTGCATGGTGATTGACTACAAAATCTGTAGTGCAAGATTGACTACGACATCTGTAGTGCATGGTGATTGACTACGACATCTGTAGTGCATGATTGACTATGACATCTGTAGTCCATGGTGATTGACTATGACATATGTAGTGCATGGTGATTGACAACATCTGTAGTGCATGGTGATTGACTACGACATCTGTAGTGCATGGTGATTGACTATGACATCTGTAGTGCATGGTCATTGACTATGACATCTGTAGTGCATGGTGATTGACTATGACAGCTGTAGTGCATGGTGATTGACTACAATATCTGTAGTGCATGAAGATTGACTACGACATCTGTAGTGCATGGTGATTCACTATGACATCTGTGGTGCATGATTGACTACGACATATGTAGTGCATGGTTATTGACCACAACATCTGTAGTGCATGGTGATTGACTATGACATCTGTAGTGCATGATTGACTATGACATCTGTATTGCATGGTAATTGACTACAATATCTGTAGTGGATTAAGATCGACTACGACATCTGTAGTGCATGATTGACTATGACATCTATAGTGCATGGTGATTGAGTACATCATCTGTAGTGCATGGTGATTGACTATGACATCTGTAGTGCATGGTGATTGACTATGACAACTGTAGTGCACGGTGATTGACTACGACATCTGTAGGGCATGGTGATTAACTACGACATCTGTAGTGCATGATTGACTACTACATCTGTAGTGCATGAATGACTATGACATCTGTAGTGCATGATTGACTACTACATCTGTAGTGCATGAACGACTATGACATCTGTACTGCATGGTGATTGACTAAGACATCTGTAGTGCATGGTGATTGACTACAATATCTGTAGAGCATGGAGATTGACTATGACATCTGTAGTGCATGGTGATTGACTACGACATCTGTAGTGCATGATTGACTATGAGATCTGTAGTGCATGGTGATTGACTATGACATCTGTCAGTGCATGGTGATTGACTACGACATCTGTAGTGCATGGTGATTGACTACAACATCTGTAGTGCATGGTGATTGACTACGACATCTTTAATGCATGATTGACTATGACATCTGTCAGTGCATGGTGATTGACTATGACATCTGTAGTGCTTGGTGATTGACTACAATATCTGTAGTGCATGGAGATTGACTATGACATCTGTAGTGCACAGTGATTGACTACGACATCTGTAGGGCATGGTGATTGACTACGACATCTGTAGTGCATGATTGACTACGACATCTGTAGTGCATGAATGACTATGACATCTGTAGTGCATGGAGATTGACTACGACATCTGTAGTTCACAGTGATTGACTACGACATCTGTAGTGCACGGTGATTGACTACGACATCTGTAGGGCATGGTGATTGACTACGACATCTGTAGTGCATGATTGACTACGACATCTGTAGTGCATGAATGACTATGACATCTGTAGTGCATGGTGATTGACTACGACATCTGTAGTGCATGGTGATTGACTATAACATCTGTAGTGCATGGTGATTGACTACCACATCTGTAGGGCATGGTGATTGACTGACATCTGTAGTGCATGATTGACTACGACATCTGTAGTGCATGATTGACTACGACATCGGTAGTGCATGGTGATTGACTATGACATCTGTAGTGCATGGTGATTGACTACGACATCTGTAGTGCATGATTGACTATGACATCTGTAGTCCATGGTGATTGACTATGACATCTGTAGTGCATGGTGATTGACTACGACATCTGTAGTGCATGATTGACTACGACATCTGTAGTGCATGAATGACTATGACATCTGTAGTGCATGGTGATTGACTACGACATCTGTCGTGCATGGTGATTGACTATGACATCTGTAGTGCATGGTGATTGACTACAATATCTGTAGTGCATGGAGATTGACTACGACATCTGTAGTGCATGGTGATTGACTATGACATCTGTAGTGCATGATTGACTACAACATCTGTAGTGCATGGTGATTGACTACGACATCTGTAGTGCATGGTGATTGACTACGACATCTGTAGTGCATGATTGATTACGACATCTGTAGTGCATGGTGATTGACTACAAAATCTGTAGTGCAAGATTGACTACGACATCTGTAGTGCATGGTGATTGACTACGACATCTGTAGTGCATGATTGACTATGACATCTGTAGTCCATGGTGATTGACTATGACATATGTAGTGCATGGTGATTGACAACATCTGTAGTGCATGGTGATTGACTACGACATCTGTAGTGCATGGTGATTGACTATGACATCTGTAGTGCATGGTCATTGACTATGACATCTGTAGTGCATGGTGATTGACTATGACAGCTGTAGTGCATGGTGATTGACTACAATATCTGTAGTGCATGAAGATTGACTACGACATCTGTAGTGCATGGTGATTGACTATGACATCTGTGGTGCATGATTGACTACGACATATGTAGTGCATGGTTATTGACCACAACATCTGTAGTGCATGGTGATTGACTATGACATCTGTAGTGCATGATTGACTATGACATCTGTATTGCATGGTAATTGACTACAATATCTGTAGTGGATTAAGATCGACTACGACATCTGTAGTGCATGATTGACTATGACATCTATAGTGCATGGTGATTGAGTACATCATCTGTAGTGCATGGTGATTGACTATGACATCTGTAGTGCATGGTGATTGACTATGACAACTGTAGTGCACGGTGATTGACTACGACATCTGTAGGGCATGGTGATTGACTACGACATCTGTAGTGCATGATTGACTACTACGACTGTAGTGCATGAATGACAAGGACATCTGTAGTGCATGATTGACTACTACATCTGTAGTGCATGAACGACTATGACATCTGTACTGCATGGTGATTGACTAAGACATCTGTAGTGCATGGTGATTGACTACAATATCTGTAGAGCATGGAGATTGACTATGACATCTGTAGTGCATGGTGATTGACTACGACATCTGTAGTGCATGATTGACTATGACATCTGTAGTTCATGGTGATTGACTATGACATCTGTCATGCATGGTGATTGACTACGACATCTGTAGTGCATGGTGATTGACTACAACATCTGTAGTGCATGGTGATTGACTACGACATCTTTAATGCATGATTGACTATGACATCTGTACTGCATGGTGACTGACTATGACATCTGTAGTGCTTGGTGATTGACTACAATATCTGTAGTGCATGGAGATTTACTACGACATCTGTAGTTCACAGTGATTGACTACGACATCTGTAGTGCACAGTGATTGACTACGACATCTGTAGGGCATGGTGATTGACTACGACATCTGTAGTGCATGATTGACTACGACATCTGTAGTGCATGAATGACTATGACATCTGTAGTGCATGGAGATTGACTACGACATCTGTAGTTCACAGTGATTGACTACGACATCTGTAGTGCACAGTGATTGACTACGACATCTGTAGGGCATGGTGATTGACTACGACATCTGTAGTGCATGATTGACTACGACATCTGTAGTGCATGAATGACTATGACATCTGTAGTGCATGGTGATTGACTACGACATCTGTAGTGCATGGTGATTGACTATAACATCTGTAGTGCATGGTGATTGACTACCACATCTGTAGGGCATGGTGATTGATGACATCTGTAGTGCATGATTGACTACCACATCTGTAGTGCATGATTGACTACGACATCGGTAGTGCATGGTGATTGACTATGACATCTGTAGTGCATGGTGATTGACTACGACATATGTAGTGCATGATTGACCATGACATCTGTAGTCCATGGTGATTGACTATGACATCTGTAGTGCATGGTGATTGACTACGACATCTGTAGTGCATGATTGACTATGACATTTGTAGTGCATGGTCATTGACTATGACATCTGTCATGCACGGTGATTGACTAAGACATCTGTAGTGCATGATGATTGACTACAATATCTGAAGAGCATTGAGATTGACTACGACATCTGTAGTGCATGGTGATTGACTACGACATCTGTAGTGCATGATTGACTAAGAGATCTGTAGTGGATGGTGATTGACTACGACATCTGTAGTGCATGGTGATTGACTACAATATCTGTAGTGCATGGAGATTGACTACAACATCTGTAGTGCACGGTGATTGACTACGACATCTGTAGGGCATGGTGATTGACTACGACATCTGTAGTGCATTATTGACTACGACATCTCTAGTGGATGAATGACTATGACATCTGTAGTGCATGGTGATTGACTTCGACATCTGTAGTGCATGGTGATTGACTATGACATCTGTAGTGCATGGTGATTGACCACCACAGCTGTAGGGCATGGTGATTTACTACGACATCTGTAGTGCATGGTAATTGACTATGACACCTGTAGTACATGATTGACCATGACATCTGTAGTCCATGGTGATTGACTATGACATCTGTAGGGCATGCTGATTGACTACGACATCTGTGGTGCATGATTGACTATGACATCTGTAGTGCATGGCGATTGACTATGACATCTGTCGTGCATGGTGATTGACTACGACATCTGTAGTGCATGGTGATTGACTACGACATCTGTAGTGCATGGTGATTGACTACAATATCTGTAGTGCATGGAGATTGACTACGACATATGTAGTGCATAGTGATTGACTACGACATCTGTAGTGCATGATTGACTATGACATCTGTAGTGTATGGTGATTGACTACAATATCTGTAGTGCATGGAAATTGACTACAACATCTGTAGTTCACGGTGACTACGACATCTGTAGTGCACAGTGATTGACTATGACATCTGTAGGGCATGATGATTGACTACGACATCTGTAGTGCATGATTGACTACGACATCTGTAGTGCATGAATGACTATGACATCTGTAGTGCATGATTGACTACTACATCTGTATTGCATGAACGACTATGACATCTGTACTGCATGGTGATTGACTAAGACATCTGTAGTGCATGGTGATTGACTACAATATCTGTAGAGCATGGAGATTGACTATGACATCTGTAGTGCATGGTGATTGACTACGACATCTGTAGTGCATGCTTGACTACGAGATCTGTAGTGCATGGTGATTGACTACAATGTCTGTAGTGCACAGAGATTGACTATGACATCTGTAGTGCATGGTGATTGACTATGACATCTGTAGTGCATGGTGATTGACTACGACATCTGTAGTGCATGGTGATTGACTACCATATCTGTAGGGCATGGTGATTGACTACGACATCTGTAGTGCATGATTGACTACCACATCTGTAGTGCATGATTGACTACGACATCTGTAGTGCATGGTGATTGACTATGACATCTGTAGTGCATGGTGATTGACTACATCTGTAGTGCATGATTGACCATGACATCTGTAGTCCATGGTGATTGACTATGACATCTGTAGTGCATGGTGATTGACTACGACATCTGTAGTGCATGATTGACTATGACATCTGTAGTTCATGGTGATTGACTATGACATCTGTCATGCATGGTGATTGACTACGACATCTGTAGTGCATGGTGATTGACTACAACATCTGTAGTGCATGGTGATTGACTACGACATCTTTAATGCATGATTGACTATGACATCTGTACTGCATGGTGACTGACTATGACATCTGTAGTGCTTGGTGATTGACTACAATATCTGTAGTGCATGGAGATTTACTACGACATCTGTAGTTCACAGTGATTGACTACGACATCTGTAGTGCACAGTGATTGACTACGACATCTGTAGGGCATGGTGATTGACTACGACATCTGTAGTGCATGATTGACTACGACATCTGTAGTGCATGAATGACTATGACATCTGTAGTGCATGGAGATTGACTACGACATCTGTAGTTCACAGTGATTGACTACGACATCTGTAGTGCACAGTGATTGACTACGACATCTGTAGGGCATGGTGATTGACTACGACATCTGTAGTGCATGATTGACTACGACATCTGTAGTGCATGAATGACTATGACATCTGTAGTGCATGGTGATTGACTACGACATCTGTAGTGGATGGTGATTGACTATAACATCTGTAGTGCATGGTGATTGACTACCACATCTGTAGGGCATGGTGATTGATGACATCTGTAGTGCATGATTGACTACCACATCTGTAGTGCATGATTGACTACGACATCGGTAGTGCATGGTGATTGACTATGACATCTGTAGTGCATGGTGATTGACTACGACATATGTAGTGCATGATTGACCATGACATCTGTAGTCCATGGTGATTGACTATGACATCTGTAGTGCATGGTGATTGACTACGACATCTGTAGTGCATGATTGACTATGACATTTGTAGTGCATGGTCATTGACTATGACATCTGTCATGCACGGTGATTGACTAAGACATCTGTAGTGCATGATGATTGACTACAATATCTGAAGAGCATTGAGATTGACTACGACATCTGTAGTGCATGGTGATTGACTACGACATCTGTAGTGCATGATTGACTAAGAGATCTGTAGTGGATGGTGATTGACTACGACATCTGTAGTGCATGGTGATTGACTACAATATCTGTAGTGCATGGAGATTGACTACAACATCTGTAGTGCACGGTGATTGACTACGACATCTGTAGGGCATGGTGATTGACTACGACATCTGTAGTGCATTATTGACTACGACATCTCTAGTGGATGAATGACTATGACATCTGTAGTGCATGGTGATTGACTTCGACATCTGTAGTGCATGGTGATTGACTATGACATCTGTAGTGCATGGTGATTGACCACCACAGCTGTAGGGCATGGTGATTTACTACGACATCTGTAGTGCATGGTAATTGACTATGACACCTGTAGTACATGATTGACCATGACATCTGTAGTCCATGGTGATTGACTATGGCATCTGTAGGGCATGCTGATTGACTACGACATCTGTGGTGCATGATTGACTATGACATCTGTAGTGCATGGCGATTGACTATGACATCTGTCGTGCATGGTGATTGACTACGACATCTGTAGTGCATGGTGATTGACTACGACATCTGTAGTGCATGGTGATTGACTACAATATCTGTAGTGCATGGAGATTGACTACGACATATGTAGTGCATAGTGATTGACTACGACATCTGTAGTGCATGATTGACTATGACATCTGTAGTGTATGGTGATTGACTACAATATCTGTAGTGCATGGAAATTGACTACAACATCTGTAGTTCACGGTGACTACGACATCTGTAGTGCACAGTGATTGACTATGACATCTGTAGGGCATGATGATTGACTACGACATCTGTAGTGCATGATTGACTACGACATCTGTAGTGCATGAATGACTATGACATCTGTAGTGCATGGTGATTGACTACGACATCTGTCGTGCATGGTGATTGACTATGACATCTGTAGTGCATGGTGATTGACTACAATATCTGTAGTGCATGGAGATTGACTACGACATCTGTAGTGCATGGTGATTGACTACGACATCTGTAGTGCATGATTGACTACAACATCTGTAGTGCATGGTGATTGACTACGACATCTGTAGTGCATGGTGGTTGACTACGACATCTGTAGTGCATGATTGATTACGACATCTATAGTGCATGGTGATTGACTACAAAATCTGTAGTGCAAGATTGACTACGACATCTGTAGTGCATGGTGATTGACTACGACATCTGTAGTGCATGATTGACTATGACATCTGTAGTCCATGGTGATTGACTATGACATATGTAGTGCATGGTGATTGACAACATCTGTAGTGCATGGTGATTGACTACGACATCTGTAGTGCATGGTGATTGACTATGACATCTGTAGTGCATGGTCATTGACTATGACATCTGTAGTGCATGGTGATTGACTATGACAGCTGTAGTGCATGGTGATTGACTACAATATCTGTAGTGCATGAAGATTGACTACGACATCTGTAGTGCATGGTGATTCACTATGACATCTGTGGTGCATGATTGACTACGACATATGTAGTGCATGGTTATTGACCACAACATCTGTAGTGCATGGTGATTGACTATGACATCTGTAGTGCATGATTGACTATGACATCTGTATTGCATGGTAATTGACTACAATATCTGTAGTGGATTAAGATCGACTACGACATCTGTAGTGCATGATTGACTATGACATCTATAGTGCATGGTGATTGAGTACATCATCTGTAGTGCATGGTGATTGACTATGACATCTGTAGTGCATGGTGATTGACTATGACAACTGTAGTGCACGGTGATTGACTACGACATCTGTAGGGCATGGTGATTAACTACGACATCTGTAGTGCATGATTGACTACTACATCTGTAGTGCATGAATGACTATGACATCTGTAGTGCATGATTGACTACTACATCTGTAGTGCATGAACGACTATGACATCTGTACTGCATGGTGATTGACTAAGACATCTGTAGTGCATGGTGATTGACTACAATATCTGTAGAGCATGGAGATTGACTATGACATCTGTAGTGCATGGTGATTGACTACGACATCTGTAGTGCATGATTGACTATGACATCTGTAGTTCATGGTGATTGACTATGACATCTGTCATGCATGGTGATTGACTACGACATCTGTAGTGCATGGTGATTGACTACAACATCTGTAGTGCATGGTGATTGACTACGACATCTTTAATGCATGATTGACTATGACATCTGTCATGCATGGTGATTGACTATGACATCTGTAGTGCTTGGTGATTGACTACAATATCTGTAGTGCATGGAGATTGACTATGACATCTGTAGTGCACAGTGATTGACTACGACATCTGTAGGGCATGGTGATTGACTACGACATCTGTAGTGCATGATTGACTACGACATCTGTAGTGCATGAATGACTATGACATCTGTAGTGCATGGAGATTGACTACGACATCTGTAGTTCACAGTGATTGACTACGACATCTGTAGTGCACAGTGATTGACTACGACATCTGTAGGGCATGGTGATTGACTACGACATCTGTAGTGCATGATTGACTACGACATCTGTAGTGCATGAATGACTATGACATCTGTAGTGCATGGTGATTGACTACGACATCTGTAGTGCATGGTGATTGACTATAACATCTGTAGTGCATGGTGATTGACTACCACATCTGTAGGGCATGGTGATTGATGACATCTGTAGTGCATGATTGACTACCACATCTGTAGTGCATGATTGACTACGACATCGGTAGTGCATGGTGATTGACTATGACATCTGTAGTGCATGGTGATTGACTACGACATATGTAGTGCATGATTGACCATGACATCTGTAGTCCATGGTGATTGACTATGACATCTGTAGTGCATGGTGATTGACTACGACATCTGTAGTGCATGATTGACTACGACATCTGTAGTGCATGAATGACTATGACATCTGTAGTGCATGGTGATTGACTACGACATCTGTCGTGCATGGTGATTGACTATGACATCTGTAGTGCATGGTGATTGACTACAATATCTGTAGTGCATGGAGATTGACTACGACATCTGTAGTGCATGGTGATTGACTATGACATCTGTAGTGCATGATTGACTACAACATCTGTAGTGCATGGTGATTGACTACGACATCTGTAGTGCATGGTGGTTGACTACGACATCTGTAGTGCATGATTGATTACGACATCTATAGTGCATGGTGATTGACTACAACATCTGTAGTGCAAGATTGACTACGACATCTGTAGTGCATGGTGATTGACTACGACATCTGTAGTGCATGATTGACTATGACATCTGTAGTCCATGGTGATTGACTATGACATATGTAGTGCATGGTGATTGACAACATCTGTAGTGCATGGTGATTGACTACGACATCTGTAGTGCATGGTGATTGACTATGACATCTGTAGTGCATGGTCATTGACTATGACATCTGTAGTGCATGGTGATTGACTATGACAGCTGTAGTGCATGGTGATTGACTACAATATCTGTAGTGCATGAAGATTGACTACGACATCTGTAGTGCATGGTGATTGACTATGACATCTGTGGTGCATGATTGACTACGACATATGTAGTGCATGGTTATTGACCACAACATCTGTAGTGCATGGTGATTGACTATGACATCTGTAGTGCATGATTGACTATGACATCTGTATTGCATGGTAATTGACTACAATATCTGTAGTGGATTAAGATCGACTACGACATCTGTAGTGCATGATTGACTATGACATCTATAGTGCATGGTGATTGAGTACATCATCTGTAGTGCATGGTGATTGACTATGACATCTGTAGTGCATGGTGATTGACTATGACAACTGTAGTGCACGGTGATTGACTACGACATCTGTAGGGCATGGTGATTAACTACGACATCTGTAGTGCATGATTGACTACTACATCTGTAGTGCATGAATGACTATGACATCTGTAGTGCATGATTGACTACTACATCTGTAGTGCATGAACGACTATGACATCTGTACTGCATGGTGATTGACTAAGACATCTGTAGTGCATGGTGATTGACTACAATATCTGTAGAGCATGGAGATTGACTATGACATCTGTAGTGCATGGTGATTGACTACGACATCTGTAGTGCATGATTGACTATGACATCTGTAGTTCATGGTGATTGACTATGACATCTGTCATGCATGGTGATTGACTACGACATCTGTAGTGCATGGTGATTGACTACAACATCTGTAGTGCATGGTGATTGACTACGACATCTTTAATGCATGATTGACTATGACATCTGTCACTGCATGGTGATTGACTATGACATCTGTAGTGCTTGGTGATTGACTACAATATCTGTAGTGCATGGAGATTGACTATGACATCTGTAGTGCACAGTGATTGACTACGACATCTGTAGGGCATGGTGATTGACTACGACATCTGTAGTGCATGATTGACTACGACATCTGTAGTGCATGAATGACTATGACATCTGTAGTGCATGGAGATTGACTACGACATCTGTAGTTCACAGTGATTGACTACGACATCTGTAGTGCACAGTGATTGACTACGACATCTGTAGGGCATGGTGATTGACTACGACATCTGTAGTGCATGATTGACTACGACATCTGTAGTGCATGAATGACTATGACATCTGTAGTGCATGGTGATTGACTACGACATCTGTAGTGCATGGTGATTGACTATAACATCTGTAGTGCATGGTGATTGACTACCACATCTGTAGGGCATGGTGATTGATGACATCTGTAGTGCATGATTGACTACCACATCTGTAGTGCATGATTGACTACGACATCGGTAGTGCATGGTGATTGACTATGACATCTGTAGTGCATGGTGATTGACTACGACATATGTAGTGCATGATTGACCATGACATCTGTAGTCCATGGTGATTGACTATGACATCTGTAGTGCATGGTGATTGACTACGACATCTGTAGTGCATGATTGACTATGACATTTGTAGTGCATGGTCATTGACTATGACATCTGTCATGCATGGTGATTGACTAAGACATCTGTAGTGCATGATGATTGACTACAATATCTGAAGAGCATTGAGATTGACTACGACATCTGTAGTGCATGGTGATTGACTACGACATCTGTAGTGCATGATTGACTAAGAGATCTGTAGTGGATGGTGATTGACTACGACATCTGTAGTGCATGGTGATTGACTACAATATCTGTAGTGCATGGAGATTGACTACAACATCTGTAGTGCACGGTGATTGACTACGACATCTGTAGGGCATGGTGATTGACTACGACATCTGTAGTGCATTATTGACTACGACATCTCTAGTGGATGAATGACTATGACATCTGTAGTGCATGGTGATTGACTTCGACATCTGTAGTGCATGGTGATTGACTATGACATCTGTAGTGCATGGTGATTGACCACCACAGCTGTAGGGCATGGTGATTTACTACGACATCTGTAGTGCATGGTAATTGACTATGACACCTGTAGTACATGATTGACCATGACATCTGTAGTCCATGGTGATTGACTATGGCATCTGTAGGGCATGCTGATTGACTACGACATCTGTGGTGCATGATTGACTATGACATCTGTAGTGCATGGCGATTGACTATGACATCTGTCGTGCATGGTGATTGACTACGACATCTGTAGTGCATGGTGATTGACTACGACATCTGTAGTGCATGGTGATTGACTACAATATCTGTAGTGCATGGAGATTGACTACGACATATGTAGTGCATAGTGATTGACTACGACATCTGTAGTGCATGATTGACTACGACATCTGTAGTGCATGGTGATTGACTACAATATCTGTAGTGCATGGAAATTGACTACAACATCTGTAGTTCACGGTGACTACGACATCTGTAGTGCACAGTGATTGACTATGACATCTGTAGGGCATGATGATTGACTACGACATCTGTAGTGCATGATTGACTACGACATCTGTAGTGCATGAATGACTATGACATCTGTAGTGCATGGGGATTGACTACGACATCTGTAGTGCATGATTGATTATGACATCTGTAGTGCATGATTGACTATGACATCTGTAGTGCATGGTGACTGACTATGACATCTGTAGTGCAAGGTGATTGACTATGACATCTGTAGTGCATGGTGATTGACTACGACATCTGTAGTGCATGATTGACTATGACATCTGTAGTGCATGGTGAATGACTATGACATCTGTAGTGCATGGTGACTGACTAGGACATCTGTAGTGCATGGTGATTGACTACGATATCTGTAGTGCATGGGGATTGACTACGACATCTGTAGTGCACGATTGACTATGACATCTGTAGTGCATGGTGATTGACTACGACATCTGTATTGCTTGGTGATTGACTACAATAACTGTAGTACATGGAGATTGACTACGACATCTGTAGTGCACGGTAATTGACTACGACATCTGTAGTGCACGATGATTGACTACGACATCTGTAGTGCATGGAGATTGACTACAACATCTCTAGTGCATGGTGATTGACTACGACATCTATAGGTGCATGGTGATTGACTACAAAATCTGTAGTGCAAGATTGACTACGACATCTGTAGTGCATGGTGATTGACTACGACATCTGTAGTGCATGATTGACTATGACATCTGTAGTCCATGGTGATTGACTATGACATATGTAGTGCATGGTGATTGACAACATCTGTAGTGCATGGTGATTGACTACGACATCTGTAGTGCATGGTGATTGACTATGACATCTGTAGTGCATGGTCATTGACTATGACATCTGTAGTGCATGGTGATTGACTACGACAGCTGTAGTGCATGGTGATTGACTACAATATCTGTAGTGCATGAAGATTGACTACGACATCTGTAGTGCATGGTGATTGACTACGACATCTGTGGTGCATGATTGACTACGACATATGTAGTGCATGGTTATTGACCACAACATCTGTAGTGCATGGTGATTGACTATGACATCTGTAGTGCATGATTGACTATGACATCTGTATTGCATGGTAATTGACTACAATATCTGTAGTGGATGAAGATCGACTACGACATCTGTAGTGCATGATTGACTATGACATCTATAGTGCATGGTGATTGAGTACATCATCTGTAGTGCATGGTGATTGACTATGACATCTGTAGTGCATGGTGATTGACTATGACAACTGTAGTGCACGGTGATTGACTACGACATCTGTAGGGCATGGTGATTAACTACGACATCTGTAGTGCATGATTGACTACTACATCTGTAGTGCATGAATGACTATGACATCTGTAGTGCATGATTGACTACTACATCTGTATTGCATGAACGACTATGACATCTGTACTGCATGGTGATTGACTAAGACATCTGTAGTGCATGGTGATTGACTACAATATCTGTAGAGCATGGAGATTGACTATGACATCTGTAGTGCATGGTGATTGACTACGACATCTGTAGTGCATGCTTGACTACGAGATCTGTAGTGCATGGTGATTGACTACAATGTCTGTAGTGCACAGAGATTGACTATGACATCTGTAGTGCATGGTGATTGACTATGACATCTGTAGTGCATGGTGATTGACTACGACATCTGTAGTGCATGGTGATTGACTACCATATCTGTAGGGCATGGTGATTGACTACGACATCTGTAGTGCATGATTGACTACCACATCTGTAGTGCATGATTGACTACGACATCTGTAGTGCATGGTGATTGACTATGACATCTGTAGTGCATGGTGATTGACTACATCTGTAGTGCATGATTGACCATGACATCTGTAGTCCATGGTGATTGACTATGACATCTGTAGTGCATGGTGATTGACTACGACATCTGTAGTGCATGATTGACTATGACATCTGTAGTTCATGGTGATTGACTATGACATCTGTCATGCATGGTGATTGACTACGACATCTGTAGTGCATGGTGATTGACTACAACATCTGTAGTGCATGGTGATTGACTACGACATCTTTAATGCATGATTGACTATGACATCTGTACTGCATGGTGACTGACTATGACATCTGTAGTGCTTGGTGATTGACTACAATATCTGTAGTGCATGGAGATTTACTACGACATCTGTAGTTCACAGTGATTGACTACGACATCTGTAGTGCACAGTGATTGACTACGACATCTGTAGGGCATGGTGATTGACTACGACATCTGTAGTGCATGATTGACTACGACATCTGTAGTGCATGAATGACTATGACATCTGTAGTGCATGGAGATTGACTACGACATCTGTAGTTCACAGTGATTGACTACGACATCTGTAGTGCACAGTGATTGACTACGACATCTGTAGGGCATGGTGATTGACTACGACATCTGTAGTGCATGATTGACTACGACATCTGTAGTGCATGAATGACTATGACATCTGTAGTGCATGGTGATTGACTACGACATCTGTAGTGCATGGTGATTGACTATAACATCTGTAGTGCATGGTGATTGACTACCACATCTGTAGGGCATGGTGATTGATGACATCTGTAGTGCATGATTGACTACCACATCTGTAGTGCATGATTGACTACGACATCGGTAGTGCATGGTGATTGACTATGACATCTGTAGTGCATGGTGATTGACTACGACATATGTAGTGCATGATTGACCATGACATCTGTAGTCCATGGTGATTGACTATGACATCTGTAGTGCATGGTGATTGACTACGACATCTGTAGTGCATGATTGACTATGACATTTGTAGTGCATGGTCATTGACTATGACATCTGTCATGCATGGTGATTGACTAAGACATCTGTAGTGCATGATGATTGACTACAATATCTGAAGAGCATTGAGATTGACTACGACATCTGTAGTGCATGGTGATTGACTACGACATCTGTAGTGCATGATTGACTAAGAGATCTGTAGTGGATGGTGATTGACTACGACATCTGTAGTGCATGGTGATTGACTACAATATCTGTAGTGCATGGAGATTGACTACAACATCTGTAGTGCACGGTGATTGACTACGACATCTGTAGGGCATGGTGATTGACTACGACATCTGTAGTGCATTATTGACTACGACATCTCTAGTGGATGAATGACTATGACATCTGTAGTGCATGGTGATTGACTTCGACATCTGTAGTGCATGGTGATTGACTATGACATCTGTAGTGCATGGTGATTGACCACCACAGCTGTAGGGCATGGTGATTTACTACGACATCTGTAGTGCATGGTAATTGACTATGACACCTGTAGTACATGATTGACCATGACATCTGTAGTCCATGGTGATTGACTATGGCATCTGTAGGGCATGCTGATTGACTACGACATCTGTGGTGCATGATTGACTATGACATCTGTAGTGCATGGCGATTGACTATGACATCTGTCGTGCATGGTGATTGACTACGACATCTGTAGTGCATGGTGATTGACTACGACATCTGTAGTGCATGGTGATTGACTACAATATCTGTAGTGCATGGAGATTGACTACGACATATGTAGTGCATAGTGATTGACTACGACATCTGTAGTGCATGATTGACTACGAGATCTGTAGTGCATGGTGATTGACTACAATATCTGTAGTGCATGGAAATTGACTACAACATCTGTAGTTCACGGTGACTACGACATCTGTAGTGCACAGTGATTGACTATGACATCTGTAGGGCATGATGATTGACTACGACATCTGTAGTGCATGATTGACTACGACATCTGTAGTGCATGAATGACTATGACATCTGTAGTGCATGGGGATTGACTACGACATCTGTAGTGCATGATTGATTATGACATCTGTAGTGCATGATTGACTATGACATCTGTAGTGCATGGTGACTGACTATGACATCTGTAGTGCAAGGTGATTGACTATGACATCTGTAGTGCATGGTGATTGACTACGACATCTGTAGTGCATGATTGACTATGACATCTGTAGTGCATGGTGAATGACTATGACATCTGTAGTGCATGGTGACTGACTAGGACATCTGTAGTGCATGGTGATTGACTACGATATCTGTAGTGCATGGGGATTGACTACGACATCTGTAGTGCACGATTGACTATGACATCTGTAGTGCATGGTGATTGACTACGACATCTGTATTGCTTGGTGATTGACTACAATAACTGTAGTACATGGAGATTGACTACGACATCTGTAGTGCACGGTAATTGACTACGACATCTGTAGTGCACGATGATTGACTACGACATCTGTAGTGCATGGAGATTGACTACAACATCTCTAGTGCATGGTGATTGACTACGACATCTATAGGTCATGGTGATTGACTACAAAATCTGTAGTGCAAGATTGACTACGACATCTGTAGTGCATGGTGAATGACTACGACATCTGTAGTGCATGATTGACTATGACATCAGTAGTCCATGGTGATTGACTATGACATATGTAGTGCATGGTGATTGACAACATCTGTAGTGCATGGTGATTGACTACGACATCTGTAGTGCATGGTGATTGACTATGACATCTGTAGTGCATGGTCATTGACTATGACATCTGTAGTGCATGGTGATTGACTACGACAGCTGTAGTGCATGGTGATTGACTACAATATCTGTAGTGCATGAAGATTGACTACGACATCTGTAGTGCATGGTGATTGACTACGACATCTGTGGTGCATGATTGACTACGACATATGTAGTGCATGGTTATTGACCACAACATCTGTAGTGCATGGTGATTGACTATGACATCTGTAGTGCATGATTGACTATGACATCTGTATTGCATGGTAATTGACTACAATATCTGTAGTGGATGAAGATCGACTACGACATCTGTAGTGCATGATTGACTATGACATCTATAGTGCATGGTGATTGAGTACATCATCTGTAGTGCATGGTGATTGACTATGACATCTGTAGTGCATGGTGATTGACTATGACAACTGTAGTGCACGGTGATTGACTACGACATCTGTAGGGCATGGTGATTAACTACGACATCTGTAGTGCATGATTGACTACTACATCTGTAGTGCATGAATGACTATGACATCTGTAGTGCATGATTGACTACTACATCTGTATTGCATGAACGACTATGACATCTGTACTGCATGGTGATTGACTAAGACATCTGTAGTGCATGGTGATTGACTACAATATCTGTAGAGCATGGAGATTGACTATGACATCTGTAGTGCATGGTGATTGACTACGACATCTGTAGTGCATGCTTGACTACGAGATCTGTAGTGCATGGTGATTGACTACAATGTCTGTAGTGCACAGAGATTGACTATGACATCTGTAGTGCATGGTGATTGACTATGACATCTGTAGTGCATGGTGATTGACTACGACATCTGTAGTGCATGGTGATTGACTACCATATCTGTAGGGCATGGTGATTGACTACGACATCTGTAGTGCATGATTGACTACCACATCTGTAGTGCATGATTGACTACGACATCTGTAGTGCATGGTGATTGACTATGACATCTGTAGTGCATGGTGATTGACTACATCTGTAGTGCATGATTGACCATGACATCTGTAGTCCATGGTGATTGACTATGACATCTGTAGTGCATGGTGATTGACTACGACATCTGTAGTGCATGATTGACTATGACATCTGTAGTTCATGGTGATTGACTATGACATCTGTCATGCATGGTGATTGACTACGACATCTGTAGTGCATGGTGATTGACTACAACATCTGTAGTGCATGGTGATTGACTACGACATCTTTAATGCATGATTGACTATGACATCTGTACTGCATGGTGACTGACTATGACATCTGTAGTGCTTGGTGATTGACTACAATATCTGTAGTGCATGGAGATTTACTACGACATCTGTAGTTCACAGTGATTGACTACGACATCTGTAGTGCACAGTGATTGACTACGACATCTGTAGGGCATGGTGATTGACTACGACATCTGTAGTGCATGATTGACTACGACATCTGTAGTGCATGAATGACTATGACATCTGTAGTGCATGGAGATTGACTACGACATCTGTAGTTCACAGTGATTGACTACGACATCTGTAGTGCACAGTGATTGACTACGACATCTGTAGGGCATGGTGATTGACTACGACATCTGTAGTGCATGATTGACTACGACATCTGTAGTGCATGAATGACTATGACATCTGTAGTGCATGGTGATTGACTACGACATCTGTAGTGCATGGTGATTGACTATAACATCTGTAGTGCATGGTGATTGACTACCACATCTGTAGGGCATGGTGATTGATGACATCTGTAGTGCATGATTGACTACCACATCTGTAGTGCATGATTGACTACGACATCGGTAGTGCATGGTGATTGACTATGACATCTGTAGTGCATGGTGATTGACTACGACATATGTAGTGCATGATTGACCATGACATCTGTAGTCCATGGTGATTGACTATGACATCTGTAGTGCATGGTGATTGACTACGACATCTGTAGTGCATGATTGACTATGACATTTGTAGTGCATGGTCATTGACTATGACATCTGTCATGCACGGTGATTGACTAAGACATCTGTAGTGCATGATGATTGACTACAATATCTGAAGAGCATTGAGATTGACTACGATATCTGTAGTGCATGGTGATTGACTACGACATCTGTAGTGCATGATTGACTAAGAGATCTGTAGTGGATGGTGATTGACTACGACATCTGTAGTGCATGGTGATTGACTACAATATCTGTAGTGCATGGAGATTGACTACAACATCTGTAGTGCACGGTGATTGACTTCGACATCTGTAGTGCATGGTGATTGACTATGACATCTGTAGTGCATGGTGATTGACCACCACAGCTGTAGGGCATGGTGATTTACTACGACATCTGTAGTGCATGGTAATTGACTATGACACCTGTAGTACATGATTGACCATGACATCTGTAGTCCATGGTGATTGACTATGGCATCTGTAGGGCATGCTGATTGACTACGACATCTGTGGTGCATGATTGACTATGACATCTGTAGTGCATGGCGATTGACTATGACATCTGTCGTGCATGGTGATTGACTACGACATCTGTAGTGCATGGTGATTGACTACGACATCTGTAGTGCATGGTGATTGACTACAATATCTGTAGTGCATGGAGATTGACTACGACATATGTAGTGCATAGTGATTGACTACGACATCTGTAGTGCATGATTGACTATGACATCTGTAGTGTATGGTGATTGACTACAATATCTGTAGTGCATGGAAATTGACTACAACATCTGTAGTTCACGGTGACTACGACATCTGTAGTGCACAGTGATTGACTATGACATCTGTAGGGCATGATGATTGACTACGACATCTGTAGTGCATGATTGACTACGACATCTGTAGTGCATGAATGACTATGACATCTGTAGTGCATGGTGATTGACTACGACATCTGTCGTGCTTGGTGATTGACTATGACATCTGTAGTGCATGGTGATTGACTACAATATCTGTAGTGCATGGAGATTGACTACGACATCTGTAGTGCATGGTGATTGACTACGACATCTGTAGTGCATGATTGACTACAACATCTGTAGTGCATGGTGATTGACTACGACATCTGTAGTGCATGGTGGTTGACTACGACATCTGTAGTGCATGATTGATTACGACATCTATAGTGCATGGTGATTGACTACAAAATCTGTAGTGCAAGATTGACTACGACATCTGTAGTGCATGGTGATTGACTACGACATCTGAAGTGCATGATTGACTATGACATCTGTAGTCCATGGTGATTGACTATGACATATGTAGTGCATGGTGATTGACAACATCTGTAGTGCATGGTGATTGACTACGACATCTGTAGTGCATGGTGATTGACTACGACATCTGTAGTGCATGGTGATTGACTACGACATCTGTAGTGCATGGTGATTGACTATGACAGCTGTAGTGCATGGTGATTGACTACAATATCTGTAGTGCATGAAGATTGACTACGACATCTGTAGTGCATGGTGATTGACTACGACATCTGTGGTGCATGATTGACTACGACATATGTAGTGCATGGTTATTGACCACAACATCTGTAGTGCATGGTGATTGACTATGACATCTGTAGTGCATGATTGACTATGACATCTGTATTGCATGGTAATTGACTACAATATCTGTAGTGGATTAAGATCGACTACGACATCTGTAGTGCATGATTGACTATGACATCTATAGTGCATGGTGATTGAGTACATCATCTGTAGTGCATGGTGATTGACTATGACATCTGTAGTGCATGGTGATTGACTATGACAACTGTAGTGCACGGTGATTGACTACGACATCTGTAGGGCATGGTGATTAACTACGACATCTGTAGTGCATGATTGACTACTACATCTGTAGTGCATGAATGACTATGACATCTGTAGTGCATGATTGACTACTACATCTGTAGTGCATGAACGACTATGACATCTGTACTGCATGGTGATTGACTAAGACATCTGTAGTGCATGGTGATTGACTACAATATCTGTAGAGCATGGAGATTGACTATGACATCTGTAGTGCATGGTGATTGACTACGACATCTGTAGTGCATGCTTGACTACGAGATCTGTAGTGCATGGTGATTGACTACAATGTCTGTAGTGCACGGAGATTGACTATGACATCTGTAGTGCATGGTGATTGACTATGACATCTGTAGTGCATGGTGATTGACTACGACATCTGTAGTGCATGGTGATTGACTACCATATCTGTAGGGCATGGTGATTGACTACGACATCTGTAGTGCATGATTGACTACCACATCTGTAGTGCATGATTGACTACAACATCTGTAGTGCATGGTGATTGACTACATCTGTAGTGCATGATTGACCATGACATCTGTAGTCCATGGTGATTGACTATGACATCTGTAGTGCATGGTGATTGACTACGACATCTGTAGTGCATGATTGACTATGACATCTGTAGTTCATGGTGATTGACTATGACATCTGTCATGCATGGTGATTGACTACGACATCTGTAGTGCATGGTGATTGACTACAACATCTGTAGTGCATGGTGATTGACTACGACATCTTTAATGCATGATTGACTATGACATCTGTCACTGCATGGTGATTGACTATGACATCTGTAGTGCTTGGTGATTGACTACAATATCTGTAGTGCATGGAGATTGACTATGACATCTGTAGTGCACAGTGATTGACTACGACATCTGTAGGGCATGGTGATTGACTACGACATCTGTAGTGCATGATTGACTACGACATCTGTAGTGCATGAATGACTATGACATCTGTAGTGCATGGAGATTGACTACGACATCTGTAGTTCACAGTGATTGACTACGACATCTGTAGTGCACAGTGATTGACTACGACATCTGTAGGGCATGGTGATTGACTACGACATCTGTAGTGCATGATTGACTACGACATCTGTAGTGCATGAATGACTATGACATCTGTAGTGCATGGTGATTGACTACGACATCTGTAGTGCATGGTGATTGACTATAACATCTGTAGTGCATGGTGATTGACTACCACATCTGTAGGGCATGGTGATTGATGACATCTGTAGTGCATGATTGACTACCACATCTGTAGTGCATGATTGACTACGACATCGGTAGTGCATGGTGATTGACTATGACATCTGTAGTGCATGGTGATTGACTATGACATATGTAGTGCATGATTGACCATGACATCTGTAGTCCATGGTGATTGACTATGACATCTGTAGTGCATGGTGATTGACTACGACATCTGTAGTGCATGATTGACTATGACATTTGTAGTGCATGGTCATTGACTATGACATCTGTCATGCATGGTGATTGACTAAGACATCTGTAGTGCATGATGATTGACTACAATATCTGAAGAGCATTGAGATTGACTACGACATCTGTAGTGCATGGTGATTGACTACGACATCTGTAGTGCATGATTGACTAAGAGATCTGTAGTGGATGGTGATTGACTACGACATCTGTAGTGCATGGTGATTGACTACAATATCTGTAGTGCATGGAGATTGACTACAACATCTGTAGTGCACGGTGATTGACTACGACATCTGTAGGGCATGGTGATTGACTACGACATCTGTAGTGCATTATTGACTACGACATCTCTAGTGGATGAATGACTATGACATCTGTAGTGCATGGTGATTGACTTCGACATCTGTAGTGCATGGTGATTGACTATGACATCTGTAGTGCATGGTGATTGACCACCACAGCTGTAGGGCATGGTGATTTACTACGACATCTGTAGTGCATGGTAATTGACTATGACACCTGTAGTACATGATTGACCATGACATCTGTAGTCCATGGTGATTGACTATGGCATCTGTAGGGCATGCTGATTGACTACGACATCTGTGGTGCATGATTGACTATGACATCTGTAGTGCATGGCGATTGACTATGACATCTGTCGTGCATGGTGATTGACTACGACATCTGTAGTGCATGGTGATTGACTACGACATCTGTAGTGCATGGTGATTGACTACAATATCTGTAGTGCATGGAGATTGACTACGACATATGTAGTGCATAGTGATTGACTACGACATCTGTAGTGCATGATTGACTATGACATCTGTAGTGTATGGTGATTGACTACAATATCTGTAGTGCATGGAAATTGACTACAACATCTGTAGTTCACGGTGACTACGACATCTGTAGTGCACAGTGATTGACTATGACATCTGTAGGGCATGATGATTGACTACGACATCTGTAGTGCATGATTGACTACGACATCTGTAGTGCATGAATGACTATGACATCTGTAGTGCATGGTGATTGACTACGACATCTGTCGTGCATGGTGATTGACTATGACATCTGTAGTGCATGGTGATTGACTACAATATCTGTAGTGCATGGAGATTGACTACGACATCTGTAGTGCATGGTGATTGACTACGACATCTGTAGTGCATGATTGACTACAACATCTGTAGTGCATGGTGATTGACTACGACATCTGTAGTGCATGGTGGTTGACTACGACATCTGTAGTGCATGATTGATTACGACATCTGTAGTGCATGGTGATTGACTACGACATCTGTAGTGCATGATTGACTACGACATCTGTTGTGCATGGTGATTGACTACAATATCTGTAGTGCATGGAGATTGAGTACATCATCTGTAGTGGATGGTGAGTGACTATGACATCTGTCGTGCATGATTGACCACAACATCTGTAGTGCATGGTGATTGACTATGACATCTGTAGTGCATGATTGACTACGACATCTGTAGGGCATGGTGATTGACTACGACATCTGTAGGGCATGGTGATTGACTACAATATCTGTAGTGCATGAAGATTGACTACGACATCTGTAGTGCATGGTGATTGACTACTACGTCTGTAGTGCATGATTGACTATGACATCTGTAGTGCATGGTGATTGACTGACATCTGTAGTGCATGGTGATTGACTATGACATCTGTAGTGCATGGTGATTGACTACGACATCTGTAGTGCATGGTGATTGACCACTACATCTGTAGTGCATGATTGACTATGACATCTGTAGTGCATGGTGATTGACTATGACATATGTAGTGCGTGTATTGACTATGACATCTGTAGTGCTTGGTTATTGACTACAATATCTGTAATGCATGGTGATTGACTATGACGTCTGTAGTGCATGGTGATTGACTACGACATCTGTAGTGCATGATCGACCATGACATCTGTAGTCCATGGTGATTGACTTTAACATCTGTAGGGCATGGTGGTTGACTACGACATCTGTAGGGCATGGTGATTGACTACGACATCTGTAGTGCATGATTGACCACAACATCTGTAGTGCATGGTGATTGACTACGACATCTGTAGTGCATGATTGACTACGACATCTGTAGTGCATGGTGATTGACTACGACATCTGTAGTGCATGGTGATTGACTATGACATCTGTAGTGCATGGTGATTGACTACGACATCTGTAGTGCATGATTGACCATGACATCTGTAGTCCATGGTGATTGACTATGTCATCTGTAGGGTATGGTGATTGACTACGACATCTGTAGTGCATGATTGACTATGACATCTGTAGTGCATGGTGATTGACTATGACATCTGTCGTGCATGGTGATTGACTACTGACATCTGTAGTGCATGGTGATTGACTACAAAATCTGTAGTGCATGGAGATTGACTACGACATCTGTAGTGCATGGTGATTGACTACGACATCTGTAGTGCATGATTGACTACGACATCTGTAGTGCATGGTGATTGACTACAATATCTGTAGTGCATGGAAATTGACTACGACATCTGTAGTGCATGATTGACTATGACATCTATAGTGCATGGTGATTGAGTATGACATCTGTAGTGCATGGTGATTCACAATGACATCTGTAGTGCATGGTGGTTGACTATGACATCTGTAGTGCATGATTGACTACATCTGTAGTGCATGATTGACTACGACATCTGTAGTGCATGATTGATTACGACATCTATAGTGCATGGTGATTGACTACAAAATCTGTAGTGCAAGATTGACTACGACATCTGTAGTGCATGGTGATTGACTACGACATCTGTAGTGCATGATTGACTATGACATCTGTAGTCCATGGTGATTGACTATGACATATGTAGTGCATGGTGATTGACAACATCTGTAGTGCATGGTGATTGACTACGACATCTGTAGTGCATGGTGATTGACTATGACATCTGTAGTGCATGGTCATTGACTATGACATCTGTAGTGCATGGTGATTGACTATGACAGCTGTAGTGCATGGTGATTGACTACAATATCTGTAGTGCATGAAGATTGACTACGACATCTGTAGTGCATGGTGATTCACTATGACATCTGTGGTGCATGATTGACTACGACATATGTAGTGCATGGTTATTGACCACAACATCTGTAGTGCATGGTGATTGACTATGACATCTGTAGTGCATGATTGACTATGACATCTGTATTGCATGGTAATTGACTACAATATCTGTAGTGGATTAAGATCGACTACGACATCTGTAGTGCATGATTGACTATGACATCTATAGTGCATGGTGATTGAGTACATCATCTGTAGTGCATGGTGATTGACTATGACATCTGTAGTGCATGGTGATTGACTATGACAACTGTAGTGCACGGTGATTGACTACGACATCTGTAGGGCATGGTGATTAACTACGACATCTGTAGTGCATGATTGACTACTACATCTGTAGTGCATGAATGACTATGACATCTGTAGTGCATGATTGACTACTACATCTGTAGTGCATGAACGACTATGACATCTGTACTGCATGGTGATTGACTAAGACATCTGTAGTGCATGGTGATTGACTACAATATCTGTAGAGCATGGAGATTGACTATGACATCTGTAGTGCATGGTGATTGACTACGACATCTGTAGTGCATGATTGACTATGACATCTGTAGTTCATGGTGATTGACTATGACATCTGTCATGCATGGTGATTGACTACGACATCTGTAGTGCATGGTGATTGACTACAACATCTGTAGTGCATGGTGATTGACTACGACATCTTTAATGCATGATTGACTATGACATCTGTCATGCATGGTGATTGACTATGACATCTGTAGTGCTTGGTGATTGACTACAATATCTGTAGTGCATGGAGATTGACTATGACATCTGTAGTGCACAGTGATTGACTACGACATCTGTAGGGCATGGTGATTGACTACGACATCTGTAGTGCATGATTGACTACGACATCTGTAGTGCATGAATGACTATGACATCTGTAGTGCATGGAGATTGACTACGACATCTGTAGTTCACAGTGATTGACTACGACATCTGTAGTGCACAGTGATTGACTACGACATCTGTAGGGCATGGTGATTGACTACGACATCTGTAGTGCATGATTGACTACGACATCTGTAGTGCATGAATGACTATGACATCTGTAGTGCATGGTGATTGACTACGACATCTGTAGTGCATGGTGATTGACTATAACATCTGTAGTGCATGGTGATTGACTACCACATCTGTAGGGCATGGTGATTGATGACATCTGTAGTGCATGATTGACTACCACATCTGTAGTGCATGATTGACTACGACATCGGTAGTGCATGGTGATTGACTATGACATCTGTAGTGCATGGTGATTGACTATGACATATGTAGTGCATGATTGACCATGACATCTGTAGTCCATGGTGATTGACTATGACATCTGTAGTGCATGGTGATTGACTACGACATCTGTAGTGCATGATTGACTACGACATCTGTAGTGCATGAATGACTATGACATCTGTAGTGCATGGTGATTGACTACGACATCTGTCGTGCATGGTGATTGACTATGACATCTGTAGTGCATGGTGATTGACTACAATATCTGTAGTGCATGGAGATTGACTACGACATCTGTAGTGCATGGTGATTGACTATGACATCTGTAGTGCATGATTGACTACAACATCTGTAGTGCATGGTGATTGACTACGACATCTGTAGTGCATGGTGGTTGACTACGACATCTGTAGTGCATGATTGATTACGACATCTATAGTGCATGGTGATTGACTACAAAATCTGTAGTGCAAGATTGACTACGACATCTGTAGTGCATGGTGATTGACTACGACATCTGTAGTGCATGATTGACTATGACATCTGTAGTCCATGGTGATTGACTATGACATATGTAGTGCATGGTGATTGACAACATCTGTAGTGCATGGTGATTGACTACGACATCTGTAGTGCATGGTGATTGACTATGACATCTGTAGTGCATGGTCATTGACTATGACATCTGTAGTGCATGGTGATTGACTATGACAGCTGTAGTGCATGGTGATTGACTACAATATCTGTAGTGCATGAAGATTGACTACGACATCTGTAGTGCATGGTGATTGACTATGACATCTGTGGTGCATGATTGACTACGACATATGTAGTGCATGGTTATTGACCACAACATCTGTAGTGCATGGTGATTGACTATGACATCTGTAGTGCATGATTGACTATGACATCTGTATTGCATGGTAATTGACTACAATATCTGTAGTGGATTAAGATCGACTACTGACATCTGTAGTGCATGATTGACTATGACATCTATAGTGCATGGTGATTGAGTACATCATCTGTAGTGCATGGTGATTGACTATGACATCTGTAGTGCATGGTGATTGACTATGACAACTGTAGTGCACGGTGATTGACTACGACATCTGTAGGGCATGGTGATTAACTACGACATCTGTAGTGCATGATTGACTACTACATCTGTAGTGCATGAATGACTATGACATCTGTAGTGCATGATTGACTACTACATCTGTAGTGCATGAACGACTATGACATCTGTACTGCATGGTGATTGACTAAGACATCTGTAGTGCATGGTGATTGACTACAATATCTGTAGAGCATGGAGATTGACTATGACATCTGTAGTGCATGGTGATTGACTACGACATCTGTAGTGCATGATTGACTATGACATCTGTAGTTCATGGTGATTGACTATGACATCTGTCATGCATGGTGATTGACTACGACATCTGTAGTGCATGGTGATTGACTACAACATCTGTAGTGCATGGTGATTGACTACGACATCTTTAATGCATGATTGACTATGACATCTGTCATGCATGGTGATTGACTATGACATCTGTAGTGCTTGGTGATTGACTACAATATCTGTAGTGCATGGAGATTGACTATGACATCTGTAGTGCACAGTGATTGACTACGACATCTGTAGGGCATGGTGATTGACTACGACATCTGTAGTGCATGATTGACTACGACATCTGTAGTGCATGAATGACTATGACATCTGTAGTGCATGGAGATTGACTACGACATCTGTAGTTCACAGTGATTGACTACGACATCTGTAGTGCACAGTGATTGACTACGACATCTGTAGGGCATGGTGATTGACTACGACATCTGTAGTGCATGATTGACTACGACATCTGTAGTGCATGAATGACTATGACATCTGTAGTGCATGGTGATTGACTACGACATCTGTAGTGCATGGTGATTGACTATAACATCTGTAGTGCATGGTGATTGACTACCACATCTGTAGGGCATGGTGATTGATGACATCTGTAGTGCATGATTGACTACCACATCTGTAGTGCATGATTGACTACGACATCGGTAGTGCATGGTGATTGACTATGACATCTGTAGTGCATGGTGATTGACTACGACATATGTAGTGCATGATTGACCATGACATCTGTAGTCCATGGTGATTGACTATGACATCTGTAGTGCATGGTGATTGACGACGACATCTGTAGTGCATGATTGACTATGACATTTGTAGTGCATGGTCATTGACTATGACATCTGTCATGCATGGTGATTGACTAAGACATCTGTAGTGCATGATGATTGACTACAATATCTGAAGAGCATTGAGATTGACTACGACATCTGTAGTGCATGGTGATTGACTACGACATCTGTAGTGCATGATTGACTAAGAGATCTGTAGTGGATGGTGATTGACTACGACATCTGTAGTGCATGGTGATTGACTACAATATCTGTAGTGCATGGAGATTGACTACAACATCTGTAGTGCACGGTGATTGACTACGACATCTGTAGGGCATGGTGATTGACTACGACATCTGTAGTGCATTATTGACTACGACATCTCTAGTGGATGAATGACTATGACATCTGTAGTGCATGGTGATTGACTTCGACATCTGTAGTGCATGGTGATTGACTATGACATCTGTAGTGCATGGTGATTGACCACCACAGCTGTAGGGCATGGTGATTTACTACGACATCTGTAGTGCATGGTAATTGACTATGACACCTGTAGTACATGATTGACCATGACATCTGTAGTCCATGGTGATTGACTATGGCATCTGTAGGGCATGCTGATTGACTACGACATCTGTGGTGCATGATTGACTATGACATCTGTAGTGCATGGCGATTGACTATGACATCTGTCGTGCATGGTGATTGACTACGACATCTGTAGTGCATGGTGATTGACTACGACATCTGTAGTGCATGGTGATTGACTACAATATCTGTAGTGCATGGAGATTGACTACGACATATGTAGTGCATAGTGATTGACTACGACATCTGTAGTGCATGATTGACTACGAGATCTGTAGTGCATGGTGATTGACTACAATATCTGTAGTGCATGGAAATTGACTACAACATCTGTAGTTCACGGTGACTACGACATCTGTAGTGCACAGTGATTGACTATGACATCTGTAGGGCATGATGATTGACTACGACATCTGTAGTGCATGATTGACTACGACATCTGTAGTGCATGAATGACTATGACATCTGTAGTGCATGGGGATTGACTACGACATCTGTAGTGCATGATTGATTATGACATCTGTAGTGCATGATTGACTATGACATCTGTAGTGCATGGTGACTGACTATGACATCTGTAGTGCAAGGTGATTGACTATGACATCTGTAGTGCATGGTGATTGACTACGACATCTGTAGTGCATGATTGACTATGACATCTGTAGTGCATGGTGAATGACTATGACATCTGTAGTGCATGGTGACTGACTAGGACATCTGTAGTGCATGGTGATTGACTACGATATCTGTAGTGCATGGGGATTGACTACGACATCTGTAGTGCACGATTGACTATGACATCTGTAGTGCATGGTGATTGACTACGACATCTGTATTGCTTGGTGATTGACTACAATAACTGTAGTACATGGAGATTGACTACGACATCTGTAGTGCACGGTAATTGACTACGACATCTGTAGTGCACGATGATTGACTACGACATCTGTAGTGCATGGAGATTGACTACAACATCTCTAGTGCATGGTGATTGACTACGACATCTATAGTGCATGGTGATTGACTACAAAATCTGTAGTGCAAGATTGACTACGACATCTGTAGTGCATGGTGAATGACTACGACATCTGTAGTGCATGATTGACTATGACATCAGTAGTCCATGGTGATTGACTATGACATATGTAGTGCATGGTGATTGACAACATCTGTAGTGCATGGTGATTGACTACGACATCTGTAGTGCATGGTGATTGACTATGACATCTGTAGTGCATGGTCATTGACTATGACATCTGTAGTGCATGGTGATTGACTACGACAGCTGTAGTGCATGGTGATTGACTACAATATCTGTAGTGCATGAAGATTGACTACGACATCTGTAGTGCATGGTGATTGACTACGACATCTGTGGTGCATGATTGACTACGACATATGTAGTGCATGGTTATTGACCACAACATCTGTAGTGCATGGTGATTGACTATGACATCTGTAGTGCATGATTGACTATGACATCTGTATTGCATGGTAATTGACTACAATATCTGTAGTGGATGAAGATCGACTACGACATCTGTAGTGCATGATTGACTATGACATCTATAGTGCATGGTGATTGAGTACATCATCTGTAGTGCATGGTGATTGACTATGACATCTGTAGTGCATGGTGATTGACTATGACAACTGTAGTGCACGGTGATTGACTACGACATCTGTAGGGCATGGTGATTAACTACGACATCTGTAGTGCATGATTGACTACTACATCTGTAGTGCATGAATGACTATGACATCTGTAGTGCATGATTGACTACTACATCTGTATTGCATGAACGACTATGACATCTGTACTGCATGGTGATTGACTAAGACATCTGTAGTGCATGGTGATTGACTACAATATCTGTAGAGCATGGAGATTGACTATGACATCTGTAGTGCATGGTGATTGACTACGACATCTGTAGTGCATGCTTGACTACGAGATCTGTAGTGCATGGTGATTGACTACAATGTCTGTAGTGCACAGAGATTGACTATGACATCTGTAGTGCATGGTGATTGACTATGACATCTGTAGTGCATGGTGATTGACTACGACATCTGTAGTGCATGGTGATTGACTACCATATCTGTAGGGCATGGTGATTGACTACGACATCTGTAGTGCATGATTGACTACCACATCTGTAGTGCATGATTGACTACCACATCTGTAGTGCATGGTGATTGACTATGACATCTGTAGTGCATGGTGATTGACTACATCTGTAGTGCATGATTGACCATGACATCTGTAGTCCATGGTGATTGACTATGACATCTGTAGTGCATGGTGATTGACTACGACATCTGTAGTGCATGATTGACTATGACATCTGTAGTTCATGGTGATTGACTATGACATCTGTCATGCATGGTGATTGACTACGACATCTGTAGTGCATGGTGATTGACTACAACATCTGTAGTGCATGGTGATTGACTACGACATCTTTAATGCATGATTGACTATGACATCTGTACTGCATGGTGACTGACTATGACATCTGTAGTGCTTGGTGATTGACTACAATATCTGTAGTGCATGGAGATTTACTACGACATCTGTAGTTCACAGTGATTGACTACGACATCTGTAGTGCACAGTGATTGACTACGACATCTGTAGGGCATGGTGATTGACTACGACATCTGTAGTGCATGATTGACTACGACATCTGTAGTGCATGAATGACTATGACATCTGTAGTGCATGGAGATTGACTACGACATCTGTAGTTCACAGTGATTGACTACGACATCTGTAGTGCACAGTGATTGACTACGACATCTGTAGGGCATGGTGATTGACTACGACATCTGTAGTGCATGATTGACTACGACATCTGTAGTGCATGAATGACTATGACATCTGTAGTGCATGGTGATTGACTACGACATCTGTAGTGCATGGTGATTGACTATAACATCTGTAGTGCATGGTGATTGACTACCACATCTGTAGGGCATGGTGATTGATGACATCTGTAGTGCATGATTGACTACCACATCTGTAGTGCATGATTGACTACGACATCGGTAGTGCATGGTGATTGACTATGACATCTGTAGTGCATGGTGATTGACTACGACATATGTAGTGCATGATTGACCATGACTTCTGTAGTCCATGGTGATTGACTATGACATCTGTAGTGCATGGTGATTGACTACGACATCTGTAGTGCATGATTGACTATGACATTTGTAGTGCATGGTCATTGACTATGACATCTGTCATGCACGGTGATTGACTAAGACATCTGTAGTGCATGATGATTGACTACAATATCTGAAGAGCATTGAGATTGACTACGATATCTGTAGTGCATGGTGATTGACTACGACATCTGTAGTGCATGATTGACTAAGAGATCTGTAGTGGATGGTGATTGACTACGACATCTGTAGTGCATGGTGATTGACTACAATATCTGTAGTGCATGGAGATTGACTACAACATCTGTAGTGCACGGTGATTGACTACGACATCTGTAGGGCATGGTGATTGACTACGACATCTGTAGTGCATTATTGACTACGACATCTCTAGTGGATGAATGACTATGACATCTGTAGTGCATGGTGATTGACTTCGACATCTGTAGTGCATGGTGATTGACTATGACATCTGTAGTGCATGGTGATTGACCACCACAGCTGTAGGGCATGGTGATTTACTACGACATCTGTAGTGCATGGTAATTGACTATGACACCTGTAGTACATGATTGACCATGACATCTGTAGTCCATGGTGATTGACTATGGCATCTGTAGGGCATGCTGATTGACTACGACATCTGTGGTGCATGATTGACTATGACATCTGTAGTGCATGGCGATTGACTATGACATCTGTCGTGCATGGTGATTGACTACGACATCTGTAGTGCATGGTGATTGACTACGACATCTGTAGTTCATGGTGATTGACTACAATATCTGTAGTGCATGGAGATTGACTACGACATATGTAGTGCATAGTGATTGACTACGACATCTGTAGTGCATGATTGACTATGACATCTGTAGTGTATGGTGATTGACTACAATATCTGTAGTGCATGGAAATTGACTACAACATCTGTAGTTCACGGTGACTACGACATCTGTAGTGCACAGTGATTGACTATGACATCTGTAGGGCATGATGATTGACTACGACATCTGTAGTGCATGATTGACTACGACATCTGTAGTGCATGAATGACTATGACATCTGTAGTGCATGGTGATTGACTACGACATCTGTCGTGCTTGGTGATTGACTATGACATCTGTAGTGCATGGTGATTGACTACAATATCTGTAGTGCATGGAGATTGACTACGACATCTGTAGTGCATGGTGATTGACTACGACATCTGTAGTGCATGATTGACTACAACATCTGTAGTGCATGGTGATTGACTACGACATCTGTAGTGCATGGTGGTTGACTACGACATCTGTAGTGCATGATTGATTACGACATCTATAGTGCATGGTGATTGACTACAAAATCTGTAGTGCAAGATTGACTACGACATCTGTAGTGCATGGTGATTGACTACGACATCTGAAGTGCATGATTGACTATGACATCTGTAGTCCATGGTGATTGACTATGACATATGTAGTGCATGGTGATTGACAACATCTGTAGTGCATGGTGATTGACTACGACATCTGTAGTGCATGAACGACTATGACATCTGTACTGCATGGTGATTGACTAAGACATCTGTAGTGCATGGTGATTGACTACAATATCTGTAGAGCATGGAGATTGACTATGACATCTGTAGTGCATGGTGATTGACTACGACATCTGTAGTGCATGATTGACTATGACATCTGTAGTTCATGGTGATTGACTATGACATCTGTCATGCATGGTGATTGACTACGACATCTGTAGTGCATGGTGATTGACTACAACATCTGTAGTGCATGGTGATTGACTACGACATCTTTAATGCATGATTGACTATGACATCTGTCATGCATGGTGATTGACTATGACATCTGTAGTGCTTGGTGATTGACTACAATATCTGTAGTGCATGGAGATTGACTATGACATCTGTAGTGCACAGTGATTGACTACGACATCTGTAGGGCATGGTGATTGACTACGACATCTGTAGTGCATGATTGACTACGACATCTGTAGTGCATGAATGACTATGACATCTGTAGTGCATGGAGATTGACTACGACATCTGTAGTTCACAGTGATTGACTACGACATCTGTAGTGCACAGTGATTGACTACGACATCTGTAGGGCATGGTGATTGACTACGACATCTGTAGTGCATGATTGACTACGACATCTGTAGTGCATGAATGACTATGACATCTGTAGTGCATGGTGATTGACTACGACATCTGTAGTGCATGGTGATTGACTATAACATCTGTAGTGCATGGTGATTGACTACCACATCTGTAGGGCATGGTGATTGATGACATCTGTAGTGCATGATTGACTACCACATCTGTAGTGCATGATTGACTACGACATCGGTAGTGCATGGTGATTGACTATGACATCTGTAGTGCATGGTGATTGACTACGACATATGTAGTGCATGATTGACCATGACATCTGTAGTCCATGGTGATTGACTATGACATCTGTAGTGCATGGTGATTGACGACGACATCTGTAGTGCATGATTGACTATGACATTTGTAGTGCATGGTCATTGACTATGACATCTGTCATGCATGGTGATTGACTAAGACATCTGTAGTGCATGATGATTGACTACAATATCTGAAGAGCATTGAGATTGACTACGACATCTGTAGTGCATGGTGATTGACTACGACATCTGTAGTGCATGATTGACTAAGAGATCTGTAGTGGATGGTGATTGACTACGACATCTGTAGTGCATGGTGATTGACTACAATATCTGTAGTGCATGGAGATTGACTACAACATCTGTAGTGCACGGTGATTGACTACGACATCTGTAGGGCATGGTGATTGACTACGACATCTGTAGTGCATTATTGACTACGACATCTCTAGTGGATGAATGACTATGACATCTGTAGTGCATGGTGATTGACTTCGACATCTGTAGTGCATGGTGATTGACTATGACATCTGTAGTGCATGGTGATTGACCACCACAGCTGTAGGGCATGGTGATTTACTACGACATCTGTAGTGCATGGTAATTGACTATGACACCTGTAGTACATGATTGACCATGACATCTGTAGTCCATGGTGATTGACTATGGCATCTGTAGGGCATGCTGATTGACTACGACATCTGTGGTGCATGATTGACTATGACATCTGTAGTGCATGGCGATTGACTATGACATCTGTCGTGCATGGTGATTGACTACGACATCTGTAGTGCATGGTGATTGACTACGACATCTGTAGTGCATGGTGATTGACTACAATATCTGTAGTGCATGGAGATTGACTACGACATATGTAGTGCATAGTGATTGACTACGACATCTGTAGTGCATGATTGACTACGAGATCTGTAGTGCATGGTGATTGACTACAATATCTGTAGTGCATGGAAATTGACTACAACATCTGTAGTTCACGGTGACTACGACATCTGTAGTGCACAGTGATTGACTATGACATCTGTAGGGCATGATGATTGACTACGACATCTGTAGTGCATGATTGACTACGACATCTGTAGTGCATGAATGACTATGACATCTGTAGTGCATGGGGATTGACTACGACATCTGTAGTGCATGATTGATTATGACATCTGTAGTGCATGATTGACTATGACATCTGTAGTGCATGGTGACTGACTATGACATCTGTAGTGCAAGGTGATTGACTATGACATCTGTAGTGCATGGTGATTGACTACGACATCTGTAGTGCATGATTGACTATGACATCTGTAGTGCATGGTGAATGACTATGACATCTGTAGTGCATGGTGACTGACTAGGACATCTGTAGTGCATGGTGATTGACTACGATATCTGTAGTGCATGGGGATTGACTACGACATCTGTAGTGCACGATTGACTATGACATCTGTAGTGCATGGTGATTGACTACGACATCTGTATTGCTTGGTGATTGACTACAATAACTGTAGTACATGGAGATTGACTACGACATCTGTAGTGCACGGTAATTGACTACGACATCTGTAGTGCACGATGATTGACTACGACATCTGTAGTGCATGGAGATTGACTACAACATCTTTAGTGCATGGTGATTGACTACGACATCTATAGTGCATGGTGATTGACTACAAAATCTGTAGTGCAAGATTGACTACGACATCTGTAGTGCATGGTGAATGACTACGACATCTGTAGTGCATGATTGACTATGACATCAGTAGTCCATGGTGATTGACTATGACATATGTAGTGCATGGTGATTGACAACATCTGTAGTGCATGGTGATTGACTACGACATCTGTAGTGCATGGTGATTGACTATGACATCTGTAGTGCATGGTCATTGACTATGACATCTGTAGTGCATGGTGATTGACTACGACAGCTGTAGTGCATGGTGATTGACTACAATATCTGTAGTGCATGAAGATTGACTACGACATCTGTAGTGCATGGTGATTGACTACGACATCTGTGGTGCATGATTGACTACGACATATGTAGTGCATGGTTATTGACCACAACATCTGTAGTGCATGGTGATTGACTATGACATCTGTAGTGCATGATTGACTATGACATCTGTATTGCATGGTAATTGACTACAATATCTGTAGTGGATGAAGATCGACTACGACATCTGTAGTGCATGATTGACTATGACATCTATAGTGCATGGTGATTGAGTACATCATCTGTAGTGCATGGTGATTGACTATGACATCTGTAGTGCATGGTGATTGACTATGACAACTGTAGTGCACGGTGATTGACTACGACATCTGTAGGGCATGGTGATTAACTACGACATCTGTAGTGCATGATTGACTACTACATCTGTAGTGCATGAATGACTATGACATCTGTAGTGCATGATTGACTACTACATCTGTATTGCATGAACGACTATGACATCTGTACTGCATGGTGATTGACTAAGACATCTGTAGTGCATGGTGATTGACTACAATATCTGTAGAGCATGGAGATTGACTATGACATCTGTAGTGCATGGTGATTGACTACGACATCTGTAGTGCATGCTTGACTACGAGATCTGTAGTGCATGGTGATTGACTACAATGTCTGTAGTGCACAGAGATTGACTATGACATCTGTAGTGCATGGTGATTGACTATGACATCTGTAGTGCATGGTGATTGACTACGACATCTGTAGTGCATGGTGATTGACTACCATATCTGTAGGGCATGGTGATTGACTACGACATCTGTAGTGCATGATTGACTACCACATCTGTAGTGCATGATTGACTACGACATCTGTAGTGCATGGTGATTGACTATGACATCTGTAGTGCATGGTGATTGACTACATCTGTAGTGCATGATTGACCATGACATCTGTAGTCCATGGTGATTGACTATGACATCTGTAGTGCATGGTGATTGACTACGACATCTGTAGTGCATGATTGACCATGACATCTGTAGTTCATGGTGATTGACTATGACATCTGTCATGCATGGTGATTGACTACGACATCTGTAGTGCATGGTGATTGACTACAACATCTGTAGTGCATGGTGATTGACTACGACATCTTTAATGCATGATTGACTATGACATCTGTACTGCATGGTGACTGACTATGACATCTGTAGTGCTTGGTGATTGACTACAATATCTGTAGTGCATGGAGATTTACTACGACATCTGTAGTTCACAGTGATTGACTACGACATCTGTAGTGCACAGTGATTGACTACGACATCTGTAGGGCATGGTGATTGACTACGACATCTGTAGTGCATGATTGACTACGACATCTGTAGTGCATGAATGACTATGACATCTGTAGTGCATGGAGATTGACTACGACATCTGTAGTTCACAGTGATTGACTACGACATCTGTAGTGCACAGTGATTGACTACGACATCTGTAGGGCATGGTGATTGACTACGACATCTGTAGTGCATGATTGACTACGACATCTGTAGTGCATGAATGACTATGACATCTGTAGTGCATGGTGATTGACTACGACATCTGTAGTGCATGGTGATTGACTATAACATCTGTAGTGCATGGTGATTGACTACCACATCTGTAGGGCATGGTGATTGATGACATCTGTAGTGCATGATTGACTACCACATCTGTAGTGCATGATTGACTACGACATCGGTAGTGCATGGTGATTGACTATGACATCTGTAGTGCATGGTGATTGACTACGACATATGTAGTGCATGATTGACCATGACATCTGTAGTCCATGGTGATTGACTATGACATCTGTAGTGCATGGTGATTGACTACGACATCTGTAGTGCATGATTGACTATGACATTTGTAGTGCATGGTCATTGACTATGACATCTGTCATGCACGGTGATTGACTAAGACATCTGTAGTGCATGATGATTGACTACAATATCTGAAGAGCATTGAGATTGACTACGATATCTGTAGTGCATGGTGATTGACTACGACATCTGTAGTGCATGATTGACTAAGAGATCTGTAGTGGATGGTGATTGACTACGACATCTGTAGTGCATGGTGATTGACTACAATATCTGTAGTGCATGGAGATTGACTACAACATCTGTAGTGCACGGTGATTGACTACGACATCTGTAGGGCATGGTGATTGA
Source organism: Calotriton arnoldi (assembly GCA_963921515.1). NCBI lineage: Eukaryota > Metazoa > Chordata > Amphibia > Caudata > Salamandridae > Calotriton > Calotriton arnoldi. Next base: position 4,241,846 of record CAWUFW010000435.1, on the reverse strand, counting down.
CTACGACATCTGTAGTGCATTATTGACTACGACATCTCTAGTGGATGAATGACTATGACATCTGTAGTGCATGGTGATTGACTTCGACATCTGTAGTGCATGGTGATTGACTATGACATCTGTAGTGCATGGTGATTGACCACCACAGCTGTAGGGCATGGTGATTTACTACGACATCTGTAGTGCATGGTAATTGACTATGACACCTGTAGTACATGATTGACCATGACATCTGTAGTCCATGGTGATTGACTATGGCATCTGTAGGGCATGCTGATTGACTACGACATCTGTGGTGCATGATTGACTATGACATCTGTAGTGCATGGCGATTGACTATGACATCTGTCGTGCATGGTGATTGACTACGACATCTGTAGTGCATGGTGATTGACTACGACATCTGTAGTGCATGGTGATTGACTACAATATCTGTAGTGCATGGAGATTGACTACGACATATGTAGTGCATAGTGATTGACTACGACATCTGTAGTGCATGATTGACTATGACATCTGTAGTGTATGGTGATTGACTACAATATCTGTAGTGCATGGAAATTGACTACAACATCTGTAGTTCACGGTGACTACGACATCTGTAGTGCACAGTGATTGACTATGACATCTGTAGGGCATGATGATTGACTACGACATCTGTAGTGCATGATTGACTACGACATCTGTAGTGCATGAATGACTATGACATCTGTAGTGCATGGTGATTGACTACGACATCTGTCGTGCTTGGTGATTGACTATGACATCTGTAGTGCATGGTGATTGACTACAATATCTGTAGTGCATGGAGATTGACTACGACATCTGTAGTGCATGGTGATTGACTACGACATCTGTAGTGCATGATTGACTACAACATCTGTAGTGCATGGTGATTGACTACGACATCTGTAGTGCATGGTGGTTGACTACGACATCTGTAGTGCATGATTGATTACGACATCTATAGTGCATGGTGATTGACTACAAAATCTGTAGTGCAAGATTGACTACGACATCTGTAGTGCATGGTGATTGACTACGACATCTGAAGTGCATGATTGACTATGACATCTGTAGTCCATGGTGATTGACTATGACATATGTAGTGCATGGTGATTGACAACATCTGTAGTGCATGGTGATTGACTACGACATCTGTAGTGCATGGTGATTGACTATGACATCTGTAGTGCATGGTGATTGACTATGACATCTGTAGTGCATGGTGATTGACTATGACAGCTGTAGTGCATGGTGATTGACTACAATATCTGTAGTGCATGAAGATTGACTACGACATCTGTAGTGCATGGTGATTGACTACGACATCTGTGGTGCATGATTGACTACGACATATGTAGTGCATGGTTATTGACCACAACATCTGTAGTGCATGGTGATTGACTATGACATCTGTAGTGCATGATTGACTATGACATCTGTATTGCATGGTAATTGACTACAATATCTGTAGTGGATTAAGATCGACTACGACATCTGTAGTGCATGATTGACTATGACATCTATAGTGCATGGTGATTGAGTACATCATCTGTAGTGCATGGTGATTGACTATGACATCTGTAGTGCATGGTGATTGACTATGACAACTGTAGTGCACGGTGATTGACTACGACATCTGTAGGGCATGGTGATTAACTACGACATCTGTAGTGCATGATTGACTACTACATCTGTAGTGCATGAATGACTATGACATCTGTAGTGCATGATTGACTACTACATCTGTAGTGCATGAACGACTATGACATCTGTACTGCATGGTGATTGACTAAGACATCTGTAGTGCATGGTGATTGACTACAATATCTGTAGAGCATGGAGATTGACTATGACATCTGTAGTGCATGGTGATTGACTACGACATCTGTAGTGCATGCTTGACTACGAGATCTGTAGTGCATGGTGATTGACTACAATGTCTGTAGTGCACGGAGATTGACTATGACATCTGTAGTGCATGGTGATTGACTATGACATCTGTAGTGCATGGTGATTGACTACGACATCTGTAGTGCATGGTGATTGACTACCATATCTGTAGGGCATGGTGATTGACTACGACATCTGTAGTGCATGATTGACTACCACATCTGTAGTGCATGATTGACTACAACATCTGTAGTGCATGGTGATTGACTACATCTGTAGTGCATGATTGACCATGACATCTGTAGTCCATGGTGATTGACTATGACATCTGTAGTGCATGGTGATTGACTACGACATCTGTAGTGCATGATTGACTATGACATCTGTAGTTCATGGTGATTGACTATGACATCTGTCATGCATGGTGATTGACTACGACATCTGTAGTGCATGGTGATTGACTACAACATCTGTAGTGCATGGTGATTGACTACGACACCTTTAATGCATGATTGACTATGACATCTGTCATGCATGGTGATTGACTATGACATCTGTAGTGCTTGGTGATTGACTACAATATCTGTAGTGCATGGAGATTGACTATGACATCTGTAGTGCACAGTGATTGACTACGACATCTGTCGGGCATGGTGATTGACTACGACATCTGTAGTGCATGATTGACTACGACATCTGTAGTGCATGAATGACTATGACATCTGTAGTGCATGGAGATTGACTACGACATCTGTAGTTCACAGTGATTGACTACGACATCTGTAGTGCACAGTGATTGACTACGACATCTGTAGGGCATGGTGATTGACTACGACATCTGTAGTGCATGATTGACTACGACATCTGTAGTGCATGAATGACTATGACATCTGTAGTGCATGGTGATTGACTACGACATCTGTAGTGCATGGTGATTGACTATAACATCTGTAGTGCATGGTGATTGACTACCACATCTGTAGGGCATGGTGATTGATGACATCTGTAGTGCATGATTGACTACCACATCTGTAGTGCATGATTGACTACGACATCGGTAGTGCATGGTGATTGACTATGACATCTGTAGTGCATGGTGATTGACTATGACATATGTAGTGCATGATTGACCATGACATCTGTAGTCCATGGTGATTGACTATGACATCTGTAGTGCATGGTGATTGACTACGACATCTGTAGTGCATGATTGACTATGACATTTGTAGTGCATGGTCATTGACTATGACATCTGTCATGCATGGTGATTGACTAAGACATCTGTAGTGCATGATGATTGACTACAATATCTGAAGAGCATTGAGATTGACTACGACATCTGTAGTGCATGGTGATTGACTACGACATCTGTAGTGCATGATTGACTAAGAGATCTGTAGTGGATGGTGATTGACTACGACATCTGTAGTGCATGGTGATTGACTACAATATCTGTAGTGCATGGAGATTGACTACAACATCTGTAGTGCACGGTGATTGACTACGACATCTGTAGGGCATGGTGATTGACTACGACATCTGTAGTGCATTATTGACTACGACATCTCTAGTGGATGAATGACTATGACATCTGTAGTGCATGGTGATTGACTTCGACATCTGTAGTGCATGGTGATTGACTATGACATCTGTAGTGCATGGTGATTGACCACCACAGCTGTAGGGCATGGTGATTTACTACGACATCTGTAGTGCATGGTAATTGACTATGACACCTGTAGTACATGATTGACCATGACATCTGTAGTCCATGGTGATTGACTATGGCATCTGTAGGGCATGCTGATTGACTACGACATCTGTGGTGCATGATTGACTATGACATCTGTAGTGCATGGCGATTGACTATGACATCTGTCGTGCATGGTGATTAACTACGACATCTGTAGTGCATGGTGATTGACTACGACATCTGTAGTGCATGGTGATTGACTACAATATCTGTAGTGCATGGAGATTGACTACGACATATGTAGTGCATAGTGATTGACTACGACATCTGTAGTGCATGATTGACTATGACATCTGTAGTGTATGGTGATTGACTACAATATCTGTAGTGCATGGAAATTGACTACAACATCTGTAGTTCACGGTGACTACGACATCTGTAGTGCACAGTGATTGACTATGACATCTGTAGGGCATGATGATTGACTACGACATCTGTAGTGCATGATTGACTACGACATCTGTAGTGCATGAATGACTATGACATCTGTAGTGCATGGTGATTGACTACGACATCTGTCGTGCATGGTGATTGACTATGACATCTGTAGTGCATGGTGATTGACTACAATATCTGTAGTGCATGGAGATTGACTACGACATCTGTAGTGCATGGTGATTGACTACGACATCTGTAGTGCATGATTGACTACAACATCTGTAGTGCATGGTGATTGACTACGACATCTGTAGTGCATGGTGGTTGACTACGACATCTGTAGTGCATGATTGATTACGACATCTGTAGTGCATGGTGATTGACTACGACATCTGTAGTGCATGATTGACTACGACATCTGTTGTGCATGGTGATTGACTACAATATCTGTAGTGCATGGAGATTGAGTACATCATCTGTAGTGAATGGTGAGTGACTATGACATCTGTCGTGCATGATTGACCACAACATCTGTAGTGCATGGTGATTGACTATGACATCTGTAGTGCATGATTGACTACGACATCTGTAGGGCATGGTGATTGACTACGACATCTGTAGGGCATGGTGATTGACTACAATATCTGTAGTGCATGAAGATTGACTACGACATCTGTAGTGCATGGTGATTGACTACTACGTCTGTAGTGCATGATTGACTATGACATCTGTAGTGCATGGTGATTGACTGACATCTGTAGTGCATGGTGATTGACTATGACATCTGTAGTGCATGGTGATTGACTACGACATCTGTAGTGCATGGTGATTGACCACTACATCTGTAGTGCATGATTGACTATGACATCTGTAGTGCATGGTGATTGACTATGACATATGTAGTGCGTTATTGACTATGACATCTGTAGTGCTTGGTTATTGACTACAATATCTGTAATGCATGGTGATTGACTATGACGTCTGTAGTGCATGGTGATTGACTACGACATCTGTAGTGCATGATCGACCATGACATCTGTAGTCCATGGTGATTGACTTTAACATCTGTAGGGCATGGTGGTTGACTACGACATCTGTAGGGCATGGTGATTGACTACGACATCTGTAGTGCATGATTGACCACAACATCTGTAGTGCATGGTGATTGACTACGACATCTGTAGTGCATGATTGACTACGACATCTGTAGTGCATGGTGATTGACTACGACATCTGTAGTGCATGGTGATTGACTATGACATCTGTAGTGCATGGTGATTGACTACGACATCTGTAGTGCATGATTGACCATGACATCTGTAGTCCATGGTGATTGACTATGTCATCTGTAGGGTATGGTGATTGACTACGACATCTGTAGTGCATGATTGACTATGACATCTGTAGTGCATGGTGATTGACTATGACATCTGTCGTGCATGGTGATTGACTACGACATCTGTATTGCATGGTGATTGACTACAAAATCTGTAGTGCATGGAGATTGACTACGACATCTGTAGTGCATGGTGATTGACTACGACATTTGTAGTGCATGATTGACTACGACATCTGTAGTGCATGGTGATTGACTACAATATCTGTAGTGCATGGAAATTGACTACGACATCTGTAGTGCATGATTGACTATGACATCTATAGTGCATGGTGATTGAGTATGACATCTGTAGTGCATGGTGATTCACAATGACATCTGTAGTGCATGGTGGTTGACTATGACATCTGTAGTGCATGATTGACTACATCTGTAGTGCATGATTGACTACGACATCTGTAGTGCATGGAGATTGACTACCACATCTGAAGTGCACGGTGATTGACTACCACATCTGTAGTGCACAGTGATTGACTACGACATCTGTAGTGCATGGTGATTGACTACGACATCTGTAATGCATGGTGACTGACTAGGACATCTGTAGTGCATGGTGATTGACTACGATATCTGTAGTGCATGGTGATTGACTACGATATCTGTAGTGCATGATTGACTATGACATCTGTAGTGCATGGTGATTGACTACGACATCTGTAGTGCATGGTGATTGACTACAATATCTGCAGTGCATGGAGATTGACTACAATATCTGCAGTGCATGGAGATTGACTACGACATCTCTAGTGCATGGTGATTGACTATGACATCTGTAGTGCATGGTGATTGACTACAAAATCTGTAGTGCATGGAGATTGACTACGACATCTCTAGTGCATGGTGATTGACTATGACATCTGTAGTGCATGGTGATTGACTACAAAATCTGTAGTGCATGGAGATTGACTACGACATCTGTAGTGCATGGTGATTGACTACGAGATCTGTAGTGCATGATTGACTATGACATCTGTAGTCCATGGTGATTGACTACGACATCTGTAGTGCATGGTGATTGACTACGACATCTGTAGTGCATGGTGATTGACTACGACATCTGTAGCGCATGGTGATTGACAACAATATCTGTAGTGAATGGAGGTTGACTACGACATCTCTAGTGCATGGTGATTGACTACATCTGTAGTGCATGGTGATTGACTACAATATCTGTAGTGCATGGTGATTGACTAGAATATCTGTAGTGCATGGAGATTGACTACCACATCTGTAGTGAATGTTGATTGACTATGACATCTGTAGTGCATGGTGATTGACTACGACATCTGTAGTGCATGGTGATTGACTACAATATCTGTAGTGCATGGTGATTCACTACGACATCTGTAGTGCATGGTGATTGACTACAATATCTGTAGTGCATGGAGATTGACTACAACATCTGTAGTGCACGGTGATTGACTACGACATCTGTAGGGCATGGTGATTGACTACAACATCTGTAGTGCATTATTGACTACGACATCTCTAGTGGATGAATGACTATGACATCTGTAGTGCATGGTGATTGACTTCGACATCTGTAGTGCATGGTGATTGACTATGACATCTGTAGTGCATGGTGATTGACCACCACAGCTGTAGGGCATGGTGATTTACTATGGCATCTGTAGGGCATGCTGATTGACTACGACATCTGTGGTGCATGATTGACTATGACATCTGTAGTGCATGGCGATTGACTATGACATCTGTCGTGCATGGTGATTGACTACAACATCTGTAGTTCACGGTGACTACGACATCTGTAGTGCACAGTGATTGACTATGACATCTGTAGGGCATGATGATTGACTACGACATCTGTAGTGCATGATTGACTACGACATCTGTAGTGCATGAATGACTATGACATCTGTAGTGCATGGTGATTGACTACGACATCTGTTGTGCGTGGAGATTGACTATGACATCTGTAGTGCATGGTGATTGACTACGACATCTGTAGTGCATGCTTGACTACGAGATCTGTAGTGCATGGTGATTGACTACAATGTCTGTAGTGCACGGAGATTGACTATGACATCTGTAGTGCATGGTGATTGACTATGACATCTGTAGTGCATGGTGATTGACTACGACATCTGTAGTGCATGGTGATTGACTACCATATCTGTAGGGCATGGTGATTGACTACGACATCTGTAGTGCATGATTGACTACCACATCTGTAGTGCATGATTGACTACGACATCTGTAGTGCATGGTGATTGACTACATCTGTAGTGCATGATTGACCATGACATCTGTAGTCCATGGTGATTGACTATGACATCTGTAGTGCATGGTGATTGACTACGACATCTGTAGTGCATGATTGACTATGACATCTGTAGTTCATGGTGATTGACTATGACATCTGTCATGCATGGTGATTGACTACGACATCTGTAGTGCATGGTGATTGACTACAACATCTGTAGTGCATGGTGATTGACTACGACATCTTTAATGCATGATTGACTATGACATCTGTACTGCATGGTGACTGACTATGACATCTGTAGTGCTTGGTGATTGACTACAATATCTGTAGTGCATGGAGATTGACTACTGACATCTGTAGTTCACAGTGATTGACTACGACATCTGTAGTGCACAGTGATTGACTACGACATCTGTAGGGCATGGTGATTGACTACGACATCTGTAGTGCATGATTGACTACGACATCTGTAGTGCATGAATGACTATGACATCTGTAGTGCATGGAGATTGACTACGACATCTGTAGTTCACAGTGATTGACTACGACATCTGTAGTGCACAGTGATTGACTACGACATCTGTAGGGCATGGTGATTGACTACGACATCTGTAGTGCATGATTGACTACGACATCTGTAGTGCATGAATGACTATGACATCTGTAGTGCATGGTGATTGACTACGACATCTGTAGTGCATGGTGATTGACTATAACATCTGTAGTGCATGGTGATTGACTACCACATCTGTAGGGCATGGTGATTGATGACATCTGTAGTGCATGATTGACTACCACATCTGTAGTGCATGATTGACTACGACATCGGTAGTGCATGGTGATTGACTATGACATCTGTAGTGCATGGTGATTGACTACGACATATGTAGTGCATGATTGACCATGACATCTGTAGTCCATGGTGATTGACTATGACATCTGTAGTGCATGGTGATTGACTACGACATCTGTAGTGCATGATTGACTATGACATTTGTAGTGCATGGTCATTGACTATGACATCTGTCATGCACGGTGATTGACTAAGACATCTGTAGTGCATGATGATTGACTACAATATCTGAAGAGCATTGAGATTGACTACGACATCTGTAGTGCATGGTGATTGACTACGACATCTGTAGTGCATGATTGACTAAGAGATCTGTAGTGGATGGTGATTGACTACGACATCTGTAGTGCATGGTGATTGACTACAATATCTGTAGTGCATGGAGATTGACTACAACATCTGTAGTGCACGGTGATTGACTACGACATCTGTAGGGCATGGTGATTGACTACGACATCTGTAGTGCATTATTGACTACGACATCTCTAGTGGATGAATGACTATGACATCTGTAGTGCATGGTGATTGACTTCGACATCTGTAGTGCATGGTGATTGACTATGACATCTGTAGTGCATGGTGATTGACCACCACAGCTGTAGAGCATGGTGATTTACTACGACATCTGTAGTGCATGGTAATTGACTATGACACCTGTAGTACATGATTGACCATGACATCTGTAGTCCATGGTGATTGACTATGGCATCTGTAGGGCATGCTGATTGACTACGACATCTGTGGTGCATGATTGACTATGACATCTGTAGTGCATGGCGATTGACTATGACATCTGTCGTGCATGGTGATTGACTACGACATCTGTAGTGCATGGTGATTGACTACGACATCTGTAGTGCATGGTGATTGACTACAATATCTGTAGTGCATGGAGATTGACTACGACATATGTAGTGCATAGTTATTGACTACGAAATCTGTAGTGCATGATTGACTATGACATCTGTAGTGTATGGTGATTGACTACAATATCTGTAGTGCATGGAAATTGACTACAACATCTGTAGTTCACGGTGACTACGACATCTGTAGTGCACAGTGATTGACTATGACATCTGTAGGGCATGATGATTGACTACGACATCTGTAGTGCATGATTGACTACGACATCTGTAGTGCATGAATGACTATGACATCTGTAGTGCATGGTGATTGACTACGACATCTGTCGTGCATGGTGATTGACTATGACATCTGTAGTGCATGGTGATTGACTACAATATCTGTAGTGCATGGAGATTGACTAGGACATCTGTAGTGCATGGTGATTGACTACGACATCTGTAGTGCATGATTGACTACAACATCTGTAGTGCATGGTGATTGACTACGACATCTGTAGTGCATGGTGGTTGACTACGACATCTGTAGTGCATGATTGATTACGACATCTGTAGTGCATGGTGATTGACTACGACATCTGTAGTGCATGATTGACTACTGACATCTGTTGTGCATGGTGATTGACTACAATATCTGTAGTGCATGGAGATTGACTACATCATCTGTAGTGGATGGTGATTGACTATGACATTTATAGTGCATGGTGATTGAGTACATCATCTGTAGTGGATGGTGAGTGACTATGACATCTGTCGTGCATGATTGACCACAACATCTGTAGTGCATGGTGATTGACTACGACATCTGTAGTGCATGATTGACTACGACATCTGTAGGGCATGGTGATTGACTACGACATCTGTAGGGCATGGTGATTGACTACAATATCTGTAGTGCATGAAGATTGACTACGACATCTGTAGTGCATGGTGATTGACTACTACGTCTGTAGTGCATGATTGACTATGACATCTGTAGTGCATGGTGATTGACTGACATCTGTAGTGCATGCTGATTGACTATGACATCTGTAGTGCATGGTGATTGACTACGACATCTGTAGTGCATGGTGATTGACTACTACATCTGTAGTGCATGATTGACTATGACATCTGTAGTGCTTGGTGATTGACTATGACATATGTAGTGCGTTATTGACTATGACATCTCTAGTGGATGAATGACTATGACATCTGTAGTGCATGGTGATTGACTTCGACATCTGTAGTGCATGGTGATTGACTATGACATCTGTAGTGCATGGTGATTGACCACCACAGCTGTAGAGCATGGTGATTTACTACGACATCTGTAGTGCATGGTAATTGACTATGACACCTGTAGTACATGATTGACCATGACATCTGTAGTCCATGGTGATTGACTATGGCATCTGTAGGGCATGCTGATTGACTACGACATCTGTGGTGCATGATTGACTATGACATCTGTAGTGCATGGCGATTGACTATGACATCTGTCGTGCATGGTGATTGACTACGACATCTGTAGTGCATGGTGATTGACTACAATATCTGTAGTGCATGGAGATTGACTACAACATCTGTAGTGCACGGTGATTGACTACGACATCTGTAGGGCATGGTGATTGACTACGACATCTGTAGTGCATTATTGACTACGACATCTCTAGTGGATGAATGACTATGACATCTGTAGTGCATGGTGATTGACTTCGACATCTGTAGTGCATGGTGATTGACTATGACATCTGTAGTGCATGGTGATTGACCACCACAGCTGTAGAGCATGGTGATTTACTACGACATCTGTAGTGCATGGTAATTGACTATGACACCTGTAGTACATGATTGACCATGACATCTGTAGTCCATGGTGATTGACTATGGCATCTGTAGGGCATGCTGATTGACTACGACATCTGTGGTGCATGATTGACTATGACATCTGTAGTGCATGGCGATTGACTATGACATCTGTCGTGCATGGTGATTGACTACGACATCTGTAGTGCATGGTGATTGACTACGACATCTGTAGTGCATGGTGATTGACTACAATATCTGTAGTGCATGGAGATTGACTACGACATATGTAGTGCATAGTTATTGACTACGAAATCTGTAGTGCATGATTGACTATGACATCTGTAGTGTATGGTGATTGACTACAATATCTGTAGTGCATGGAAATTGACTACAACATCTGTAGTTCACGGTGACTACGACATCTGTAGTGCACAGTGATTGACTATGACATCTGTAGGGCATGATGATTGACTACGACATCTGTAGTGCATGATTGACTACGACATCTGTAGTGCATGAATGACTATGACATCTGTAGTGCATGGTGATTGACTACGACATCTGTCGTGCATGGTGATTGACTATGACATCTGTAGTGCATGGTGATTGACTACAATATCTGTAGTGCATGGAGATTGACTAGGACATCTGTAGTGCATGGTGATTGACTACGACATCTGTAGTGCATGATTGACTACAACATCTGTAGTGCATGGTGATTGACTACGACATCTGTAGTGCATGGTGGTTGACTACGACATCTGTAGTGCATGATTGATTACGACATCTGTAGTGCATGGTGATTGACTACGACATCTGTAGTGCATGATTGACTACGACATCTGTTGTGCATGGTGATTGACTACAATATCTGTAGTGCATGGAGATTGACTACATCATCTGTAGTGGATGGTGATTGACTATGACATTTATAGTGCATGGTGATTGAGTACATCATCTGTAGTGGATGGTGAGTGACTATGACATCTGTCGTGCATGATTGACCACAACATCTGTAGTGCATGGTGATTGACTACGACATCTGTAGTGCATGATTGACTACGACATCTGTAGGGCATGGTGATTGACTACGACATCTGTAGGGCATGGTGATTGACTACAATATCTGTAGTGCATGAAGATTGACTACGACATCTGTAGTGCATGGTGATTGACTACTACGTCTGTAGTGCATGATTGACTATGACATCTGTAGTGCATGGTGATTGACTGACATCTGTAGTGCATGCTGATTGACTATGACATCTGTAGTGCATGGTGATTGACTACGACATCTGTAGTGCATGGTGATTGACTACTACATCTGTAGTGCATGATTGACTATGACATCTGTAGTGCATGGTGATTGACTATGACATATGTAGTGCGTTATTGACTATGACATCTGTAGTGCTTGGTTATTGACTACAATATCTGTAATGCATGGTGATTGACTATGACGTCTGTAGTGCATGGTGATTGACTACGACATCTGTAGTGCATGATCGACCATGACATCTGTAGTCCATGGTGATTGACTTTGACATCTGTAGGGCATGGTGATTGACTACGACATCTGTAGGGCATGGTGATTGACTACGACATCTGTAGTGCATGATTGACCACAACATCTGTAGTGCATGGTGATTGACTACGACATCTGTAGTGCATGATTGACTACGACATCTGTAGTGCATGGTGATTGACTACGACATCTGTAGTGCATGGTGATTGACTATGACATCTGTAGTGCATGGTGATTGACTACGACATCTGTAGTGCATGGTGATTGACTACGACATCTGTAGTGCATGATTGACCATGACATCTGTAGTCCATGGTGATTGACTATGTCATCTGTAGGGTATGGTGATTGACTACGACATCTGTAGTGCATGATTGACTATGACATCTGTAGTGCATGGTGATTGACTTTGACATCTGTCGTGCATGGTGATTGACTACGACATCTGTATTGCATGGTGATTGACTACAATATCTGTAGTGCATGGAGATTGACTACGACATCTGTAGTGCATGGTGAATGACTACGACATCTGTAGTGCATGATTGACTACAACATCTGTAGTGCATGGTGATTGACTACAATATCTGTAGTGCATGGAAATTGACTACGACATCTGTAGTGCATGATTGACTATGACATCTATAGTGCATGGTGATTGAGTACGACATCTGTAGTGCATGGTGATTCACAATGACATCTGTAGTGCATGGTGGTTGACTATGACATCTGTAGTGCATGATTGACTACATCTGTAGTGCATGATTGACTACAACATCTGTAGTGCATGGTGATTGACTACGACATCTGTAGTGCATGGAGATTGACTACCACATCTGAAGTGCACGGTGATTGACTACCACATCTGTAGTGCACAGTGATTGACTACGACATCTGTAGTGCATGGTGATTGACTACGACATCTGTAATGCATGGTGACTGACTAGGACATCTGTAGTGCATGGTGATTGACTACGATATCTGTAGTGCATGGTGATTGACTACGATATCTGTAGTGCATGATTGACTATGACATCTGTAGTGCATGGTGATTGACTACGACATCTGTAGTGCATGGTGATTGACTACAATATCTGCAGTGCATGGAGATTGACTACAATATCTGCAGTGCATGGAGATTGACTACGACATCTCTAGTGCATGGTGATTGACTATGACATCTGTAGTGCATGGTGATTGACTACAAAATCTGTAGTGCATGGAGATTGACTACGACATCTCTAGTGCATGGTGATTGACTATGACATCTGTAGTGCATGGTGATTGACTACAAAATCTGTAGTGCATGGAGATTGACTACGACATCTGTAGTGCATGGTGATTGACTACGAGATCTGTAGTGCATGATTGACTATGACATCTGTAGTCCATGGGGATTGACTACGACATCTGTAGTGCATGGTGATTGACTACGACATCTGTAGTGCATGGTGATTGACTACGACATCTGTAGTGCATGGTGATTGACAACAATATCTGTAGTGAATGGAGGTTGACTACGACATCTCTAGTGCATGGTGATTGACTACATCTGTAGTGCATGGTGATTGACTACAATATCTGTAGTGCATGGTAATTGACTAGAATATCTGTAGTGCATGGAGATTGACTACCACATCTGTAGTGAATGTTGATTGACTATGACATCTGTAGTGCATGGTGATTGACTACGACATCTGTAGTGCATGGTGATTGACTACAATATCTGTAGTGCATGGTGATTCACTACGACATCTGTAGTGCATGGTGATTGACTACAATATCTGTAGTGCATGGAGATTGACTACAACATCTGTAGTGCACGGTGATTGACTACGACATCTGTAGGGCATGGTGATTGACTACGACATCTGTAGTGCATTATTGACTACGACATCTCTAGTGGATGAATGACTATGACATCTGTAGTGCATGGTGATTGACTTCGACATCTGTAGTGCATGGTGATTGACTATGACATCTGTAGTGCATGGTGATTGACCACCACAGCTGTAGGGCATGGTGATTTACTACGACATCTGTAGTGCATGGTAATTGACTATGACACCTGTAGTACATGATTGACCATGACATCTGTAGTCCATGGTGATTGACTATGGCATCTGTAGGGCATGCTGATTGACTACGACATCTGTGGTGCATGATTGACTATGACATCTGTAGTGCATGGCGATTGACTATGACATCTGTCGTGCATGGTGATTGACTACAACATCTGTAGTTCACGGTGACTACGACATCTGTAGTGCACAGTGATTGACTATGACATCTGTCGGGCATGATGATTGACTACGACATCTGTAGTGCATGATTGACTACGACATCTGTAGTGCATGAATGACTATGACATCTGTAGTGCATGGTGATTGACTACGACATCTGTCGTGCATGGTGATTGACTATGACATCTGTAGTGCATGGTGATTGACTACAATATCTGTAGTGCATGGAGATTGACTACGACATCTGTAGTGCATGGTGATTGACTACGACATCTGTAGTGCATGATTGACTACAACATCTGTAGTGCATGGTGATTGACTACGACATCTGTAGTGCATGGTGGTTGACTACGACATCTGTAGTGCATGATTGATTACGACATCTGTAGTGCATGGTGATTGACTACGACATCTGTAGTGCATGATTGACTACGACATCTGTTGTGCATGGTGATTGACTACAATATCTGTAGTGCATGGAGATTGACTACATCATCTGTAGTGGATGGTGATTGACTATGACATTTATAGTGCATGGTGATTCAGTACATCATCTGTAGTGGATGGTGAGTGACTATGACATCTGTCGTGCATGATTGACCACAACATCTTTAGTGCATGGTGATTGACTACGACATCTGTAGTGCATGATTGACTACGACATCTGTAGGGCATGGTGATTGACTACGACATCTGTAGGGCATGGTGATTGACTACAATATCTGTAGTGCATGAAGATTGACTACGACATCTGTAGTGCATGGTGATTGACTACTACGTCTGTAGTGCATGATTGACTATGACATCTGTAGTGCATGGTGATTGACTGACACCTGTAGTGCATGGTGATTGACTATGACATCTGTAGTGCATGGTGATTGACTACGACATCTGTAGTGCATGGTGATTGACTACTACATCTGTAGTGCATGATTGACTATGACATCTGTAGTGCATGGTGATTGACTATGACATATGTAGTGCGTTATTGACTATGACATCTGTAGTGCTTGGTTATTGACTACAATATCTGTAATGCATGGTGATTGACTATGACGTCTGTAGTGCATGGTGATTGACTACGACATCTGTAGTGCATGATCGACCATGACATCTGTAGTCCATGGTGATTGACTTTGACATCTGTAGGGCATGGTGATTGACTACGACATCTGTAGGGCATGGTGATTGACTACGACATCTGTAGTGCATGATTGACCACAACATCTGTAGTGCATGGTGATTGACTACGACATCTGTAGTGCATGATTGACTACGACATCTGTAGTGCATAGTGATTGACTACGACATCTGTAGTGCATGGTGATTGACTATGACATCTGTAGTGCATGGTGATTGACTACGACATCTGTAGTGCATGATTGACCATGACATCTGTAGTCCATGGTGATTGACTATGTCATCTGTAGGGTATGGTGATTGACTACGACATCTGTAGTGCATGATTGACTATGACATCTGTAGTGCATGGTGATTGACTATGACATCTGTCGTGCATGGTGATTGACTACGACATCTGTATTGCATGGTGATTGACTACAATATCTGTAGTGCATGGAGATTGACTACGACATCTGTAGTGCGTGGTGATTGACTACGACATCTGTAGTGCATGATTGACTACGACATCTGTAAAGCATGGTGATTGACTACAATATCTGTAGTGCATGGAAATTGACTACGACATCTGTAGTGCATGATTGACTATGACATCTATAGTGCATGGTGATTGAGTACGACATCTGTAGTGCATGGTGATTCACAATGACATCTGTAGTGCATGGTGGTTGACTATGACATCTGTAGTGCATGATTGACTACATCTGTAGTGCATGATTGACTACAACATCTGTAGTGCATGGTGATTGACTACGACATCTGTAGTGCATGGAGATTGACTACCACATCTGAAGTGCACGGTGATTGACTACCACATCTGTAGTGCACAGTGATTGACTACGACATCTGTAGTGCATGGTGATTGACTACGACATCTGTAATGCATGGTGACTGACTAGGACATCTGTAGTGCATGGTGATTGACTACGATATCTGTAGTGCATGGTGATTGACTACGATATCTGTAGTGCATGATTGACTATGACATCTGTAGTGCATGGTGATTGACTACGACATCTGTAGTGCATGGTGATTGACTACAATATCTGCAGTGCATAGAGATTGACTACAATATCTGCAGTGCATGGAGATTGACTACGACATCTCTAGTGCATGGTGATTGACTATGACATCTGTAGTGCATGGTGATTGACTACAAAATCTGTAGTGCATGGAGATTGACTACGACATCTCTAGTGCATGGTGATTGACTATGACATCTGTAGTGCATGGTGATTGACTACAAAATCTGTAGTGCATGGAGATTGACTACGACATCTGTAGTGCATGGTGATTGACTACGAGATCTGTAGTGCATGATTGACTATGACATCTGTAGTCCATGGTGATTGACTACGACATCTGTAGTGCATGGTGATTGACTACGACATCTGTAGTGCATGGTGATTGACTACGACATCTGTAGTGCATGGTGATTGACAACAATATCTGTAGTGAATGGAGGTTGACTACGACATCTCTAGTGCATGGTGATTGACTACATCTGTAGTGCATGGTGATTGACTACAATATCTGTAGTGCATGGTGATTGACTAGAATATCTGTAGTGCATGGAGATTGACTACCACATCTGTAGTGAATGTTGATTGACTATGACATCTGTAGTGCATGGTGATTGACTACGACATCTGTAGTGCATGGTGATTGACTACAATATCTGTAGTGCATGGTGATTCACTACGACATCTGTAGTGCAGGGTGTTTGACTACAATATTTGTAGTGCATGGAGATTGACTACGACATCTGTAGTGCATGGTGATTGACTACGACATCTGTAGTGTATGGATATTGACTACGACATCTGTAGTGCATGGTGATTGACTACGACATCTGTAGTGCATGGTGATTGACTATTATATCTGTAGTTCATGGTGATTGACTGATTGCCATGCCATCTGTAGTGCATGGAGATTGACTAAGACATCTGTAGTGCATGATTGACTATGACATCTGTAGTTCATGGTGATTGACTACGACATCTGTAGTGCAGGGTGATTGACTACAATATCTGTAGTGCATGGAGATTGACTACGACATCTGTAGTGCATGGTGATTGACTACGACATCTGTAGTGCATGGTGATTGACTACGACATCTGTAGTGCATGGAGATTGACTACGACATCTGTAGTGCATGGTGATTGACTATGACATCTGTAGTGCATGGTGATTGACATCTGTAGTGCATGGAGATTGAATTCGACAACTTTATTGCACGGTGATGGACTACAACATCTGTGGTGTATGGTGATTGACTATGACATCTGTGGTGCAGGTTGATTGACCGACATCTGTAGTGCACAGTGATCGACTAAGACATCTGTAGTGCATGGTGATTGACTACGACATCTGTAATGCATGATTGACTATGACATCTGTAGTGCATGGTGACTGATGATGACATCTGTAGTGCAAGGTGATTGACTACAATATCTGTAGTGCATGGAGATTGACTACGACATCTGTAGTGCATGGTGATTGACTACAACATCTGTGGTGCATGGTGATTGACTTCAATATCTGTAGTGCATGGAGACTGACTAGGACATCTGTAGTGCATGGTGATTGACTATGACATCTGTAGTGCATGGTGATTGACTACGACATCTGTAGTGCTTGGTGATTGACTACAATAACTGTAGTACATGGAGATTGACTACGACATCTGTAGTGCATGGTGATTGACTACGACATCTCTAATGCATGGTGTTTGACAACGACATCTGTAGTGCATGGTGATTGACTACAATATCTGTAGTGCATGGATATTGCCTACAACATCTGTAGTGCATGGTGATTGACTACGACATCTGTAGTGCATGATTGACTGACATATGTAGTCCATGGTGATTGACTAGAACATCTGTAGTGCATGGTGATTGACTACGACATCTGTAGTGCATGGTGATTGACTACAACATCTTTAGTGCATGGTGATTGACTACAATATCTGTAGTGAATGGAGATTGACTATGATATCTCTAGTGCATGGTGATTGACTACATCTGTAGTGCATGGTGATTGACTACAATATCTGTAGTGCATGGAGATTGACTACCACATCTGTAGTCCATGTTGATTGATTACGACATCTGTAGTGCATGTTGATTAACTACGACATCTGTAGTGCAAGGTGATTGACTACGATCTCTGTAGTGCATGGTGATTCACTACGACATCTGTAGTGCAGGATGTTTGACTACAATATCTGTAGTTCATGGAGATTGACTACGACATCTGTAGTGCATGTTGATTAACTACGACATCTGTAGTGCAAGGTGATTGACTACGATCTCTGTAGTGCATGGTGATTGACTGACATCTGTAGTGCATGGTGATTGACTGCGACATCTGTAGTGCATGATTGACTACGACATCTGTAGTGCATTGTGATTGACTACGACATCTGTAGTGCTTGGTGATTGACTACAATAACTAGTACATGGAGATTTACTATGACATCTGTAGTGCATGGTGATTGACTACGACATCTCTAGTGCATGGTGATTGACTACGACATCTGTAGTGCATGGTGATTGACTACAATATCTGTAGTGCATGGAGATTGCCTACGACATCTGTAGTGCATGGTGATTGACTATGACATCTGTAGTGCATGGTGATTGACTACAAAATCTGTAGTGCATGGTGATTGACTACGACATCTGTAGTGCATGGTGATTGACAACAATATCTGTAGTGAATGGAGGTTGACTACGACATCTCTAGTGCATGGTGATTGACTACATCTGTAGTGCATGGTGATTGACTACAATATCTGTAGTGCATGGTGATTGACTACAATATCTGTAGTGCATGGTAATTGACTATGACACCTGTAGTACATGATTGACCATGACATCTGTAGTCCATGGTGATTGACTATGGCATCTGTAGGGCATGCTGATTGACTACGACATCTGTGGTGCATGATTGACTATGACATCTGTAGTGCATGGCGATTGACTATGACATCTGTCGTGCATGGTGATTGACTACAACATCTGTAGTTCACGGTGACTACGACATCTGTAGTGCACAGTGATTGACTATGACATCTGTAGGGCATGATGATTGACTACGACATCTGTAGTGCATGATTGACTACGACATCTGTAGTGCATGAATGACTATGACATCTGTAGTGCATGGTGATTGACTACGACATCTGTCGTGCATGGTGATTGACTATGACATCTGTAGTGCATGGTGATTGACTACAATATCTGTAGTGGATGGAGATTGACTACGACATCTGTAGTGCATGGTGATTGACTACGACATCTGTAGTGCATGATTGACTACAACATCTGTAGTGCATGGTGATTGACTACGACATCTGTAGTGCATGGTGGTTGACTACGACATCTGTAGTGCATGATTGATTACGACATCTGTAGTGCATGGTGATTGACTATGACATCTGTAGTGCATGATTGACTACGACATCTGTTGTGCATGGTGATTGACTACAATATCTGTAGTGCATGGAGATTGACTACATCATCTGTAGTGGATGGTGATTGACTATGACATTTATAGTGCATGGTGATTGAGTACATCATCTGTAGTGGATGGTGAGTGACTATGACATCTGTCGTGCATGATTGACCACAACATCTGTAGTGCATGGTGATTGAGTACGACATCTGTAGTGCATGATTGACTACGACATCTGTAGGGCATGGTGATTGACTACGACATCTGTAGGGCATGGTGATTGACTACAATATCTGTAGTGCATGAAGATTGACTACGACATCTGTAGTGCATGGTGATTGACTACTACGTCTGTAGTGCATGATTGACTATGACATCTGTAGTGCATGGTGATTGACTGACATCTGTAGTGCATGGTGATTGACTATGACATCTGTAGTGCATGGTGATTGACTACGACATCTGTAGTGCATGGTGATTGACTACTACATCTGTAGTGCATGATTGACTATGACATCTGTAGTGCATGGTGATTGACTATGACATATGTAGTGCGTTATTGACTATGACATCTGTAGTGCTTGGTTATTGACTACAATATCTGTAATGCATGGTGATTGACTATGACGTCTGTAGTGCATGGTGATTGACTACGACATCTGTAGTGCATGATCGACCATGACATCTGTAGTCCATGGTGATTGACTTTGACATCTGTAGGGCATGGTGATTGACTACGACATCTGTAGGGCATGGTGATTGACTACGACATCTGTAGTGCATGATTGACCACAACATCTGTAGTGCATGGTGATTGACTACGACATCTGTAGTGCATGATTGACTACGACATCTGTAGTGCATGGTGATTGACTACGACATCTGTAGTGCATGGTGATTGACTATGACATCTGTAGTGCATGGTGATTGACTACGACATCTGTAGTGCATGATTGACCATGACATCTGTAGTCCATGGTGATTGACTATGTCATCTGTAGGGTATGGTGATTGACTACGACATCTGTAGTGCATGATTGACTATGACATCTGTAGTGCATGGTGATTGACTATGACATCTGTCGTGCATGGTGATTGACTACGACATCTGTATTGCATGGTGATTGACTACAATATATGTAGTGCATGGAGATTGACTACGACATCTGTAGTGCATGGTGATTGACTACGACATCTGTAGTGCATGATTGACTACGACATCTGTAGTGCATGGTGATTGACTACAATATCTGTAGTGCATGGAAATTGACTACGACATCTGTAGTGCATGATTGACTATGACATCTATAGTGCATGGTGATTGAGTACGACATCTGTAGTGCATGGTGATTCACAATGACATCTGTAGTGCATGGTGGTTGACTATGACATCTGTAGTGCATGATTGACTACATCTGTAGTGCATGATTGACTACAACATCTGTAGTGCAAGGTGATTGACTACGACATCTGTAGTGCATGGAGATTGACTACCACATCTGAAGTGCACGGTGATTGACTACCACATCTGTAGTGCACAGTGATTGACTACGACATCTGTAGTGCATGGTGATTGACTACGACATCTGTAATGCATGGTGACTGACTAGGACATCTGTAGTGCATGGTGATTGACTACGATATCTGTAGTGCATGGTGATTGACTACGATATCTGTAGTGCATGATTGACTATGACATCTGTAGTGCATGGTGATTGACTACGACATCTGTAGTGCATGGTGATTGACTACAATATCTGCAGTGCATGGAGATTGACTACAATATCTGCAGTGCATGGAGATTGACTACGACATCTCTAGTGCATGGTGATTGACTATGACATCTGTAGTGCATGGTGATTGACTACAAAATCTGTAGTGCATGGAGATTGACTACGACATCTCTAGTGCATGGTGATTGACTATGACATCTGTAGTGCATGGTGATTGACTACAAAATCTGTAGTGCATGGAGATTGACTACGACATCTGTAGTGCATGGTGATTGACTACGAGATCTGTAGTGCATGATTGACTATGACATCTGTAGTGCATGGTGATTGACTACGACATCTGTAGTGCATGGTGATTGACTACAATATCTGTAGTGCATGGTGATTCACTACGACATCTGTAGTGCAGGGTGTTTGACTACAATATTTGTAGTGCATGGAGATTGACTACGACATCTGTAGTGCATGGTGATTGACTACGACATCTGTAGTGTATGGATATTGACTACGACATCTGTAGTGCATGGTGATTGACTACGACATCTGTAGTGCATGGTGATTGACTATTATATCTGTAGTTCATGGTGATTGACTGATTGCCATGCCATCTGTAGTGCATGGAGATTGACTAAGACATCTGTAGTGCATGATTGACTATGACATCTGTAGTTCATGGTGATTGACTACGACATCTGTAGTGCAGGGTGATTGACTACAATATCTGTAGTGCATGGAGATTGACTACGACATCTGTAGTGCATGGTGATTGACTACGACATCTGTAGTGCATGGTGATTGACTACGACATCTGTAGTGCATGGAGATTGACTACGACATATGTAGTGCATGGTGATTGACTATGACATCTGTAGTGCATGGTGATTGACATCTGTAGTGCATGGAGATTGAATTCGACAACTTTATTGCACGGTGATGGACTACAACATCTGTAGTGTATGGTGATTGACTATGACATCTGTGGTGCAGGTTGATTGACCGACATCTGTAGTGCACAGTGATCGACTAAGACATCTGTAGTGCATGGTGATTGACTACGACATCTGTAATGCATGATTGACTATGACATCTGTAGTGCATGGTGACTGATGATGACATCTGTAGTGCAAGGTGATTGACTACAATATCTGTAGTGCATGGAGATTGACTACGACATCTGTAGTGCATGGTGATTGACTACAACATCTGTGGTGCTTGGTGATTGACTTCAATATCTGTAGTGCATGGAGACTGACTAGGACATCTGTAGTGCATGGTGATTGACTATGACATCTGTAGTGCATGGTGATTGACTACGACATCTGTAGTGCTTGGTGATTGACTACAATAACTGTAGTACATGGAGATTGACTACGACATCTGTAGTGCATGGTGATTGACTACGACATCTCTAATGCATGGTGTTTGACAACGACATCTGTAGTGCATGGTGATTGACTACAATATCTGTAGTGCATGGATATTGCCTACAACATCTGTAGTGCATGGTGATTGACTACGACATCTGTAGTGCATGATTGACTGACATATGTAGTCCATGGTGATTGACTAGAACATCTGTAGTGCATGGTGATTGACTACGACATCTGTAGTGCATGGTGATTGACTACAACATCTTTAGTGCATGGTGATTGACTACAATATCTGTAGTGAATGGAGATTGACTATGATATCTCTAGTGCATGGTGATTGACTACATCTGTAGTGCATGGTGATTGACTACAATATCTGTAGTGCATGGAGATTGACTACCACATCTGTAGTCCATGTTGATTGACTACGACATCTGTAGTGCATGTTGATTAACTACGACATCTGTAGTGCAAGGTGATTGACTACGATCTCTGTAGTGCATGGTGATTCACTACGACATCTGTAGTGCAGGATGTTTGACTACAATATCTGTAGTTCATGGAGATTGACTACGACATCTGTAGTGCATGTTGATTAACTACGACATCTGTAGTGCAAGGTGATTGACTACGATCTCTGTAGTGCATGGTGATTCACTACGACATCTGTAGTGCAGGATGTTTGACTACAATATCTGTAGTGCATGGTGATTGACTGACATCTATAGTGCATGGTGATTGACTGCGACATCTGTAGTGCATGATTGACTACGACATCTGTAGTGCATTGTGATTGACTACGACATCTGTAGTGCTTGGTGATTGACTACAATAACTAGTACATGGAGATTGACTACGACATCTGTAGTGCATGGTGATTGACTACGACATCTCTAGTGCATGGTGATTGACTACGACATCTGTAGTGCATGGTGATTGACTACAATATCTGTAGTGCATGGAGATTGCCTACGACATCTGTAGTGCATGGTGATTGACTATGACATCTGTAGTGCATGGTGATTGACTACAAAATCTGTAGTGCATGGTGATTGACTACAAAATCTGTAGTGCATGGTGATTGACTACGACATCTGTAGTGCATGGTGATTGACAACAATATCTGTAGTGAATGGAGGTTGACTACGACATCTCTAGTGCATGGTGATTGACTACATCTGTAGTGCATGGTGATTGACTACAATATCTGTAGTGCATGGTGATTGACTACAATATCTGTAGTGCATGGAGATTGACTACCACATCTGTAGTGAATGTTGATTGACTATGACATCTGAAGTGCATGGTGATTGACTACGACATCTGTAGTGCATGGTGATTGACTACAATATCTGTAGTGCATGGTGATTCACTACGACATCTGTAGTGCAGGGTGTTTGACTACAATATCTGTAGTGCATGGAGATTGACTACGACATCTGTAGTGCATGGTGATTGACTATGACATCTGTAGTGTATGGAGATTGACTACGACATCTGTAGTGCATGGTGATTGACTACGACATCTGTAGTGCATGGTGATTGACTACAATATCTGTAGTGCATGGAGATTGCCTACGACATCTGTAGTGCATGGTGACTGACTACGACATCTGTAGTGCATGGTGATTGACTACAACATCTGAAGTGCACGGTGATTGACTACCACATCTGTAGTGCACAGTGATTGGCTACGACATCTGTAGTGCATGGTGATTGACTACGACATCTGTAGTGCATGATTTATTATGACATCTGCAGTGCATGATTGACTATGACATCTGTAGTGAATGGTGACTGACTATGACATCTGTAGTGCATGGTGATTGACTACGACATCTGTAGTGCATGGTGATTGACTACGACATCTGTAGTGCATGATTGACTATGACATCTGTAGTGCATGGTGACTGACTAGGACATCTGTAGTGCATGGTGATTGACTACGATATCTGTAGTGCATGGTGATTGACTACGACATCTGTAGTGCATGATTGACTATGACATCTGTAGTGCCTGGTGATTGACTACGACATCTGTAGTGCTTGGTGATTGACTACAATAACTGTAGTATATGGAGATTGACTACGACATCTGTAGTGCATGGTGATTGACTACGACATCTGTAGTGCATGGTGATTGACTACAATATCTGCAGTGCATGGAGATTGACTACGACATCTCTAGTGCATGGTGATTGACTATGACATCTGTAGTGCATGGTGATTGACTACAAAATCTGTAGTGCATGGAGATTGACTACAACATCTGTAGTGCATGGTGATTGACTACGAGATCTGTAGTGCATGATTGACTATGACATCTGTAGTCCATGGTGATTGACTACGACATCTGTAGTGCATGTTGATTGACTATGACATCTGTAGTGCATGGTGATTGACTACGACATCTGTAGTGCATGGTGATTGACTACAATATCTGTAGTGCATGGTGATTCACTACGACATCTGTAGTGCATGGTGATTGACTACGACATCTGTAGTGCATGGTGATTGACTATTATATCTGTAGTTCATGGTGATTGACTGATTGCCATGACATCTGTAGTGCATGGAGATTGACTAAGACATCTGTAGTGCATGATTGACTATAACATCTGTAGTTCATGGTGATTGACTACGACATCTGTAGTGCAGGGTGATTGACTACAATATCTGTAGTGCATGGAGATTGACTACGACATCTATAGTGCATGGTGATTGACTACGACATCTGTAGTGCATGGAGATTGACTACGACATCTGTAGTGCATGGTGATTGACTACGACATCTGTAGTGCATGGTGATTGACATCTGTAGTGCATGGAGATTGAATTCGACAACTTTATTGCACGGTGATGGACTACAACATCTATAGTGTATGGTGATTGACTATGACATCTGTGGTGCAGGTTGATTGACCGACATCTGTAGTGCACAGTGATTGACTAAGACATCTGTAGTGCATGGTGATTGACTACGACATCTGTAATGCATGATTGACTGTGACATCTGTAGTGCATGGTGACTGATGATGACATCTGTAGTGCAAGGTGATTGACTACAATATCTGTAGTGCATGGAGATTGACTACGACATCTGTAGTGCATGGTGATTGACTATGATATCTGTAGTGCATGGTGATTGACTACAACATCTGTGGTGCATGGTGATTGACTTCAATATCTGTAGTGCATGGAGACTGACTAGGACATCTGTAGTGCATGGTGATTGACTATTACATCTGTAGTGCATGGTGATTGACTACGACATCTGTAGTGCATGATTGACTACGACATCTGTAGTGCATGGTGATTGACTACAACATCTGTAGTGCTTGGAGATTGACTACAATAACTGTAGTACATGGAGATTGACTACGGCATCTGTAGTGCATGGTGATTGACTACGACATCTCTAATGCATGGTGATTGACTACGACATCTGTAGTGCTTGGTGATTGACTACAATATCTGTAGTGCATGGATATTGCCTACAACATCTGTAGTGCATGGTGATTGACTACGACATCTGTAGTGCATGATTGACTATGACATCTGTAGTCCATGGTGATTGACTAGAACATCTGTAGTGCATGGTGATTGACTACGACATCTGTAGTGCATGGTGATTGACTACGACATCTGTAGTGCATGGTGATTGACTACAATATATGTAGTGCATGGAGATTGACTTCCACATCTGTAGTCCATGGTGATTGACTACAACATCTGTAGTGCATGTTGATTAACTACAACATCTGTAGTGCAAGGTGATTAACTACGACATCTGTAGTGCAAGGTGATTGACTACGATCTCTGTAGTGCATGGAGATTGACTACGACATCTGTAGTGCATGTTGATTAACTACGACATCTGTAGTGCAAGGTGATTGACTACAATATCTGTAGTGCATGGTGATTCACTACGACATCTGTAGTGCAGGATGTTTGACTACAATATCTGTAGTGCATGGTGATTGACTACGACATCTGTAGTGCATGATTGACTACGATATCTGTAGTGCATTGTGATTAACTACGACATCTGTAGTGCTTGGTGATTGACTACAATAACTAGTACATGGAGATTGACTACGACATCTGTAGTGCATGGTGATTGACTACGACATCTCTAGTGCATGGTGATTGACTACAATATCTGTAATGCATGGAGATTGCCTACGACATATGTAGTGCATGGTGATTGACTATGACATCTGTAGTGCATGGTGATTGACTACAAAATCTGTAGTGCATGGTGATTGACTACGACATCTCTGGTGCATGGTGATTGATAACAATATCTGTAGTGAATGGAGGTTGACTACGACATCTCTAGTGCATGGTGATTGACTACATCTGTAGTGCATGGTGATTGACTACAATATCTGTAGTGCATGGTGATTGACTACAATATCTGTAGTGCATGGTGATTGACTACAATATCTGTAGTGCATGGAGATTGACTACCACATCTGTAGTGAATGTTGATTGACTATGACATCTGAATTGCATGGTGATTGACTACGACATCTGTAGTGCATGGCGATTGACTACAATATCTGTAGTGCATGGTGATTCACTACGACATCTGTAGTGCAGGGTGTTTGACTACAATATCTGTAGTGCATGGAGATTGACTACGACATCTGTAGTGCATGGTGATTGACTACGACATCTGTAGTGTATGGAGATTGACTACGACATCTGTAGTGCATGGTGATTGACTACGACATCTGTAGTGCATGGTGATTGACTATTATATCTGTAGTTCATGGTGATTGACTGATTGCCATGACATCTGCAGTGCATGGAGATTGACTAAGACATCTGTAGTGCATGATTGACTATGACATCTGTAGTAACATGGTGATTGACTACGACATCTGTAGTGCAGGGTGATTGACTACAATATCTGTAGTGCATGGAGATTGACTACGACATCTGTAGTGCATGGTGATTGACTACGACATCTGTAGTGCATGGTGATTGACTTCGACATCTGTAGTGCATGGAGATTGACTACGACATCTGTAGTGCATGGAGATTGACTACGACATCTGTAGTGCATGGTGATTGACATCTGTAGTGCATGGGAGATTGAATTCGACAACTTTATTGCACGGTGATTGACTACAACATCTGTAGTGTATGGTGATTGACTATGACATCTGTGGTGCAGGTTGATTGACTACAACATTTGTAGTGCACAGTGATTGACTAAGACATCTGTAGTGCATGGTGATTGACTACGACATCTGTAATGCATGATTGACTATGACATCTGTAGTGCATGGTGATTGACTATGATATCTGTAGTACATGGTGATTGACTACAACATCTGTGGTGCACGGTGATTGACTTCAATATCTGAAGTGCATGGAGACTGACTAGGACATCTGTAGTGCATGGTGATTGACTATGACATCTGTAGTGCATGGTGATTGACTACGACATCTGTACTGCATGATTGACTACGACATCTGTAGTGCATGGAGATTGCCTACGACATCTGTAGTGCATGGTGATTGACTACGACATCTGTAGTGCATGATTGACTATGACATCTGTAGTCCATGGTGATTGACTAGAAGATCTGTAGTGCATGGTGATTGACTACGACATCTGTAGTGCATGGTGATTGACTTCGACATCTTTAGTGCATGGTGATTGACTACAATATCTGTAGTCCATGGTGATTGACTACGACATCTGTAGTGCATGTTGATTAACTACGACATCTGTAGTGCAAGGTGATTGACTACGATCTCTGTAGTGCATGGTGATTCACTACGACATCTGTAGTGCAGTATGTTTGACTACAATATCTGTAGTGCATGGTGATTGACTATGACATCTGTAGTGCATGGTGATTGACTACGACATCTGTAGTGCATGATTGACTATGACATCTGTAGTGCATTGTGATTGACTACAATATCTGTAGTGCATGGTGATTGACTACAATAACTGTAGTACATGGAGATTGACTATGACATCTCTAGTGCATGGTGATTGACTACGACATCTGTAGTGCATGGTTATTGACTACAATATCTGTAGTGCATGGAGATTGCCTACGACATCTGTAGTGCATGGTGATTGACTACGACATCTGTAGTGCATGATTGACTATGACATCTGTAGTCCATGGTGATTGACTACAACATCTGTAGTGCATGGTGATTGACTACGACATCTGTAGTGCATGGTGATTGACTATGACATCTTTAGTGCATGGTGATTGACTACGATATCTGTAGTGAATGGAGATTGACTACGACATCTCTAGTGCATGGTGATTGACTACATCTGTAGTGCATGGTGATTGACTAAAATATCTGTAGTGCATGGAGATTGACTACCACATCTGTAGTCCATGGTGATTGACTACGACATCTGTAGTGCATGTTGATTAACTACGACATCTGTCGTGCAAGGTGATTGACTACGATCTCTGTAGTGCATGGTGATTCACTACGACATCTGTAGTACATGGTGATTGACTATGACATCTGTAGTGCAT
This sequence comes from Calotriton arnoldi, assembly GCA_963921515.1. Taxonomy (NCBI): domain Eukaryota; kingdom Metazoa; phylum Chordata; class Amphibia; order Caudata; family Salamandridae; genus Calotriton; species Calotriton arnoldi. Next base: position 4,211,688 of record CAWUFW010000435.1, on the reverse strand, counting down.
GGTGATTGACTGATTGACTATGACATCTGTAGTGCATGGAGATTGACTACGACATCTGTAGTGCATGATTGACTACGACATCTGTAGTGCATGGTGATTGACTACGACATCTGTAGTGCAGAGTGATTGACTACAATATCTGTAGTGCATGGAGATTGACTACGACATCTGTAGTGCATGGTGATTGACTACGACATCTTTAGTGCATGGTGATTGACTACGACATCTGTAGTGCATGGTGATTGACATCTGTAGTGCATGGAGATTGACTTCAACATCTTTAGTGCACGGTGATTGACTACAACATCTGTAGTGTATGGTGATTGACTACGACATCTGTGGTGCAGGTTGATTGACTACGACATCTGTAGTGCACAGTGATTGATGACATCTGTAGTGCATGGTGATTGAGTACGACATCTGTAGTGCACGCTGATTGACTACGACATCTGTAGTGCATGGTGATTGACTATGACATCTGTAGTGCATGGTGATTGACTGATTGACTATGACATCTGTAGTGCATGGAGATTGACTACTACATCTGCAGTGCATGATTGACTATGACATCTGTAGTGCATGGTGATTGACATCTGTAGTGCATGGAGATTGACTTCAACATCTTTAGTGCACGGTGATTGACTACAACATCTGTAGTGTATGGTGATTGACTATGACATCTGTGGTGCAGGTTGATTGACTACGACATCTGTAGTGCACAGTGATTGATGACATCTGTAGTGCATGGTGATTGACTACGACATCCGTAGTTCATGGTGATTGACTATGACATCTGTCATGCATGGTGATTGACTACGACATCTGTAGTGCATGGTGATTGACTACGACATCTGTAGTGCATGGTGATTGACTACAACATCTGTAGTGCACAGTGATTGACTATGACATCTGTAGTGCATGGTGATTGACTGACATCTGTAGTGCATGGCGATTGACTATGACATCTGTTGTGCATGGTGATTAACGAAGACATATATAGTGCACAGGTGGTAGAAAGGTGCTGGTAATAGTCAGATATATTAGTGTTGAGTTTCGGTGTCATGTGCGAGGGCCACAAAGTGTGCTCCAGACGTGGTACAGCGACATTTCCGCCCAGGTAATTCTTGTAGTTGCATGCAAAGAAATGAGAGGACAGGCTCACAAGTTTCTTTGTGTCCAGAATATGGGACAGGCCAAGTGTTTATGGTGACAGCCCTCTCGCACCCAGCTGCAGCCTGTGTCGCTTGCAGCTGCCGCGGCCTGTGTCGCTTGCAGGTGCCGCGGCCTGTGTCTCTTGAAGCTGCAGCGCAGTAGCCCTCTGCACCAAAGCCCAAAGGTCTGCCTGTTCTTTTAATTCCTGAACCTGTAATAAGTTGATGCCTCACCATACGACCTTTTCTGTCACCAGCTTGGCTGGTCGCAGGAGAATGCAGTGTTTACCCTTTTCCCGCGCTGCCTTAAAACGGTGGCGCTGCAAAAAATATGACAGCCTCGACAGCCTTAAGGACAGCTAAATAATCGGCATCGCAGCAGAGGCTGTGCACTCCTTCCCCTGCCCCCTCTCTGCTCCCAAGGAGCTCCTGCTGGAGAAGGACGAGCACCTGTTTTAAGTGAACGTGCTCTCACCTTGGGTAGGGGGGAGGGGTGTGTTTGTGGCCACTGAAGTAAGCTTACAGATGGCAAATATTGGTACCAGTCGGTAAGTTATATGGCCAATGGAATTAAATTCATATGCAAAAGCCATTTCTTTTTGGAGTCTTACAGGAAGAAGGTGGCAGTCAGAACAGGGTGCTCGCTTGGGACCCTGGCAGCAATGCGCCAAACCTTGGCTCGATTGGGACCCAAGTCGCAATGCAGAACCTTTGCTCAAGACGGATTGCGTTACCAACCAATGCAGAGAATCTCTGCTCGCTTGGGATCCTGATAGCAATACACAGAACATCTGCCTGCTTGGGACCTGGTGGCTTAGGACCATTGTAATAATAACCAGAACATCTCTGTGCTTGGGACTCTTGTAGCCAGGGCCGGTGCTAGGCATGGGCAGTGTGGGCAGCTGCCTCCCACTCAGCCCACCAGCATGGGGCCCCGCACCGGTGATGTGTCCTCTTGATTCCCTGCCGATCCAACTGAAAGAAAGGTGTCTCCTTGCAATTAGGGTCCATGGGAGGGGCCCCCTTCCCAGGCCTCTCAAGGATGGTGTCGGGAGGCCTAGGGGAGGGAGACACTTCCTCTTGTCCCAATTGCAAGGAGACCATTTAGAGACACTGCGGGATGCCCTTTGTCCAGCATTTGAGCGCCCTCACAGTTTTAACTTTCAGCCCACAAGCAATTTTCACACCTTCAGCCCGATAGGAGCTGTAAAAGAGGTGCTTGTAGGAGGCTGGGAGGAGAAGCTGTGGCCCAGGAGGAGTCGGCACAAAGCAGCTTCCTGAGCTGTGTCACTTATGTAAATTATAGGGGCCTCGCACATTCCCTTTTGGCCCGGGCCCTGCAAATCCTACAACCGGCCCTGCTTGTAGCGATGCACAGTACCTCTGCTTGCTTGGGACAGTGGCGTAACACAAAATTATGCCCCCCCTGCAAAATGTGATGAGGGGCCCCGTTGCATCCCAGATTGCACAGATATTCATTGGTTTTGGGATCAATGGGTCCCCCTGAAGGGTTGGGCTCCCCCCATGCTGAAGGTGGCCTGCTCGGGAAAGAGAGTGACTTTCCAGAGCGTTTAGCTATTTCTTAGTCCATGACATTGCACGCATTCTGTAAGGCATGCAATGGCATGGCTTTGGAAGGTGGGGGGCCCCCTTCAAAACAAGGGACCCTGGGGGACTCCCCGCATTACGGGCTGTGGGGGCCTTTTTTACATCCCTGGCTTGGGACCCTGGTTGCAATATATAGAACTTCTGCTTGCTCGGGACATTGAAAGCAACAAAGAACCTTTGCTTATGTGCCATTATGTTAGAGCACAGAATCTCTGCGTGCTTGGGATCCAGATAGCAATGACAGAATGTCTGCTTTCTTAGGACCTGATAGCTTAGGAGGCAGGCATGAATACACAGAACCTCTGCTTACTTGGGACCCGGTAGCTTAAGATGCAAGCATGAATACACAGATCCTCTGCTTGCTTGGGACCTGGTAGCTTAAGATGCAAGCATGAATACACAGACCTATGCTTGCTTGAAACCTCTTAGCTTAAGATGCAAGCATGAATACACAGATCCTATGCTAGCTTTGGGACCTGGTAGCTTAAGATGCAAGCATGAATACACAGATCTTCTGCTTGCTTGGGATCCAGATGGCAATGCAGAACTAATGCTCATGTTGAATAGTGTTACCAATGCACAGAGCCTCTGCACTTAGGACCTTGATAGCAATGCACAGAACCTTTGCATTTGAGACCTTGATAGCAATGCACAGAACCTCTGCACTTGGTAACTTGATAGCAATGCACAGAACCTCTGCAATTGGGACCTTGATGGCAATGCGCAGAACCTCTACACTTGGGACCTTGATGGCAATTAACAGAACCTCTGCTTGCTTGGGACCTTGATAGCAATGCACAGAACCTCTGCACGTGGGACCTTGATAGCAATACACAGAACCTCTGCACTTGGGACCTTGATGGCAATGCACAGAACCTCTGCACTTGGTACCTTGATGGAAAGGCACAGAACCTCTGCACTTGGGACCTTGATGGCAATGCACAGAACCTCTGCACTTGGGACCTTGATGGCAATGCACAGAACCTCTGCACTTGAGACCTTGATGACAATTCACAGAACCTCTGCACTTGGTACCTTGATGGCAATGCACAGAACCTCTGCACTTGGGACCTTGATGGCAATGCACAGAACCTCTGCACTTGAGACCTTGATAGAAATGCACAGAACATCTGCTCGCTTGGGATCCTGGTACCAATTGACAGAATAGCTCCTCTGCCACCTTGGGAGGGATACTGGTAGCAATGCACAGAACCTCTGCTTGCTTAGGACTGTGGTTGTAGTGCACAAACAACGTATCTCCTTGGACCCTGGTACCAGTGCACAGAACATCAGCTTGCTTGGGACCTAGGTAGTATTGTTTAGGACCTCTGCTCTAATGAAATCCTGGTACCAGTGCACCACATCTCTACTTGTGTAGGATCAAGGCAGCAATGCCCCAGAATGGCAGCAATGCAAAGAAACTCTGCTTGCTTGGGACCTTGGGGCAATGGACAGAGCCTCTTCTCACTGGGACCACAGTAACAATGCACGGAATATCTGCTTGTTTTGATCATAACACACAACCTATGCTTGATTGTCACTTTCATAGCAATTGGCAAAGACTCTACTTGCTTGCAACCCTGGTGACACTGCACAGACCTCCTTCCCACTTGGGACCTTGATAGCAATGCACAGAACCTCTGCATTTTGGACCTTGATAGCAATGCACAGAACCTCTGCATGTTGGACCTTGATAGCAATGCACAGAACCTCTGCTGGCTTAGAAACATTGTATCAATGCTTAGAATCTCTGCAGCATGAGGTCCTTGTAGGAAAATACAGGATAATTGCTTGCTTGGCACCCTGCTAGCAACACACAGGCTACCAAAAGGGAAAACGCCTGGCCTGCCCAATGAAGGTGTGAAAAGGGCCTGGCGCCTGGCCAAGAAGGATTATCCATTGGAGAGAGGAGAGTTTGTCCTGCTGAGTTGTGGCGCTTCCTTCCGACAAATTATCTATTTTGACGACCCCCACAGTGAATGAGTGGAGCGCTCCCAGGTAGCAATATGACAAAAGTCAGGGACTACTTTTAAAGCAAACACACCACAGTCGGTTGTGGGCTAGGTCCAAAACGTGATGACTTAGCTGGGCTAGCCCAAGCAAACCAAGGGCTGCTGAGGCACGACTCAACACCCTTATATGCATGTATTACAACACTGCTCCCCAGATGACTTCTTTAACACCAAGTGTGCCGTAATTTTGACTCGTTAAGCAAATGGGAAAATACATATAAGTGGAGTTAGGTATAGAAAATCTAGACTTACTGTCAATATTTTATTTTTCATTATTTTCCCCTTTGATCTTGTGTCCCATCGATATTGTTGTTTCCATATTCAGGGAGAACACCTCACTGTTATAATGTGAGCGCTAACCTATTGGCTTACCCAATGCTTATTAATAAAGCATTGTTTAAATCAATAAAAGAAAAACAATAAAAAAATTACTGGAGTAAAAGCAAACACACATCTCAAGATATCTCGAAACTGAAGATTGAATTTAACATTTTCAATTGTTATGAATGGCATTCTATATTTTTTCATCGATATTTTTTACATCGATATTTTGTCAGTGAACCTCTTGTTATGAATGGCATGGTTTATTTTTCAAGTTTCACTCAGGAAACTGTGAACACAATTTAAAAAGCTTATTTCCCATGATCCAGCTTAAAGGTACTGCAGAGTATTTCAAAGAAGATAACAGCTGCCCAAGGAAAACGCTTGTCATTTACTTACTACGAGGCTCTGAACTGGAACAAACGCTCAGCCCCATTGGTCTCTGCTGCACCCCAGGGAGAAGATTTGCGGCCCTGTCCGGTCACTATTGGTAAACCTTCTGCCTCAGACGGCGTCTGAGAGAGTGCAGCAGCCCACCCTCACCCCAGTGCATTAAATGCTGCACTTGCGTACCAGGGGGTTCATGCAACATGTAGAAGGCAGGAGATGAATAAAAACCAACCAGATAAAGTCTGCTCTTTATTCAAACCTGGAAAAATATACATGTTGGTGTGTTTTTATGGGTGACATGGGAGACGAGGGGGAGCAACACAGATCGCCTGGATGAAGGTGTGAGGGGTAAGCAGCGCATGGGAGAGAGAGCAACAAAACAAATGCCCCACCCCGCCAGAGTGCTCCAAAATATTTTTAAAGTAATTCCCTGATGTGAGCTGTGGAAGGGCACAAGTGATCCAGTAAAAAGGATGGTAAAGAAGCTTTGTTCCAGGAGACAGACAAAAAACAGAAGAGGAAGAAATAGCCATCAAAGCAAGAAGCAAGCAAACAAGAGTGACAAGAAACACAAGCACTGCTAAAAAATGGGGTGGACCACAGTCCACCGTAAGCATGGGTATTGACTGCAATAGGTCTTCGACATAGTCCGCTAAATGCTGTCTGTAGTCGAGATCTTAAAAACTAGAGGGAGTGAGAAAGCGTCACAGAGAAAAAAGGGGTGATGTATGGGGAGCGAGGAAGAAGTGACAGAGTTAGCAGGGATGCGTTAAGCTCGCTGATAGAAAGCCCAGGGCGTCAGACATCCACTCTACGAACAGACGGACAAGCAGCCATCAAGGAGGCTGGGAGTGAAACACCCCGCAGCAGAGTAAAATTGAATGGGGGTAGAGGAGCGAGGGGGAAGGGGGGCTTTGAGAAAAACAACAGTAATAAACATTTTATGAAGCAGAAAATGGCGTATAAAGAAGTGAAGGTTTATAGGCTATTAATCTGTCTGCCAAGCGCACATTAGCCCGGAACGGTTCCCCCTGCAGCCCGTTAGCGCGCTCTTAAAATGAAGGTAGTCTGCAGCACCGTCTGTGACCGTCTGATGTACAAGTACAAGTGGGGCTGAGATACGCGCGGTTTAAAACCGGAAGCTGGCCCTGAGGGCACGCAACAGGCCTGGTGCAATGATGTTTAGTACCGACGCCAAGTGACGTTTCACCAAACTTCACCACGAGGCAGTTTCTGCTGCGCCCTAGCTGGTGGCACAAAGGGAAAGTTAGGACGGTGTAGAGATGACCTGCTCTGGACTCTCTTTCTCTCCTAGGCTGGGCATCTTCTAAGCCTGTCCTAAACTACATCTGCAATCACGCATGCCATCTTCGTGAGAGGGGTGTGCAGGTAGGGGCATAACGCAGGCCCCTGCATCCCCTCTGGTGCAGTGGGTCTCCAGCCTTTGGGGGCCCCCATTCAGTCTAAGACATATGAATATTCATGAGATATGGGAGTCCAGGGCTCGCCTCAGGATATTTCGTATGGGGGACGGGACCTCATCATTTTGCGTTACGTCGCTGAGCTTGGGAGTTATGAAAAGGCCTAAGCAGGCAAGGAATGCTGTGCGTAATGAAAGCAATAATGACTGAAAGTGTTTGTGCCAATATCCCATAGGAAAAAATCAGATGGAAAATGTCACCCAGCAGTGTCCTGCTTTCCCCCTTACAGATACCTGTTCTTTTTAATCTACTGGACAACTCGTTTAGTAGCACAATAAATTACTCTACCAACAGTTTAAGACTCTACTGATTGGCCTAACAGGTCAAATGGTTTCGCTTATCTGGGTGCATACCTGTGCCTTTTCACCTGGCTCATGGAAATTCATCAGCCTGCCTATGGGTTTATGCAAAAGGCACAAAACAATTTTGCAAGTGATTTTCTCTGTGAACAACGCAGGGACATCTTAAGAATTTTGGGGGCACCGGGCCAAACATAATTTGGGGCCCCCTGTATTTGTATTTGTATTTATTGAGCGCATCAATCATCGTGAGGGAAATCACGGCACTGGAAAGCAGTGTCCTGGTATGATAGTGATCAAATAACCCAGCAGACTAAGAGTAGGAAACCAAGGTGCAAACTACAAGTATCGTTGTTACAGCCTAGGGAACAGTGTCGTTTTCAGCTTCTTTCTGAATGCCATATAATCCTCCATGCGACGAAGGTCTAGGGGAAGTCTGTTCCAGTGGACGGCCGCCAGATTGGAGAAGGACTGACCTCCTACTCTGGTTTTCTTGATACGTTTAGTTTTGGCCAGAGCGAGATTGCAAGACCTCAGTTGTTGTGTAGGAATGTAAAAATTCAATTTTGTCCTGCAAGATAAACTCTGAATTTATTATCCATTTTCAGCTCATTCACGCCATCAGAAGCAACTATGATCTGATCATTCACAACCCTCTTCGCTGGCCCCCAAACCTTTAAGGGGAGCCCCTGTCGTTCAGGGGGCCTCCATTCAGTGCAAAGCCTTTGAACATTTATGAGATATTGGATACCTGGGAGCCCCTTTTCATATTATGCAGAGAGCCCCATCATTTTTGTGCTATGCCACTGTCTGGAACTGTTCGTGAAAGCTTAACGATGGGGCCCTTGGAAAGGTGGGGGCCCTGGGCCAGATCCCACTTTGCCCATGCCTTAAAACGTCTCTGAAACAACTTAGTTCAGAGGTGAAACCACAGCGAACATGTGAGGTGCCAGAAAAGACAGAAGGCTTTGTGATCGCAGAAAGGTGGTGCGAGGCACAGATAGGGCGAAAGAGCGTACTCGCCTCACTGTGATGTCATTAAAAAAAAAATGAATAACACTCAACTGGTGACAAAAAGGCACAGGAACAGTAGCAGACACATGTATCCGCAGCAGAACAAAACACAGGGCCACGGGCATCGCGCCGAAACACCACAGAGCAAATAGCCTATCATCACAGATCACTGGAGCGGTAGAATTGGATTAAATTGCATACATTAAGAATATGAGCAATGCTTGTTGAAAATAATGAATATATTCTCGTAAAGATGTACATGGTTTCGTTATTCTGATTTCTATTACTGAATTACACTAACTATAGAGCTCACATTTCCATGGGTATTGTATGTACATATTTGAAGACAATTTGTCTGCCTGATTTACTTCATAACATGATATTTTAGAGAGTGGCACAGTGTTGGATTGACATTAGTATTGTTTAACACTACAGCCAGTTTCGGGTAATTCGGTCACAAATCGGAATCTGCTTCCTTTTTGAGTTGGACCTTCAGTAGTGTGGGTGTAGTTGACATTGTATTTTGCTTACTGCAAAGAACAGTGCTCTCTCCCTCTCTCGATGGCCCTGGTTACACGCTGCACTGTACTGGCGAGATGCAAACTCAGAAAGCAAACCTTTTGGTACTGTGTGGTAACACCACACCAGTGCCATGCAATTACTAATTAAAGCCCAATAAAATGGGGCATTACTGTGTGGGACTGGGCTCATTTGCCATATAACCACACAGAATTCCCAATTCAATGGGGCTCTACACATATTTTTACCACCTGTTGTGAGTCGGTGGTAAGGTTTGCTATTGCCTCGCAGTCAGTAATTCAATGGTCTTTATTTTTCAGGTAAGTACTTTGATGGCGAGTACATTGAGGGTAGGATTTTAGTACCTTTATATCATGGTACTTTACCTCAAAGGTAAGATTTTGTTTATAAATGACATAACCTTAATTAAAACATATTTTACACACACACCTGTTATGTCCCTGAGGCTTCATATCAGGAGGTCAACCAACTAGCCCTTGGAGTCATTCTGGGTTCAAGTGCTGCAGGTCAAGTCTGTCTCACCCAGGCAAGGAGGGCAGCAGGTCAGCACAGAAGGGCAGCAGTTCTTCCAGAGCAATAGTCCAGTAGAGTGGCAGTCCCTTCAGAAGCATAGCAGTCCTTCTTCCTGGACCTGGCCTGGCAGTTCGGGTTGGACTTGTCCACAAGGGATTTGCATATGGCTGGGTCCAAACTGGAATGGCGTGATAAGCAAAACAATTATGGATTTAGGCCCAGATCTCTGTACTGGGGTGAATGTTTCACATTGTTCATCATTCCGTCCATCAATTGTTCTTTTTGCATTTGTCGCCCTAAGTGGGACGGGTATGCCCAGATGTGGGTCCCGTGCTCACCATGCCACTGGAGTCAAGCTATTCTGGCCGATGTGGGGTGATACCCCGAAACCAGTCTAGGTTGCTGGTTTCATGTCTAGGGAGGACCTGGCCTGGCAGTTCGGGATGGACTGTAACCCATAGGGTACAGGTTCAAGACTGATTTGCATATGGCCAAACTGGAATGGTGTGGTGAGCAAAAAAACAATGGATTTAGGCCCACATCCCTGTACTGGGGGTGAATGTTTGACATTGTTCAGCATTCCATCCATCAATTGTTCTTTTTGAATTATTACTGGGGGCAGTCGGGTGTGGGGACAGGACACAGCCTATTTAGGTGTATATGAGGCTGTGTCCAGCTCCTCCCTCCGATCCTACCAGAATGGCCCATTAAGTTATACCTAAGCTCCCATTGTGTGTAGCTGTCTAGGGGGAATACACAAACCTAACTGCTAATTACACCCAGTCATGTGACCAGAGACAGGCTGCAGGTACCAAATGGCTAAGGCAAGAAAATGCCAACTGTCTAAAAGTGGCATTTTCAGAATTTTAGTTAGAAATTCGTCTTCAGCATAACTTTGGATTGTAAATTAAGGATTCCAGAGGAACCAAAACAGAATCAGTGATATCTTCCCATTTGGAAATTACACTTATAAAATGTAATAAGGTAATCCCAATGTTATCCTTAGGGAGATACAGGCCTTGCAGTATTGAAAAAGGAATTTATAAAGTTTTTCACTACCCGGACATGTAAAACTAAAATGTACACGTCCTGCTTTTTAAATACATTGCACTCTGCCCTCTGGGCTGTCCAGGCCTACCTTAGTGGTGACTTATATATACTAAAAAGGAAGGTTTGGGCATGGCAAGGGGTTTATTTTGCCCAGTCGACATAGCAGTTTAAACTGCACACACAGGCTCTGAAATGGCAGGCCTGGGACATGTTTACAGGGCTACCTAAGTGGGTGGCACAATCAGTGCTGCAGACCCAATAGTAGCATTTAATGTACATGCCCTGGGCACAGATAGTGCCACTTTAATAATGACTTACAAGTAAATTAAATGTGCCAATTGGGTATAAGCCACTTCCACTATGTTTTAAGGATAGAGCACACGCACTTTAGCACTGGTTAGCAGCGGTAAAGTTGACAGAGTCCTAAAGTTTAAAAAAACGAATTCAGCAAAGTGGGGAGGCGGAAGAATAAGGTTTGTCGGTGACCCTGCAGAGAGGGCCATTTTCAACAGGACCTATATGTCTGGTTTTGATTCCCACATAGTACTGAATGCGCACATTCAGAAAAAAATAAAAATAAATTAAGAACATATGATGAACATCATTCCGTCCATCAATTTTTCTTTTTGCATTTGTCGCTCTAAGTGGGACGGGTATGCCCAGATGTGAGTCCCGTGCTGACCATGCCACTGGAGTCAATCTATTCTGGCCGATGTGGGGTGATACCCCGAAACCAGTCTAGGTTGCTGGTTTCATGTCTAGGGAGGACCTGGCCTGGCAGTTCGGGATGGACTGTAACCCATAGGGTACAGGTTCAAGACTGGTTTGCATATGGCCAAACTGGAATGGTGTGGTGAGCAAAAAAATGAGGGATTTAGGCCCACATCTCTGTACTGGGGGTGAATGTTTGACATTGTTCAGCATTTCATCCATCAATTGTTCTTTTTTAATTATTACTGGGGGCAGTCGGGTGTGGGGACAGGACACAGCCTATTTAGGTGTAAATGAGGCTGTGTCCAGCTGCTCCCTCCGATCCTACCAGGATTTTTATTTATTTTATTTTATTTTTAAAGTTTTGTATAGCGCGAACCAGACCCCAGAGAGTATCAGAGTGCTTTACAGTTCGGATCGCTGCGTTACAAGTTACATCAGTTACAAGAACTTAGTAAGGTACAGTAAACAAAACAATGTTGCTGGGATTTGTAGGAGGGAGGGGAGGAAGGAGCCTTAGCAGGGAGACGAGGAGGAACTGTGTCCAATGTCCGGCTGGGTAGGTGACGGTCGAGGGGAAACCAGGGCCAATCTCCTGTACAGTAGCGGCCCGTGGAGGGAGTTCCATGGGGCGGTGAGGCGGGGTGGGGGAGGGGCAGGGTGGGGGCTAGTAAACACCGGAATATGGATGAACGGAGGTAAGTAAACAAATAAATAAAATGAATTTTGTTGCGTGCGCTGCATCGCAAAATGCGATGCAGCGCGCGCAACAAAATTTGTTTTATTTATTTAATTGTTTACTTACCTCCGTTCATCCATATTCCGGTGTTTACTACCCCCCACCCTGCCCCTCCCCCGCCCCGCCTCACCGCCCCACGGAACTCCCTCCACGGGCCGCTAATGCTCCTCTATAGCTGTCTAGCAGCTCCACCGGGCATCTGCCATGTTGCTCAGGTCTCAGCAATCAGGGAAAAGGGTTTTGATTTGATATGATTTGAACAGTTATATATAGAGCTGGCTAGACACTGAGGTATCAGAGCGCTTACCAAAGGATCGTTACGTTACAAGTTACATCAGTTACAGGAGCATAGTAAGGTACAGTAAACAAAAGCAGAGTTTTGAGAATTTGTAGGAGGGAGGGGAGGAAGGAGAACTGTGCCCAATGTCCGGCTGGGTAGGTGATAGTCGAGGGGGGAACCAGGGCCAATCTCCTCAATAGCTGTCTAGCAGCTCCACCGGGCATCAGCCATGTTGCTTAGGTCTCAGTGGATGGCCCATTAAGTTGTACCTAAGCTCCCATTGTGTGTAGCTGTCTAGGGGGAATCCACAAACCTAACTGCTAATTACACCCAGTCATGTGACCAGAGACAGGCTGCAGATACCAAATGGCTAAGGCAAGAAAATGCCAACTGCCTAAAAGTGGCATTTTCAGAATTTTAATTTAAAATCCGTCTTCAGCATAACTTTGGATTTTAAATTAGGATTCTAGAGGCACCAAAACAGAAACGGTGATATCTTCCCATTTGGAAATTACACTTATAAAATGTAATAAGGTAATCCCAATGTTATCCTTAGGGAGATACAGGCCTTGCAGTATTGAAAAAGGAATTTATAAAGTTTTTCACTGCCCGGACATGTAAAACTAAAATGTACACATCCTGCTTTTTAAATACATTGCACCCTGCCCTCTGGGCTGTCCAGGCCTCCCTTAGTGGTGACTTATATATATTAAAAAGGAAGGTTTGGGCATGGCAAGAGGTTTATTTTGCCCGGTCGACATAGCAGTTTAAACTGCACACACAGGCTCTGAAATGGCAGGCCTGAGACATGTTTACAGGGCTACCTAAGTGGGTGGCACAATCAGTGCTGCAGACCCACTAGTAGCATTTAATGTACATGCCCTGGGCACAGGTAGTGCCACTTTAATAATGACTTACAAGTAAATTAAATGTGCCAATTGGGTATAAGCCACTTCCACTATGTTTTAAGGATAGAGCACACGCACTTTAGCACTGGTTAGCAGCTGTAAAGTTGACAGAGTCCTAAAGTAAAAAAAAAACGAATTCAGCAAAGTGGGGAGGCGGAAGAATAAGGTTTGTGGGTGACCCTGCAGAGAGGGCCATTTTCAACAGGACCTATATGTCTGGTTTTGATTCCCACATGGTACAGAATGCGTACATTCAGAAACAAAACAAAAAAATTAAGAACATATGATGATCCTGCTTTTGTAGCACCATTGAATTGTTTCACTGAGAATCATTTTTGCATACCATTTTAACTTACCATGGAAACTAAACAGGAGGTGTTTTTATATTGATATTAATTATTTATTAATGTATTAGAGAGGCACAATTACTAAAATTATAAAAGCTGTATGTCTATATTTTCGGTAGTCTTTATAAACTAATTATTATTATTATTTATTTATTTTATTTTTTTAATGAAAAATATTTATCTATTGTTGAACAGCAAAAGCTCAAACTCTTAAAGATGAGCCCCGGGCCAAGCAGGAGAAGGGCAGAGCCGCTTACAATTACTCTAGATGTCTTTGACGTTAGTCACGAAGAATTGCTCCGGAGTCAAGTCGGCTCATCTCGGAGATGTTCGGCGCATGTTTGAGATGCTCAGTGCGTCACAGGGATGCACTCGAGCAAAGCTCAATGACTCCTGTTTACAAATGAGCTTCTCCAAGACGCTCTGGGCAGCTTCAGGTTTACTTCTGAGCAAATCCCTGTGTATCTGGGCCATGATATTGCTCTGTGATCTTCTGGCAGAGTAAATGCGGTTGCACTGCTAGAAACCGAGCAAGGGGATTGACTTGCTGTTTTTTAATCTATTCCCAGTTTAAAACAGTACATGCAGGGAGTGAGGCGGTAAAAAGTGGGATGCGCTATGGGAAATGTAGTTTGTTAAATCAACACATGTTTGCTTAATTTGTCAGTGGGTGGGAGCCCAGGAGCACAGAGAGAAGAAACTTGTACGAGGAAGACTTTGGTCTGTGAAGGATATTATTAAAAAAATGTACCTGAAAGAGCACAGCATTCCTCTGCCCTGTGAGTAGTTGACTGGCATGCTAAGAGTGAAAATCTTCAGGCTGGACCACAAAACATTTTTGGCTGGCACTGTTAGGTGCCGTTGGTCGAAGTTAGGCAGTGCTTAGTGCAAATACCTTTTACCACTATATTATGAAAGCAGTTTCTGGAGATGTCAATTTAATTGTGACAAGATTATCTGTGCATATTTAAGAAGACAGACTTAAGTCGAGGTTCACGACAACCAGGCAGCGTCATGTTATTTTAAAACACCACAAAAATAACACAACACAAAAATGCAACAATGCCACAATCTCTACAACACAACATACCAACACAAAGCATAAATATGCCAAAATAATCAAACAAATGAAACATTTTACGTTATCAATACTGTTGTCTTGTGGTACTTGCTAATGTGGTCTATTGTTATTATGTTATATTTGTGCTTTTATTCTGTGCTGCTGTATTGTTTTGTGGTTCATTGGTTTGCTGTTGTATAAATGTGCTGTTGTGGCGTATTGTGATGTGTCTTTGCTTTGTGCTTCATATTCTGTTGTGCCATTATTCTATTGTTGAAGTGTGCTACTTTGCTACTTTTCGTTTTGCCATTGTGTGTTTTTATGCTGCTTTGTTATTTCATGTTGTGTTACGGTGCTGTTGGTTGGTGATTTGTGTTACTGTGTAGCATTTGGTTGTGGTGGTGATATGCAGTATTGCTTTTTATACTACATTATTGTAAAATGTCATTATGTTATTGCTTTACTCTACTGCGGGTAGTCCAGTTGTGTTCTGTTTTGTTGTGCTTGTGCCCTGTGACGTTTTTTTTGTGTTCTTATTTAGCATATGTTATGCAATTATGTTTTGCACCACAGTTTCTTTATAGAAGTCAACAAACGCTGGCAGAGTTCCACCCAGAAGCAGCACACATCCTAAAAGTATCAGTGGCAATCCACCATTTACCACTTCTAAGGTGGTATCATACCGCTACTACTGCTCGCTCTTCTGCTATTTAAAACCCCACTCAGCCCAAAATTGTCCTGAGACCATGCCTTAAATTAACACTTTAATTAATATTTTATGTGATCCAGTCCTTCAGGTGTTTCAGAGGTCCTGCTGCCTATAATTAAAACGGTTGTATGATGGAACAACGACCACCGGAACAACTACAGTCTAAACAACGACTCCTTAACCACTACTTAATCTAAACCACTAAAGTTTTAACAACAACTATTTTTTACAACGACTATGCATTTCCCACGGTTGCCTTTACCCCTTTAATATATCTATTTTACAGGTAAGTATAAACCCTTATTTATTCATATATGTGTGTGTATATATATACATATATATATATATATATATATATTTTCAAACAAATGCCCTAGAGCTTCCAGGACGCACACAACAGCTTTGACGGTGTTCTCTATATACTCAGAGAGACACTGTTGCATAATCAGTAAACATAGGCAAAAGACTTCAGCACTCTTACATAATGTGTGCTCATCAGTAATAGGAAAAAAGACTTCATGAGTCCAACATAAAAAAAGTTTCTTCCCTTAAATTAACTAAACATGGTATCTCACCGTGCAAAAATAAAAATAATTTTAAACAAATTACAATAAAGAAAAAATACAATTTAAGAAATAATGCAGAATGCTGCAAGTGCATGTGATCATTAGTAATGCAGTATCCCTCAAGAGTGCCCAGACCGGAGTCCAGTGAAGGAGAATGTCGGTCAAGTGACCTATGGTAACACATAGGGGGGGATGGTTCAAAGCCAGAGTGGCAGTGGTAACCTGTGTAAGGTGGAATAAATATCTACCCCTATGGTGGCTCAAAGCAAAAAGCTCCTCATATGCAAGTGCAGGACTACAGTATTGCAGAGCCCCCGACCCCCTGGATGTGTGAGAAAAGGAAGGATATACTGCATGAGGACGGGGCAAAACCAAGGAAAACACTGGGGGAAAGGGCTGATATCACAGCAGGGAGAGCTATCCCAAATGTACATGTAGCTCCTCATCCTGGTTGAGGCCTCCCGGGCATTTGCTGCTGAGACTGATTATGTATCGGGATTCCAATCTTCTGAGGGTCCGTTCCCTGTCTCCACCTCTGGTATTGGCCGGGATCCTGTCAATTCCAAAAAATGAAATTTTGAGATTCTCAGCATCAATGGAGCCGTGCAAAGTGTTACAGTGTCTTGCCATGGGATATGTCGTGTCATTGTTACGAATTGCCCTGAGGTGCTCCAGGACTCGTTTCTTCACAGGAAAAATTGTGTTCCCCACATACCTTATGCCACACACACATATCAGCACATAAACAACAAAGTCACTGTTGCAGTTGATGAAAGGCTTAATCTTATGTTGTTTACCACTGGGCAAGGGAACTGACTTGATGTTAGTACTATGGGTGCACGCCTTGCACTTGCCGCATTTATAGAAACCGGGGAGTTCCCTTAACCATGTGCTGCTTTGCAATTGGCCTGGTTCAATCATGGTATGCACCAGCATGTCTTTCAAAGAGTTGCTTCTGCGGTATGTGATTTGTGGGCTGGGACTAACCAGTTTGCCTATGGCAGGGTCCAACTTGACCAAATGCCAGTGTTTCCTGACTATTGCCTGAACCTCAGTACAGCTCGAGTTGAACGTAGTTTTGAGCCTGATCTCAGGTTTGGTGTCCATATGTGGTTTGGGTTTCAGCAAAGTCCCTCTCTCCATTCCACTGACCTTGCGTTTAGCATCCTCCAAGACCTTATGCGTGTATCCCCTATGCAAGAATCTCTCAACCATCCTCCCTTCCTCAAGCTTGTAGGCTTCTAATGTACTGCAGTTTCTCCTAGCTCTAAGGAGTTCCCCGTAGGGAATACTGCATTTGAGTTTAGGTGGGTGGTGGCTTCTGGCATGCAGGATACTGTTGCCAGCTGTCTCCTTTCTGTGAAGACTAGTCTGTATAGTCCCATTGTGCACTTCAACCCCAACATCCAGGAGATCAATATTGTTAGTGCTGGTTTTGCTGGTGAATTTGAGGTTCAGGTCATTGGTAGATATGATATCCAGGAACTCACCTAAGATGGGTTGGGGACCATCCCACATGAGAAAAATATCATCAATGTATCTGGTCCAAAGGACCAGATGCTTAGTGTATTTGTCAAATGCCTCGGACCAGACACATTCCGATTCCCACCACCCCATGAATATGCAGGCGTAGCTCGGCACGAAGCAACTGCCTATGGCAGTCCCAGTGAGTTGTCTATACCATTGCTTACCGAACAGGAAATAGTTATTTTCCAGGAAAAAATGGAGCATCTCGAGCAGAATGTTAGTGTGGTCAAACGTGGCTATGGGTCTGTCCCTAAAGAAATGTTTGCAAGCCTGAATCCCCAGATCATGCTGGATGCAAGTATATAGTGAGACCACATCCACCGTACAGAAGATGTAGGTGGACTGCCATGGTATGTCAGAGACCTTGGATATAAAATCCATACTATCGCGGCAGTAGGAGGGTAAGCTACAGACATAGGGGAATAGGAAATGGTCTAGATAAATCGAAGCCTTCTCCAAGAGACTATCAATAGCTGAGATGATTGGCCTACCCGGTGGATTGGTGCTGTGCTTGTGGACGTTTGGCAGCATATAAAAGAAGGGACTAACAGGTTTTTTGACTGTTAAAAACAAAAGTTCCTCTTGATTTAAAAGCCCCAAAGTGGGCCATTTGGAGAGCAAATCATGAAAACAATCAATAGTGGCAATATATTGCCCAACATTAGTCTTGGTATAGCTGCCGGAAAAGTCAAGCTGTCTCTTGGCTTCAGCTATATACTTCTTGATGTCCCATAGTACAACATTACCCCCTTTATCTGAAGGCTTAATAACAAAGGAACCTGCTTGCTTCGGGGATGCCAGTGCTGCTTGTGGGCCTTTAGTTAAATTCATGGCAGCACGAGTCGTGTTGCTCACTCCCAATTTGCAAATGTCATGTACCACAGCTTCGTGGAAGAAGTCAATGTTTTCGTGTGGGGTTAAACCTCGATTTTAGTTTAAAACCGCTGCGATTTCTCTTGGCAGTCTCCAGATCCAGGAGACTCAATAGTTCCCTCTCAGTGGACCAATCCCTGTTGCCTAATTCCAACTATATATATATGTGTGTGTAATGGATTTGCATGTACCTTTAAAATACTTACGTTTCATGGTAAAGGCATGCATGCTAAAGACATATACGTTGTTAAACACATAGAAACGCACTCCACAGTGTTCAGGAGAAATCCTTTTATTCGTAAAAATGCCTCCAGACGCTTTCAATCTCCCCAGCTGTAACGTCGATATGGCCTGACGCGTTTCGAAGCCTCTAATGCTTCTTCCTCAGAGGCTCGACGAACAGTCATGCATTGATAGGCCCACCTCCTTTATGCAAATGCCACGCCCTCAGATGGGCAAAGAATTCTGGATCTTGTGGTGTGCCTAAACTTAAAACCCTGTATGGGCGCATGTAGTTAACACTGGCAGTTCAAATTCAAAAGCCCTCCATGGGCCTCAGCGCCCAGACGCATCATACATCCACGAACAGTGTCCCGCTATTGAGGCCAGGTGAATACCGAGCCCCGCGGCCCCCAACCATCACGGGGTGGTGCGTCACTCGCAGCAAGGGCTGCCGCGTTTTAACATCAAGCTCCAGGTTACCCCTCTCATAGAAACGCACTCCACAGTGTTCAGGAGAAATCCTTTTATTGGTAAAAATGCCTCCAGACGCTTTCAATCTCCCCAGCTGTAACGTCGATATGGCCTGACGTGTTTCGAAGCCTCAAATGCTTCTTCCTCAGAGGCTCGACGAACAGTCATGCATTGATAGGCCCACCTCCTTTATGAAAATGCCACGCCCTCAGATGGGCAAAGAATTCTGGATCTTGTGGTGTGCCTAAACTTAAAACCCTGTATGGGCGCATGTAGTTAACAATGGCAGTTCAAATTCAAAAGCCCTCCATGGGCCTCAGCGCCCAGACGCATCATACATCCACGAACAGTGTCCCGCTATTGAGGCCAGGTGAATACCGAGCCCCGCGGCCCCCAACCATCAAGGGGTGGTGCGTCACTCGCAGCAAGGGCTGCCGCATTTTAACATCAAGCTCCAGGTTACCCCTCTCATAGAAACGCACTCCACAGTGTTCAGGAGAAATACTTTTATTGGTAAAGATGCCTCCAGACGCTTTCAATCTCCCCAGCTGTAACGTCGATATGGCCTGACGCGTTTCGAAGCCTCAAATGCTTCTTCCTCAGAGGCTCAACGAACAGTCATGCATTGATAGGCCCACCTCCTTTATGCAAATGCCACGCCCTCAGATGGGCAAAGAATTCTGGATCTTGTGGTGTGCCTAAACCTAAAACCCTGTATGGGCGCATGTAGTTAACACTGGCAGTTCAAATTCAAAAGCCCTCCATGGGCCTCAGCGCCCAGACGCATCATACATCCACAAACAGTGTCCCGCTATTGAGGCCAGGTGAATACCGAGCCCCGCGGCCCCCAACCATCCCGGGGTGGTGCGTCACTCGCGGCAAGGGCTGCCGCATTTTAAAATCAAGCTCCAGGTTACCCCTCTCATAGAAACGCACTCCACAGTGTTCAGGAGAAATCCTTTTATTGGTAAAAATGCCCCAGACGCTAAATATATATTTATATATATCAACAACCAAAATCCTTCCCCTTCAGAAAAGATTAAAGCCCACACAGGTTCACAGGAACTCTCGCTTTGTTCCAGCAGCACGAATCTGGCATGACGCGTTTCGGCTTAAATGCCTTTATCAAATGCCGATATCATTCATGTTGCAACAAAGTCCACCTTTAAAAATCGAGCGCCTCTCTTCTAATTGGTGGAGACACTCTAACAGGCAGAAAAGGGAGGATGTCCCAAACTCGGTGCTCCAAGTTCATATACTGCAGGCGCTCAAGCGTAAGTACTTCCCCAGTGAGCGGTGCCTGCAGCTTCACCTTTCAAGCCTGGATGTTACTGTGGAGGAAATGCTAGTCTCCTGAACCCTCATCTAGCCGCCATTGTCCCAACCGGCACCGGATAGCACACACCTTAAGTAAGTATGTATACTGCCGTGTAGTCACAGTCCGATAATTTTCAACACAGTACCGTTGTGGGATGGGGCGGTTCGGCGTTGCCCAAGAACTTTGAGAAAAACCACTGTTTGCCACAATTCTCGCCGAACTTCTTTGAGGATGGGGGCTTTTAGGTGCTCGTGGCTGCACCAAACATCAACAACCAAAATCCTTCCCCTTCAGAAAAGATTAAAGCCCACACAGGTTCACAGGAACTCTCGCTTTATTCCAGCAGCACGAATCTGGCATGACGCGTTTCAGCTTAAATGCCTTTATCAAATGCCGATATCATTCATGTTGCAACAAAGTCCACCTTTAAAAATAGAGCGCCTCTCTAATTGGTGGAGACGCTCTAACAGGCAGAAAAGGGAGGATGTCCCAAACTCGGTGCTCCAAGTTCATATACTGCAGGCGCTCAAACGTAAGTACTTCCCCAGTGGGCGGTGCCTGCAGCTTCACCTTTCAAGCCTGGATGTTACTGTGGAGGAAATGCGAGTCTCCTGAACCCTCATCCAGCCGCCATTGTCCCAACCGGCACCGGATAGCACACACCTTAAGTAAGTATGTATACTGCCATGTAGTCACATATTTATATATATTCACTGAAAAAACCATAGGTTTTAGGGACAGTTCTAGTTAGTTGGACATTTCACTCGTACAAAACCATAGAAATTCCCCCGTTATAGTTAGTTCAGCTAACTATAACTCGCGCCCCCGCAATGCACTGCTGATGACGTCACATATTACATCACTCATGACATGGTCAGTGACATCACTGATGACATCACTGATGACATCTCAAATGACCTCACTGATGACATCACTGATGACATCATCCAGTGACTGTGTGTTTCTGTAAAGTTTAAATATGTTTAATATATATAGCGAAAGGCGTATTGAAGAATGAGTGGGTGTATAAGTGTCTGAATGGATGATTTAGTACGTGCGTGACTGACTCTACAAGTGAGTGATTAAACGTATCTTACTGAATGCATGGGTTAATGACTAAACTGTGTGAATGTCTGTATCCGTCTGTTTGTTGGTGTGTAAGTGGATGCATGGATTTGCGAATAGCTACATGAGTGTCTATATGGGTTATTGATTGGTTCTCTGAGAATCTGTATGGCTGCCTGAGTGTTTGTGTGGGTGGGGTGTGTGTGACTCTGTACATAGATGTGTGAGTGGGTGATTCACTGGGTGCATGATTTCAAGAGTGCATCTGTGATGGACTGCTTGGGTGGGTGAGTGTGTGTATGGGTGTGTTAGTGAGTGAATGTATATCTCAGTGGTACATGTGCGAGTAACTACATATGTAAAAGGCAGTATATATGTGTGTTAGAGTATTTAAATGGCTATAAGTGAGAGTGTGTGATTGTGAGAGTGGCTGTATGGATGCGTGTGTGCTTGTATCAGTTATTGTATAAGAGCGTAACAATGTGCTAGTATTTGTATGAGTAAGTGAGCTGGTGTGTGTATAACTGTATAGGTGAGTAAATGGGTGTGTGATTAATTTTTTGCATGACTGACTAGGTGTGTGAGTACCTCTATGGATGAGTGGCGGTGTGTGAGTGTTTATATAGGTGTATGAGTGCATATGATAGTCCTGTACTGAGTGACTGTAAGTATGAGTGACTGTACGGGTGAGTGAGTAGATGTGTGTGTGTGTAGACCTAAGAATCAGTGAGTGGGTACGTAGTTATTGGTATTGGAGTGTGTATGGTTTTGAGAATGGCAGTCTGTAATTTAGAGTGGGTGTATCAAAAGTTATATTAGGGTGTGAGAAGATGCATGAAATTATCACATGGATGATGTCATCAGTGATGTCATCAGTGATGTCATTTGAGATGTCATCAGTGATGTCATCAGTGATGTCACTGACCATGTCATGAGTGATGTAATATGTGACGTCATCAGCAGTGCATTGCAGGGGAGCGAGTTATAGTTAGCTGAACTAACTATAACGGGGGAATTTCTATGGTTTTGTACGAGTGAAATGTCCAACTAACTATAACTGTCCCTAAAACCTATGGTTTTTTCAGTGAATTTCAAAGGTTTTTTAAATGCTAATTTCTAACTATAACGTGTCTGAAACCTATGGTTTTTTCAGTGAATTTCAAAGGTTTTTAAATGCTAATTTCTAACTATAACGTGCCTGAAACCTATGATGCTTTAAGTGAATTTCAAAGGTTTTTAAATGCTAGTTTCTAACTATGCCTACAGAGGTAGGACATGTGAAGAAAGAAGAAAAAACGCACAGAAAGAAGCAAAAGAAATGCAGAAAGAAGCAACAGAAGTCCACAAAGACGAAGAAAAGTGCAGGAAGAAGCAAAAGATGTGCAGAAAGAACCAACAGAGGAGCAGAAAGAGGCCTTGTTGCAAAATCATCCTGTGCCCACAACTTTTTCAGACGGGTACTGGTGGTAATTGACTCTGACTAACCAGAGCCAGTGCTATGCTAAAAGACACTTAGAATACAGTGAAAACACCTACATACACTAGGGAACACTATGCGTTGGGTTACCCCTGTGATTAGCATGACCTCCTCTGTAAGTCCCTAGTACATAATAGGGCAGGGGATTAAAACTACCTCTTAAAACGCGCTGCAGGGCGCGTTTGCACAGTGGTGAAGGGAGGGGGCCTGAGGTGACATGTGTGCAAACGCGCCCAGTGGCGCGTTTTAAGATAGCGAGATAAGTCCCCTTGAATCCTGAGGGTCCCTGGGGCCCAACTAGCCCCCAGGTACCTACAGTTAGGACCACAGAGCTGAGTTGCAGAGAGGCGTTACGAGGCCACGCACCTTTTTCACCTCTCTGCAAAGCAACTCTGTTGTGCTTACTGAAGGTACCTGGTGGGCTAGTTGGCCCCCAGGGTCCCTCAGGATTCAAGGAATTAATTCCCCAACTTAAACGCACCACAGGGCGTGTTTGCGCACATGTCACCTGAGGCCCCGCCCCTCCCTTCACCACTGTGCAATCGCGCCCCGTGGCACGTTTTAAGTTGGGGGATTAGGTCACCTTCAATCCGGAGGGTCCCTGGGGCCCAACTAGCCCACCAGGTACTTCCAGTAAGCACCACAGGCCTGCGTTGCAACGCCTGTAACAAATTGTGCAGTTGTGTTTAGGTAGTGAAGGGGTCATGCTGGGGGTAGTGTTTTAGGGTTTAGGGTAGTGCAGTGGTGTTTGTGTAGTGTAGGGGGTCATGCTGGGGGTAGATTTAGGGTTTAGGGTAGTGCAGTGGTGTTTGGGTAGTGTAGGGAGTCGTGCTGGGGGAGTGTTTTCAGGGTTTAGGGTAGTGGAGTGGTGTTTGGGTAGTGTAGGGGGTCGTGCTGGGGGTAGTGTTTTAGGGTTTAGGGTAGTGCAGTGGTGTTTGGGTAGTGTAGGGGGTACTGCTGGGGGTAGTGGTTTAGGGTTTAGGGTAGTGAAATGGTGTTTGGGTAGTGTAGGGGTACTGCTGGGGTAGTGTTTTAGGGTTTAGGGTAGTGCAGTGGTGTTTGGGTAGTGTAGGGGTACTGCTGGGGATAGTGTTTTAGGGTTTAGGGTAGTGCAGTGGTGTTTGGGTAGTGTAGGGGTTCGTGCTGGGGTAGTGTTTTAGGGTTTAGGGTAGTGCAGTGGTGTTTGTGTAGTGTAGGTCTGGGTAGTGTTTTAGGCTTTAGGGTAGTGCAGTGGTGTTTGTGTAGTGTAGGGGGTCGTGCTGGGGGTAGTGTTTTAGGGTTTAGGGTAGTGCAGTGGTGTTTGTGTAGTGTAGGAGGTCGGTTTTTAGGGTTTAGGGTAGTGCAGTGGTCTTTGGGTAGTGTAGGGAGTCGTGCGGGGTAGTGTTTTAGGGGTTAGGGTAGTGCAGTGGTCTTTGGGTAGTGTAGGGGGTCGTGAGGGGGTAGTGTTTTAGGGTAGTGCATTGGTGTTTGGGTAGTGTAGGGGTCATGCCGGGGTAGTGTTTTAGGGTTTAGGGCAGTGCAGTGGTGTTTGGGTAGTGTAGGGGGTCGTGCTGGGGGAGTGTTTTAGGGTTTAGGGCAGTGCAGTGGTGTTCGGGTAGTGTAGGGGTCGTGCTGGGGGAGTGTTTTAGGGTTTAGGGCAGTGCAGTGGTGTTCGGGTAGTGTAGGGGGTCATGCTGGGGGGAGTGTTTGAGGGTTTAGGGCAGTGCAGTCGTGTTCGGGTAGTGTAGGGGATCGTGCTGGGGGAGTATTTTAGGGTTTAGGGCAGTGCAGTGGTGTTCGGGCAGTGTAGGGGGTCGTGCTGGGGGTGGTGTTTCAGGGTTTAGGGCAGTGCAGTGGTGTTCGGGCAGTGTAGGGGTCGTGCTGGGGGTGGTGTTTCAGGGTTTAGGGCAGTGCAGTGGTGTTCGGGCAGTGTAGGGGGTCGTGCAGGGGGTGGTGTTTCAGGGTTTAGGGCAGTGCAGTGGTGTTCGGGCAGTGTAGGGGGTCGTGCAGGGGGTGGTGTTTCAGGGTTTAGGGCCAGTGAGTGTTCGGGCAGTGTAGGGGGTCATGCTGGGGGTGGTGTTTCAGGGTTTGGGGCAGTGCAGTGGTGTTCGGGCAGTAAAGGGGGTCGTGCTGGGGGTGGTGTTTCAGGGTTTAGGGCAGTGCAGTGGTGTTCGGGCAGTGTAGGGGGTCGTGCAGGGGGTGGTGTTTCAGGGTTTAGGGCAGTGCAGTGGTGTTCGGGCAGTGTAGGGGGTCGTGCAGGGTTGTGGTGTTTCAGGGTTAAGGGCAGTGCAGTGGTGTTCGGGCAGTGTAGGGGGTCGTGCTGGGGGTGGTGTTTCAGGGTTTAGGGCAGTGCAGTGGTGTTCGGGCAGTGTAGGGGGTGGTGCAGGGGTGGTGTTGCAGGGTTTAGGGCAGTGCAGTGGTGTTCGGGCAGTGTAGGGGTCGTGCGGGGTGGTGTTTCAGGGTTTAGGGCAGTGCAGTGGTGTTCGGGCAGTGTAGGGGGTCGTGCTGGGGGTGGTGTTTCAGGGTTTAGGGCAGTGCAGTGGTGTTTGGGCAGTGTAGGGGGTCTGTGCTGGGGCTGGTGTTTCAGGGTTTAGGGCAGTGCAGTGGTGTTTGGGCAGTGTAGGGGGTTGTGCTGGGGCTGGTGTTTCAGGGTTTAGGGCAGTGCAGTGGTGTTCGGGCAGTGTAGGGGGTCGTGCTGGGGCTGGTGTTTCAGGGTTTAGGGCAGTGCAGTGGTGTTCGGGCAGTGTAGGGGGTCTTGCTGGGGCTGGTGTTTCAGAGTTTAGGGCAGTGCAGTGGTGTTCGGGCAGTGTAGGGGGTCGTGCTGGGGCTGGTGTTTCAGGGTTTAGGGCAGTGCAGTGGTGTTCGGGCAGTGTAGGGGGTCGTGCTGGGGGTGGTGTTTCAGGGTTTAGGGCAGTGCAGTGGTGTTCGGGCAGTGTAGGGGGTCGTGCTGGGGCTGGTGTTTCAGGGTTTAGGGCAGTGCAGTGGTGCTCGGGCAGTGTAGGGGGTCGTGCTGGGGGCGGTGTTTCAGGGTTTAGGGTAGTGCAGTGGTGTTCGAGGCAGTGTAGGGGGTCGTGCTGGGGCTGGTGTTTCAGGGTTTAGGGCAGTGCAGTGGTGTTCGGGCAGTGTAGGGGGTCTTGCTGGGGGTGGTGTTTCAGGGTTTAGGGCAGTGCAGTGGTGTTCGGGCAGTGTAGGGGGTCTTGCTGGGGGTGGTGTTTCAGGGTTTAGGGCAGTGCAGTGGTGTTCGGGCAGTGTAGGGGGTCGTGCTGGGGGTGGTGTTTCAGGGTTTAGGGCAGTGCAGTGGTGTTCGGGCAGTGTAGGGGGTCGTGCTGGTGGTGGTGTTTCAGGGTTTAGGGCAGTGAAGTGGTGTTCGGGCAGTGTAGGGGGTCGTGAAAGGGGTGGTGTTTCAGGGTTTAGGGCAGTGCAGTGGTGTTCGGGCAGTGTAGGGGGTCGTGCTGGGGCTGGTGTTTCAGGGTTTAGGGCAGTGCAGTGGTGTTCGGGCAGTGTAGGGGGTCGTGCTGGGGCTGGTGTTTCAGGGTTTAGGGCAGTGCAGTGGTGTTCGGGCAGTGTAGGGGGTCTTGCTGGGGCTGGTGTTTCAGAGTCTAGGGCAGTGCAGTGGTGTTCGGGCAGTGTAGGGGGTCGTGCTGGGGCTGGTGTTTCAGGGTTTAGGGCAGTGCAGTGGTGTTCGGGCAGTGTAGGGGGTCGTGCTGGGGGTGGTGTTTCAGGGTTTAGGGCAGTGCAGTGGTGTTCGGGCAGTGTAGGGGGTCGTGCTGGGGCTGGTGTTTCAGGGTTTAGGGTAGTGCAGTGGTGTTCGGGCAGTGTAGGGGGTCGTGCTGGGGCTGGTGTTTCAGGGTTTAGGGCAGTGCAGTGGTGTTCGGGCAGTGTAGGGGGTCTTGCTGGGGGTGGTGTTTCAGGGTTTAGGCAGGCAGTGGTGTTCGGGCAGTGTAGGGGGTCGTGCAGGGGTGGTGTTTCAGGGTTTAGGGCAGTCCAAAGGTGTTCGGGCAGTGTAGGGGGTGGTGCTGGGGCTGGTGTTTCAGGGTTTAGGGCAGTGCAGTGGTGTTCGGGCAGTGCAGGGGGTCGTGCTGGGGCTGGTGTTTCAGAGTCTAGGGCAGTGCAGTGGTGTTCGGGCAGTGTAGGGGGTCGTGCTGGGGCTGGTGTTTCAGGGTTTAGGGCAGTGCAGTGGTGTTCGGACAGTGTAGGGGGTCGTGCTGGGGGTGGTGTTTCAGGGTTTAGGGCAGTGCAGTGGTGTTCGGGCAGTGTAGGGGGTCGTGCTGGGGCTGGTGTTTCAGGGTTTAGGGCAGTGCAGTGGTGCTCGGGCAGTGTAGGGGGTCGTGCTGGGGCTGGTGTTTCAGGGTTTAGGGCAGTGCAGTGGTGTTCGGGCAGTGTAGGGGGTCGTGCTGGGGCTGGTGTTTCAGGGTTTAGGGCAGTGCAGTGGTGTTCGGGCAGTGTAGGGGGTCTTGCTGGTGGTGGTGTTTCAGGGTTTAGGGCAGTGGTGTTCAGGCAGTGTAGGGGGTCTTGCTGGGGGTGATGTTTCAGGGTTTAGGGCAGTGCAGTGGTGTTCGGGCAGTGTAGGGGGTCTTGCTGGGGGTAGTGTTTCAGGGTTTAGGGCAGTGCAGTGGTGTTCGGGCAGTGTAGGGGGTCGTGCTGAGGGCGGTGTTTCAGGGTTTAGGGCAGTGCAGTGGTGTTCGGGCAGTGTAGGGGGACGTGAAGGGGGTGGTGTTTCAGGGTTTAGGGCAGTGCAGTGGTGTTCGGGCAGTGTAGGGGTCTGTGCTGGGGCTGGTGTTTCAGGGTTTAGGGCAGTGCAGTGGTGTTCGGGCAGTGTAGGGGGTCGTGCAGGGGCTGGTGTTTCAGGGTTTAGGGCAGTGCAGTGGTGTTCGGTAGTGTAGGGGGTCATGCTGGGGGTAGTGTTTTAAGGTTTAGGGTAGTGCAGTGGTGTTTGTGTAGTGTAGGGGGTCATGTTTTAGGGTAGTGCAGTGGTGTTTGGGTAGTGTAGGGGGTCGTGCTGGGGTTAGTGTTTTAGGATTTAGGGTAGTGCAGTGGTGTTTGGGTAGTGTAGGGGGTCGTGCTGGGGGTAGTGTTTTAGGGTTTAGGGTAGTGCAGTGGTGTTTGTGTAGTGTAGGGGGTCATGTTTTAGGGTAGTGCAGTGGTGTTTGGGTAGTGAAGGGGTCGTGCTGGGGGTAGTGTTTTAGGGTTTAGGGTAGTGCAGTGGTGTTTGTGTAGTGTAGGGGGTCATGCTGGGGGTAGTGTTTTAGGGTTTAGGATAGTGCAGTGGTGCTTGTGTAGTGTAGGGGGTCGTGCTGGGGGTAGTGTTTTAGGGTTTAGGGTAGTGCAGTGGTGTTTTTGTAGTGTAGGGGGTCATGTTTTAAGATGCAACGCTCCAATACCTGACCAGTCTGCACTACATAAAACTACAAAAAAACTAAAAATAAAAAGTGTTTTGCACACTTTTGTCATTGGGCTATATGTGGGCTACATCTGGGTAATATTTGTGCTACATTTGGGCTCTTTTTTCTCTGGTGGCCATCTTGGAAGACTTCTTTGTTATGAAGTTTCCTAATTTCCTCATTTACTGCAGTCTCCTCAGTAGGAAATGCTTTCAGTTTTTACTTTGATTCCATCAAGAAGGCATTCAGATGTGTCTCACATTTGCCATAAATTCAGAATGTTAGCACTCTAGTTGCTCATTAGATCACTGTAGTAAAGCTACT
Source organism: Calotriton arnoldi (assembly GCA_963921515.1). Taxonomy (NCBI): domain Eukaryota; kingdom Metazoa; phylum Chordata; class Amphibia; order Caudata; family Salamandridae; genus Calotriton; species Calotriton arnoldi. Next base: position 4,183,352 of record CAWUFW010000435.1, on the reverse strand, counting down.
GCTCACCAGGGAGTTAACTGGAAGTCTGCTGCTGGTATTGAAAGTGATTGTTTCAGTCTGCATGTCAGAATTTTCTAATGAAATAGAAGAGGATTTGAGATCTCATTTAAAACATGCCCTAATTTTGTCTTTCTGCAGCACTAACCATAATTTCTATTTCAAAAAGAACCCCCTCATTTTGTTCCTTTTTAAATTAAATGTTTTAAGTGTTACCAGTTTATTCCAATCAAGATGGCTTCAGGTGTGCCATAATTTTGTCATAAGTAAGGCTGTTAGCGCTCTAGTTGTTCTTTGGAACACTCTGGGAAGCTGCAGTAGAACACAAAGGAATCAACTGGCAGGCTGCTCCTGTTGAAATATAACAGGAAGATATTTGAGATCACACTTGAAACATGTCCTAATTTTTCTTTCTACAGCACTAACCATAATTTCTATGACAAAATGAACCCCATCATTTTGTTCCTTTTTAAATTAAATGTTTTAAGTGTTACCAGTTTATTCCAATCAAGATGGCTTCAGGTGTGCCATACTTTTGTCATAAGTAAGGCTGTTAGCACTCTAGTTGTTCTTTAGAACACTCTGGGAAGCTGCAGTAGAACACAAAGGAATCAACTGACAGTCTCTGCCCTTGTTGGATGTACATGTTTTACTGAGAATGTCAGACTTCATTCTCACATGACTGAGAAAGATAATGTGAATTTACAGAAAATATGCTCTCATTTTAGCTTCTGGAGCACCTTCCAAAACTCTATGGGACAAGCATGTGAAAATAGTTTTCTCTCTTCAAACATGATTCATGATATCCCAGCAGAAGGTTTTTCACAGGGTAAAATCACCTTAGAACACACCACAATTCCTGAAATTAGTATGGTACCATCAACAAATGAATTCTAATGTAACTAAAGTCTGTTATCACCCTTTATAGTTCTCCTTTTGGTAACCCTCAAAATCTTTGATTCACTACAATGCATTTCAATGGGGTACTATCATGTATATTGGTCCCAAGATGGCTGCCAGCAATTCCAGGATGAAGTGCTGACAGCCAATCAGATCTCACAATGACATGTGTGGTTAGGCTCCGCCCAGATATATATGTGATTTTACTTTTGATTTTCTCAGGAACTACTGAACGGATTTACACCATTTAACCAAAAGGCATGACTCTGAACCAAGGGCTACCTTTTTGCCAAATTTGGTGTAATTCCGTTCAGCAGTTCGGGCTGTAGCTGCGACTAAAGGTTCCTATGGAAAATTGCATGGGGAAAACACGTTTTGGGACCCCCTTTTTTCTCGGCCCCCGCTTGCCGAATCAACCCGAAACTTTCAGGATAGGAGCAGACCGGAACGCCCCACGAGTTTTGAAAATTTCGCGAAGATTCGTCAACCGGCGCCAAAGTTTTTGGAAATAGAATGTTGTGAATTTCCTATGGAAAATAGGTCCTAACTATAACTATCTACTGGCGACCGCCAGTAGATAATATATATACATACACACACACCCCTATACTCACTATTAATGTTATAAATTCCCTTTCCACCCAAAAAGCCTACACCCACCCAAACCTTAAAAATTCCCTTTTCACCCAAAAACCTATACCCACCCTAAACCTTAAAAATTTCCTTTCCACCCAAAGACCCACGCCCACCCTAAACCCTAAAAAATACCCTTGCCACCCAAAAACCCATACCCACCCAATACTTAAAAAACACCCTTGCAATCCCAAAAACCCATACCCAACCTAAATCCTAAAATTACCCTTGCCACCCAAAAACCCATACCCACCCTAAAATTACCCTTGCCAGCCAAAAACTCATACCCACCCTTAACTCTAAAAATGCACATGCCACCCAAAAACCCATACCTACCCTAAAATTACCCTTGCCACCCAAAAAACCCATACCCACCCAAAACTTACAAAATACCCTTTGCACCCAAAAACCCATACCCACCCTAAACCTTAAAATTACCCTTGCCGCCCAAAAACCCACACCCACCCAAAACCCTAAAATTACCCTTGCCAAAAACCTATATCCACCCTAAACCTTAAAAATTCCCTTTCCACCCAAAAACCCACACCCACCCTAAACCCTAAAAAATACCCTTGCCACCCAAAAACCCATACCCACCCTAAAATTACACTTACCACCCAAAAACCCATACCCACCAAATACTTAAAAAACCCCCCTTGCAATCCCAAATACCCATACCCAACCTAAATCCTAAAATTACCCTTGCCACCCAAAAACCCATACCCACCCTAAAATTACCCTTGCCATCCAAAAACCCATACCCACCCTTAACTCTAAAAATACACATGCCACCCAAAAACCTATACCCCCCTAAAATTACCCTTGCCACCCAAAAACCCATACCCACCCAAAACCCTAGAAATTACCCTTGCCACCCAAAAACCCACACCCACCCTAAACCCTAAAAATACCCTTGCCATGCCAAAACCCACACCTACACTAAACCCTAAAATACCTTTGCCACCCAAATACCCACACCCACCCAAAACCCTAAAATTACCCTTGCCAAAAACCTATACCCACTCTAAACCTTAAAAATTCCCTTTCCACCCAAAAACCCACGCCCACCCTAAACCCTAAAAAATACCCTTGCCACCCACAAACCCATACCCACCCAATACTTAAAAAACACCCTTGCAATCCCAAAAACCATTACCCACCCCAAACCCTAAAATTACACTTACCACCCTAAAACCCATACCCACCCAATACTTAAAAAACACCCTTGCAATCCCAAAAACCATTACCCACCCCAAATCCTAAAATTACCCTTGCCACCCAAAAACCCATACCCACCCTAAAATTACCCTTGCCACCCAAAAACCCATACCCACCCTTAACCCTAAAAATACACAGGCCACCCAAAAACCCATACCCCCCTAAAATTACCCTTGCCACCCAAAAACCCATACCCACCCAAAACCCTAGAAATTACCTTTGCCACCCAAAAACCCACACCCACCCTAAACCCTAAAAATACCCTTGCCATGCCAAAACCCACACCTACACTAAACCCTAAAATACCTTTGCCACCCACATACCCACACCCACCCAAAACCCTAAAATTACCCTTGCCAAAAACCTATACCCACCCTAAACCTTAAAAATTCCCTTTCCACCCAAAAACCCACGCCCACTCTAAACCCTAAAAATACCCTTGCCACCCAAAAGCCCATGCCCACCCTAAAATTACACTTACCACCCAAAAACCCATACCCACCCAATGCTTAAAAACACCCTTGTAATCCCAAAACCATTACCCACCCCAAATCCTAAAATTACCCTTGCACCCAAAACCCATACCCACCCTAAAATTACCCTTGCCACCCAAAACCCATACCCACCATTAACCCTAAAAATACACATGCCACCAAAACCCATATCCCCTAAAATTACCCTTGCCACCCAAAACCCATACCCACCCAAAACCCTAGAAATTACCCTTGCCACCCAAAAACCCACACCCACCCTAAACCCTAAAAATACCCTTGCCATGCCAAAACCCACACCTACACTAAACCCTAAAATACCTTTGCCACCCACTTACCCACACCCACCCAAAACCCTAAAATTACCCTTGCCAAAAACCTATACCCACCCTAAACCTTAAAAATTCCCTTTCCACCCAAAAACCCACGCCCACCCTAAACCCAAGAAAATACCCTTACCACCCAAAAACCCATACCCACCCAATACTTAAAAAACACCCTTGCAATCCCAAAAACCATTACCCACCCCAAATCCTAAAATTACCCTTGCCACCCAAGAACCCATACCCACCCTAAAATTACCCTTGCCACCCAAAAACCCATACCACCTTAACCCTAAAAATACACATGCCACCCAAAACCCATACCCACCCTAAAATTACCCTTGACACCCAAAACCAATACCCACCCAAAACTTACAAAATACCCTTGTCACCCAAAACCCATACCAACCCTAAAATTACCCTTGCCACCCAAAACCCATACCCACCCAAAAACCTAGAAATTGCCCTTGCCACCCAAAAACCCACACCCACCCTAAACCCTAAAAATACCCTTGCCATGCCAAAACCCACACCTACACTAAACCCTAAAATACCTTTGCCACCCCAATACCCTCACCCACCCAAAACCCTAAAATTACCTTGCCAAAAACCTATACCCACCCTAAACCTTAAAAATGTTCTTTCCACCCAAAAACCCACGCTCACCATAAACCCTAAAAAATACCCTTGCCAACCAAAAACCCATACCCACCCTAAAGTTACACTTACCACCCAAAAACCCATACCCACCCAATACTTAAAAAACACCCTTGCAATCCCAAAAACCCATACCCACCCCAAATCCTAAAATTACCCTTACCACCCAAAAACCCATACCCACCCTAAAATTACCCTTGCCACCCAAAAACCCATACCCACCCTTAACCCTAAAAATACACATGCCTCCCAAAAACCCATACCCACCCTAAAATTTCCCTTGACACCCAAAAACCCATACCCACCCAAAACTTACAAAATACCCTTGCCACCCAAAAACCCCTACCCACCCTAAACCCTTAAAAATACACTTGCCACCCTATATATATATGTGTGTGTGTGTGTTTGTGTGTGTGCATGTGTGTGTGTGTGTATGTAGTACACGTAATACTTACCTTTAATACTTACCAAACTACTTACATTTAAATGTCCTTTTTTTTACTATGAGTATGCCTCTACCTTTTATGCATTTACAACGAAATTCTTTGTTAAGGCATTCGTGGTAAAGGCATACTCATTGTAAAAGAAATCGTTGCAAAAACATTTGTTGTTAAGACGTTGTCGTTGTTCAGCCTTCGTTGTAAAGGCATCTCGTTGTTCAGCCTTCGTTGTAAAGGCTGTTTCCCAAGTAAAACATAGGGCCTGATTCATATAGGTAAACTTACACTTCCATGTAAGTTTTCAATTGTTTGCTATTCACAAAGGGAGTTTCAAGTAGTATCTTTACAAGTGTGGAGTCCCGCACATTAAAAGACCTATGTTTTTATTAGCAGAGACTCTGCACTCATAAAGATACTACTTGTAACTCCCTTTGCGAATAGCGAACAATTGAAAACTTGCATGAAAATGCAAGTTTACCTTTTTTGAATCAGGCCCTAAGTATTGATGGTCCAAGGAGGGTCTCTGAAGAACACACGCACTCAGGTTCAATTTTTCAGCTTCTCTTAAGTTCCAAAGAACATGAAAATATTAAGAAAGGAAAACTTTGTAATTTTAAAACATACCCTTTGAAAATGTGCATGTTGTCTCTGCTTGTGGGTGCCTCTGTGGGATCCTCCAATAGCCATAACCACATAATACCAAGGAGCTCCTACAATTGCTTCATAGAAGATGTGGATCCAAATCACTTTATTTAATTGTTTATTTTTTTATTTGAATTGAATTGCACGTAATGTGTCACAAAGAGACTAAGGGCCTTATTTTGACATAAGTTTTCAGGCTAGCACATTTCTGTTGTGGTGGCAGCACATCAGACACGTCAGCTGCCACCGGGCCTCTTAAGTTAAATCAGCCGTCGTTGAAGGTATTTTCCACCTAAAATAATTCCTACATACCAGGGGCGGCGCCTCCGCTAAGATGGAGGAGGGTTGCCTCACTACTTTAAGGCAGCTCAAACGAAAAATAAAACGATAATAACGAAAAGTTATTATCATTTTGCATCTAGTAATGCAGTTGCAGTGCAGCCAGCCAAGTTGTTAGGGCAGGGTGGGGCTGGCCTCCCCTGACGTTGAGGTAGGAGGAGGAGTTGTGGCTGCACCTTAAGTGCACATGACGGTTTGGCCAGCCGGCCGTCTGAGGCCGGCCAAACCGTCATGCGCACTGTGCATGTTCTCCACAGGCTATATTATACAGCCTGGGTGGAGAACATGCACAGCCTCCAAGCCCCTGTATGATCGCCGAACCATGGTGCTCAGGGCAATCACAACACTGCTGTAAGGCAGCGTTGTGATTGGTCAGGGGATTCTGGGAGGCTGTGTTATTCCTGGTTCCTGCTTGGAGGAGAGACAGCAGCTGGTGACAGCGATGTCGACCCCCGGTAAGTTTTTTTTTCTTCTTAACTATTTTTTGTTTGCTAGTAACTTTGACAAATCTACATGAAACCTTCACCCCAAAAAAAGTTAATCTCCCTAGACTCATTCATGGAAAGTTTAGTGGTGATCTGTCAAGCAGCGTCGAGAAAAGGTAGGATCTCAAAACGCTATTTCGCACTGCAATTCCCATAAGGATGTTTGAACAGTGCTGCAGCCAAAACAGCTGAACGGAATTACACCAAATTTGTCAGAAAGCTAGATCTTTTTATGATTTGGTGTAAATCCATTCAGTGGTTTTTGAGAAATTAAGGTTTGAAATGTATAGCTATCTGGACAGTTGCATACACAGGAGTCCCGCAGCAGTCTAGTGTGATCTGATTGGCTGAGGAGGCTTTTTTCCCCGTCGGCTGCCTCACTCCCACAACTCCTGCGGAAGATTGTGTTTGATTGGCTAGCTACAGCATGAAGATACATTTTGAGCTGTCATTACAGGACTCGGTCACCGTGTCCTGAAAATGAAAAAACAAATCTAAAGTATAAGGGGGCAGGGTAGTGGTACCCTTACTCCCTGCAACTTCTGGGGGTCCCAGAGGAAAACCCTGCCTGGTCAAGGCCATGAGGCCAATCGGCCACAAGGGGCTGAATGCAGGGCGTGTCCAGGCTCTGTGGCTAACCCGACGCAACGCACAGCCAAAGGCTGTGCACAGCAGGGTGTTGGCTGCCCATCAGAGAGGTGGAATTGGTAATAACATATTACTTTGCATTTTTTAAAAAGCCTAGAAATCCACTGAAAATAAAGGCTAGGGTGATGCTATAATAAGGTATGGTAAAAATATCTTACTTTGCATTAAAACAAACGAAGAAATTCATTGAAAAAACAAGGTTTAAAGTGACGTTATAATTAGGTGAAAATGTAAGTTAAAATGTATCGTTTTAAACAAAAAGAAAACACTGAATTCACCCTTTATAGTTAAATGAAGTAACTATAACTTGTATACTCGCCATGCACTGCAAATGACCTTATATATTACATCACTCATGATATGTTCTATAAATCATTGATAACATCACTAATAACATCTGAAATCATTGTGCATGGCGAGTTCACCTAATTATAACATCACTTTAATCTTTGTTTTTCTCAGTGAATATATATAGATATAGTTATTAAATAATTATATATCTTATAAATGTAATAGTAAACCTAATTATTTAAAATTAAAATTAATTTCAACTCTTGGTAAAAAATTAAAAACATAATTTAACTTAAGTTTGCACGTGTCACGTTTAACAACATATAAAACATATTAAATAATAAATATGTTGCTGTAGGTTGAATTTTTACATTATTCTTTAATAAATAGTATTTATAGATGATATGAGTATATTGTACATAATTCATTCTTTTATAAACATTTACTTTAATGAGCTGTGTGCTGTAATATTTTATTTGAATAGTTTAAGGATTATAGTAAATCCTTAAATCATTTTACATTTAAATTTTATGTTGATCCTTTAGTAATACACTTTTTAAAAGATGATAAACTTTAATATTTTTCCATACAATTTTTCCACAGGTTGATCTCCTCCACTCCACCCATGAATGGCAAATTACTAGTAGTAAATGTACATTCTTAAATCCTGTTAAAGATTGTCCACAAGGAGCTGGAGACATGTAAATCTACACTTAGGTGCAAATCTACACTTGAAAATGTTGAAAATAAAAAAGTGTATATTTACACCTAAGTGTGGGAGTAGATTTACACGTGAGTACATTTATGCATGTAATAGAATCCTATTGTCTTTTACCTGTAGCATACAAATGCAATATTGAGAGAGGGTCCGGTTTTACCATATAACAAATGCCCTGGGCCATCCTAGTCACTCGGTCAGTATGAACCCCTAGGTAGGCCCTGCGGTCTTTCTGCAGGCCTTTTGTTAAATTGACCAGAGTTCTGCCATTTTTCTGAACAGCAGGCTCTAAGCCTGTCTGACTAAAAATCTCAGCCAGCTTCTCTCTGCGAGGCTCTTCTGCTCCTGACTGGATAGCCCCCACCCTACCCGTGTGTCTCAAAGTTCACTGTCCTTTCCTCTGTCCTGTCGACAAATAGCACACCACATCCTGGGTCTGAACATGAGAATAGAGAAGTTCCCACCACAAAGATGTCAGGCCGGGGTGATGCAATGTGGCAACCAGGACATTGCTATATATTTTATTCCTTACATTACATATTTTCTGCTTGCCCTATGCAATTTACGACGAGCGCTTGGTCTGAGAACATAACCTTTCACCTAGTCTATGTTCCGCATTTAACTGAAGAAGCACGACACGTCTGATGAATGTGCGAACTGGGGCTATAAGTGACGTAGGTAGGGCTGACGTTAGAATAAGCACTTCTGCTTCAGTTCCCAGCACTAAAAGGTATAAAGAGACGAGTCCACGGAGTTCTCGGCGGACTACCCCACCCGTCTGTTGGTAGGATGGCAGGCGGGTGTGGGTTTTCCCCAAGAGCTCTTGTTTTTTGTTTTATTAAGATACAATTTAACTTGCCAATATAATTGCTGTATATGCTATTTTGTCTCTAAATTGGTGTTTTCTTATTGAGAATTTAATGCTTATATTACACTTGCAAGGCTGCTTTCTTTTAGGTTTAAACGTGAGTATTCTCTGCATTTTAGATCAAATGTGTTGTGCATTCTGAGAACATTTTCCTTGATTTAAATTATGTTTTTCATAATGCATTTATTAATGTGTCTTTGAGGTTTTCTGAAGTGTCTCTCTTCAGATGATTTCAATGCCTTCTGAGTCCTATTGAGAATTAGATAAAAGTGCCTTCTGTTTGGTAAGACTCTCTATGAATGCGAGGTCACTATATTTTGTATTCTGTATTTTAAATGCCTTTTTCTTGAAGCTGCGCCTTCTAAATAAATCTGTTGAACCTTTTGGCTTGGTTTCCATGGCTCACACATCTGTTTCCTTCATTTTAGTATGAGCGTTCCTGCGCACCCTGCCTCAAGTTAAGCTGCCCTTTTGTCCCTAAATCACTCCCTCAAACAGCTGGCAAGGGTGCCCCCTAGCCCCCCCCAGACCCCTGAAACGCTCCCTCCAACAATATGAGTGCTGTTTCTCAAAGGAGTACTATTTTATGTACTCATTAATGCCTTTGTGTGTCTTACCAACATTTCCAACACATTTATAAGTAAAAGTGCAAAGAAGGCAAAGCCATTTCTGTTTATACAAATTGTATATTATTATTCCATTAATATTCTGATATTATTCCCATTTTTGATGTTTTAGGGTCCAATTGAAAAAAGGAATTTAAGAAGTTGTGAAGTAGTACTACATGAGTACAACTTCACAGATTCATGCGTGCCATTGAGAAAAATCTGCAAAGTGTTTTCTACATGCAAGGCTGAATGAAAGGGAAATTCAAATAATTTAAATAATTTTCAACGCAGGCCATTGACATAGCTATGTTTTTTAAATCAATGTGAGTTAAGCTGAAGCAATCATTATGATACTGGATAGAATGACTACATGTTTACATCAATATGAATGAATACTTTTATTTTATTTTTTTCATTTTCCTTCTAGTTGTACATATTTGTACCATCGTTCACCTGTGGGCTCTCATCACAAACACAAGCATGGCAATTATCACTTTTTTTTAACAAGATGAGGCTTCAGCCTTTAACTTCTTACGCTCTACTCTATTTGCATTTTACTTTCTTTAGATTGCAATACCACTAATTTCCTGAAAAGGAGTCCAATTTAAATAGTGATTTGTGTGTTGCGACGAGCTTAAGAAGCAAGTTATCAAAGTGGCAAATGGGAAGAAGAGGTGCAGAGGTGGTGAACAGTGGCGGTCGGCACAGGTAAGAGCGGTGGTGTGGGAAGGTTGTTGGGTGGAAGTCGACAGACAACGGGATAGGTAATATTAAATAAAGAATGAATAAAACCGCTTCCCTTGCGCTCTCGGCAACGCTTGAGCACAAGGCAAGTGGTTTTAATTATTCTTTTATTTTAAAATTACCTATCCCATCGTCTGTCGACCTTCACCACCCCACCCCACCCCGCCTCACCGCTCTTACCTGTGCCGGCCACCACTGGAGGTGAATTATCAATTTCACTCCTAATTCCCTACTCCAATACCACCATTGCTTACGTCATTGAAGTTCGTGCTGTGCTGAAGATTGCCACAAAATTTGTATGAGGGCATATAGAAATGAGTACCTCAGAAAATGCACCATAACACACATTTAACGGCAGCAAAAGCACCAAAAACATGTATGGGGTGGGGGCTAACTGGCCAGCTGCTGTTCTTCCCACTTGCTATACATGGGATGGCTAGCTGGAAGCATATGGAAGCAGGAAATTATGGGGCTTATTTACAAGCCCCTTGCACTGCCAGTGCATCACGTTGTGTGACACACTGGCGGCACAACCTGCTGCATGATATTTACAAGCACACGTAAAGCCATCCAGCGTGGCTTTACGTGTGCTTGTAAATATCTCCCCTTTTCATGCAACACTTTGCGTGTTAAGGGCGTGACATGGGTGTTGCTGTGGGTGTTCCCTTGCAACACCCATGTCCACTGACGCATTTCCAGATTTACAAGCAATCGTTAACCTGGAAATGCGTCAGAATGCTACGCCACCCCCAGGGGTGGCGTAGCGAGGCGCAACGAGGAGAAATGTTTTCATTTCTCCTCATTTTTTTTCCTCTTTCAATGCGTGCTGCATTCTACAGCACGCATTGGAAGAGGAAATCGCCCCAATTGATTATATTTGTGCAGGAAGGTACCCCTTCCTGCACAAAAACAATCGCCTCACGACGCAGGCATCCTTGCACCATGGTGCAAGGGTGCCTGTGCCAGCGCATTGCAGCAGTTTGTGCGCCAGCACAGGGAAAAGCACAGAGATGCGACATGTTGTAAATATGTTACATCCCTGTGCCTCGAAACTAACTCAGCGCAGCGCTGCAAAATGACTTGCGGCACCTGACCTTCATTTTTTATGTTCACAGGCGTTAGTCCCACATGGATCCGCTTCTCTTAAGCTCTGGAGATTACATGCATCAGCCAAAAGACTGAGATAGGACAAACTGGCAGCTCACCCATCAAAGGAAATAATAACTGACTTACGGTTTTACAAAGTTAGTCCAAACAAGCACTGCCAAAGCCATTAGGTCGGGCTTTAATGTCCAAGGTATGTCAACCTAAGCGTTCACAAATGCTGTTTACATTTTTTGCATGCATAAATGCTGTTTGTCGCATTAGAGTCTGCCTTATTGGCTTTGCCAGTGTTGGGGGGGAAGTAGCATTATTGCATTTGAGGGATAAAGAATAAAATGTGACAGTGTGATGATTGAGTGTTCCCTTCACCTGTAAAATAGGCCCCCATGCTTTGCAATGAATGGAAGCACTTCCTGGAAGGTGGAAAGATATACCGAACAGCCAATAGCATGAGGAGAAAGAGTATTACTTCTTTGGGTGGAGCCAAAGCCTATTCTAAGTATATTTAAAAGACCTGGTAGTAGTAGATCTCACTGACAGCAGCACTGCCATGCCAGATATACAGCTTGTCTGTCAAGCTGTTTCTTCATCCCTGCATTCAGCATGACTATTTAGCATTATTTAAGAAGGGACTGAAAGTGTTACTCAGAAACCTGGATAATAGGTACTCTGTCTGCAAAAGGAACTTGGCCAACAATTTCCCTTCTTATCCAGGGTAGCTTGATAGATCTGCAAAGGACTACTTCAAAGGAGGTAGGGCAGATATTAGAACTAGATATTGGTTCTGTTGTTTACCAGTAATCTTATTACCCAGAGTCGTATAAAGAAGGGGCACAGCCATGTCCACAAGATCGTTTTGAACTGAAAGACGACTTAAGTCTTCCTTCCTCTCCCATATGTCATAAAAACCCCCTCCCTCACCAGGCTTCCTGCTGACTTTGCTGTAAGAAGCTGTTACACACAACCGTATTTCGGTAATTAAAACCATAAATTACAAATCACAATGATTTAAATGGTTCAGAGTTTGAATTTATTTGAATGCTGTTTTTATATTATAATATTCATGTTGCGCATTCACCATGCACTGCTTATGACCTCACATATGAGGTCATTTGAGGTCGGTGTGGCAGATCAAAAAGATCTTGTGGAAGTGGCTGTTTTGAGGCGGGGACACCTCGGAATGTCAGGACTGGGATGAGGAGCAGAGACACATAGGGGCTCACTTGGATGTCAGCGGGAAAGCCTCCGACCACATGTCGGAGGCTTTCTGGCCAACATCCTTGGTTTAAAGTCCAACTGCCTAATTATAATGTAGGTGATCGGAGTTTAAACCAGCCGGCCGGACCGACTGGCTTCCGACGGGTTCAAGAAGCCAGTCGACCAGACGGTGGCCGCACATAGTTCCTCTACGGACGGCTTTTCTGCTGTCTGGATTATGATGTTGGTTTCCGACACGCTTTTCATGTCGGGCTTTCTGACATGAAAAGCCTTTCAGGAAGTGACTTTGGGGGCCCTAGCAGGGCCCCCAAGCCTCCAGTTAGGGGCCTTGCCCCCTGCAAATCCCTGCCACGTGGTGCAGGGATTTACAGGAACTCCCATTTCTCTATGGGAGCTTGTGCTGCGGCCGGTTTCCCACCGATGCACAAGCTCCCGTAGGGGAATGGGAGTTTGCGACCGCACCATGTGTGGTCGCATTGTAATAGGGTGTTTGGAACCGCCGAACTACGGTCAGTCGGTTCCCACACAGAAACGGTGTTGGGCGGACTCAAGTCCGCCCAGCATCATAATTAGGGCCTTACTGGTAGTTATATTTAGTATATGCAGTTAGAATGAAGATGTAAAATTCACACAGAGTTATTACTTTGAATAAAAAAGAGCACTTTGGTAACATCTTATACAAATATATGTACAATAAAAAGAAATTCAGGCAATGGACATCCCACTACTCAAAGCAGCACATCACCACTAAAGAAATTCAGTACCCACACAGAGCACCCACGTTACACACAGTAAATGCAGTTCACAGTCGCAGCCTGATTGCCAATAATGTGCCATTCTGAATTATGTGAACACAGAGGTTTGCTATGCTGCTACCATAAGGAGTACATTAGAAAGCGCTAACAGTAGATCATTTCTATCCATGGGACAATTACAATAAACATACACTACAAATGATGGGAACTGTGGGAAAGATAACAAGATTATAATGCAGTAAAATCGAGTGACTTCGTTTTCAAAGCAACACGTTATGGCATTGACAAATCTGCTTTTCTTCTAGTTTAGCCTTAGAGTTTGCTGGTGTCTTTAAACTTTAAAATCTCTTAACCAAAAATGTTACCACCAGCAGGTCTGCTCTTCTAAATCTGAAGGGGACGACTGATGGTGGGGAGCGGGGGAGGTTGAAATATCCTTGTATTGAACATGGCAGATGGGGGTCTGAGGCATGTGCCAACAGGCACAAAGCACACACAAGGCCAGCCGGCCCACTTTCAGCTTCCAGATCAAAGCAGCACAGTAGACAACTGGAGCTCTGCTCAGCAAGTCAGGGGACACCAAAGTGTGCCACGGATGATGGAAAGTGTCCTGTGCCCATGTCACCGCCAGGGGCATATGCTCCTCCATGTGGGCGGAGAAGCGTCGCCCCACTGCTTTCTCGCAGTGTAGAAGCAGAAACATAAAATGGTATTATAAATACCATTTTATGTTTCTGCTTCTCGCACTGCGAGAAAGCAGACGGGTTTGGTTGGGGGCAGGTGGGTGGGCGGTCCTACTCCAGGGCAGGGGAGGAGTGGCTTGCTCACTGTTGTGGGCGCTGACTGTTTGGTCGGCCCCAGGGCCGACCAAACCAGTCATACGCACTCTCCGTTTTCTCCATGTAGGCTGCATGCAGCCTACATGTAGAAAATGGCATCCCCATAGACGCCTGTGTGGTCAGCGTCCTAGCCAATCACAACGCTGCCATTACAGCATTGTGATTGGCTCAGGGGAGGGAGGCTGCCTGCTTCCTGGCACTCGGAGCACAGACAACACGACACGAGACTGGACTAGAGAGGCGAAGGTAAGTTTTACTTTTTTTTTTTTAAATTAACCCCCCCCCGCGCGCGACCCCATCCACGTGCGACCATGCAAGACATGCCGGCAGCGACTGGTCACACCAAACCAGACGGGTACAGCTGGGGAGAGGGGCACGTAAAGTGAAACCAGGAAGTGAGTGCCTTTGTCAGAATTAAAGCCACTGTTCAACTCACTACCTCTTGTAGCTCCATATTGATCCGGCAGGGCCCTAGCTCAGTCTCTGGTGAGTGAGAAAGAGGTCCTTTGTGTCGGCATTTCTGGACTGCATGAGCTGACTGGTGTCTGCTATCCAGACATGGCCAGCAGCAGCATGGCAGGCTAACAGGGCTTCAGCAGGGCATCAGGTGCAGCAAGGGCATTGAGGTCAGGGACAGTACACAGCCCTGGGTTCAGGAAGGACTACAGCAGCAGTTTCTCAGCAGGTCCATGTTAACAGGAATGAATGTTCTCGGTGCTGGAGGTGGGGATTTAGCGTATACGCTCAGTCCTTGATAGCTGTGATGCAGCCCACTGTGAACAGAGTATAATGTATAACAAGCATTTACAATGCAATAGGTCTCACAATAGCGAGATTTTGAGCTACTGGCATTGTAAAGGGCAATACCTTTTATAATATTAAAAGACATTGTCATTTACAATACCAATAGGTCAAAGTTTAGCAAAGCAAGACCTATTGTATTAGTATGTAGAGCGCGGTGTCCGTGAAGTGGCGCCGCGCTCACCAATAAAGTAAAAGAAACAGAGCGCGGTGTCCCTGAAGCGGCGCCGTGCTCAACATTATACTTTTTAAAAAATGAAACTGAGCATGGTGTCCCTAAAGCGGGCGCCGCGCTCAGCATGCAAAATAAAAGGTGAGAGAACGAGCAGTGTCTCTGAAGCGGACGCCGCGTTCTTCCAAAAAGAAATTATAAAAACAAAAAGCTTTGCCATAGTGCCGTGAGTGCTGTGGGGGTAGGGGGCAGCCGCTTTTAAAGTTGGAGCAAAGCGGTGGGCGCGCTGCAAATACAAAAAAGCAGCCGCCATTATTTGTCCCGATTAGTCAATAAACAAAATAGTGCTCACCCACATATAACGCAGACCGTGTAAGAAGCCAAGTAAAACGTCCAATCGTTATGGGAGGTAACAATTGCAGACAAGGCGGTGCTAAGGAGGAACTAACAAGCCTTCTTACGGATCAGAAGCCAGCATTTATGAAGGACAATGACAAAAGCCAATGACAAATATGGGCGGAGAGTGGGCGGGGCTTCCACTGCATACCCCCAATACAGCATGCCTCGCAGAGCGAGCAGCGCATGAGCGCTGCCCTTAGGCTTGACCTAAAAATGTAGGTGCCAGGGCCCAAGGTATTTTGTAGGAGTCCACTGCCACTGGCACCACCCACAGCTCCTGCCCTGCGTCAGGCTACCAGTGCCAGCATTAGCTTTTTACCACCATAATCTTACAAGTGTGACATTTTGTGTTAGCCCAGGTCAGCTCTATCAGTATGAATGGCCTGAATGGGCTAGCTGTGTCATGTTTTTAAAGTATATTGATATATTTAATGTGCTCTGCTCAAAAAATAGGGTAGACAGTGCCACCATGTGGTAAACTCTGATAAATAAGTGCAGGGCTTTAGAAATAGGTGCCAGTGCTCAGCACCAGCTAACACCAGCACAAATTAAGCACTGGCTCTGAATCAGAGCCAGTTTATCTTCGGAGTTTTAAAAATCCAACCAGTTGTGTTAGAGCTGATTTTCTTTCCGCCAAGAGAATGTTGTGTAGGAGAGGCTTTGACTTGAGTCCAGAGTACCCTGTGAAGTCTGTTGTGTACATGACAGCAAGCAGGTGTGTTCTTCAGGAGCCAGCTATGCCTGAAACCTTTTCTTTCCTCTTCAGACTGACCCTTGGAACAAAAGGAGGAGCAGGGAGGAATAAAAGTCCTGCATAGACTGTCTCTGTTTCTTTGTGAGCAGCAGTCCCCTCAGTCTTACAATTACCATTCATGCAAAAACATTTTTTACAATCATCTAAGGTAACCCTAACAACAGGGTTCTTCCGCCTGCACTCATTCTGATGTTTGGGGTCATTACTGCAAATGAAATCTTCATGCATTCACTGACATCCACGTTCGTTTAAAGAAGAAACCCCAAAGGAGCCCTGTTCATTTGACGTCACTAGATTTAATCTACATGTAAAGGTCATCAGGCGTCATCCCAAGGTGAAGCTACTACAACCCGCAACTTCATAAGTGATGCCCGGGCCTCAGTAAAGGGGTCAGATGGGACCCGCTTGAGAATATGTGGTGGGGAGATCAGGTAGGTATACCAAGGTGCAGGAAGTGTGACCCTACTAAGATGCAGTTTGGGAGGGAGTCCCATAAGATTAGGGACCTCCACACTTGGCCTAAAGGGGGAAAAAGCTGCAGGGCCAGAAAGTGGCGAGGATAGGACGGTTGAACCGATAGGTGGGCGTGCAAACAAAAAACAGTCCAACATAGCATCCCATGTTCTGCAGTACTCCTTTAACAATAATTAGAACGACTTGATTTGTATACAGTGCTTCTTTCACTCGTCTGACACTTTTAGGAGCTGCTACTATCTAATTTAAATGGTAGTAAATGTATCCACTTCAGAAGGCTGATCCCTGCCCGCCTTGCTCGGGTTCAATCTTTTGAACCGCACGTTCCAGTGGCGAGCGTTTAACTTGTTTTAGACAGGTACAAACAGCCACATGCCTTCTTGCTTCTCCTCGGGCTGCTGCCCAGAGGAGCGCAGATTTGCCCCGAGAAGCAGAACTTCCGGGTTCCTGGATGCATTTAGAAGGGATGTCTGCTTGAGCAGGAACCGATCTGCGGCCGGAAGGCATTGCCTGCACGCGGCCAGCGAGCCCAGGCACGCCACAGTGCAAGGGGCACAGCTGAACGCAGACACAAGTTATTGCTATGCATCCGGAGGCTATACTGAAATGAGTCAGGGTTGACAATTTACAGTATGCACGTTTCCGCATGGCTGCTGTAAGCCACCCTAATTAGCAGACTTATTACAGGGGTCGCCAGCTTCTGAATACTGCCGTTAATGCACTGTGCGCACAGCTGGCTCTGGTTCAGGGGCATAGATATCAATGGTGCAGCATTTGCAGTGGCGCCTGGGCCGAGGTGTCTGAGGGGCACACTACATCCCCTCCATAGCTGTTTTTTTAAAACTAAAAGAACATGGGACGCGGGCCTTTTTCCTTGCACGCGGTAGGGCCCAAGGCACCCTTGCTACGCCAATGCTCGGATAGTATTATAACAGAACCGCCATTTTCTGAATGGGACCCGTATAGTAAGATTGCATGGGCCCCGGGATGCACCTACAGCTGTGTATGCACGTGCACGTGTGACGGAAGCTTGCACTGCCCTCGGTCTGCACGGTTGGCACTCTTTTCCTGTTGACTGTACTTTATGTATTCTGTGGAGTTGCAGAGTATACTGCAGGGATGGCCAATATACTTCCAGGACAGAAGGAGCCATGCCACTTTTTCAGAACATCCACATAAAAAAACAAGCATTGGCATAGCCAATAGGTCTCGCCTTTGGGACCTTATAAGTGTTTAGCCATGCAACAGTTGATGTTGTTGCACCAAGGATATTGTGCTGCATAACTAAATACTTATAAGGTCCCAAAAGCGAGACCTATTGGCTATGCCAATGCTTGTTATTGGGTGCCATGGAGCGGACGGTCTGCTTGGGCCGATGTGTTTCAAGATTTTAATGAATTCCAGAGCAACTGCTTTGTCCTTACATTTCAGAAGGAGTGTTTTTAAAGTTCTATTTAGTTCGCCGCGCAGCTTGTAAACAATGATTTTCTGAGGACTCAATACAGTCAAGAAGCGCATGAGTATGAGGTGATGAGGGCAGAAAAATCAGGGGGTTCGGTATGTCGCAGCGCAAGCATCAATGGGGAGGTCCTGTTGGTTTTAAGGGCTTATACCTATAGCTGGGATGATTCTGTGGGAACGATATATACGTCTAATCCGAGTCCTTACCCTTTGCACTGTGACGCAGTTCAGAAAGTCAGATTGTAAATACGTATTCATTTCAGGGCTGGATTAATTGAATCACTTCTAGGGAGATTCGAGGCATTTTCAGTATCATGGAAACTAATGTTATACTAGCGAGGCTTTATGAGTCCAAAGCGACTTGGGCTGACTGGAAAGCATGTGAAATAGCCACATGTGAGATTACTTTAGTGACATCCAGGCGCCTGTTGACCAGTCATTTTACGAGCCCTCCCGCCTCCCCTCCTCACCTGGAGTCGAACTTGCTGCCGTCCGGGAAGGTGCCGTGGTAGTGGTAGCGCACGAAGTCGCCGACTGCGACCTTTCGGGGGCAGACATCAGGCACGGAGCGGCGCTCCACATGCACGTCGTCCAGCTGCACCGGCGGCGCGTCATTGCAGGCCACCAAGCTCATCAGCAGGCAGGCCGTCTGCAACCAGGCCAAAGCCTGCCACCAGCGCCCGGCTGCTGCATGACATGGCCTGGCGCAGAGGAACGAGGACTGGGGGGCTGAGAAGAAAGCAAGCCGGAGGGGAAGGGCAGTGCTGGGGAGATGCTGGGAAGTCGAACAAGAAGGAGAGCAGACCCTGAGCTGTGGAGAAAAGGATCAGAGGGCGGTGGCGTGAAATAAGGGCGCAGAGAAGCGTGGGGAAAGTAAGTAACTGAGAGCTAGGGCACCGAAGAGAAATGAGGCCCGGGAAGCAGAGCTAGGGAGGAAAGAGAAGCTGAATGAGAGACAAGCACAGCCGTCAAAGCAGGATGCTGCAAGCTATAACGCGGCTGCTATTCCAACATGCAGAAAGAGGTGACAGGGAAGCAGAGCAGAATGCCCGTACAAGAGGGTTTCTTTCCCTCGTGGCAAGGAAGAGCTGTGCCGGTGCGCTCTCGCTCTGTCTTTCAAGCAGTTTTGCAAACGTGGAAAACGAAACAAGAAAAAATATTTCCCAGAAGCAGGCTCCATTGATGCTAGCTGTGTACAGAGAAAGAGAGAGATACAGAACACGAATGCCGTATGCTGAATATATGGTGTGGCCAAATGAAAACAAGCGCCACAACAAACAAGCAATGGCCGCGCGGCCGTGAAACTGACACGGCTGCGCAGCCGCGAAAGTGAAAGTAATCGCGAGGAAAGCCATATGGCGCCTGATCGCGCGTGCACGCTCGCGTGAACGCAAGCTGGTCGCCAGCAAACTGCTGTTTGCACTTCCAAAACCCACTTACTAAAACTCTCGCCAGAGCAGCGCATGCGCTGGCTCAGGCAAGACCTAACAAAAGGAGTGCGGGGGAGAGAGGGAGGGGAAGGAAGCGGGATGGTGAAGGAGAGGAGGTAGAGAGGGAAAGAGAAAGGAACACTGCCCAGTGGATAAGGCATCCATCCTCTCCAGGAATCCGTGTTTAACCTTATAGGCACAGGGCCAAATCCCATTGTGTCCACTCGGCCTTTTATCTTTCTCAGGTCGACAAAATGAGTACCTTTGAGCTGCGTAATAACAAACATCTGTTATTTCAGCGCTATGATGCCGTTCAGGGGGAAAGTGCGCTTACAAATACACGTTATGATTTGTGTGTGTGTGTGTGTATCCGCTTGCAATCACTGCTCTTGATAGTGAGGGGAGACTGTACAGCTGCTTTCTGTGGTCTGCCTGTGTGAAAGATTTCTTCTGCCGCTGCCTGTTACATACATGTCTGTGTGGGATGAAAGCCTGAAATGTCCACTGGCTGTGCTGCGCCTGAGCCCCAATCTCTCCAACCAAGTGTGATTCAAACAGTGCTTAATTTGAGCCTGTGGTTTCCGGTGCTCAGCACCTGCACTTTATTGTCAGCACCGGCACTTATGACAGTCTGCCACATGGTGGTGCAGTCTGTCTAATTTAGAAGTGAGAAATACGACAGTCTATTATTTATTCAATATACATTAAAAAAGGACTAATAGCTGCCGCCCAAGCCATTCTTATATTCCTGGGCGCCTGGAATAGTCTGAATTGTCACACTTGTAGGAGTGTGATGGTTAGTAGGTGTGTTGATACTCTCATTGGCAGTGCTGGCAGGGCATTGGGTGGTGCACGCTGCAGTGGCCTCTTGACAAGGACCCTGACACATATTTTTTTACAAATTAGGCACTGGATTCAAGCTGCCCTCCCCTTAATCTCTAAACTAGCTGGAGAAACAGGAATGGGATTTGTGTTGACTCTTTGTGACCCCGGCTGCTGACACACCCTATAAACCTCAGTTCGAGACCAGGCAGGGAACCGTGGAGCACTCGGAGTGAACATAGACCATGGGTACTCACAAACTTTCTCTCGGGGGCCAAATTTACAGTTTACTACTTGTAACTCCCTTTGCGAATAGCGAACAATTGAAAACTTGCATGAAAATGCAAGTTTACCTTTGTGAATCAGGCCCTAAGTATTGATGGTCCAAGGAGGGTCTCGGAAGAACACACGCACTCGGGTTCAATTTTTCAGCTTCTCTTAAGTTCCAAAGAACATGAAAATATTAAGAAAGGAAAACTTTGTAATTTTAAAACATACCCTTTGAAAATGTGAATGTTGTCTCTGCTTGTGGGTGCCTCTGTGGGATCCTCCAATAGCCATAACCACATAATACCAAGGAGCTCCTACAATTGCTCCATGGAAGAAGATGTGGATCCAAATCACTTTATTTAATTGTTTATTTTTTTATTTGAATTGAATTGCACGTAACGTGTCACAAAGAGACTAAGGGCCTTATTTAGACATAAGTTTTCAGGCTAGCACATTTCTGTTGTGGTGGCAGCACATCAGACACGTCAGCTGCCACCGGGCCTCTTAAGTTGAATCAGCCGTCGTTGAGGGTATTTTCCACCTAAAATAATTGCTACATACCAGAGGCGGCGCCTCTGCTAAGGTGGAGGAGGGTTGCCCCACTACTTTAAGGCAGCTCAAACGAAAAATAAAACGATAATAACGAAAAGTTATTATCATTTTGCATCTAATATTGCAGTGTGCAGCCAGTCAGGTTGTTAGGGCAGGGTGGGGCTGGCCTTCCCTGACGTTGAGGTAGGAGAAGGAGTTGTGGCTGCACCTTAAGTGCATATGACGGTTTGGCCGGCCGGCTGAGGCCGGCCAAACCGTCATGCGCACTGTGCATGTTCTCCACAGGCTGTATTATACAGCCTGGGTGGAGAACATGCACAGCCTCCAAGCCCCTGTATGAGCGCCGAACCATGGTGCTCAGGCCAATCACAACGCTGCTGTAAGGCAGCATTGTGATTGGTCAGGTGATTCTGGGAGGCTGTGTTCTTCCTGGTTCCTGCTTGGAGGAGAGACAGCAGCTGGTGACAGCGATGTCGAACCCCGGTAAGTTTTTTTTTTCTTCTTAACTATTTTTTGTTTGCTAATAACTTTGATAAATCTTCATGAAACCTTCACCCCAAAAAAAGTTAATCTCCCTAGACTCATTCCTGGAAAGTTTAGTAGTGATCTGTCAAGCAGTGTCGAGAAAAGGTAGGATCTCAAAACACTATTTCGCACTGCAATTCCCATAAGGATGTTTGAACAGTGCTGCAGCCAAAACAGCTGAACGGAATTACACCAAATTTGTCAGAAAGCTAGATCTTTACCCTGAAAATGTGCTTTTTATGATATGGTGTAAATCCATTCAGTGGTTTTTGAGAAATTAAGGTTTGAAATGTATAGCTATCTGGACAGTTGCATACACAGGAGTCCCGCAGCAGTCTAGTGTGATCTGATTGGCTGAGGAGGCTTTTTTCCCCGTCGGCTGCCTCACTCCCACAACTCCTGCGGAAGATTGTGCTTGATTGGCTAGCTACAACATGAAGATAAATTTTGAGCTGCCATTACAGGACTCGGTCACCGTGTCCTGAAAATGAAAAAACAAATCTAAAGTATAAGGGGGCAGGGTAGTGGTACCCTTACTCCCTGCAACTTCTGGGGGTCCCAGAGGAAAAACCCTGGCTGGTCAAGGCCATGAGGCCAATTGGCCACAAGGGGCTGAATGCAGGGCGTGTCCAGGCGCCGTGGCTAACCCAACGCAACGCACAGCCAAAGGCTGTGCACAGCAGGGTGTTGGCTGCCCATCAGAGAGGTGGAAATGGTAATAACATATTACTTTGCATTTTTAAAACAGCCTAGAAATCCACTGAAAATAAAGACTAGGGTGATGCTATAATAAGGTATGGTAAAAATATCTTACTTTGCATTAAAAAAACGAAGAAATTCATTGAAAAAACAAGGTTTAAAGTGACGTTATAATTAGGTGAAAATGTAAGTTAAAATGTATCGTTTTAAACAAAAAGAAAACACTGAATTCACCCTTTATAGTTAAATGAAGTAACTGTAACTTGTATACTCGCCATGCACTGCTTATGACCTTATATATTACATCACTCGTGATATGTTCTATAAATCATTGATAACATCACTAATAACATCTGAAATCATTGTGCATGGCGACTTCACCTAATTATAACATCACTTTAATCTTTGTTTTTCTCAGTGAATATATATAAATATAGTTATTAAATAATTATATATTTTATAAATGTAATAGTAAACCTAATTATTTAAAATTAAAATGAATTTCAACTTTTGATAAAAAAATTAAAAACATAATTTAACTTAAGTTTGCACATGTGTCACGTTTAACAACATATAAAACATATTAAATAATAAATATGTTGCTGTAGGTTGAATTTTTTCATTATTCTTTAATAAATAGTATTTATAAATGATATGAGTATATTGTACATAATTCATTATTTTATAAACATTTACTTTAATGAGCTGTGTGCTGTAATATTTTATTTGAATAGTTTAAGGATTATAGTAAATCTTTAAATCATTTTACATTTAAATTTTATGTTGAACCTTTAGTAATACATTTTTTAAAAGATGATAAACTTTAATATTTTTCCATACAATTTTTCCACAGGTTGATCTCCTCCACTCCACCCATGAATGGCAAATTACTAGTAGTAAATGTACATTCTTAAATCCTGTTAAAGATTGTCCACAAGGAGCTGGAGACATGTAAATCTACACTTAGGTGCAAATCTACACTTGAAAATGTTGAAAATAAAAAAGTGTATATTTACACATAAGTGTGGGAGTAGATTTACACGTGAGTACATTTATGCATGTTATAGGACCCTATTGTCTTTTACCTGTAGCATACAAATGCAATAGGAGTGCTGTTTCTCAAAGGAGTACTATTTTATGTACTCATTAATGCCTTTGTGTGTCTTACCAACATTTCCAACACATTTATAAGTAAAAGTGCAAAGAAGGCAAAGCCATTTCTGTTTATACAAATTGTATATTATTATTCCATTAATATTCTGATATTATTCCCATTTTTGATGTTTTGGGCTCCAATTCAAAAAAGGAATTTAAGAAGTTGTGAAGTAGTACTACATGAGTACAACTTCACAGATTCATGCGTGCCATTGAGAAAAATCTGCAAAGTGTTTTCTACATGCAAGGCTGAATGAAAGGGAAATTCAAATAATTTAAATAATTTTCAACGCAGGCCATTGACACAGCTATGTTTTTTAAATCAATGTGAGTTAAGCTGAAGCAATCATTATGATACTGGATAGAATGACTACATGTTTACACCAATATGAATGAATACTTTTATTTTATTTTTTTCATTTTCCTTCTAGTTGTACATATTTGTACCATCGTTCACCTGTGGGCTCTCATCACAAACACAAGCATGGCAATTATCACTTTTTTTTAACAAGATGAGGCTTCAGCCTTTAACTTCTTACGCTCTACTCTATTTGCATTTTACTTTCTTTAGATTGCAATACCACTAATTTCCTGAAAAGGAGTCCAATTTAAATAGTGATTTGTGTGTTGCGACGAGCTTAAGAAGCAAGTTATCAAAGTGGCAAATGGGAAGAAGAGGTGCAGAGGTGGTGAACAGTGGCGGTCGGCACAGGTAAGAGCGGTGGTGTGGGGTAGGTTGTTGGGTGGAAGTCGACAGACAACGGGATAGGTAATATTAAATAAAAGAATGAATAAAACCGCTTCCCTTGCGCTCTCGGCAACGCTTGAGCACAAGGCAAGTGGTTTTAATTATTCTTTTATTTTAAAATTACCTATCCCATCGTCTGTCGACCTTCACCACCTCACCCCACCCCACCCCACCCCGCCCCACCGCTCTTACCTGTGCCGGCCACCACTGGAGGTGAATTATCAATTTCACTCCTAATTCCCTACTCCAATACCACCATTGCTTACGTCATTGAAGTTCGTGCTGTGCTGAAGATTGCCACAAAATTTGTATGAGGGCATATAGAAATGAGTACCTCAGAAAATGCACCATAACACACATTTAACGGCAGCAAAAGCACCAAAAACATGTATGGGGTGGGGGCTAACTGGCCAGCTGCTGTTCTACCCACTTGCTATACATGGGATGGCTAGCTGGAAGCATATGGAAGCAGGAAATTATGGGGCTTATTTACAAGCCCCTTGCACTGCCAGTGCATCACGTTGTGTGACACACTGGCGGCACAACCTGCTGCATGATATTTACAAGCACACGTAAAGCCATCCAGCGTGGCTTTACGTGTGCTTGTAAATATCTCCCCTTTTCATGCAACACTTTGCGTGTTAAGGGCGTGACATGGGTGTTGCTGTGGGTGTTCCCTTGCAACACCCATGTCCACTGACGCATTTCCAGATTTACAAGCAATCGTAAACCTGGAAATGCGTCAGAATGCTACGCCACCCCCAGGGGTGGCGCAGCGAGGCGCAACGAGGAGAAATGTTTTCATTTCTCCTCATTTTTTTCCTCTTTCAATGCGTGCTGCATTCTACAGCATGCATTGGAAGAGGAAATCGCCCCAATTGATTATATTTGTGCAGGAAGGTACCCCTTCCTGCACAAAAACAATCGCCTCACGACGCAGGCATCCTTGCACCATGGTGCAAGGGTGCCAGCGCATTGCAGCAGTTTGTGCGCCAGCACAGGGAAAAGCACAGAGATGCGACATGTTGTAAATATGTTACATCTCTGTGCCTCGAAACTAACTCAGCGCAGCGCTGCAAAATGACTTGCGGCACCTGACCTTCATTTTTTATGTTCACAGGCGTTAGTCCCACATGGATCCGCTTCTCTTAAGCTCTGGAGATTACATGCATCAGCCAAAAGACTGAGATAGGACAAACTGGCAGCTCACCCATCAAAGGAAATAATAACTGACTTACGGTTTTACAAAGTTAGTCCAAACAAGCACTGCCAAAGCCATTAGGTCGGGCTTTAATGTCCAAGGTATGTCAACCTAAGCGTTCACAAATGCTGTTTACATTTTTTGCATGCATAAATGCTGTTTGTCGCATTAGAGTCTGCCTTATTGGCTTTGCCAGTGTTGGGGGGGAAGTAGCATTATTGCATTTGAGGGATAAAGAATAAAATGTGACAGTGTGATGATTGAGTGTTCCCTTCACCTGTAAAATAGGCCCCCATGCTTTGCAATGAATGGAAGCACTTCCTGGAAGGTGGAAAGATATACCGAACAGCCAATAGCATGAGGAGAAAGAGTATTACTTCCTTGGGTGGAGCCAAAGCCTATTCTAAGTATATTTAAAAGACCTGGTAGTAGTAGATCTCACTGACAGCAGCACTGCCATGCCAGATATACAGCTCGTCTATCAAGCTGTTTCTTCATCCCTGCATTCAGCATGACTATTTAGCATTATTTAAGAAGGGACTGAGGGTGTTACTCAGAAACCTGGATAATAGGTACTCTGTCTGCAAAAGGAACTTGGCCAACAATTTCCCTTCTTATCCAGGGTAGCTTGATAGATCTGCAAAGGACTACTTCAAAGGAGGTAGGGCAGATATTAGAACTAGATATTGGTTCTGTTGTTTACCAGTAATCTTATTACCCAGAGTCGTATAAAGAAGGGGCACAGCCATGTCCACAAGATCGTTTTGAACTGAAAGACGACTTAAGTCTTCCTTCCTCTCCCATATGTCATAAAAACCCCCTCCCTCACCAGGCTTCCTGCTGACTTTGCTGTAAGAAGCTGTTACACACAACCGTATTTCGGTAATTAAAAACATAAATTACAAATCACAATGATTTAAATGGTTCACAGAGTTTGAATTTATTTGAATGCTGTTTTTATATTATAATATTCATGTTGCGCACTCACCATGCACTGCTTATGACCTCACATATGAGGTCATTTGAGGTCGGTGCGGCAGATCAAAAAGATCTTGTGGAAGTGGCTGTCTTGAGGCGGGGCCACCTCGGAATGTCAGGACTGGGATGAGGAGCAGAGACACATAGGGGCTCACTTGGATGTCAGCGGGAAAGCCTCCGACCACATGTCGGAGGCTTTCTGGCCAACATCCTTGGTTTAAAGTCCAACTGCCTAATTATAATGTAGGTGATCGGAGTTTAAACCAGCCGGCCGGACCGACTGGCTTCCGACGGGTTCAAGAAGCCAGTCGACCAGACGGTGGCCGCACATAGTTCCCTACGGACGGCTTTTCTGCTGTCTGGATTATGATGTTGGTTTCCGACACGCTTTTCATGTCGGGCTTTCTGACATGAAAAGCCTTTCAGGAAGTGACTTTGGGGGCCCCTAGCAGGGCCCCCAAGCCTCCAGTTAGGGGCCTTGCCCCCCTGCAAATCCCTGCCACGTGGTGCAGGGATTTACAGGAACTCCCATTTCTCTATGGGAGCTTGTGCTGCGGCCGGTTTCCCACCGATGCACAAGCTCCCGTAGGGGAATGGGAGTTTGCGACCGCACCATGTGTGGTCGCATTGTAATAGGGTGTTTGGAACCGCCGAACTACGGTCAGTCGGTTCCCACACAGAAACGGTGTTGGGCGGACCTATTTATCTGGCAGGTGTCAGGCAGTGGCCCTTCCCCCTTTCCAGTCAGCCTTTACTAATATCTGTCATGGAGTTCCACAAGGATTCGCCATCAGCCCAATTTTATTTAACATCTACTTGAGCCCACTGATTAACATCATTCGGGCTCATAATGTAAAATTGGTGAATTATGCTGATGATACCCAGATTATTATTTCTCTTGATGAAACGTCACCCAACGCCCTGGAGGATTTTCATGCATGTATGCATGACACTGCGCAGTGGCTACGGAATAACTCCTTGCAATTCAATTCGGATAAAACCGAAATTGTACACTGCGCAGTTGGGAAGGTCCACCGGCCTCTTCCTCACAACTTTTGGCCCCTTGGCTCATCTACCACTTTG
This sequence comes from Calotriton arnoldi, assembly GCA_963921515.1. NCBI lineage: Eukaryota > Metazoa > Chordata > Amphibia > Caudata > Salamandridae > Calotriton > Calotriton arnoldi. The sequence continues at coordinate 4,155,910 of CAWUFW010000435.1, read as the reverse complement.
GCGCCATCTAAGACGGTGCGAAATTTGGGTGTTATGTTCAATGCCAACCTATCTCTGGAGACGCAAGTGAACAAGTTGGTGGGGTGCTGTTTTGGCCTCATTAGGGCTCTGAGAAAGTTTCTTCCGTTGCTCCCAATTTCGGCCAGAGCCTTGGTTGTTCAAGGCGCCATCCTAAGTAGACTCGACTATTGTAATGCTTTGCTGCTGGAGTCCCCAAAGTATTTGATACAGAGACTGCAGCGTGTCCAGAACACTGCTGCGAAACTGGCCTTGTCTAGACCTCGAAGTTCTTCTGCTTCAATGTGCCTATCGGAGCTACATTGGCTCCCTGTGCAGCAAAGAATCTATTTTAAATCCCTTTGTATGGGGTTTAGGGCATTACATGGACTCGGTCCTAGACCGTTGCAGAAGAAATTGGTCTGGTATATTCCTACCCGGACCCTTCGTTCCTCTTCTGCTTACCTGGCAAAGATACCCAGGTTCAATAAGGTCAGATCGGGAGGAAGATCTTTTAGTGTTGCTGCTGCAAAGCTCTGGAACACACTCCCAACTGAAATCAGACAATGCAGTACCTTGTCTTTGTTTAGAAAAAGGATCAAAACGTGGCTGTTCCCCAGATAATGTTCCTGTCTTTCTTTTGAGCAATGTTTTTCTTTAGGTTCTGTCCTTTCTTGCCTGACGTTGGTTTGTATACATGTACTTTTAGCGCCAGGGTACCCGTAGGGTGTTTGTTGCGCTTTATAAATACCATATACAATACAATACAATACAATACTCAAGTCCGCCCAGCATCATAATTAGGGCCTTACTGGTAGTTATATTTAGTATATGCAGTTAGAATGAAGATGTAAAATTCACACAGAGTTATTACTTTGAATAAAAAAGAACACTTTAGTAACATCTTATACAAATATATGTACAATAAAAAGAAATTCAGGCAATGGACATCCCACTACTCAAAGCAGCACATCACCACTAAAGAAATTCAGTACCCACACAGAGCACCCACGTTACACACAGTAAATGCAGTTCACAGTCGCAGCCTGATTGCCAATAATGTGCCATTCTGAATTATGTGAACACAGAGGTTTGCTATGCTGCTACCATAAGGAGTACATTAGAAAGCGCTAACAGTAGATCATTTCTATCCATGGGACAATTACAATAAACATACACTACAAATGATGGGAACTGTGGGAAAGATAACAAGATTATAATGCAGTAAAATCGAGTGACTTCGTTTTCAAAGCAACACGTTATGGCATTGACAAATCTGCTTTTCTTCTAGTTTAGCCTTAGAGTTTGCTGGTGTCTTTAAACTTTAAAATCTCTTAACCAAAAATGTTACCACCAGCAGGTCTGCTCTTCTAAATCTGAAGGGGACGACTGATGGTGGGGAGCGGGGGAGGTTGAAAAATCCTTTGTATTGAACATGGCAGATGGGGGTCTGAGGCATGTGCCAAACAGGTACAAAGCACACACAAGCCCAGCCGGCCCACTTTCAGCTTCCAGATCAAAGCAGCACAGTAGACAACTGGAGCTCTGCTCAGCAAGTCAGGGGACACCAAAGTGTGCCACGGAAGATGGAAAGTGTCCTGTGCCCATGTCACTGCCAGGGGCATATGCTCCTCCATGTGGGCGGAGAAGCGTCGCCCCACTGCTTTCTCGCAGTGTAGAAGCAGAAACATAAAATGGTATTATAAATACCATTTTATGTTTCTGCTTCTCGCACTGCGAGAAGCAGACGGGTTTGGTTGGGGGCAGGTGGGTGGGCGGTCCTACTCCAGGGCAGGGAGGAGTGGCTTGCTCACTGTTGTGGGCGCTGACTGTTTGGTCGGCCCCAGGGCCGACCAAACCAGTCATACGCACTCTCCGTTTTCTCCATGTAGGCTGCATGCAGCCTACATGTAGAAAATGGCATCCCCATAGACGCCTGTGTGGTCAGCGTCCTAGCCAATCACAACGCTGCCATTACAGCATTGTGATTGGCTCAGGGGAGGGAGGCTGCCTGCTTCCTGGCACTCGGAGCACAGACAACACAACACGAGACTGGACTGGAAAGGCGAAGGTAAGTTTTACCTTTTTTTTTTAAATTAAACCCCCCCGCGCGACCCCATCCACGTGCGACCATGCGAGACATGCCGGCAGCGACTGGTCACACCAAACCAGACGGGTACAGCTGGGGAGAGGGGCACGTAAAGTGAAACCAGGAAGTGAGTGCCTTTGTCAGAATTAAAGCCACTGTTCAACTCACTACCTCTTGTAGCTCCATATTGATCCGGCAGGGCCCTAGCTCAGTCTCTGGTGAGTGAGATAGAGGTCCTTTGTGTCTGCATTTCTGGACTGCTTGAGCTGACTGGTGTCTGCTATCCAGACATGGCCAGCAGCAGCATGGCAGGCTAACAGGGCTTCAGCAGGGCATCAGGTGCAGCAAGTGCATTGAGGTCAGGGACAGTACACAGCCCTGGGTTCAGGAAGGACTACAGCAGCAGTTTCTCAGCAGGTCCATGTTAACAGGAATTAATGTTCTCGGTGCTGGAGGTGGGGATTTAGCGTATACGCTCAGTCCTTGATAGCTGTGATGCAGCCCACTGTGAACAGAGTATAATGTATAACAAGCATTTACAATGCAATAGGTCTCACAATAGCGAGATTTTGAGCTACTGGCATTGTAAATGGCAATACCTTTTATAATATTAAAAGACATTGTCATTTACAATACCAATAGGTCAAAGTTTAGCAAAAGCAAGACCTATTGTATTGTATGTAGAGCGCGGTGTCCGTGAAGCGGGCGCCGCGCTCACCAATAAAGTAAAAAAAAGAAACAGAGCGCGGTGTCCCTGAAGCGGCGCCGTGCTCAACATTATACTTTTTAAAAAAATGAAACTGAGCATGGTGTCCCTAAAGCGGGCGCTGCGCTCAGCATGCAAAATAAAAAATAAAAGGTGAGAGAACGAGCAGTGTCTCTGAAGCGGACGCCGCGTTCTTCCAAAAAGAAATTATAAAAACAAAAAGCTTTGCCATAGTGCCGTGAGTGCTGTGGGGGTAGGGGGCAGCCGCTTTTAAAGTTGGAGCAAAGCGGTGGGCGCGCTGCAAATACAAAAAAGCAGCCGCCATTATTTGTCCCGATTAGTCAATAAACAAAATAGTGCTCACCCATATATAACGCAGACCGTGTAAGAAGCCAAGTAAAACGTCCAATCGTTATGGGAGGTAACAATTGCAGACAAGGCGGTGCTAAGGAGGAACTAACAAGCCTTCTTACGGATCAGAAGCCAGCATTTATGAAGGACAATGACAAAAGCCAATGACAAATATGGGCGGAGAGTGGGCGGGGCTTCCACTGCATACCCCCAATACAGCATGCCTCGCAGAGCGAGCAGCGCATGAGCGCTGCCCTTAGGCTTGACCTAAAAATGTAGGTGCCAGGGCCCAAGGTATTTTGTAGGAGTCCACTGCCACTGGCACCACCCACAGCTCCTGCCCTGCGTCAGGCTACCAGTGCCAGCATTAGCTTTTTAACCACCATAATCTTACAAGTGTGACATTTTGTGTTAGCCCAGGTCAGCTCTATCAGTATGAATGGCCTGAATGGGCTAGCTGTGTCATGTTTTTAAAGTATATTGATATATTTAATGTGCTCTGCTCAAAAAATAGGGTAGACAGTGCCACCATGTGGTAAATTCTGATAAATAAGTGCAGGTCTTTAGAAATAGGTGCCAGTGCTCAGCACCAGCTAACACCAGCACAAATTAAGCACTGGCTGTGAATCAGAGCCAGTTTATCTTCGGAGTTTTAAAAATCCAGCCAGTTGTGTTAGAGCTGATTTTCTTTCCGCCAAGAGAATGTTGCGTAGGAGAGGCTTTGACTTGAGTCCAGAGTACCCTGTGAAGTCTGTTGTGTACATGACAGCAAGCAGGTGTGTTCTTCAGGAGCCAGCTATGCCTGAAACCTTTTCTTTCCTCTTCAGACTGACCCTTGGAACAAAAGGAGGAGCAGGGAGGAATAAAAGTCGTGCATAGACTGTCTCTGTTTCTTTGTGAGCAGCAGTCCCCCTCAGTCTTACAATTACCATTCATGCAAAAACATTTTTACAATCATCTAAGGTAACCCTAACAACAGGGTTCTTCCGCCTGCACTCATTCTGATGTTTGGGGTCATTACTGCAAATGAAATCTTCATGCATTCACTGACATCCACGTTCGTTTAAAAAAGAAACCCCAAAGGAGCCCTGTTCATTTGACGTCACTAGATTTAATCTACATGTAAAGGTCATCAGGCGTCATCCCAAGGTGAAGCTACTACAACCCGCAACTTCATAAGTGATGCCCGGGCCTCAGTAAAGGGGTCAGATGGGACCCGCTTGAGAATATGTGGTGGGGAGATCAGGTAGGTATACCAAGGTGCAGGAAGTGTGACCCTACTAAGATGCAGTTTGGGAGGGAGTCCCATAAGATTAGGGACCTCCACACTTGGCCTAAAGGGGGAAAAAGCTGCAGGGCCAGAAAGTGGCGAGGATAGGACGGTTGAACCGATAGGTGGGCGTGCAAACAAAAAACAGTCCAACATAGCATCCCATGTTCTGCAGTACTCCTTTAACAATAATTAGAACGACTTGATTTTTATATAGTGCTTCTTTCACTCGTCTGACACTTTTAGGAGCTGCTACTATCTAATTTAAATGGTAGTAAATGTATCCACTTCAGAAGGCTGATCCCTGCCCGCCTTGCTCGGGTTCAATCTTTTGAACCGCACGTTCCAGTGGCGAGCGTTTAACTCGTTTTAGACAGGTACAAACAGTCACATGAGGCGCGCCGCCATCTTCTTGCTTCTCCTCGGGCTGCTGCCCAGAGGAGCGCAGATTTGCCCCGAGAAGCAGAACTTCCGGGTTCCTGGATGCATTTAGAAGGGATGTCTGCTTGAGCAGGAACCGATCTGCGGCCGGAAGGCATTGCCTGCACGCGGCCAGCGAGCCCAGGCACGCCACAGTGCAAGGGGCACAGCTGAACGCAGACACAAGTTATTACTATGCATCCGGAGGCTATACTGAAATGAGTCAGGGTTGACAATTTACAGTATGCACGTTTCCGCATGGCTGCTGTAAGCCACCCTAATTAGCAGACTTATTACAGGGGTCGCCAGCTTCTGAATACTGCCGTTAATGCACTGTGCGCACAGCTGGCTCTGGTTCAGGGGCATAGATATCAATGGTGCAGCATTTGCAGTGGCGCCTGGGCCGAGGTGTCTGAGGGGCACACTACATCCCCTCCATAGCTGTTTTTTTAAAACTAAAAGAACATGGGACGCGGGCCTTTTTCCTTGCACGCGGTAGGGCCCAAGGCACCCTTGCTACGCCAATGCTCGGATAGTATTAGAACAGAACCGCCATTTTGTGAATGGGACCCGTATAGTAAGATTGCATGGGCCCCAGGATTGCTGCACCTACAGCTGTGTATGCACGTGCACGTGTGACGGAAGCTTGCACTGCCCTCGGTCTGCACGGTTGGCACTCATTTCCTGTTGACTGTACTTTATGTATTCTGTGGAGTTGCAGAGTATACTGTACACTGCAGGGATGGCCAATATAGTTCCAGGACGGAAGGAGCCATGCCACTTTTTCAGAACATCCACATAAAAAAACACAAAAGGAGTGCTGGGGGAGAGAGGGAGGGGAAGGAAGCGGGATGGTGAAGGAGGGGAGGTAGAGAGGGAAAGAGAAAGGAACACTGCCCAGTGGATAAGGCATCCATCCCCTCCAAGAATCCGTGTTTAACATTATAGGCACAGGGCCAAATCCCGTTGTGTCCACTCGGCCTTTCATCTTTCTCAGGTCGACAAAATGAGTACCTTTGAGCTGAGTAATAACAAACATCTGTTATTTCAGCGCCATGATGCCGTTCAGGGGGAAAGTGCGCTTACAAATACACGTTATGTTTTGTGTGTGTGTGTTTATCCGCTTGCAATCACTGCTCTTGACAGAGACTGTACAGCTGCTTTCTGTGGTCTGCCTGTGTGAAAGATTTCTTCTGCCGCTGCCTGTTACATACATGTCTGCGTGGGATGAAAGCCTGAAATGTCCACTGGCTGTGCTGCGCCTGAGCCCCAATCTCTCCAACCAAGTGTGATTCAAACAGTGCTTAATTTGAGCCTGTGGTTTCCGGTGCTCAGCACCTGCACTCTATTGTCAGCACCGGCACTTATGACAGTCTGCCACATGGTGGTGCTGTCTGTCTAATTTAGAAGTGAGAACTACGACAGTCTATTATTTATTCAATATGCATTAAAAAAGGACTAATAGCAGCCGCCCAAGCCATTCTTATAGTACTGGGCGCCTGGAATAGTCTGAATTGTCACACTTGTAGGAGTGTGATGGTTAGTAGGTGTGTTGATACTCTCATTGGCAGTGCTGGCAGGGCATTGGGTGGTGCACGCTGCAGTGGCCTCTTGACAAGGACCCTGGCACTTATTTTTTAACAAATTAGGCACTGGATTCAAGCTGCCCTCCCCTTAATCTCTAAACTAGCTGGAGAAACAGGAATGGGATTTGTTTTGACTCTTTGTGACCCTGGCTGCTGACACGCCCTTTCAACCTCAGTCCGAGACCAGGAAGGGAACCGTGGAGCACTCGGAGTGAACAAAGACCAATCCTCAACAGACAAACAGATATGAAAGGAATCTACTTTCTCAAACTCTCTAAGAAAACATGGACCAAATGAGAAATTCAGGAGACGTGGAGGAAGGAGGACAGGGATGTAGCTATCAACAGAGCAGCAGGTGCAGTGACACTGGAAGGCTGGGTTGAGGGTCAAGGGTGCATTGCACCCCATTTATAGCTTTTGTTTTGACTACCAGGCCAGAGAATGGAGCATCCATTTCGCTTTCTTGCTTTAGAGTCCATGCAGTGGCGGCTCGCAGAGGGAGTGTTGCGGAGCGGTGGGGCGGGGGAGGGGATGGGTGGGGGGGAGTGGAGTCGGACATACGACGGGCAGGAGTAAGGGAAGTAAATAAATAAATAAAACTATTTACCTTGCGCTTGCTGTGTCGCCAACGCGGCGATGCAGCGAGCGCAAGGTAAATAGTTTTATTTATTTACTTACCTTACTCCTGCCCGTCGTATGTCCGACTCCACTACCCCCACCCAGCCCCTCCCCGCCCCGCCACCCCGCAGCACTCCTCTGCGAGCCGCCACTGAGTCCATGGTTCCCTTGCTAAGTAACTGAAACTAGGATGACAAATTAAATCGCTGTAGAAAAAAAGATGGAGAGCAGGTGAGATATGATGGAGGAAGAGTGACATCAGTGATGAAGAGTATGGAGGTAGATCGATAAAGCCAGTAAACTTGACGAGCAGCTGTAATTGAACATGGTAGCTGGGACGGAAGACAAAGGAGAGCATATTAATGACAGTGAAAAAGCAGGTGAAACAAAACAGGAGGAGTGATATTGAGAAAATCTGGGGAACATCTGAGATGTAGCAAGTGGAGCAGGGGTCTCCAACCTTTTCTATAATAAGAGCTACTTGTATCCAATGAAAATCATCCCAAGCCACTATTATTAGTGTTGCAACAGTGACCATTTCAAACAAGATTGCATTAGTGGCCACCATATGGAAGATTATGAGCTGGGATCACTTCAGTTCATCGGGCAGGGTTGCCAACAGTACTGTAAACAAGCATTGGTTTTGCTTATGTGATTTATAATAATGTTTTACAAACAGTGCCTTGAAACTTATTTAACTGGCACACGTTTAAATATATAAAATGTATTAATAAACAAATAATGGCCTGATGAGGGTGCAGGCAACACGAGCTGGGGAGGGCAAGAAGCGTTGATGTGGCAGGAGCGGTGACCGGGTATGAGCAGGAACGGCGACGGTGCAAGAGCAGTGACGGGGAAGAAGCAGTGACGGGGCAGGAGCAGTGGTGGGGCAGGGGCAGTGCCCGGGCAGAAGAAGTGACGGGCCAAAGCGGTGATCGGGCATGAGCAGGATCGGTGACCGGGCATCAGCAGTGACCGGGTACTATGGCACTGCCTCGCTCATAGTCTGAGGAGGAGAGATGTACCTCTTTCAAGCTAAGTAAATTCAGTGAAATCATGGAGATTCCAGGGGCTGTTTTAGGACACTGTCATCAAAGCTGCTTTCGGTTTCCTCAGTCTGCCCTGCCAACTACTCATGCTTATTGCTTTAGGTCAGAGAAGCCCGTGAATGCATGAGCTGCAGCCCCGACACAAACGAACAAATGAACCAGTGGAACCTACTGACCACAATAAAGAAGCTGCAAAACACAACCACAGGGTATTGCTTTTGCTTCCACACCAGCCTGTATCACATGGGGATCGTTTAATGATTTCTGCCTTTTGTGTGATACTTCATAGCCTGGTGGGATCAGCCCAAGCAATGACAGATCGCTGGACCAAGATTTCAGAGCGGTTAAATAGCACTGTGCCAGTGTGGCCAGAATCTCGTGGGTCTTGAGCTGCAGCACCTCGGGTTGTAAAACAGGTGAATGCAAGCACACATCCAAAGTGCCATGAACCTTAGAAGGGTACCTGTAGCACCATACAAATATCCTTTCATCTAGTCATTCATTACCCGTGCTGGCCACAAAAGAAAACAAATTTACTGGAGATGGCGAAAGTACAAACCCTCGCAAGAGAAAGACTCAAAAAGCAGCACACGCAATAGTACGCCCTTGGGATTTTAGAAGAGAACAGGTAAGCAAAGCAAGTGTAGTCCATGCAGACCCACATTCTGGGTCCACAAGGGGCTCAGAGGCTGGCTCCCACCCCAGACTCTCTCAAGTAAATTACCCAATGCAGCCTAGGCAGTCTGTCCCTATTCAACAAAGGCATGCTTGAAATCAAACTCACCCTTCTTCCCGCTCCCATGCCAGCAGCTGCCTCTACCTGCACAGGAGCCCTCCTCCCCCCCCCCCGCCTACTGTGCAAGGCGCTAAGGCCGAAGCAGCTCCCAGAGACCAGGCATTGGAAAGCAGAGACATAGAAATAGGATTAAAATGACTACTATTGGAACGCTGTGAGATGACTGCCACCGTAACCTGGTGACCACCTCAGAGTTGTAATACCAATTTAGAGCGCTTAAATACTCTTCAGAAATCTATTTTAAAATACGAGACTAGCATTAGGATCTAGTTTCCATCAATATTTACCTGCAGCAAGGTAAAAAACCCACAGTTTATAAGAGTAACAACTTTACCTTGCGTGACTGGTGTAGTACCTTGCATTAAATAAACATGGGATTGCCAGTTTTTGCTTTTACCTGAGCGGTGCGGGCTATAATTGGACCACATTTTCTAATGTTCTGAGAGGCGGTCATATTAAAGTCAGGCTGTTTGTGGGAGCATGAAGCTAATAACTATAACGAGCCAAAATATAGAAGCAAGGCAACAGATAGAAACAGATAGAGGACTATACAATATACATTAGCAGAGCCATGCACTAGGCAGAAAGTAAACAAGTGCTGTGCATGGAAAACTTTAAAAAAATAGTTCCACAACAGAGAATGGAAACAGTACTTCTGAGATAGGAAGCTGATAAGAGAAGCACTGGAGAAACAACACAGCAACAAGCATTGGTAAATGCAGGAAACAGTGTGCTACAGCCAATGGAAATGGAGGAAAAGTAAGTGGCAAGCACAGGAACCAATAAAAAGCAAGGAAAGTATGGAGGCGGGATGTAAGCCCCTTTTAAGTTTTATATTAAATGCAATAGATTTCACAAGCAAAGCACAAGCGCTGTGGAGGCGAAACCTAAAAAGGCTTTATCAATGTGGAATGCCTCTACGTGGGTAATACATAATAGTCATACGTGCATGCAGTGACCCTGACTGACAGGTAGTAACAATAGTAATGTCTCCCCTAAGCAGTGTGATTTATCCCTTAGATATCAACTTTAAGTATATTTTGAAAATTCAAACATTTCCCTCCAAACATCAGTTTGTAAGCTCTGAAAATACACATAAATACGACTTGAATACACAGTTTTCAATTTTGCTGCCCATATATTACTACAACCAAGCAAAGGCTTCCTATTCATTAGGCTGGGTTGCACAGAGGAGAGCTACTTCTAGGTAGCTGAAGGGTTACCGACAGCTCATGAGCTACGCGTTGGAGAAGTCTGAAGTAGTGAATAAGAGAGGAAATGGAAAGTAAATAGCTGCTCTGCTTCATTTACTGAAGAGGTGTGGCGCAGCTGCCAGGGCGACTGACTCCCGAACTCGGGGGCTCACGGTTCGATCGCCGGTGGCAGGTTAGCCCAGCACCATGTGACTCTGGGCAATAGCTCGCTTAATATTCCCGACGGCCCCCAGTGCCTTGACACCCTCGGGTAATTGTTTGCGCTTTACAAATACTGGTATTTATTTATTATTTACATCACTCTCCCTCATTTGCTGTTCACCCTGCATCCCTCACTGGCAGGGCTTTAAGTGGACCAGGTCCCTCTGGGTCTCAGACTCAGTAGAGATTAAAAATGGACATTGAAACGGGTCCCTACTGGGACATACATTCATGCCCCTAACTGCAATGGCAAAAAAAACACTTATCTATTTTTGAACAATGAATGTAAAAAACGTTTAGGTAGTCCATGTCAGCGATTTGGTTTCTGTTTATATTTCACATGTTTGACTTAATCTTGCATCCCCTAAGAGTGTTAGCTGATTCCAGAATATTCAGTATAATACTCTTCTATAGTGCATGCTTTGAACTGAGTCACAGCCATGTGTTTATAACAGACCATGACTGAGCGCTTTGGAATCGTGGCTGAAGTCTGTGTAAGTTTCTCACAGTTTCTCACAGTGGGTCAGAAAGGTCTTCAGAATAGATGATCAACCAGTCCTTGGCCTCTCTGCAGAACGCACAGAGCAATGGTGATGCATTCCAGTTGTAATTGAAATTCTATGTAAATGTGTGTGAAGGAGGTACACATTTGTCAAATATTGGCAAGGCGAAAGCAAAAGAAAATAAAGTGCTTACATGTAAGTGCAGTGTATGTTTGGGACAGTGAAGTGAAGGCGATGTGAGGAAGTGCATGAGGAGACAGTGAAAAGAAGGTGCTGAAGAGTAAAAATGAAGTGTGCGATATGGAGATGGAGGAAATGTGGAGAGCAAAAGAGCATAGGTGTCTGGCATACAGTGAATATAACAGGAGTGATTGAGGCACTCCGTTGACCACTACCCCGTCCACAGGCCTGAGTAATAATGAATTCACAGTCTCACAATTTCAGAATTGAAAAATAATTTATTGTAGACAGCTAACAACCATTGACAAAGCCAATTCTACTGGCTGTTTTTTAGTGTATGTCAGTTGAGGTGTTATATTTCTTGATGTAATAACAGAAAGCTCAATAAGGAACCAAAATACTGGTCAGTTGGCACATTATGGGAGTTACGGAAATGTAGTTTACATGTTTGAGCCAACCACATAATTACATAGGCCACGCCCCATTAGAAACTCCCTCCACTTCTTTCACCCCACTTAAAGGCCTGCTCACTGGCAACACTCCCTCCCTCACTGGTCACCCCACTATTCAAGGAACACCTGACCTCATCCACAGATCACTCTCCTTCATTCACTCATCACGCTGCTTCATTAAGTAATAACCTTTCATCGTTCACAGGTCACCCTCCTCATCGACTGGCCACCATGCCTCATTCACTGGTCAAATTACCTAATTTGTGTGTCATCTGACCTCATTCACTGTTCATGCAGACTCAGTAACTGATCACTTTATATCAGACATTGGTCACCTTGCCTCTCTGGTCACCCTCCTGCATTCACGGATCACCTGACCGCATTCATTGATCACTCTCCCTCATTTACATGTCACTCTGCCTCATTCAGTGATCACTCTCTCTCTATAATTCACGGCAGGGCTTTAAGTGGGATGAAAAAACTGGGGGGTCTCTCAAAGGGGCGTGGCCGATGCAGTTAAGAGCGTGGCTTAAAACGCCTAAGCTAAAAATCTGTGCTTAGTTTAGTGTGACGCCTGACTGGCATTTTGCTGCTTCTGTGATTGAATCCAGATATATAATACAATAAGTAAGGGTACCTACAACGAGCTAGAGGAGTCTCTTTGAGGTTATCTCAAAGGCAGTGAAGGGTGGTACTTCTGCAGAGTTAAGATTTTTTTTTCACCCCGAGGATGAGGGCAAAAATGGAGAGCCCAATAGAGACCTGTTTCGGCACCTGCTTTTTAGAACAGCCGGTGCTGAGCACCGGCAAGGCCTGGCCCACTTAAAGCCCTGATTCATGGGATACTATACTGTAGTATCCTCTGGTCATGTTAATATGTTCCCTCTCATCCTGTACCTAGCTGCTCAGCCAGTGTGAGCGTTCCGCGTAGAATGTTAGTGTGAGTGGAATGCTTGGGTGCCTGTGTGTGTGTGAGACAGTTGGGAAGATGGGCTGAGCAGCTAGGAGGCTGCTCCTGGTGGGGCTTGTTCTGGCTTGTTGTAACTACTGAATAAACTACATCAACTACAACTCGGCTAAGTCTACTTTGTCTGCTGTACACGTGAGCCAGACCACTACATATTTATGGCGACGATCTGGAGCTAAGAACCCATCGCATTCACAAAGGAAGAGCAACAAGTTGAAAGAAACTCAAGGTAAAGAAACCAAGAAAGCAAGAAACATGTCAAGCACGCCTCGCAGCCCCACCAGTGTCCACTACACCAGACATCCCAGCCCAGGCGTGCTGTGTCTTCATCTCGACATCTACAACACCAGTAAATACGGTTACAAGCCTGCTTACACCTTGGAGAAGAAGCTATGCCACAACAAATGTCTGCAGTACCTCAAAAACGTCTACCGTACCACAAGCAACGTATTTTGTGCAACAAGGAATAAGGTAATCTGTGGCTCCCTGTGTTTCTGCCTCCAGTGCGGAGTTAAGTGATTCTGTTGGATGAAAGAATCTTTTATTCAAGTTTTTCATTTGTGACTGAGCGTTTGTTCAAGACTTTTCAATGCGTGGTTTGGATGGTTTTCCAAATCATGGTTCCTACGTGTCTGCGCAGGATTTGTAGAGCCATATACCTTGAACTATGACATTTTTTTAAAGTCAGTCAACTTAACGTGACTCTCCAGTTGTAGGCGCTAGAGGGGAGGTGCTGTCTTTATGTCTTTAGTGCTCTGAAGTGATCCCGACATATTGGGCTTTGCACATAAATTGACCCGTGGTATGCGCAAGATCAATGTCAGTTTGGGACATCTATGGGGGTAAGTCTGCTTTATTTAATTTAATGTGGATGCTGGCTGCCCCCTGGATCTTTTACTGTTCAACCGCTAACTGGAGTTTTGAAAATTAAGGCGCACGCTGTTCCATAGCCGCGCGCAGTTTCCAGCCTGCGTCGAGTCTTACCTGCATTCCTGTATGGATTATGTTGTAGTTCCTCCTTGTTCCGTGCATTCTATTGCCTCTAAATGCCGCATGCACAGACGTACCGGGAGCCACCCGGCGGGACATCTGCAACGTGACACCATTTTGTGTTTGGAGACATCACTTGGTTTTCTTTGCCAACCACGTTTTAAAAAGGTTTCTCAAATGGAGCAGCTGTTGAATCCCTCATGACGTTTTTGTTGCCAGGCGGTACACTATGCTGCCTCTTAACGCTTGGCAGCAGGAGCGTGCCTGGAGCCACCCGGCGTGCGTTACATGAGCGTGCCGCCATTTTGGAGTTGGAAGATGCAGGCATACTGTATTGCCTGTTAACGTTCGAGGTGTGTGTATTCCTGCCAACCACTTTGTTCATCTTAATAAAGTTGATCGCGAGTTGAAGGTCTCCAGCGGCGCCTCGCTCAACATGAGCACTGCCAAAAGTCTCGACGAGTTGGTCGCTTTGCCGCCCAGATGGATTTTGCTGCCTCGCTCAACATGGATTTCGCTGTACTGAAAAAAAAAAAGTATCGACGAGTTGGTCGCTTTGCCCTCCACATGGAGTAGGTGCATCTGCTGTCACAACACCTTCGTTTTTTTTTCCGTATCTGCTGCCTAGAACTTCCTTTCCTCGGAATGCCAGCGTTCTCCCGTCTTCAGTGCGCATTGTATCTGCTTTAAAGAACTTTATTTTGGTTGCAAGTTTTCCGTCATGTTTCGACTTCCAGTGACATTTGTAGTAGTATTAAGCTTACTGTGATGATTTGTATGTTTTGACTCTAGTTGCAGTTTTTCAAATTTAAAAAAAGTATTTGTGTATCTCGTTTGACAAGTCATATGCTCTGTCTTATACCATAACAAGTCATGTACTTTGATAGAAATGTCACAGTTTGCTGCTTGCATTTTTCAGATGTAGTATCCCTGCCTAGGGGATGGGAGTGGGTCCTAGTCCCATGTCTCTTTTTCACGCATCTTCTACTTTCTGATGTTTTATCCTTGTCATTGGAATGGGAGTGGGTCCTAGTCCCATGTCTCTTTTTCACGTTTGTTTTCTTTACAGATGTGGTATCCCTACCAAGGGGATGGGAGTGGGTCTTAGTCCCATGTCTCAGGTTCACGCATTTTCTTATGTTTTATCCCTGTCCTTGGGATGGGAGTGGGTTCTAGTCCCATTTCTCTTCTTTACGGATTCGTTACTTTTGGTATGGGTGTTAGTCCCATTTCCTCTTGTTTCAGATATTTTATCCCTGTCTAGGGATGGGAGTGGGTTTTAGTCCCAAGACCCCACGTTCACAGTTACTTACATTTGGGATGGGTTTCAGCCCCATTTCCTGGTTATTAGTCTCCACACCTTCGTGGTCAACCCGCTTGTTGTGGGGTTATGGGGTGTTTTCCCATTTACGCAGTTTATAGGGGGTTATTGTCCCACCTATTTCAGTAGTAATGGGTGTTAGTCCTATTTACTTAAATTAAAGGGGTTGTTAGTCCCACCTTTGTTATTTTTGGTGTTGGGTGTCAGTCCCTCCACTTCCTTGTACGTTGTCATGTGTGTGGGTAAGTCCTCTTGTGATGCCACACTGTGCTGCATCTGTATTCCCATGCTGCACAAGTCTTTGGGGGTTAGTCCCATGTGATGTAATCTGTACATTTGGGTGTCAGTCCCAAACATCGTTTTTTTTCACTGGGGTTTTAGTCCCACAGTGTCCCTCACATGAGGGGTGGCGTATGGTGTTTTCGCCACAGTCTCCTCACGTGAGGAGTACTTCCTTGGGTGTTTTTCCACCCATTGTATTCTAGTCTGGGTTAAGTTTACCCTTTTCTTCTGTCATGTGTGTTTTGCTCACTTGTTGTATGTGAGCTCTTCTTGGTCTTACATTTTTCTTTGTTCACTATTAAAGGAGGAGGATGGTGTTAGTGTGTTTTTCTATCCTATCATCCTTCTTTCCTCCTTAGTGTGTCTCTTTTCCCTCTCGTGATGTATTTCACCATACATCCCTGGGTTTATGGACTGTTTTCATCTTTTGTACATTTCTGTGTATAGTTTTCATTTTAGTTTGGGTCCTATTAATTTTCAGTGTAAAAGGGAGAGGATGTGTAGTATCCTCTTGTCATGTTAATATGTTCCCTCTCATCCTGTACCTAGCTGCTCAGCCAGTGTGAGTGTTCCGCGTAGAATGTTAGTGTGAGTGGAATGCTGGGTGCCTGTGTGTGTGTGAGACAGTTGGGAAGATGGGCTGAGCAGCTAGGAGGCTGCTCCTGGTGGGGCTTGTTCTGGCTTGTTGTAACTACTGAATAAACTACATCAACTACAACTCGGCTACGTCTACTTTGTCTGGTGTACACGTGAGCCAGACCACTACATATACTTTAACCCAATCGCTGGTCACCCTGCCTTGCTCAGTACTCTTCCTGCTTCACTCACGGTTCACCACACCTCACACTGGTTACCCTGCCCCACTCACTGGCCACCTTGTCCCATTCGCTCGCTCCCTCCACGGTCTCCATCACTCATGGCTTACACGTCATTTTATTACTCATCCTGGGATGTCACAAGTGGAAGGCACCTGGGGCTTTTTGCGCCTGGCCCCACAAGTTTGGGACCCGCAATGTAACTAATGCGGTTAGACGCCAAACGCTGTGTTTTTCTATTTGCTGCAGACGTTTTGCCCTAATTATGAGGTGGGATTACAATCCAGAGTGGGCCCCTGAGAATTTTTGCCCTCTGCCCCACTTAAGCTTCTGACAGTGCTTTAAATGGAAATATAGAAGTGCAGGTACTCACTTTTCAGAGTACCTTTTTTCTTCTGAAAAATCCCAGTACTCTCCAAATAAATGTATTGCAGCAGTTATGAGAAGTGCAGGTACTATCTCTTTCAAATTAAAGAAGTGCAGGTACTCAGTACCGGACAGTACCTGCCCATTTAAAGCACTGGCTTCTGCCAAGCAGCCTGCTCTCATTCTTCATTACCCTGGCTCCAACGTTCCGGGCATTGTAAGTGAATCTTCCTCACTTCCTAATGGCCATTTGACTACACTTTGTTAGTCAATGTCATAGACATGAACCGAACCTCATAATGGTCACTGCCTCATGTTAACCTACCTCCTAAATACACGAGGCTGGCAGTGATAAATTGATTGCCTGTACTGTAGCTGTTTTATTTCTGTGAGTGAGGCTACTTGTGGTCCAATTTCCAAAACTCATCCATGCACATGAAAAGATTATGCTTTTTTTTCTTGCTCCTGTGGTCACGCAATAAGGTTGCGCAATGAGACCTATGCGTTTAATTATACTGGTTGCATATTTATGAACTAGGACCATAAATTATGCATTACGTCAGAAGTATAAATATGCAACAGGAAATTATAAATACTATGTGACCGCATTTCCATATGCTGGCATAGAGTCCGCCTGATGTGTGTTGACTTAGGGATGTGTGCACATGCCCACTGACTGGGCCACATTCGCTCCATCAGCATTACAGCACCATACTCCCTATATGTTTTTCATATATCACTGACCCGGAACAGTGACAGGGCACTTTACAACAAAAGGTTGTAGCATATCAACTTGCACAATATCTACAGGTGGAAGAGAAATGACTTAATAAATACTTTAGAGAGGCAAGTGGGTGCTATACATATTTGTGCTTGGCGTCAGTATATTTCTACTCAGTGTATGCATTGGTCCAGAGTGCCCCAAGCTGGTTGTGAAGGTGACATGCGGGGCTCGGGGACTCAGAACCCAACACAGTCCTGGCAATTTTGTCGGACCAGTCCCACGGGTTTGCAAGTGTGAAGCACTACTGCTTTTGTTACTGAGGGCCGATATTGCAGCACAGCTACAAAACCAGCCCCCAGTAAAAAAAAACGCCCCCACAGCTGTAAAACTGGCCCTCCCCCTTCCAGCCTCCCGGGGAAATGCACGAAGTCCGCCACGGCCAGTCCGGCCCTGGTGACATGTCCTTGCCACATCCTCTCCCTCCTTATGCATGCATGTCAAAGGCCTCAATCTCTTCAACATTAAGCATTCTTGGACCTCTCACCTCTTAAGGGGTAATGTAAAACCAGACATAGTTCCAAGCACGACTATGTCCAAAAGAGATCCTTCAATGAAACAAAGGAGCACACCCATTGTGTGGTGTATAATGTTATTAGACAAGACGGTACATATTAGGTCCATGAGTAATTTTTTCACTCAAGTTTAATCTTGGGTAAGCCCCAATTACAGCGCTAAGCAAATCATGTGCATTTTCTGTTTCTTTATGCTTACTATGTAATTTTCTTTTGCATATGGTTTGGTTTCATCAGAAAATATCTTGCAGATATTGTGAAACTAAAAGCATGCCACATGTGCTTTGATACCTAGAGATGGGCGAGCCAGTGAAGGCTCTAGCTAGGTTTGAGGCAGATGACTGGCTCTGCCTCAGCTCGATGTCATCCTAGACCTCCGAGCCCATGACGAGGCAAGCTTTAATGCAGAAGTGGGCAAGTTACTGAAAGCTTGAGCCAGGCTCGAGCCTTAAGCCTGGCTCTGGTTCAGCTCGAGGTCCTGTTGGAACTACAAGTCCATAACGAGTCAAGCTTTCAAGTAGAGCTGGGCGAGCCCCTGAAAGCTCGAGCTAGGCTCGAGTCTAAAGCCTGGCTCTGGCTCAGCTCAAGGTCCTGTTGGAACCTCGAGCCCATAACGACACAACTTTCATGTGGCTTCTGCCTGCCTCCCTTCCCGTACCCTGGTTGTGGCGTTAGGGCCACAGCTGTTGACTTGGGGAACCATTTGAATCTTGGCATCGGTTCAACATCCTGTGATTCTGGGCAAATCACTTAATTTCCCCAAAGTCAATTAACGGTGACCTTGTGAAATGTGATGGGTGCTTATGTAAAGTGCTGCAATACCTTCAGGTCGAGTTTGCACTATATAAAAATTGCTGAAAGATGCACAAAGAGGTAAAAAAAAAGCCTTAACATGCGGAATGTTACTCTATATTAATCTGGGCCAGTCGAGGGCTTACATGAAAAGTGACTTGCCTCTTAGTTCATGAAAGGCTTATGTTTAAACATTATGGCTTTTAATAAAGTACTTCTCAGTGCAGTGCTAAAAGGTTATGTATTAATTAATGTCAAAGCTTCTACATGCTAAAGAAATACACTTTCTTGAATTTTGAAGAGACTGTATCATTTTTTACGTGATGTTAGGTCTATGATTTACATAGCAAACATTTTCAGGGCTCGGCTCATGCACAGGCTCTAAAATCCAAGCCAGAACCGTGGCTCGGCTCTGGCTCGTCTTTTCCCGTTAATTTGTTGGCTCGACCACCTCTACTTTCATGTGTCTTTTACCTGCCATTCACGCTCTAACCTCTGGCGCCAAGAATAAAAGGCAAACCAATAACCTTTGATGTAAAACAGGAGAGAGAAAGAGATACTCATTATGAGGTTTAATTGGACAGTGTGAAACCAGAAAAACTGGGATTAGTCGGGCTTCTCCGCTTGACCAGATGTGCACTGTACCAAAACCTCTCTTGTGTTGGATTTATTAGAATGTAATTTTGCTCTATGTAGAATAAGAATCCAGGCCACACAAAGGTTTCACATGACGTCTGACTTGCTCTTAGTTCTCGAATGACATTGCCATTATGGCAGGGGAAGCATGAATATTTCTAGGTTCATGTTTTAAAATTAGCACTTTTAATAAATGCCTCTCAAAGGAGTGATATAATCTGATGAACTAAGGCAAAACACTCCCACATGTTAAAGAAATACACTTTTTTGAACTTTGAAGAGACTTTATTATATTTTTATATGATGCTTGTTGTGCGAATTACATGCTAAACTCGGCTCAGCTCGAGCACAAGCTCTTAGAGCCTAGCCAAAGGTCTCTCTGTTCATTTTTGGCTCGCCCTCATCTATTGCTGCCAGTGGGTCTTGGGGGGCAGCCGACTACGGGGAGGTGTGCCCCCCAGGAGGGTTGGGGAAGTGGTGCGGCCCAGGCTGCATCTGGGATATTTTTGGGCTACACCACAATGGGAAGTAGCCCAAGGTATAAATACAGTCATTTAGGCGAATCAGTCGAATGGGAAGGTGTCAGCAGAGGACACATGGAGGAGGCAGGAAATTAAAGTATGCCTAGGATGTTTACATAGTTAGTTGTTAATAGATGTAGATTAAGGGTTAGGGGAAGTTTAGAGAGGTCAACAGTTCAATAGTGCTGTAGGTAGGATTTAGACATTTGCAGGATAAATATGTTGGGGGGCTGGGATTTTAGGGGTGGGGTAGAAAATGTAGATGACATGTAATGAGAGGTTTCGTTTTTTAAGGCAAAAGCCAAGGGATTTTGATGTGATATGCACCTGTTTCAATAAAGCAGCCTTTTTCACACAAAAGTGCAATGTGGTCTGTGCTGCTCCCCTCTCACCCAATCTTCTGAGTGACTTTAGAAACCGGAGGGCATTCCTTGTTGATGAGCCTATCTCATAAACAATTTCCACAGACCCCCCCTTGCAAATTATATTTAAAATCCACAATTCTTGCAAGATTATGTGATGAATACATTTTGCAGTTTTGCCTAACCCTACTACATCAAAGGAAGGCAAAACCATCCATTTTGGCAGCATTTGTCACTTTGCCGTCGGTCTTGTGCCCAGGGGCGGCTCCTGCATTTGAGCAGAGGAGCGTCACCCTACAAGCCCCCGATCTGAAAAATAAAATGGTAGTTAAGTTTATTTATTACCATTTTATTTTTCAGCCACCCGTCCTGAACTGAGTGTCTGAACGGGGCAGGGCCGGTGCTACAGAGTGGCAGCAGGGAGCTGTGCGCTAAAGTTTAAAATGTGCATGTCTCTTTGCCCGGCCGTCTTGCCACAACCAGCCAGACATGTGCATTTTAAACCTCTCTAACCCAGCTGTCTATGGCAGCTGGGTTAGAGAAAGCGCAGGCCTCCAATTCTCTTGAGAGCACTGAGTGAGGCAGCTCCCTCCAATCCTGTCACTTCTCTCAAGCTGGTTAACAGCATGAGAGCAGCGCTAGGATTGGTTATGGGTGCTGGCTGAGTTCTGCATTGGAGTCTGCCTCGAGTAGAGAAGACCAGAGCGAGGAGGACGTCGCGCAGCAAGTCAGAAAGGAAAGCCAATTTTTTTTTTTTTTGTACCCCTGCCTCGCCACCCTCGGTACATGCCAGCCGCCACTGCTTGTGCCATAGAGTACTTTATATAAAAGGGACCAAGGTGCCAGGCTTTTTACAGTTTGCTTTACGGACAAACACCCCACCCGGTGTGGTCTCGCTGAGGCTTGCCTGATGGGCAGGCAGGTAGGTGTTAATTCTTCCAGATGTCTCGCGCTTCCCACAGCCGTGACAGCCAGCGGAAGTAATACTCGTTCATTCTACTCAGAGATGCGTGCCTCACCGAAGGGTTTACACCAATTCCGGCCTAATCACACACCGGGACCACACAATGATTAATCTCCAGGCCAGTGGTCTTTAGCCCAAATAGAAAATAAAGCCGGCCTCGTGCCCCAGAAAGCATCGCTGGGACAGCGGGGGAGAGGAAGGGAAAGATGCTGCAGTGGAGGGTTACATAACACAGACTGCGGAAGAGAGGACGCGGTGGGGGGAGGGGAGGGGGACCGGTGGGAACACCGGCTTAGACAGGAACTTGGAATTTAAAGCTTGTGAGAGATGTCGAGAGCGTGATGTCACACGTATAGGAAGCAGGGACAGTGCAAGACTTCTTGTCTCGCTAGTGTGCTAAATTATATTATGCGCAACCTCAGCCTCAAAAATAAAATTGGAAAACCTAACAAACCTGACATCAGGTAGAGGCCTCCCGAACTAAGGGCCCAGCGTTCTATGCCTCGGACGCTAAGCAGTCTCTTTTTTTGCACAATAAATGCTTTGCGACCCAAGGCTAAATTTGCATCCCAAAAGAAGAACTAATCCATCACAGCCCAAAATGGACTTTTAGTAGGAATTGCAAAAAATCCTGCCTTGTGTGCATTAATGAGGCAGGATTCCCTATGCGAATCCTGCCACGCGGGGATATGCATGCAGGGCGGAAGGCCCGCGAGGGACAGATGACCTCATCCCTGCATTTGAAATCACAAGATGCAAGTACGAATTTAAAAAAAATGCATTTTGCTACGAATGACATTAGCGGGAGCATGCAGCAGTACCCTGGACTGCTGAGGACGCCCCCCCCCAGAGCACAGACCCACACTCACAGAGTGGAATCTCTTGCATGGGGAGGCATCCATTTCATGCCCCTTTTTCCGAATGATTTGTACAGTCACAATGTGGACACTGCGAGTCAAAAAGGCAGGGCTTTAAGTGGGATGAAAAAACTGGGGGGTCTCCCATAGGGGCGTGGCCGATGTAATTAAGGGCGTGGCTAAAAACACAAGGCTAAAAATCTGTACTTAGCATAGTGTGCTGCCCCACTGGTATTTTGCTGCTTCTGTTCATTCATCCACATATATAACACAAGTAACGTTAAACCTACAACAAGCCAGGACTATTGGCTTTATCAATGGTTGTAAACTGCATAAGATAAATAAGCAACAACTATGACTTTGTTGTATACAATATTGAAAATGCTTCTGCTTTTGTAGGCAGACTGTGGCTAAGGCTAGAGCTGCCGACTTTCGAGCTGAGAGCTCAGGTTCGAGCCTCTTGTCGGCTCAACATCCTGTGATTCAAAACATGAATATGTCCTTGTGTAATGTAACTAGTGTTCATGTTTGCGCTATATAAAACTGAAGAATGAGTCTCTTTGAATTTACATCAAAAGCAGTGACAGGTTGTACTATTGCAGAGTTAAGCTTTTTTTTTTTTCCCCCTCCCTGAAGGTAAAAATGGAGAGCCCGGTAGGGACCCGTCTCGGCACCTGCTTTTAAGAACTGCCGGTGCTGATCACCGGCAGGACCCGGCTCACTTAGAGCCCTGCACAAAGGCATTTGTGACTCGCGATGAACTCTCAGTGCATTGTGATTTTGTGTTTTGCAAAGATGACGTCTGCAATTTTGTGATTCGCAAGCTTTGCAATTGCAAAACCCTTTCTTACATCACGCCTAAAGTCCAATTTTATTCCTACGGTTCCTGTGCCCAGCATGCTTCCAAACCGGAAGTCCACAAAAGAAGGGACTACATCCAGGATTCTTGTTATTGTGCATGGACTCTGACTGCGCATTTACTTCTTGCTGAAAGGTTGGTGCAGGCCCGGTTTCTTCTGGTCAACTGTGACCTATTGTTTAAGCGCTTTCATGCTTCCCCATCTATCACCATTCTAGCCCACCCCTTTTGATTGGCTGCCCATGAGTTCATGATCTGGAGTGAAACCATGCACAGAAGCACAGATACCAAGCCCGCCCCTATGCATAGACATCACGAGCATGCCCGCTACCTATATATGTGGCGTCTCCAAAAGAGCACCCCTTCTTCCTCATCCAGCCATGATGCTGGTGCAAGATGTCCTTGCCCCCACCGCCGCTCTCACTCTGGCACCAGTATGGCGGACTATTCGTCTTGTTCTATGGAAAATCATACAGAGGGAATGTAATTATGAACCTAACACAAAATGACATCCTTTTTGCTCATCAGTCCTCTGCCGAATACATACGTACCTACATCGCTGGTCACTTTGGGCCACATGATCTTCCTCTCGGAGGTCAAAAATGGAAAGAAACTGCTAATTGACCACAAATATCTCAGGAGAAAACAGCAAAAATTGAATTGCCCCCCCAGCTTTCCCTCAGAGCTCAGGACATGCGCTGTACTCAGTGTCAGTACGCGTCCCATATGTTTTCCTCTGGACACTTTTCCAGTTGGTCTGAGTCACAAGTTGCTTTAAATACAGGAGTACTCTGCACTGTGTCCTGTGACTGGCAGTCATACATCCAGCTTGGTGTTGGACCGCTAACATGTGTGGATGCGTTTTGTGGCATGTTATTAATTGCTCATGTTGTAAAAAGGAGGAAAATGCTTATTTGAGGAGTTGCCCCAGCAGACTTTCGCCATTAGTCCAGCTTGTTGAAGACCAGTAAGTTTATCACCAACTTGGCAGTACAGAAGCGAAGATGTTCCCACATTTTTGTGATACTGAGAAGCTGGAACTTGGCTGCTATAGATGTATTTGCGACGAATGATTCAAGTCTAGAGTTGCAGTTAAATGGAATTTTACAGTATCTCATTGCTTGTAGTGGGTATCAAGATGTCAGGAAGGAACATATTTGCAGAAGCAGTAAAGCGGCTCAAGGTGACTGGGAAATGGGTGCTTTGTCTTAGCCAAAGAAAGTGTTGTGAAGAACTTCAGGAGCCACGGCGATGATGCAGAAAGCTTTATTTAGACAGCAACCCTGTGGTGTTCATCAGAAGCCAGCCAGCTAGTCCAAATGACAGGCTGGAATCCTGCCACAGGGCAAACACTCAGTGTGGATTCTTACAGAATTCTAGGCTGATTAAAAGCTACAACACATCATTTACCCTTAATAAATAGAGAAAAAGTACATTTAAGAAGATAAACAAACTACGCACAGCAGTACCAAAATAAGATACAACTATAAACAAAACACTTGCCTCACAAGAGTGACACTGGATAGGGAAGGGCATAATAGTATAGCAAGAATGGGCATTAAAAGCGTAAAGTCAACCCCACACCTAATCTATCAACCTCTTGGGAGCCGGCCCTGCCCTAAGGTGATCCACCCTCCTCCAGAACTTGTTTCCATTGTGACGTCCAGCTTTCTGGGAAATCCATCACATCATATTCCCTGCACCCCATTGCTATATTCATACACTCAGCTATTTCTTTCTCCACCATGCACTCACCATCTTTTTGAAATAACACCACTCGTCTCATATTCCATCTTGGTTCATTTTCCAATTTGATCTGATTGCACTCTGAACTTTGATAACCCGACAATTAACCTACTTAGCTTTATTTACCCAGCCACCCTTGGTGACCCCACTTGCACTGGACTACTATCTAGGTTCTATGTTAGTCCCTCCGTTAATTACCTCTCTCAACCAGGCAGGGATCATTTTAGATCCTGCACTCCATCCCGTCAGCAAAGACAATGAAGTATTTCAAGTTAAGAAGGTAGTTGTGGTGTGATGTGCCCAAAACATATCTCTTACAGCAAATTCTACCCCTAAACTGTTTTTCACTGCTATCTCCATTGTGCCCTTGATTATTCAGTTTGCCCTCTTCACTTGGCCGGTGGCCTGTGGATTATAAAGGTTTGTCCTAATGTACTTGACACCACTCACTCCAAGAAATTTATTAATTTCTAGGGAGGTAAGTTATGTACCAATCTCAGTGACAACTGGCATACTTTCTCTGCTAAAAAGTTCTTCAAAGGAACAGTAACTATGCTCCTTAAAAATACTGCTTCGATCCACTTTGAGTGTACATCCACCACAACCGCACAACACATAGTGCAAATGTTCAGGTAGACTCATAAAGGTCCCAATGAAGTGCAAGATATGTTCACAAGGCATAGGAATCAGTTCAGATGGAGAGGTCAGGGTGGGAGAGTTTGGACGTAGTACCAGAATATCAACCTCAGAATACAGTCTAAGATAATTATGTTGTATTAAATATTGTTTGGAAAATATTGCCCCATTGGAGTTAATAAGAGAAACTGTACACCCAGAGGGATTGTATTTTTGCAAACAAATTTTAAGGCACAATATTAATGTCAGACAAAATTTCTGACTATGATTTTCTGACATTACAAAAGAGTCGAGTCGGGAAGTGCTGGTGGAGGCAGGGAGTAGGAAGGTAGGGGAGCATTGGGGATCGAACTGCATGTGTTGATGATGGAGGTTTTCTAAGAGAAGTAGGGAGAGAAGTCATAAGCAGTAAGGTTGAATAAAATAGTGTTGATCTTAGGGGGAAAGAGGAGGGAGTATAACTTAGGATGGTTTTTGATGGTGAGGTTTTAGGGAGAAGATGATGTTGGTGTGTTACGATGACCTGAAAGAGTGAAGGCAGTGGGCAATGTGGTGATGTTTTCGTATAACAGTCCAGGTGATCCTGGGTATGGGATTTCCCCCACCTAGTAAAGGAGTGTATTTGTCCATCTTGAAGCATCAGGAGGGGAATGGGTCAATGTGCAAACCAGACAGTAGGGGTTTCAAGGTGAGAGCAGTAGACTGTGAAGTGGTTGGATGAGGGGGATGTCCCAGCACAGAGTCAGGCTGCTGTACAATTGGTTTACTTAGACTGGGATAGTGTGTTAATAGACTTTCCTACTGCGGAAAGGAGTGTTCATGGTGAGTGTGGATAGCTGAAAAGAAAGGACCTGTTCATAAGCAAGTGGTCTGAGGTAGAAAGGTGTATAATGGTGAGTCAGTGAGTTAGAGTGACACAGACTATGCAAATGTTCAGAGCGTGGGAGTCACCCAGAAGATGGACAAAGAGAGTGGATTTCTGGAGCTTTTTCCAATCAAGGTTAAATTAAATGAGGACCAACAAACGATTGGAAGGTGGGTAGCTATTCAATGGTCATATCAACATCTGCAACTAATGAGTCAGTGGTGCGTGGAGGGCGGTACAGTACCACAGTGCGATGCCTAAATGAAATGTTTTGATAGCAGTGTGCTCTTTCCAGGACATAGGTCAAATTTGGCTGAGGTTGAAGAGATTGTGAAGGTGATGTATCTAAGTACAGAATTTACATTCCACCACATTTATGTTCTAGGAGAGTTGCAGAAGATCTCTCCCGCCCATTGACAAGAACCGAACTAGAAATCAACGTGAACAGTAGGCTTTTATAAGCATGTGCTCTGAACTTTATTTACCAATTACTCGAATGCCTGAGAATTCTACAAATAGGAAATAGACAGATATTTTTACCAAAATGCATACACTTATATATCCAGAGTTATCGTCTTTTAGAAGTTCAGGGTCGTAGTATCTGTGGGCTGGATGTTCTAAGCTCTGCAAACAAACCAGTATGTACTAGTTGCACACCGAGTGCTTGCGAATAGTGCTTCATTTTGTAATGCGACTATTGAACTAATCAATGCAAGGCAAAATGTACCTTGGCAGAAAGTTGCAAAATCTCCTGTCTCCTGAATATTAATGAGCCAGGAAAAAATGTGTAACTAACTTCACATGCCTGCGAAGAGTGGGGCGGAGGCCTCTGTGGGAGAGTACACCCCCATCCCTGCTTTCGCTGCCCAACAAAATCAACTTTTTTTTTGTAAGCAAAGAAAAGCCCAAATCAGTTAAAAGGAAAAATGTTCAGTAAGAAGGAGCATCTTTGGGGGGCACACAATGCTCCTTTTGAACACTCTCTGCTCTAACTGAGGGCAGTGGAGGCTCCTCTGCTAAGGCGGAGGAGCTTTGCTACTCACGAAAAATAAAATTATAATAATGGCAGGTTATTATCATTTTATTTTTGCCTAGCGGATCTCCAGGGGCGGGGCGGGGCTGGGGTTGGCTGGGCTGCCCAAAGAGCAGGGGAGGAGTGGTAGGCACTCCCTAAGTGTGCATGAAGGTTTGGCCGCCGTCTCGGGCCACCCAAAGAGTCATGCCCACTGTGCATGTTCCCTACCAGGCTGTAATGGACAGCCTGGTGAGGAACATGCCCAGGCTCCCATTCCCTGTCTGAGCGCCGAGCCATGGCGCTCAGACCAATCACGACGCTGCTATGCAGCGCCGTGATTGGCTAGAGCAGTCTGGAAGCCTGGGTGCCTCCAGTTCCTGCATCGTGGAAGAAGGACGGAGGAGAGACGGCCGCCGGTAAGGTAAGTTTATTTTCTTTTTCATTTTTCTGTTTTTCTTTTTTTTTTTAGCTTCACCTCACCACTGACGCCCGGTAGCAGCCGCTACTGACCGAGGTGACTTGCCTCGAGTCCAGAAGGAGTAACTGTTGCACGGGGACAGCTTCCCCTCTGCAAATTAGTTATTACCCCAAGTTGGCAACTGTTCAAGGATTTGCAACAGTAATTGCAGCCTTTGATCCATTTAATTCAGCTAGGAGGACAGACACCCCTTCCACTTTCCCTCCTATTTGTGACACCGAAAGAATCCCAATGTTACTCTGCAAGACAGACATTTTTTGCAACTGATAATGTACCTTTTGCACATTTCGACATACCTTTTGGAAGTTGCAAATCCTGAGATTTTGCAAATCACATGCTTTTGCAAATGCCTTGTGCACATAGGTGCATATGAGTGTAGTTCGAGAAGGGGGGTATTGCCAGAACCAAGAAATGTTTTTTTCCCGCATGTTCCAGCAGACGAATCTGTATGCAGTGCTACGTAAAGTTCCTACCTTTCTGTGGTTTACTGGAATTTGTATGCAGTGCTTTTACCTCTCTGAGATTTACTGCAGACAGGTTACCCCTTCCCCTTTAATTCTTCCGTGGGGTTACAGCACAAACGATAATGCTTTTTAAATTTACATTTTATGAAGTCTTATGAATGAAATCTGTCATGCAGCAAAACGGTCACCACCTGTGAGTAGGTTGGAGAGCAGCCAATGCATTAGTAATTGACATTGAGGCAAAGATCAATACCTCTCCGCTGACCCCCTAAGTTTTTTTCTCAGTTATGTTGCGAGTGTACTGAATTGTGGGGGCGCGGAGACTCGCGCCCGCAGGATCCATGTCTCTGGTCCATTTTTCTCTGGCTTGAGAACTGTATTGTGTGGATTTTGTCCCTGGTGATCTGCAAAGAGAAAACGATCTCCTCCTGCTTTGTCGTTTTGTGACGCGCCAATAGCTGAGCAGGGCGATAACCGCAAAAACAGTAGGATTCATTGTTTGGGGTGAGGAGGGGGTCACTTCCTGGTGCGTCAGACCTTTGCATTTTTTGGCTCAATTTTGTGGCAGAGCTGACTAGTGAAAATAAAACAATGTAACATTCTGTGAAGATGGAGGCTGAAAAATGCAGTAAGATGGAAATCATTGCTTGTGGTGAGTGAGTACAGTCCTTCTATGCAGGCTCAAGGCGTTCTCTTCCAAATTCCTTCCACAGAGTTGGCAAGTTGATACTTAGAAATGAATGTTATCTTCTCTTTTGGTCATTTATGAGCTTATGACTTTCCTCCACTCGCAAGTGTAATTAAGGGCCTGATTATGATATCGGGTGGATCGCCACTGATCGGTGGCGGTCCGTCCGACATCTGAGGCTGCGTTCTGACCGCCTGATTAGGATGCCTGCGATCGGAGCGCATCGGGTGGGGGTAAAGACCACTGCCTCTGACTGGCTCAAGGAGCCCGATGGGGCGTCAGTCGAAATCCTATTCCCTACAATGAGGGCGGTGCCTGTGGAGGCCCTGCCATAGGGATTAGGATGTCCCTTTTTCCTCTGCCTTTACATGCCGGTCAGACCGCCATGTAAATATCAGGAAGTACAAAGGAACACAATGGAGAAAGGATTGTTTTACTGACAAGATCACAGAATTCAACACAATGCACAGGCTAGTGACAACAAGTTCACAGCATTTGCAGAGAAGTTTGTTTAATAAAATATTCATTTATTAATTTTCGGAGGCATCAGTAGACTTCAAGCCACTTTAGTCGATAAAGAAACACCAAAAGAGAGACCTTTGCCCTTTATTTTTGCAATAGGAACACATGTTCTGAGCTGATTCTAGCACCTTGAGCCTACGTCTTGTCTCCAAACACAGCTAAATAGCCTCACGTGTTTCTTCGTACATGTCCAAGAGGACGGTATGAAGCGGTTGTGATGGAAAGAGGAGAGCGAGTCTAGTGGATGGCCAAAAGCCATGGCCTTGCACCTTAGAAGATATATTACCTGGACTGTCCCTTGCCATCTCGTTGCTTACTATCATCTGCATTAGTAACCCCTTAAGTCCCAAATCTTTCAGATCTCTGAAACCTATGACATTTCTTTGGATTAGGATGTCTGCACTCCCGCTATTTCCCCTCCAGCACTACGCAGCCTCCACCCTCCCATTTCTCCTTCCTTGAAGGAAAAATATATATTTCAAGATGTGAAAAATCTATCATCATCTTAACTCTCCTCAAATATTGTTCTTTCTTTCAGGATAATTGTTCGTGCACATATGGTCACCTCCCCATTACGGTTCCCCTTTAGTAAAAAGGCCCTCTGACTTCTCACATTCTGCTTTTTACCTGTTCAGTGACGTAGCAGGGGGGGCGGTACACCCCGGGCGTCACATTTTGGGGGCAGCAGTGAGCCGCGAGTGCAAGGTAAGTTTTGGTTTTCTTTATTCTCCCTCGTAGGCGTCGCTAAATGCCCCCGCTTGTTGTCATCTGTCGCCCGCACCACCCGCTCCTACTGACACTGGGCGGCAAACTAAGGGATCGCCCCTGGCGTCAAAAGCTCTAACTACACCAATGTTCCTGTTGTAGGTAGAAAAGTCCTCTCTAGAAGAGACCAAGAGCTCAGTTACTTTGTACCTGATTGACGTGGTGTAGTCATGTTGAGCCCAACCCGACTCCTGCCCGACATATGCAGCATCAAAGGCACTGGGGGTACAGACAATGTTCATAAGCAGGCCATGTATTCCTCTACTGCCTGTTTTCCACCTCCGGATGAAGGACAGCCCAGGCCCAAAGATGTGTATAGTCTGCCTCTAACATTCACCCACGTCCACTGGATGAAGGACAGTCCGGGCCAATAGCTGTATATGGACCTTCATACAAGAGTCTGGCTTCACTCAGGCAGGGGTTACATTCTTTATTTCATGTTAGGCCCTTAGGTTACAGCAACAGCAGGTAGGTCCTGTCAGAGCTCCACCCTCCCGTCAACTGTCTCTATCTTCTATGCTCCACTCCTGACCACACACATTCTATTACATCTATCAATCAAGAATAGACACCATAGCACTCAGAATTGAAGTCCAATAACTAAAAGTCCATCACATAGGGTTCGTAGGCAGTATGTCCAGTATTGTGATTTTATTGAGTCGTGGAGAATTCTGTAATTCCTGGCCCATGTGTCATCAAAACAACAGCCGACACGTGTTTCGTCTCGATACGTGACTTTTTCAAGGCTGTAAGTACATGAAATTACAATAAGAACATAGATAACATGAGCTTATTTTTCTAAAGTAAAACGCAAAAGATATGGTGAGAAGACCAAATATCCATGAGTGAAATGTGATTTAGGGTAGAGAGATAAGTTGCATGTCATGCTACACCCAAATAGTGGCAGAGAAGAGAATATGGTGCCTCAAGAGAAGAAACCGTTCCAAAATGTGGGCACTAAAAGAACTCTGTGTAAATAGAGAGCAAAATACCCAAAAGTCGTTACACCGCAGAGTAAAAGTGTGATAATCACCGTAAAGGACAAAGAGTCAAGGCTGAAGAGACTGAGTAAAGAGTAGAGACTAACCTAATGGAAATATGTTGAATATCAAGAACTGTTAGAATCCTTAAATAATAATGCTGATCTGGGTAGGAGAAAATCAACAAACATTAGTAAAAAGGGATGGGTAACATAAGACTTATAGATAGCAAGAAAGTAGTACATAAGTGACCAACCTAAAAGAGATCATGAGGGGCCCAAACAGGTAAGTAAGATTCTTGTTGTGGTTGGTGTCCTGGATCCTAGGGTAGAGATCGAAATATTGTATTTATACTCAAAATGCCCAACTGGAAAGGTTAAAGAAAAAATTGTTTAAGGAAAATAAATAGTTTAAGGAAAATAAATAAGCAAGGTACAACAGAAATGCTTAAAAATATAATAGAGGAATGGAGCTTACACACCGTATCAAATGCAGATTCGGCCTAGGTTACCAAAAACATATATATTCTCCAGGTTGTACCAATATAAGAGAATCTCCTGTGTGAGGAAATTGCGTGTTAGATCTGAGAGGCAATAATAATATTGGCTAATATGACACTAACTGAGCCCCAAGTGTAGTAAGTAAAACTATATACCTGTGAATAACAAGCCACTGGTCAAGTGACGTGTGTAAAGAGTTCAAGGGCAGAGTAGTGAGATAAAGTCCAAGAAAAACGTTGGTCCAAGTAGAGGCCCTATAAAAACGTTCAATAAAGAGAGTGCTAACTCACATAAGGTTGCGCTCCCAAGTAAAGAGCAGGTTGTAGAAATTAAGTAGTAAATTAGGCTCCTATCTGGAAATATAGGAGGAATAGTTAAGTAATGTCAAGGAATAATTAAAGAAACAGTATTGTATCAAGTAGGTAAAGAAAATATATATGAGATAAGTACAGGTATGTGTAATGATTGTGAAATCCTATGTCGAAAAAGCTCACGTGTACAAGGTTGGAACCCCCCAAAAAATTGAATTAAGGAGAAAGAAACACAATAAGCAAAGTGGTGTGGAAGCCATAAAACCCTTGATAGTAGGGTGCAGGATACCATATAAGCACCTAAACAAAATTGCTTTGTTGTTCAGCATATTTACCCACAACTGCATTTATCAATAGGAGGTGCGAAACCAATGCCACTACTACCCATTCGATTACATCATTCATGCTCAGCATTCGAGTCTCCAGACATACAAGGAATATTAACATAAAGAGATTGTGGAACACGACTACACCACGTCATTCAGATACAAAGTAACTGAGCTCTTGATCTGTTCTAGAGAGGACTTTTCACTCCACTGTTGATCAATGAAGAACAGTTCAGTAGGTGTATCTCCTCAACATTAATCAGCTTCGCTAAATCAAGAGCAGGGCTCTATATGAAGTTCGCTATGCTTTGGCCCTTTCTTCAACTTTGCCATACACCAAGTAGATAGTACATGTGATCTCATTAGAAGGATTAGAGAGTGTAGAAAGTTTTATACATGCAATATTGCACAATAGTGGGTTGAAAAGCCTTAGTCAAATACCTACTCTTCTTGGAACCTCTAGAAGATAAAGATGAAGTCACCTAAGCCACCTAACCAAAGTGCCACATTGGACAGATGATCTGTAGGCGATAGTTCATATTTTATGTCTTAAAATCTGGCACTTCACCCCTTAGGCCCTTATCCCAAGAGGGCTCCGAAAGGCTGGGAGGTTTATTGCACTTGTGTAAATACCAACACCTTCGGTATGGCATTTACTGGGTGAGGTAAATTCCTTCTACACTGAGTTTTCCTCTGGAAAATGAGGAATCACATATGAAGTAGGTGTTTTCAGACCCAATTTCTGCACATATCAGAATATACAGCCTGTATTTCGCCTGGTAAATATCATCAACTTTGACCTACAAAAACTCACCAGTGGAAAATTATGGTTGGTAATTACCACAAATGTCAGAATTCTAATCAATGTGCAAACATCGGATTGTGCAGACATCAGAATTTACCACCTCACTTACAATCAGGGCCTTTGTCAAATAGTCTATTTTCCAAACATGCCTATAACCTGAGCAATTGTAAAGCATTATCTTGGAATTTTTGTTGTCTGAAGAACTTTTAATACTGTTTTTAATATTTAATTTGTATTATTTTTGCTTCGTAATTATTTACTTGTTTATCATAGCAGTATGAACAGCCTTCATCGTTTGCTCCTTAACGAACTAGACTGTATTGCTTTTGAACTTTGCCATGTCTCTTAAAGAACTGAATTGTTTAGGAACTTTGCAACCATCAAGCCTCGGGTCAGAGTTCTTGTTCTCGGCCTAACATAAAAAAAAAAAAATATATATATATATATATAATTATATATATATAGATATGTATACACATACATATATATATATATATACTTACAAAAAGTCCAAATTGAAGACGCACACTCGAAAGTTCCTTAACGTCAAGCAGACGGTTTATTTCCTCACAGCGTTACACGTTTCGCCAAACAAAATTGGTGTGATCAAGCCAGTTTGGCGAAACGCGTAACGCTGTGAGGAAATAAACCGTCTGCTTGACGTTAAGGAACTTTCGAGTGTGCGTCTTCACTTTGGACTTTTTGTAACTAATACTAAACCCGGCGGTGGTTCCACCGGGATTACGCACCACCTGGCAGCGGGTTCGATCCCGGAAGGAACCGCTATGTGGAATTATATATATATATATATACAAATATATTTAGGTGAGCAGAGCGAAGGTCCCTGGGAGGTAGGTGGACTTTCAGGCCGTGGCTCATGTAGGCAAGTCCTAGGTCATGGAGGGATTTGTAGGCGTGGGTCAATAGCTTGAATTTGCATCTTTTCTGGGTGGTGAGCCAGTGGAGATCTTTTAGGTGCTGGGTGATGCAGGTCTGCTTGGTCAGGTCGAGGATCAGTCTGGCTGCTGCATTTTGGAGTCTTCTTGTTAGAAATGGGATCTCTAGTTGGCAAGGGCTTGCACCTTTGTCCAAGTAGGGACCCTTCTTCCTAGTCAGGGTAAGGGAGTTACACTCCTAAAATAACCCCTGCTCACCCCCTTGGTAGCTTGGCACGAGCAGTCAGGCTTATTCTAGAGGCAGTGTGTAAAGCATTTGCACATAACCAACAGTAATACAGTGTAAGCACTACAAACGGACACCACACCAGTTTAGAAAAATAACCAATATTTTGATATACTCAAGACAAGACCAATTACGACAAAAATCCACAATACTATACTTTAAAAATGAATGCTTGATAAGGTAACTTCTTCTTTGCAGGAATAACACAAAAGCAAAGTTCGATACGAGTCGGTAGCCCCGTCCGGGTCTACCGCGATGCTGAATTACACAGAGTCCAACAGTTCCAGCCGACCGCGTCGCTACGGGCCAGCAGAGTCGTGAACAGACTCGGTCACAGTACCTTTCTCGTTGTGGCTGGTACGGAGTGTACGAGCCGGTCGGCGTTCGTCGCGGTTGCGGTGCAAGACGGAGCGATGCAAGGTGCGGTATCCCTCGATGCGGTGCAGGCAGCGGCTCGATGAGCGTCGTGCAGACGGAGTCGGTGAGTCCAAGGCGTGCGGTGCAGGGCGAGACGGTGTACGATGCGGTGCTGACAGGTTGCGATGCAGGCGACCAAGCCGGAGTGCGGGAGCTGGCGTCGGACAGCGGTGCGAGTCGGAGCGGTGCGTCGCAAACGTGCGAGCGGTGCCCCAAATGCAATGCGGTCACGACTGTTGAGCCAGTTGCAGCGTCCGCGACGGTCGGGTCCGGCTGGTTCAGTGAAGCGATGCGATGCGAACTGCGGTGCCCACAGGTCACGGTGCAAGCAGCGGCTCGGTGTTGACGGCGTCGGACGTCGCCTACGGTGAGACCAGGGTTGCGATGCGAAGCGGGGCGATGCGGTCTGCGGTGCAAACAGGTCACCGGTCAGGGATGGATTCGGTTGACGGAGTCGGTTGCAGTTCCCTTCCTCTGTGGCAACTGAAACAGCGTTCCAGAAGCGGTACCCAGAGGCTGGTGAAGTCTTTGTAGTCCCTGAGACTTCTTAACAGGAGGCCAGCTCGGTTTCAGGCCCTTGGAGATACTCAGCACAAGTTTGTAGAAAGTTCAGTCCTTTCACTGCCCAAGACAGAAGCAGCAACTGCAGGCCAACCCAACAAGGCAATAACTCAGCAAAGGGGCAGTACTCCTCCTAGCAGCTCTCCAGCTCTTCGTCTTGACAGGTTCCTTGATTCCAGCGAGATCTAAATTCATGGGGTCAGGGCCCCAATATTTATATCCCAAATTCCTTTGTTCTCTGAAGGCAGAGAGGCCTTTGCCTAGTCCAAACCAGTTCTGGAGCACTTTGTTGACAAGTCTCCGTCCCTTCTTTCAGAGAGTAGGCCAGGGACATCAGACGCACCACAGGAGGTGGAGCCAGCATTGTGGAGGGAAGGCACTGTCCTATTCAGGGCCCAGGTGCAACCCCTCCCACCCATCTACATGTAGATCTTGCTATTCAGCCCTGTGCTGACTCACCCTGTCTCCTGGCATCCCCCAGCCCCTGTCACTCACACTCCAGACAAGGAATACACAACCTCGCAGAGGCAGGCTTGGATGGTTAGACAAGAAAATACCCACTTTCTAAAAGTGGTATTTTCAAACACAGAATGTTAAAACCAACTTCACTAAAAGATGCATTTTATCATTCTGAGTCCAGGCATACTAAAGTCGAATTTCTACCATGTTCCCGGGGTCAGTTAGGATTATAAGCTGTAATAATCAAAACTGCCCGTTCTGGCCTATGGGGAACAGGTAGCCTTGCAATAGTGAAAAACGAACTAGGCTGTAATTCACTATCAGGACATGCCACACACACCAGGGCATGTCCTACCTTTCGCATACAATGCACCCTGCCCACAGGGGTACCTTGGGCCTACCTTAGGGGTGACTAACATGTAGAAAAGGGAAGGTTTAGGGACTTGCAAGTGTGCGCACTTGCCAAGTCGACATGGCAGCCCCAGGCTGCGCACAGGCTCTGCAATGGCAGGCCCGAGTTACTCTTTACGGGCTGTTTGCGTGGGTGGCACAATCCAGTGCTGCAGCCCACCAACAGCATTTGATCTATAGGCCCTGGCACTCGTAGTGCACTTTACAAGGGACTGACACATAAACCAAATAGGCCAATCATGGAAACACCAATCCATAACACATTTTATACAGGAGCACTTGCACTTTCCCACTGGACAGCAGTGAGGAAAGTGCGCAGAATCATTACACCAGCAAAAACAGAGTCAAAACCGGGAGGTCAGAAAGCAAAAAGTCAGGGGAAACACGCCAAAAGATGCCAATTCTAACACTTCTTATGAGTTCGTTGGTGGTTCCTGCATAGAGTGCATTGCCAGCCATAGGCTAGCCGGCTGGTAATGAGGGCCTGCGTCACCATTTTCCTGTTACTGATGGGGAGCCACATGAAGACTTTGCAGAGCATGCGGAGAGTGTGGAAGCAGGCTGGGGAGATGGTGTTGACCTGGCGTTTCATGGAGAGTTTACTGTCCAGTGTGATGCCGAGGTTGCGGGCGTGGTCTTTTGGAGTGGGGGCGGGCCGAATTCCGATTTCCACCAGGAGTCATTCCGGAGGGAGGTGTGTCTGCAGAAGATCAGCACTTCAGTTTTGTCAGTGTTGAGCTTCAGGCAGTTGATAACTCGTGTCCCCACAATGCACAGTCTTATCATCAAAGATGTAATTTTAGATGTTGCATTCATGTTAGCAATGATGTCACAGAACATGTCATGAATGATGTAATGTGGTAGGTAATTAGCAGTGCATGGCAAGGGCCTGAGTTATAGTTACCTCAGGGCAGAGATTTTGGCAGCAATTGGCCATGGAAAATGGGGTTTCCGGGGTTTTTAAGACTCGGGCTGGAGGCCACGCGGCCCCTCCCCTTTTTTGTAGCAATTGGCCCTGGTGGGATGGGGTCACCGGGGCCTATAAAATCTCGAGCTCAGGAAGTGGGTCCCATACACACCCTCCCCTTTTTTTAAAGTTGGCCCCAAGGGATGGGATTCCTGAGGCATAAATTGGCTCACAGGGGGCACTTGCGCCCTCTCCCCAATCACAAGAAAAATGCCTGATTTCTTTTGTATTTTGGGCCCCGAAGGGGGTCCCTCTGGGACCAACCCCACAAGGGCTAGGGGGCGGGTATCCCTACCCTGCCCCCATATATATATTTTTTTAAAAGAAATAGCAGGACAGGGGACTAAATTCCAGAGTCCTGTAATGGCTGCCAGCAACATTTTTTTTCATGTTGCTGCAGGCGAGCAATGCCCAGGCCCCACACATCCCAAGGAGTCCCCATTCAACCTCTTTCTATTTTATTTTTCTATTTAAACCACTCCTCCTCTCGACCGCTGAATCTGTCTCTCTACTCCCTCATCGTAAAGATTTTTTGGTATTCTGAATAAGACATATTTCAACTGTTCTTGTATGACCTTGTTAAAGTTTAACATATAATTTATTATTGTGTGGCATCATGCAGCCTTGAGTTAGTGGGAAATCGGTAATAAAATGTAAACTTTGTTCTTTGTAGGGGCCCCCAAATCCTTACAATGACACTGCCTATGATTTTATTATTACCAACAATTACTATCCTTTTTTTGCTATTTCTCTGTGTGTCGTCATGCTAGATCTCTTCCCTCACTCTCTGTTCCATCACACAACCTCTCCTCCCTCAGTCTCACTGTCACCATTCATTCATTTTTTTTAATTTACCCCTCTAAGGTGAGGCGTCCGCCATCTTGGAAAGGTAAATTAAAGAAACAAAATGGCTGCCATGCCATGTTCTGTGCGCCCACCTGGTTTCCAACATTACTCGCTCTCTGTGTTTCATTACTTCATCTCTCTGCCCTCCCTCTTTACATTCCATCACACCAAATATCCACTCTCACGCTGGGTCGCCAGAAGCAGAGAGGTTATAATGCCCCAGGGCCTGCGCTTTTTATAGGCCCTGCACACCTGCAGCAGATATTTATTTTTAGACTGCAAAGCAAGCTTGTTTGTTCATTAATGAAGAAGCAGCTAATTGTGATCCACCACTGGATGCCACCAATGCTAGCACTGCTGTGATTTTTCTCTTTTCCTGAAGGATACTTTTGTTTCATTCTTGCCCCAGACAACTTACCCAGGCCCTGCAAAAACTTCTGTCATGCCTTCCTCCGTGCTCTCTCTGTTCCATCACACCAGCTCTCCACTTTTGCTCTCAGTTCCATCAAACCAGCACCTCGACCCCACGCTTAGATGTTCTGCGCTCTATCAGGGAAGCAGACCTCTGTGATTCCTTGCTCTTAATTCCCAGGAGACTGCTAGTCTCTAGTAACACAGTGGTTGGAAGTTTACTCATCTGAGAGCCAGAAAACACTGTATAGTGTGCGTGAGCTCCTCTACTCCTATAGCCACCAGGAACCAGACTGGCTTGACATTAGTAATCATAGGCTCGGACTCACCTCATCTTTTATAACTGGAACTGCAGTAGAAGATCTTGAGCATCCTTGGCCTCTGTATCCTGTCTACAGTGAGCTAGAGCTATTTGCATTTTGACTTCGCCTGGACTAAGCTTTAAACAATGATTCATCAAAATCCGTGACATAGCAGAATTGACACATCTATCATTTGACCACCACTGACATTGCAACGTGCCCTCTTTACTCAATTATAGGCTCTCAATAGCTTCATAAATGCTGGTGAGGGGATAAGGAAAGGGATGGCAGCTCTTGAAAACAAACATGGCCCTAAGAATTCTTTCTAGGTCAAGCCTACTGTCTGGATGCAAAATGCCTATTGTGGGCTTACCAAAAACTTACAGAGGCTTAAAGCCCACTGATTGCTTATCACCAGTTGGCATTATTGTCACACTCATGTGCTTTCTTCTTATTCGATGGCTTTCCTTGTCCCAGCATGTCCATCTTGTATTTGTCCCTCTCGTGGCACGCAGCCTCTTTTCCATCTCTATGACTCTTTGGCTGCCACATTTAGAGAGCTTTTTTTCTTATAGGCTAAGCACTCTATGAGAGTGCGTGAGTTTACAACTCTCTCCTCCTCTCCTCGTGCCCTTCCCCCAAATGCCCACCCTTCCATTCCAGTTCTCTGTGTTTCTCTCTTGTGTACTTTTCCTCCACCTTCCTTAGCTATCCATGTTGTTCTCACCATCTCACTCCTTATGATGCTGTCACTTTTGTGTGCTTCTCGCTGTCTAGAGTGCTTCTCCTCTCGCACTGTGCTCCGTGTTCTTCTCTTCCTCGCCTCACCGTGCTCTGTGGTCTTCTCCCCATGTGTGCTTCTACAGCACCTTGTGTTTCTCTCTCCCTTGTGCAATGATATTCCCATTCTAGCCCTTACCTGTTCCCTCCATTCGCTCCTCCATTACTTCCGCAGCACCTTTTTTTTTATTTGCACTTTCATGCTAAAAAAATGTTAATGTTTTTAATTTACCGAAGTGGCGTCCTCAATCGGTAAATAAAAAATTAAAGCAAATGATGCACGCTTCATTCTGCTGGCATGGGCATACGTCATCACAAAAGCACCGGTGGATTGACACGACTGCATGTGTCATTGTGACTTCTAAAAAAAATGTTGACAATGATGCAGACCATCGTAAAACAATCCCAAGGCTATAGAGCATCTCCAAAAGACATTGGCAAAGCCAAAAGATCCCAAAGGTGAGACCTATTGGCTGTGCCAATGCTTGTAACTTTCTGTTCCTACCACTGCTTTCTTTAACCAGACACAAGAAGCAGAAATTGCAGAGCGAAGCAGCAACTGTTACCCCTGGCTGCGCCAAGTTGACATCCACAGGCTAGCTCA
Source organism: Calotriton arnoldi (assembly GCA_963921515.1). Taxonomy (NCBI): domain Eukaryota; kingdom Metazoa; phylum Chordata; class Amphibia; order Caudata; family Salamandridae; genus Calotriton; species Calotriton arnoldi. The sequence goes on along the minus strand of CAWUFW010000435.1, from coordinate 4,116,409 downwards.
GGATGTCATTGGTAAAAAAGAGTCAACTCTGTGATTGTAGATTTTTAAAATATTATTTTTAAGACCACTTTTGAGACTGACGATGAACAGATTGACGGAAAGACCTCTCAGACCCCACAACACTTTGGCATGATGTTCCTAGCTGGAATGGTTGGGCACTTGTAACAACAGAAGGTGGATGACTTTGCTGTGCGTCCTTCTGTAACCGCTGGCTGGCGTTTATAACGGAGTGGGCAGCAGCGATTAGTTTTTTACTTTCCGTCTGAGCGCTCACCAGCAGATGCCGAATATTTGGAACCCATTAGGGCTAATGGCTGGGCCATTAGGCAGCCAAGTCACTCGGTGCAGTCAGGTTGCTATGGAAGTTCAGGAGAGAAGAGCACAAGAGAAGAAAGGATCAGCAAGTTGATGGTGAGGAAACGCTTCCAGACAGCCCGCAGTTGAGGCCGTCTGTAGCGGCGCGTTGCTTGATGTGCAGCTCTACTGCACACGTCAGGATTAGGGGACCACCACAATCCATGTTATTCCTGACACTTTCTCCAGTCCTTTCCCTTTCGGCCACCATCGAAAGCATTCTGGATATTGACGTCTTGGTTTGAGTCCATTGACTGAATTAGCCTACCACACCTGATAGCAATTACGGGCAGGTGAAACTTCCTGGAGTAGAAACAGTATCTGTAATAACATGGAGTGAAGTGGTCATCCTAGTCGGGATGCAAGAGCAAGCAACGCATCCTTATGTGCAATGTCATCTTAGTATCCTGGGTCAGCTGCGGCCTGTGCAGGTAAGAGCAGTGGGGCCGGGTGGGGAGGGGGGGGGGGTGGATTTCGACGGACGATGATGAGGGAAATTTAAATAAATAATTAATTTTTCTCATCATCGTCCGTCGAAATCCCCCCCGGCCCCACTGCCCCACCGCTCTTACCCACACAGGCCGCTGCCGTCCTGGGCACCACCTTGGTGAATATTAGAGGGTGAAGTGATCTTGTAGCCATTGCATCTTTTGTTACGGTGGCACGTCGGATGACCCCGGGTTGCAGCACACCCCTTTTTTCATGGAAATATAGAGCCCTTACAGCTAGGAACATCCAGTAACAGACCTTGGATTCCAATTCATATACTGGCCACAAACGCAATTATTGCTGGGGTTACATCTCGAAGAGAAGGGGCATATGATAGAAATCTGCAAATACCCCATGTTGTTGCTGTTTCTATAAATTTGGATTTGAGTCTGGGTTTTGCCATGAGCGAAAACAGAACACATTCCTGACTGTAAGCAGCCTGCTAGTTTTCCTTTTCTTGAAAGGGTAAAATTCAAAATCCAGTCAGTGTTCTTAACGCCCCCAGATCTCAAGTTCAAACACAGAATGTAAGGAAATCTAATGTTAAAAATGCCAGGAGAATCTGTCGTGATGGGATAGTCGGAGACTAGAAAAGGCGGACTGTGCTTTTTATGTTAGGCTTCACCTACAGGCAGCTTTTTGCTGTCTGTTGTCTAATACATGTTGTCGGAAATAACAATACTTACCGTGGGCTTTGGGCCAGCCCATTCCTTACCATTGGTCGGCTTATTTGTCACTCCCATGTGCTTGCTTTTTATTCAATGGCCTTCCTTTCTGTTCTCATGCCTGTCCGTCCTATGGATCATAATTTATTTACCCTCCTTTTAATTAGATGACTTAAATCCTTTAAATGCTCACACTCCGGTGACTATTTTTTTCTTTTTGCTTTTAGCACTATATGGGAGTACATATGTGTCCATGTCTCTACCTCGTGTGCTGTTTCCGTCATCAAATCCCTGAACACCATGCTCTCTGTCTTGCTCACCACCTCCGACTCAGCTCATGCGTTGCTTTCCCTACCTCTACCTCCCTACCTCTTGTCTTAAAAACCATTCATTCATTTTGTTTTATTTACCCCTCTAAGGTGGGCGTCCGCCATCTTGGAAAGGTAAATTAAAGAAGCAAAATGGCTGACATGCCATGTTATGTGCGCTCACTTTGCATATGCTTCATCACTCTGAGCCATTGAGGCATTATCATGCATGTGTGCACGCATAATGACGTATGCAAAAATACATAATGCATTTTTTTTTTTTTTTTGCTGATTGTGTTTAGCATCCAAAACCAATAATGTTTTCCTTTTTGCTGACGAGAAACAACATCGGCAAAAAGCACTGGCAAAGCTAACAGGTCTGCATTTGCAAAGCAAAATGGCATACCTGCCAAGACTCACAGGTCAGTGTATGAGGTGCTGCTCTAGTCCAGTCAGTTTTTTTTCTGTGAATTCTATGGCCTATAGTCAGGGCCACTGCAATTATGCGACTGTGCGACTGCGGTGTTTTTCACATAATTATAGATTCGCCGCATTTGCCACATAATCCATTATCTACTGCATAATATGCAGATTTAACAAAAAAACATTTTCTAGCTCAAACGGTTCATAAATAACTAAAAACGCAGGGACATGTGTGTGCGTGCAGTGGAAGGCCCTTTGCAAAGGTTGACTGATTACCTTTCTGTTGCTTATTGCTATATTTGGGTGTTAAACTGGTACTAATGAGGCACAACCAATACCCAGACAGTGCCAGCAAGTGTAAAAATGACAAAATAATGAAGTAACACTATCAGAAAATGTGGCACATTAGGCCAAATAATTTGACTTTTTTGCCACATAATTTACTCAACCCTGCGGCCTAATTTGCCCCATCTCTGCCGCATAATTCCAATGGCCTTGCCTATAGTCCTGTTTTATAATGGAACAAAGAAGAGTACAAGCCCCAAAACTCAAAGAAAACACCTGTACTGTAGCAGCAGATCACGCATGGACTAGAAAACAGAACAGGTCTGTTATGGGCTTTGCCAGTGCTTGCTAATCTACGATGAACACCTCCCTCCAGGTAATTAAGTTTCCATCCCGGATTTTTACGTGTATCTGGAACGATCTGGCCTGGGGCGGTCACCCTATCGCTGACTAAAACCTGCCTCCATATCTATGATGGATATGGATTGACAATTCGCTACAAAAAATAGAATTGCCTTTTCTCTATCGATGTCTGAAGGAAATATGTGCGCGCAAACGGCACTTGCACTCCCAGCCAGTAGGGCGAGTCTGTGCCGCCACGCCAGACTCGCGGCTCAGGGACCGAGGGAGGGAAGGGGGCGGCTCCAGTCACTCACACATGAACGGGGCAGCTGGAGCAGCAGAACAGCTCGCGCTGTTTACCACAGACTGGTCCTCGAGCGGACACTTCACTTTGATGAGAGACAGGTGTGCGGTGTGCGTCTGAAACGTGTCCTTCCGCCTTTAATGCCCCCTACGTGCTGCACTGGCTATCGAGAGCTGCAGCGACGAGCAGCCACCCGCCGCCGGCCAGGTCTGTGGGTTTACCTGCGGTGGCGCCCGAGGCAGCAGATTCCGGATGCATTCATCTCTAGGCTACTGTTTTAGCCTTTTCATCACACCTCTTTCTAGTCCTCTTTTCTTCTCTTTCTTTAATTACGATTTGTTTCCTTCAAAGGACCCATTTCTATATTGTCCCTTCCTTTTGCTCCAGGCAACGTTTTTATTCCCTTCTTTTCGTGTGTGCTGTCGAACCTTCTCTCAGTTCCTAGCTCAGACCTCCATACTCCACACCTCAGCATACTGCGTCTATTTGACCCTCACACACCTCCACTTTCCTTCTCTTCGCTCCTTCGAATTTGCACTTTATTTCTCATGTTCACTAATCCTTCCTTTCCCGGTTCCCTTTCCCTAATTTGGTCTAACTCTCAGGACCCTTGCTTTCCTACAGCAACATATTTTTATTGATGAATTCGTTTACAAAATGTATTTCTTGCACCAGACAAACTTAAACCCCTCCAGGCACAGTTTCAGGAGAAGAGGAAAGAAAGGCCAGATAGCACAGAATATTGAATCTAAAGTTAAGAGGAGGGTCTAAGTGGCCTTTCTGGACGCGGGGAAACAAGAAAGTGTTTTAATAGACAGGGCAAGGTAGTGAAACAGCGTATGACCCGAAGATCACCAATGGTAACCTTTCCTACCCTCAGAATATGAAAAGGGCAAGCAGTAGCAGGTTAGTCTGTAATATGCAATGCCAATCCATGTCAAAATAAAATGATCCGTCAAGCGAAGTTGCAAAAATGGCTGAACGGAATTACACCAAATGTGGTAGAAAGCTAGATCTTGGTCTGGAAATCATGCTTATTGTGATTTGGTATAAATTAGTTCAGTAGTTTTTGAGAAATTAATGTTCAAAATGTATGTATATATAGAGACTCGGAGGGCCCGTGGATCCATGAGATCAAAAGATATGATCTGATTGGCTGCAGCCACATCAACAAAGATGCAGCAACAGCGATTCTGTATTCGGGAACTCAGTCCCCTGTCCTGTAAAAAGTATAAAAATAACATATAGGGGCTTGGTAAGGATACCCTGCCCACTGAGGCCTGGTGGGGAGTTCCAGAGGGACCCCCAGTGGCAACTCCTCCGCAATGGCAGAGGAGAGTCGCCCCACTGCCTGGCTCAGAGCCAGCAAATGAAAAATCAAACGATGTTCCAGAATCGTTTTAGTTTTCATTTGCCGGCTTGGAGCCAGCACTGCAGAGAGGGGTGTGGCCGAGGCATGGGAGGGGAGAGGAGGAGTGCTATGTGCACTCCCTAAGTGCGCATATTTGTTTGGCTGGCCGACTCAGGCCGGCCAAAACACACATGCGCACTTAGGTTTCTCCAGCCCAGCTGCTTTGAACAGCCGGGCTAGAGAAACCCCCACAGACTCCCTGGTCTGAGCATAGCGTCTTTCCAGCCCACTGAGGCCAATCCCCGCACTGCTATGCAGCACAGGGATTGGATGGGAGTCTGTCCCAGGAGCTGCTGGGACCAGAAAGAGGAAAGGAGGCGCAACGCGATACAGGAGGCTTTAGGTAACTTAAAAAATATATATATATTATTATTAACACCCCAGCTTGACCCCTCCTGTGTTCACGCCCTCCACCCGCCTCACCACCCTGTGTTTGTGGCGGCCGCCACTGCCCTCCTATGGCCAAAAATTATATTTGTTTTATATTACAGTGGATCCGCCGAGGGTCTGAATAAAAAGGACAGGTTCCCGCCCTTATCAGTTTTGATCCCCAACTGGGTGGGTGGGCCTGGGCCGGAGGGGTTGTTTTTAAAATTATTTTAGGGGAAGGGTCTCCCTGAGTCATTAGGAGGACTTGGAGACCCCATCCTCAGGGTCAGTCTACTTTTTATGGGGAGATGCCTTGCAACCCCCTCCCCAAACCATAACATGGCCCCAGGGACCCCATGTCATGTGGCCGAATCAATGTTTAGTTGCCGTGGGTGGCCCGGTCCCACCCAGGCTATCCGTAGCAAAGAGATGTCTTGGGTCGAAGGGCAGAACCCCCTGGCACCCACGGCCCCTGCTGGCTCTTCTGCCTACACCCATCTGAGGTGCGGCTGTAGCTGGCTACATTTGTTTGCTACCGCCTCGCTGTAGCAGCTTTTCTCTGCTTCCACCGGGCAGAAGGAAACCTGTGTTTCCTGCCCTCAGGAGCTGACGCAGGGAGTTGAAGTTCTCCCTGCCCACTCTTGAGGGAAGGGAGCAGTAGTGTTCATGGGGATGGGATTCTCTGGGACATTGCTGCCATGGAGACTAGGGGGATGGGGTACCTGGGGCCACTGGATGGCTCGGGGAGGGGGCCGCACGCCCCCCTCCCCATTAAAAAGATGTTGGCCTCTGGATATAGGGTCTCCGGGTCAATGGAAAGGGTTGGGGAGGGGGCATGCAGCATGGGGAACAGAATCTGCTAATTCAGCCATTGGACTACTGCTCTGTGAGTAACAGTTACTGAATGGACAAGAGTAGGGCTAGTTTATGAACAAAGTATAGTAACGAAAAAGGATAGACTGAGGGAAACTGCCTGAATGAGAGTTAAGGCGGGTGGAACAAAACATCATGTTTGTTATGAGCATCCCCGTTGCATCCTCCTTGTAGAGGGTGTGTTCCACAAGCAATGCATGTTAATATAACAAAATTATTGTGAGAATAAAAGATGCACCTGATGTTAAGAGTTTGTTGTTATGCATCCTTTTCAAAAGTTAGGTTTGATTAGTAGGTTGTAGAAATATATGGTAGGATCTTTTGCTGTACACTTGACAGATTTATTAAGTTTGATAGATTACCCCATTGGTTAAGATGTGCTCATGAGTCATACCCACCCAGTAGCAAAAACAGGATGCCAAAACAATTCTTGTGTTCCACTGTCTGGTCGCTGGAAACCCCTGCTTTTTTCTACCAGACGTCTGTCTCTTTGTTTATTAGGGTTTCAGTGATTGCCCCAAATTGGATTTTTGTTTTAGATGTGGGAGGAAACTAGAATTTCCATAGCACACTCCTCACACACAACCCCAGCCCTCAGAACCCAAGTTTAGTTTGGCCGTAGACTTCCGCCATCATGAAAATGCCCAAAGGTAGGGTGGGGTTAACCCCAGGAACTTTTACCTTATTGGTTAGAGCATGCCCAGGAGTCATTACCGCCCAGTAGCTCAGGCCAGGCATAAATATGGCACCTCCATTCACCAACTTCAGAACACTTTCTGGATCTGACGAAGATCAGAAGAGGACTGGGCCTGTTCTCTGTCACCTGAGGAGCACTAAAGGATGTGACCTGCTGCCTCCTATACCCAAGACAAACAAGTGGACTCCCCTCTTGTACCCAAGACAAACAAGTGGACTCCAAGGGTCATAAGGCTGACTACCTCTTCAAGTTGCAGGGATACAACAAGCCATAAGATGACTTTTCCTGGAAGTACGCAGCTGATCAGTGGGAACTGGACCATCATATGAGTCTCTAAGTGTCTCGCCTGCGGTCTCGAGGGGGCTTTAGACGTGTACTACTGTGGTGTATCAGGACTTAAATAACTAAGTCAGAAGATAAAATCTTTGATCAGGAAGAATCTGGTTGGTGTATCCGACCTGCGCTTTATCATTGTCAGCCACAGATTGCGCTAGGTTACAGTATACTGCGATCATTGACTATCATTGGCGCTTTGTGCTCTTTGGTGCTACTTCTGCTTAAAACTTTGAAAATTCATTTCTCTGGTTCCCATTGTTGGATTTTCGTCATTTTGTTTAATAAAGTTTACTTTATTTTTCTAATTTTGTTTGGGATTTTAATTGTTTTCCATTTAGAATTCATTACCGTTTTGGTACAGCCTAAATATTTTACACATTGCCCTAAGTAAAGCCTGTCTACTATGTGGCATAGCTACCAGGGGTTGATTCCGGGTCAATTTGGTGACTTTGAGGGTTCACGCTGACACGGGTATTGATTTGAGTTGGGTATTCACCTACGGCAAATATTAAAACAATTTCTTACAATATGCTTCTGGGAGAGGGTTTTCTGATCCTACTCATGGAAAATACATTTAGTTGCCCATAGCCAGATTCCTTTGCTTCTTCCCTGATAGCATGATGTGTTATACAGATTATGTGTAGTGTTGATGGAGTTTGCATTATTATGAATGCTTGCTCTGCAAGGACACACTACATGTTGCACAAGTTTTCAATTCTCTGGCCAGGTTACAAGCCATTTTCCCTTGGAGAGGTCTCTGGGTCCTGCACTTGAGAGGCATCATAGGAGCTCCACTTTGCTTGGTCTCTGGTCTGCAATTAACATCCAACCATAAACCTGCCAGGAAGAGTTCACTGACCAAAACCAGTTCGGTTACATAGGCAGCCATCATTCACTGCCTGCCCAACTACAGCTCAACCCCACTTAGGATGTCTGAACTTTGACATATAGCTGACCAGCTGATGCTCCCCTCCCTTTAGGGTAGAAAGCACAGGAAATGGCCTACAAAGCCGCTCCTGCTATGTTTGGTTGTGATATAATTTCTAAAGCTGTCCCCCTTTCGATTGACCATCACTTCCTGCCATTGATCACAGCTTACAATAAATACCTGCACTCCAGAGACAGTATTACATATTTGTCTTGAGTTCCAAAGACGTACTTTAGCACCATTTGAGGTTTGGAGCTAAGACGTCCTGTTCGAGCTCTTCATCACCCATCCCCAAAGCTGGGAAGAAGCCTCGAACTAGAAGAGAAGCCCATTTACTTTCTCCTGGCTGGTAGCCCAGCTGCTTGACTTTGCCTCAAGGTTAGACCCCAATTTCTCAGCAGACTGAGATTTGCATGAAATATAACTCTAAGGGAGGAACTCCTCAGGTGTCATGCTGATCTACAGTCCAGCTCTAGTGAACCACATTAAAGATGCAGCATTGTAATCCTTATCACAAGAGGGTCGCGAGGTCGTGGGTCTATATTGACTTCCATAAGCCCAAAAGGAACTTCAGGGTTTTAACTCTTTCACTCTTGACCCGTATGTCTGCTCCACTGGCTATGGCTAATCACCCTAAAATCAGAAACATTGCCCTACAGCTTATGGTTCCTTATATATCATAGTTGCAGGTTCCGACTGGCCTGTATGGCAGTCAGGCTGTACCTGAAGGGCTGGTCTGAAAGATCTGTATATGGGCTGTTTGTGGGCCGGTTTTATTGCCTGGTGGGCCACTTTTTATTGTTGATTTCTCTGATATTATCAAAAATATTGCCTGCTGTCAGCATAAATGCACATATTCTCCCATACCTTGCAAAACACCTATACAGCATGTCTTTACAACTTTAAAACTGCCCTGACTTGCAAATGTTGGTCACTTTTTAGCTATCTGATTTGCTAATGGGGGCCACATTTAATCTGGTGTACGGCCTATTTTTCGTTCACAGCCAAACTCTGTGAGGTTACACGTGGTTTCACCCTAACCACAGGAGCCCGCTGCACCCTGTATCTGATAATACATCCAAACAGTTGGTTTAGTCCAGTGGTGCACCCCCATTGGAAAAAAATGATTGCAACAAGCCATTTTTTCTATACAGGCCTTTGAAACGAGGTGCATAATCATATCACAGTACCAGTTAGTACACCAGTCACTGATGGCACCATTTGAGGCTTTCACTGGTCCCTTGACTTCGGTCCACTAAACATGTTACCAACAGTGCAGTGTAACAGACACCCATGAACACAAGCTCTGATCCTGCTAGCACCAAACCAACTCCATGATTTGGGATGCAGCTCACTTTGTATGTTGGGGTTTCTGTTTTGGGCTTGACCTCTGCAGCATTGGCATATAAAAAGTGACCTACCTTACTTGAACCCTGACCTGCAGAGGTAACTAAACCCAAGGGCAGATGTACCATAGTACTTATGATACTTTGGAGCAACTCAATGTCTATTGCAGCCAGAAAACAAAAAGAGGATTGTTTGAAGCAATGCTTGATCGAGATCAGTGTGTAGTGTACTAGGGGTTTTATTGTCAAACCTAGCACTTCTAAATACATACCATGCACCCATGAATACAAATCTAGCACATATGGATAGAAACCTAGGGGCTTATTTACAAGCCCTTGCGCCGCTGGTACGTCACTTTTAATATGGGAAAAAGTGACGTACTGGCGGCGCAAGGGGCTTGTAAATAAGCTCCCTGTCACTTATAGATACAAACATTGCGTTTAAGGTTAAAATTTCTATACAACAGAATACCCTCTGGTGTTCTTGCTCAGCTGTGCAGGGATCTGTTTGCAATCAGTGTTGTATCTTTCTTTTATTTTACCTTACATTTACTGTATGTATGTAATGCCTATGTCAATTTTTTTTTTTTAACAGTTATACCTCTGCTTGAACATTTATTTTTGTTATGTGTGGTTATTGTGTCCTACTGTGTCTTGAGTTTCAAACCTATTACCACTGGCTGGAGACGATTCTCAAGCTGCATTTTGTGACAGAGCAATATTAAGGGAATACATTGTCTACAGCTGTAATGCAAGGACATCTATAAACCAGGCACTCCAGGGGCAATGATATCCAACATTAACTACAGAGTATCCTAGGACCAGGAGCAAAAGTCTAATCGTGAAATGCAAGTAGTTTATACGAGATAAAGTCAGTTCTATACGTCAATGCAAGAAAGTAACCAACTTCTCTTGGTGTTTTCCGTACACTTTATTGTAAAAGAATAACTCTTAAAACATATGTGAATATGATCTGCAATGTAAAGATGGTAATGAATGTGTAAATTATAAAACAATTTAAATCTAATTAAAAATATGATTTACCAATGTTAAAAAGCTGGTGTGGCTGTATTGAGAGTTAACAGGAATTGGAGTAGTTTTTGGAAAGTGGTTGTGCAGCCGATTTAAAGGTTAACCGATATGCATAGCGAGATACAATATAATAGATGGCTGATAGAGTAATTGTTAAATTATATTAGAACATTGGAATGTGGAGCACTCCATTGAAGACAATGGAGTGCTCCGTGCTTCTACTGGCCGGTAAAGGCCCGCAAAGCAACATTCCAATGTTGTTTTCACAAAGGCCTCTCGGAGCCCGAGGGGATTTAAATCCCCTCGAACTCCGAGAGGCCTTTGTTTTATTTGTTAGAACATTCTGCCCTCTAGTGGCAGAATGTTCTAATAGCCTTATAGCCCTTCTTAGCTGGGCTATACCGGCTATTAAAGTCCCGCTCCCTTGTTAAAGTCCCTCGCCTTCGGCTCGGGCCTTTAACGCTGGAGCGGGCCTTTAATAGCCGGTATAGCCCGCTATGGCGGGCTATAAGGCTATAGTATACTCTCTGTTGGAACACAGTATTTATAAAAACACTGCACGACAGAAGACTCACTGAAGAAAGCGCTTCCTCGTGCCTCGCCAGGGAGACCTCAACAGAGCCTGGGATAGGTTCCAGGATGAGGCGAGAAAGTTTGCTTTCCCTGTAATTACTATGTGTACCTCTTTCCAACACGTCAGAAGACTAGTTGTTTGGTAACCGATTTTCGGATTAAACTGAAAAATTATTTATACCCAATCTAAACATTATTAAAAGGTTAAAAAGTGGGTTTGTCCTATAATACTGACCCTTGGAGAAAAAAATGGGTCTTTTTTTTCCTGTAAGGTGAACCTCTACTTGATTTGCTGCTGATGTTGTTGCGCTGAAGAGTCCAAACTAGTTGTTTACTACGAATTAACTTGTGAATGTGCCAATTCCAGATTTAGCGTTTTCTTTAAATCTCCAGTTCGGGGAAGTTTAGTTTGAGGAAAAATAAGAGTATGAGGAAGATGAGCTGCTTCAGAGAATAACTGCACTGCATCATGTATTTTTTTCCTAAAAATTACATTTTCCTTCTTGAGCCAAAATTCTTCTGCATTCCTGCAGTGAAATGAGAGTCCGCACTGTGTGTAAAATTAGAAAAAGTAATCTTAATTCAAAATTAAAATTGAAAAAAAAATAGAAAAAAATATTCTTGATTTCAGCTCGTCTCAAGCAGAGAGATAGTTTGCCCACTCAAAACAAAACCAAGTGAGACTTTGTAGTGCCAAGTTGTCGTTGTATGTGTGATCTAACTAGCAAACACTTCCTCCATCCAAGTTTCTCAACAAATAGATAAGTACCAATGACCGAATGTAAATGCTAACCACCAATTTCTTTCCTAGGACTACTTGCAGTGCATTCCAAAATAATTATTAGTTCACCTGGCCCTCCTGTCTCTTTAGGCTGTTGTTAGACCCAGCAGTTTTTGGCTAGCTAAGACACATCGAAGCCAGACAGAATCCACCGTCCAGGATAGGAGGAGTACGATTCAGTTGTCCGATAACCTGTGCTCATCCTTGGGTAGCTTGGCACAGAGCAGTCAGGCCTATCCACAGGATTAAAGTGTAAAGTATTGGCTCTACACCACCCTCGCAACACACTGCGTATGCTACAAAAAGACTCCACAACATATGTAGAAAACACTGGTCTTTGTATTACACACACATTGAAATCAACAGAACATACTCATTGGATATATACTTTACATTATATGCAATTGTCAAACTCTCCCATTAGCAGCAGAACGGCATGAACATATATGTACTTGTCATAGGTATTCACCTCTACCACTATCCCCTCAGCCTTGTAAGCAACATAAACTCATGTGTGTACTTCCTGAGGTGTTCACGATCCAAGCAATCCCTCCCACATCAAAAGCGGCAGAAACATATATGCGAGCTGTTCAGAGGTATTCCACTTTCCTGCTAACACAGCATAGAACACAACATTCCTGATGTCGCATACTCCGTGCAGTTGTAATGGTCAAGAAATCACAGGTTTTGACTACGACTTGTGACCTATCCCCTCAGGCACCCCAAACTACACCAGCCAACGATACTTGCACCTGCTGGCGACACTTGGATTAGATTGTCAGGACCACCTAAAGTGGAAGGAAACAGTTATGTGGTTTTGTCCATCCAGATTAGGCCTTTAGGCACCCAGCTGCACCTTCACGAGTGCAGGATCACTATCCCCCGTAGGCAAAAGACTGACACCGAAAGCTGGCGTGCTTCCAATTTGGAGAAATGTTTCCCCCCAGGCGGAGGTGTGAGCTGCAGTTGCTCCAGGTAGCCAGCTGTGGGTGCTCAGCGAGACCCCTTGGGTCTAGTCACGAAAGTCTCAACAACACAATACCTTGTGGCGTGGGTCCAGGAGAGAGAGCCGGCAACCTCGGATGGAGGCCGCAATGTCAAGCACTGCCGTCCTCCCGATCTGGAGGTCTGAGACAGTCTAAGCTTCCAGCTTGGGTCCCGCGGACTCGACAAACGTACCTCAACATCCCACGTACACCACACACTATGGAATGTGAGCTAACACAGGTTTCCGGTTGCAAGCATGGGTCCCTTGGACTCAGTAAACTTCCCCAGCGCTCCTCAAACACCTTAAGTTCTGGCAGCCCAGGTGGGCCACTGATCATTACGAGCACACTCCTCTTCACAGTGTGAGTACGATGTACGCCAGGACAGTCCTTGTCCCAACAGACGATCACTTCCACCCATTTCCGCTGCACCCTGTGCAGTCCTTATGATCTCACGGTAACAGGGAGATCCTTTCTGTCCCTGGGATCTCGTGGACAGGAGGCCAGCCAACTGGCCCTTGGAAAGTGCTTAGGGACACAGGCTACGACAGTTGGCAATTAGCTGCAGGCCAGCAATATCCAGGCAAAATCTACCAAGTGTAAGTCCCTTTCCTGGAGCACGACAAGCCCCAGGCCACCACAAGTGTGTGGATAATCCAGCTGCAGTCCCCCTGCCCCAAAGGTCTCTCTTGTCAATGTCCCAGTGTCAAACCGGCGTAGTATGGTTCCAATCCCAAAAGCGTCTCTCACTCCTGAGGGCAGAGCCCAAGTAGTTATACCCACAATGGTCTTTGAAGATGAGATCAGTTCAAAAGGCCACCTTTGAAATGCACAGGCCCCCTCTAAATTCTGTTCTGTCTGCCATCCAACCCCGGGAGGCTTGATCAATATATCTTTAGTGGGGCCAAGATCCTGCCCCTTGGAATGCAGGTGCCAATTCCACCCCCTCGTATCCGTCCCACGGAAGGCCCCTCAGAGTCAGAGGTCTGCAGTTTCCCTTGAGCCCCTAGTTTATGGCCTTCTATCAGGAATGCAATGTTGTAGCTGTCCCCCAGCATCCAGATGTAGATTGGAGCCAGGCTGACATGCACACAGAGCCTTGAAATACCCACTTTCCCAAAGAGGCATTTCCACATTAATAATGTTGAATCCACTCGCACTACCAGAGAGGATTTCCCATTACTAACTCATTGATATTGAACACTATACTGCTACTCTTCTGCACGAAGGACATACTCCTCAACAGCCTTTCCACTGGTCCTCCATGTTAATCAATGCGAGAAGCAGGCCCCACCGTACCAAACATACCATCCGGTACCATTCACTACCAGTATATGTAGCGCACACGCGCCCGTGCCCTGCCTCTTCCTGGCACCGCACCCTGCTCCCAGGGAGTACTCTGATTTAACATTCGTGAGTTAGCTAGATTTTATTTACACATCAATGAAGGCCCATAGTCTCCACCAAAATGAGAAATGGCACCAAAAAGTTGGTCTTATATGACTTTCCCTTCGAAAAACCTTTGGACATAACACGTCTTGAACTAACCGGCCGCATTCTCCATCAGCTTAACAGTGCAGCAATTCTCCAAGTAAGAAACACCTATGCCACAGCATTGCCCCTCAACAACATTATTACAGAATATGAGACATTGGCCAAGTGCCACTCCACATTAAACATGCACTTGATAGTGGAATCTAGGCGAGTCAGCAGTGTGATGCTAGCAAGCACAAAATGTAGCATGATACCACAAGGAACAGATCTGAATCTGCTGCTTGCAGTCTCGCCGACACTAGTAGCAAGCATATACACAACCAGAAAATTAATCTGGATATATTCTGGCTAGTGAACCTCATCATATCTACAGATAGAAGATAATTTGTGTTCCTCACCCACTGACATTTCTACCATTTATCTAACTACAGTGGCCAAGGTGTCACCTTAAATTAAAATATGGGGGCACACTATATAGAATTCTCTATTGTGTTTTCAATGGGCAAAGAACAAAGCACTTCTGACTACATTTTGTTTGCACTCTTCACCAACATCAATTGATCCATTCAATGATGTAACACAACTTGCAAACAAAAGCTGTTTCAGTAAACTACTGACACAGCCAAGAAGGATGACAAACTATAAGATGTTGTGGACCAGACCAAATGACGAAAATCACATTATGAAAACACGACTGCTTGAGCATAGCAGATCCTCTGAATGACAGGCAGGCGCTCCAATTTTACAAGCATGTTCAAATTTAATTATACATCTCTACAGATATTGCAACATAAATCGAAGGACAGGTCTCTGATTTCACATTTACTATGATGATGAAATAGCTGAATTAAATCACCGAGGAACAGTTGTCACAAAATGGTACGAAGGAAAAATATATTCTTCTATTATTTGACAGAATGATGAATAACATCCAATACAGCTTTCATCACTTAAGTGCAATAAAGCAGATAAAACTGCCCATCATCCTCCACACGTGGTACTAAAATAGGGGATCTCGGAGGACCACTAAAATCTGTCAAATTTATCATGAATCCAATGGAGCAATGTTACGCATTCCTGAAATTTACGACCACCTCCTCCCCGTCATTTATCAGAAAGGATGCTTGCAGAAACAGTTTATGGAGGGCATATCCAGTGCATTCAAAACTGAAAATGTACATTTCTTCTCAAAGAATTGACTAAAATTGAGCAAATAGCCTACATCTGGGCTTCAATCTACACTGGAAGCCCATAGGACTATAGGCCAATAGTCCATTATAGTTACGGTTAGCAAAACATTCTTGTAGCTATGAAGGAAAACAGACAATCATTTGTGTATTATATAAAGTACTCCATATTTAGCTGAGTACTCCAGAGCATGTCATCGATTTGCCTCTCACTAGTATTTTCTTTATTTTAGGACTGTAAATGCAGACTGCACATCTGCGAACAGAAGTCTATACAAATAATTTGAATACGGAAAGTGTCTTTAAGAAACAACTCAAGTCACTAAAAATGCTAAAAACTGCACCAACAGGGAAGATTGCGGCTTACTTTGTTGTATTTTAAAAGTTATTTTAAACTCTGGTATTTGTCTCAAAGAACTTTGGGCCTGATTATGATGACGGTGGGACCGCCACCGACGGCCCATCGGTGGCGGTCCTACCGCCATCGTAATTGGATTTTCCGCCTGCCACATTAGGATGGCGAGCGGATGGGTGGTGGTCGGAGAGACCAACCGCCACGGATCTGACAGGCTCAAGGAGCCCGTCGGTCCGTCGGAGGAGCAGTAATACCTACAATCGTGGCGTGTCTGCCAGGCACCGCCATAGGTATTACAATGTTCCTTTCCGCTGGCCCATTCATGGCGGCGAACCCGCCATGAAAAGGCAGGCAGAAAGGAACATTGGGGGCCCATACTGGACCCCCCTTCCCTCCTCTGCCTCACCTTTGCGTTTTTGGGGGCATCTATGGTGCCTCCCTACATATCCCTGCACCATGTGGCAGGCACCGCATGGTGCCTGCCACGTAGTACAGGGATATGTGTTATGTCCATATTTTGTACTGTGGCATGTGCTGCAGCCCGCAGCACCAGCCACAATACAAAAATGGACATTACGACCGCCGTGGTGGCAGTCGCATCCTAAT
Organism: Calotriton arnoldi; assembly: GCA_963921515.1. Classification (NCBI taxonomy): domain Eukaryota; kingdom Metazoa; phylum Chordata; class Amphibia; order Caudata; family Salamandridae; genus Calotriton; species Calotriton arnoldi. The sequence continues at coordinate 4,100,265 of CAWUFW010000435.1, read as the reverse complement.
GTGCCCGACGGGACCTCCGACTTGTAGTAGGGTGGTCCCATTTACGAAAGGATGGCAGTCGGACGAAAGTCTGACCGCCATCCTAATCGGCCCCTTTGTTCCTTCTGGTCTGTGACATTTGGCCCAAGGATGTTTACTTTTGGTAAAAACATACATTTCTCCTTAGATAAAGGAGTCTTTTGTTCCCTGCTAAAGCCTACGAGAATTTGGCACACATAGCCGAATCATGATCTGTTTTCTAGGAGTAGAATTACTCTGCCTTCCATGGATGGAGGATTACAGCCTAGGATATGAGTTGATTGAAGAATCATTATGGAGTTTGTAAATTGGTCTCCAGATGGGTTATTATACTTTCATTTTATGTGATTTAAGGTAGAGATGGACTGCACCATATTATAGAGAAACCACAGAACACAAAAGAAAAACATATTTTTAAAGAGGGGGTGTTCCTACAGGTAAAAATGATCTTATGGCTTCCAGTGGAAGGGCACAGCAAATTCTGATGACCATCCAAGAATGCATCCCACAATAGGGATGTATTCTTGAAGCCCAAAATCCAATAGGGTCTGTTCTAGCCATTTGTAATGATATGCAAGAGTATTACTGATTCAAGAGTTAGTAGACGATTTTTAAAAACTCCAACTAAGGTTGGAGAGATAAATCGCTCCATTGCATGCATACAATCTTCTGGCTCCATACAGTTGTAAGCGTATGCCACCCGAGAATGAAGAAAGTGAGAAGGAGTGAACAGAATAAAGTGAAGGGCAATGAATACTGAGCGGTAGGTAGCATGTCAAGCTTCGGCCAGTGATGTAATTGTAATTAGCAGATTTATATAGCGCAGCTTAACACCCGTGAGGGTATCCAGGCGCTGTCCATGGGCACGAGGAGATTAAGTGATTTGCCCAGAATCACAGGATGTTGAACTGCAGAGACTCAAACCCGGATCCCCAGCTCCAGAGTCATCAGCTCTGGCCACTGGGCCACACCCTCCCCTGAAGTAGATCTGCTGTGAGTCCCTGCAGTCCCCGACCCTCTCTGGAGGGATTAACCACCTGAATGCCTCACAAGAGAAGGAAGGTGAAACTGAGAAGGGAGAGAGAAGACAAAGGAGTGCATGCTGTCACACATCAGAGTGGGACAAACCCGGAGTGAAGTAGGGTTTCCTCATATTAGGCCCAGTTTCTTTCTCCTCAAAGGTGTAGTGATCAAAGACAAAATGAGTGTGAGAAAGAGCTAGAGGTCAGTAATCTGGTAGTCCTTGAGCACAACAGATAAAATGAGACCTTAACCCCAAAAAAAGCCTGCAAGCTAACCCAAAGCACTTGCAAATAATGTCATAATCAGAGCAGACGTTGAGACCAGGATAGCGGCTGGGGCGGCTCCTCCGTTTGAGCGGTGGAGTGTCACCCCACTTAATTGTCCCAGAAATGCCCCAGAAATGAAAACTTAAATGGCATTACTATTTTATTTTCCTTCAACCCGTCTTGAACCGAGTGTCTGCATGGGGCGGCGCCTGAAAAGTGGCAGCAGTGGTGGGTTGCCTGTGCACTAGTTTATAGTGCGCATGTCCCTTTGGGTGGCCGTCTTGCAACAGCCAGCCTGACATGCACACTATGAACCTCTCAACCCAGCTGTCTTAGACAGCCGGGTTGAGAGCCTACACAAGCCTTCAGTGTCCTCGGGAGTGGCGAGAGAGGTCACTCCCTCCAATCCTGACACTGCTCTCAACAGCATGAGAGCAGCGCCAGGATTGGTTAAGCCCAGCTGGACCAGTGCCTAATTTGAGCCGGTGCTGAGCACCGGCACTTAATTGGTTTCCGGTGCTCGGCACCCGCACCTAATTGTCAACACCACACATAGGGCAGTCTGCCACATGGTGGCGCTGCTCATGTAATTTAGAGATGAGTAGTATAACAGTTGTTTAGGAAAACAATATACATTAAAAAATTGCTAATACCTGCCTCCCCAGCCATTCCTTTAGCTTTGGGGACCTGGAATAATCTGAACTGTTGCATTTACATGCGAGAGAGATGGTTAGTAGTTGTTTTGGCAGCAATGACAAGGGCGATGGCTGCAGTTGCCTCCTGGTCAGAGCCCTGACACTTAATATTTTACAAATTAAGCACTGCATGACGTCAGGAGAAGAATACGACGGTTGCGAGGAGGACCTATTTCTCGAAAGCATGGTAAGTACTTTTTTATTTATTTGTTTTATGCATTTAATCTTATTTACGTAGTTTTTTTAAAATGTATTAATCCATTTTCCCGCCGCTCCGATCGCCGTACTTTCCAGCTGCCACTGATACCAGCATTGTTCCTGACGATGCCTTATCATAGGAGACGAAGGATCAGCAGCTGATGGTCGCACTCTAAAGAAAAGTAAACAGGACAAACAGGGAGAGCCAAAAGAAGGTAACTGGGAAATGGCATACGCAAAGGAACCGGGAAAAAGTTAAATAATCAAGATGACGGAAGCAGGTTTGGGAGGGCAAGCTGTAGGAATCAGAGAGACACCCCAACCAGTGCTTAATTTGAGCCGGGGCTGTCAGGTGCTAAGCTCCGGCACTTAATTGGTTTCCGGTGCTTGGCACCGGCACCTAATACTCAACACCATAATTGAAATCGTCCACCACATGGTGGCGCTGCTCATCTAATTTAGAGATGAGCAGAACAGCGGTAGTTTAGGAATACAATATACATTAAAATTGCTAATACCTGCCTCCCCAGCCATTCCTTTAGCTTTGGGGACCTGAAATAATCTGAACTGTCGCATTTACATGTGAGAGAGATGGTTAGTAGTTGTTTTGGCAGCGATGACAAGGGCGATGGGTGGTGCAAGCTGCAGTGGCCTCCTGGTCAGAGCCCTGGCACTTAATATTTTACAAATTAAGCGCTGACCACAACTACGAGTCGTTGCAAGGCAAAGAGGCTTGCAAGTGGGGTGGTTAAATATGCTCTGCCAATGTTGACAAAGACCTGTACTGCAACCAGGTAGTTCCAACCCCCTAGGGTGGTTAGCGGTCTAGCTTCCTGACTGTCCAGTGGCCATTTTTCAAAGCTTCCATTCTCTTCCATGTCGGAGTCTGGTGATTAGAAAATTTGCATGAGGGGCCACACGCTTAGCACTTAACTCGTCACTCTGGGCTCGTGGACTGAAATCTTGACATAGAACAAAGATAGGAGAGTTTAGACAAAGGAGTTAATCAATGCAATTTTCAAAATAGAAAGGAGTAAAGTGTGATACCAGTCAATTTTAGCGAGAGATTGAGGGAGAGATAAAAGAGCCAAATTACATTGATAAGACATTAAGAATGAGCAGTGCAACAGGTAAAGAAAGGGAAGATGGAAGTGTAGTCTAGGGAGGGATACATATGGGAACACACAGAAGTGGAGAGAGCTGAAAGAGCAGAAGCAGATGAAAGAGTGAAGGTAGAAGGGAGAAGACTACAGGAAGGATGGAGGAAAGAGGGAAGATAGGACTATATAACGGAGTGTGCTGCATGGCGGAGAGGGACAATTTCGCCGCAGATACGCAGAAGGTGAGAGCCTGAGGTTTTTTTTTCCCAGTCGAGATATTCTGAGGGCCTTAGATAAGGCTTTTGTTCCAGCAAGATGAAATGTGATTTGTTAAATATTTGTGCTTTCAAACTAAGCCTCGGTTGGCAGCCGAGAGGAGACAAGAGATAAAGAAAATATTGAATGCAAGGGCTGGCTGGGGAATTGTTCTCTCTAGAAGGCAGGTCTTGGTAAGCTCCCACCTCGGCGCTGTAACATGAAGGACTTACTACCTGCTAGAGTGCAAGAGATAGCAGCAGAAGGTGGAATGCTCTCAGCAGCAGTAATCCAGCCTCCATACCTTCCTTCTACCCTGCCAAAACCCCCTTTATCAAGTTTCACAAATTCACCCCTTCATCTCTCCATGCTCTCTTGAACCAGCCCCTGTCCTTTCTGTACAAGCCTTCTCTACTACTTACTTCCCGCATGCCTCTGTCCCTTCCACTGTATGAACCCCCCCTCTTTCCCATGATACTGCTTTTCTCTTTTTATCTGCCCTCTTCTCCTTGCATAGGTGTCCAAAGTAGGTCCAAGGAAGGCCAAATCCATGATAGCTTTTGAGGATATCCGCATAAGTTTAATTTACATACATCGAATCTAAATTTAATACATTTACATAATCAGTAAAGTGAAAATCTACACGGATGTGACACGCTTGTGTCTGTGTCCAATACCCGTCTGTACAATTAATCTTTTCTCTGTCTTATCTCTCTGTAGCCTTCGTACAAATATCCTATTTGCCCTTCTTTCTCAATGCTCTCCTCACACTTATCCCATTTGCCAATGTATGAATGCCTAAAAAACGTTACCTTCTTTTGCGCCCTGTTTTTAACCTACACTAAAACAGTGGCGGCTCGCCGAGGGAGTGCTGCAGGGCGGTGAGGCGGGGCGTAAATGGGGACTTCGAGAAGCTTGGGTTCTCCCCTAGTCCCCATTTACGTCTATTTAATGGATCAAACCATCACCTAGCGCACAAAATGCTGATAAAATAAGAGGCCTTTTCAGTGGCGGCTCGCCGTGGGAGTGCTGCGGGGCGGCGGGGTGGGGGGTAGTGGAGTCCGACATACAACGGACAGGAGTAAGGTAAGTAATGAAATAAATAAAACAATTTACCTTGCGCGCGCTGCATCACCAACTCGGCGATGCAGCGTGCGCAAGGTAAATTGTTTTATTTAGTTCATTACTTACCTTACTCCTGTCCGTCGTAAGTCGGGCTCCACTACCCACCCACTCTGCCCCTCCCCGCCCCGCCCCACCGCCCCACTCCCTCGGCGAGCCGCCACTGGGCCTTTTACCAGTCAGGCCTTTTGGTCTGTTCATACAGTGTTGTGATTTTGAGTGCAATCTTGAAAGTGTTTCTGCACGTGAGTGGGAGCCGCTAGCACGCACTGTTGCTTGATAAGTAGATATGGAGTTTGTTTAGTCTTCTTTGTCTATTTCGTTCTGCCATGTAGCTGGGTTAGTTATAGACCTCCTGTTCATGCCTCATGTGATGAAATAAAAAAGTACATTCTCAACAGCTAGATAGCAGCAATTCAACATATGAATATTAAGAGGCAGTATTGCTCCAATAAACCCGTCTATCTGAAATAAGTTTGGTGTATTTTATTTATGTTAATAATTTGATAGCGCTGACAATCAAGAAAGTTGTCGGAACGCTTTACAGATATAAAGAATAATAGGACATGTGAAAGATAAGTTTATCATAACTGCTCAACGCCCGTTTAGGAAAGCGAATCAAACGAGCATTTGCACTGCCAACAGATCTGTATTTAACTTGCAAAAACAGGCATGTGCATGCGCTAGTGATTGGATGCATTAGCACTTTAGAGCCAAGTCTATTGGAATTACCAATGCTTGTTTTTCTCTGTGCATGGTTGTGTGAGGACTTGAAAGCTGTGTTTCAAAATGTAATAAAAATACTATTTTCTTAAAAAACATATCGTGCTTCCAAAAGCATAACGTAGCAAACGCACAAAGAGTACTTTAAATGTAAAATACATTATACTATAAATTAAAAACACATAAATAAAGGAGCTATTTTTCTCCATCACTGCTTCTGCTCCAGCTGCTGAAAAATGTAACCATATGCATCATTCTGTGCAACAATCAATGGCTCAAAAGTAATGCCCCACAGTCCCGTTGCCTGCATTGTCATTTGTACAGAATGTTGTATTTTGTGTTTTCTGTGTTCCTTATTGTGAGTAGTAGTAACATCAGGGTCTTGCTGGTCAGCTAAAGTTGTCTCTACCAAGACCCTAACAAGAATTGGCAAAGCCAGTAGGTCTTGCATTGGCCGCCAGGCTTTTGGAAATTGTTATTTTGTTTTCTTGTGGTGTGGGAAAACTTTATTGTTGGGGAAGCTGCTGGGCCCCATCAATTTAAAACAAAACATTGTCTAAAAGCAAAAATATTTTTTTAGTCTTATAAAAGCACACATTACCATAGTAGTCCTAGGAGGGACCTACATTGTGTGTGGATGTGCTCCTTGTGAAAGGTCAGCATGCCATAAGTCACAGTGAAGTCAGCCAATGTCAGAAGTGGGCTGACCGATTGCCCCATTAATGCATGCTGGAGTGAGTGGAAGAAACATGTGAAAGACACGAAAACAGACTAATGAATGAAGTCTGACTGAAAGCCCTATGGGTAACTAAGTTTTTATTCACATCATTTTAGTAACATCAAAAGGTCTTGGATAACACCAGAGTTAAAAAATAAAAAACACAATCGATCTAGCGTTGGCTGCCAGCCTCTTGCCTTTCCAAATGATTCATTTGCAATGTTTTTGTAAATCTTTATTACAAAAGGACAAGGTTGAAAAGATAGATAAACAGAGAGGCTTGCAAAGACAGACAGATAGACAAAGTTGAAAAGATATATGAATAGTAATTAGGGAGGCTTGCAAAGACAGACAGATAGAGAAGGTTGAAATAAGAGATAACTAGTAAATAGAGAGGCTTGCAAAGACAAACAGATACACAGAGTTGAAATGAGAGATAAATAGTAAATAGAGATACTTGCAAAGACACAGATAGGTTTGTATAGATAGATTATGTTGCCTAGCAAGAAAGATAGCTAGCTGGATAGATAGATAGATAGATAGATAGATAGATAGATATAGTGTTGCCTGGTAAGATAGATTGTGTTGCCTAGCAATATAGACAGATAGATAGATAGATAGAGTTTCCTAGCAAGATAGATAGACAGACAGATAGATAGTGTTGCCTAGCAAGATATATAAATAGTGTTGCCTAGCAAGATAGACTAGCAAGATAAATAGATAGATAGAAAGAGAGATATGTAGATAGATAGATAGTAGATAGATAGTGTAGATAGATAGATAGACAGATAGAGAGAGATAGATAGATAGAGTTGCCTAGCAATATATATAGATAGTGTTGCCTAGCAAGATAGATAGCGTTGCCTACCAAGATAGATAGATAGCGTTGCCTAACAAGATAGATAGCTAGCTAGCTAGATTGACAGATAGATAGATAGATAGATAAATAGAAAGATAGATAGATAGATAGATAGATAGAATTGCCAAGCAAGATATATAGATAGTGTTTGTGAGAAGTTGGCCTGGCATTTGCTGTCCACTAGTTCTAGTGGGCACCTTGCACCAGTCCAAACAACCCCTTATGGAGATAGGTTAAAGACAACCTTTATTGAAAGCTATCCTATTGGTAGCTATGGAGAGCATCCTTCAGGCTAAGTATTGAAGGAATGTAAAGCAGCTTGTTTTACCAGTCTATAATCTCTTGAGTGACCAAATGAAAGAGGACCACACCAGGTATATATATAAAATATATGTATTTAGTCTTAAACACACCCCTCTAGTCTCTTTATGAGGCTAGAGTTCGAAGTACATAAGTTATAAGTCAAATATCAGCAGTATTTAGCACAATACACGTTTGAGCCCTAGGGGCGTACCAAACCATATACTAAAATAGTGGTATAAGAACCACGACTGAACGAGACACAAGGCCTAGAGCCTGTAGAAGTGTTGGACCCCAAGGAACCACCCAAGGTAGTGACACAGGGGACCCACGGGGGACGCGTGCAGTGTGAGAACACAGCCGCGAGCCACCGTTGACTTCTATGGGGAAAGTTGCGGTTGGATTTTTAAAAGAAAAGGGACACTTCGGAGAGGACTTCCAGTTAACCCCTTAAAACTTGAGTTTCTAGGGCCCACACCCATGTGAGTACCGAAATACTCGAGTTACCTCACCCAGGGAAGCCAGTGCATACGTGTTAAAAGGTGTCGGGAATCGTCTTCGTTTTCAATGGCGACCGCTGGAAAAGTGCTGCTGCCGTGGAGAAGAAGAGTGTCCGGAGCGATCCAAGCCTGGATCGAGGAAAAGGAAGACCTGAAAGCAGAGGGGACAGAGTCTGGGTCACTAGCCAGTGACCAGGGGCACGATAGTCGAATGCCCTCAGATGTCGGGTGCTTCAGGTGAGTTGACGGGCGCCTTGACTCTTCAGCCACGAGGTCCAGGAGGTGTCGACGACGACCAGGAGCTGGATTCGAGCTGTCCCACAAAGTCTGTCGAGTGCTGCGGTGTCGGTGACCGGATTGGACCCAACAAGCCTTGGCAACGGCAAGTCATGGGGAAGTGAAGAAAAGGCTACGGTGCAGACCAACAAGGTCTGAGGGACTCAACCAGCAAAGGTAAGTCAGGGCAAGTCTGGAGCAACCAGAAAAGCCCAAGCAGTTAAAGAGTTGCCTTCGTGGGGACCCACTAGCCAATGGACTAGAGATCGCAAAGGAGCCTCAAGTGGTCGCACTTGGAGCTGGCCCACGGGACACTCGTGAAGTGTAGGCCAGTGATCTTCGCTGTAGTTGGTGCTCGGGGCTAGGGCTACTCGAAACCCAAAGCACAGCTTCAAGAGATGTCAGGAAGTTGATGCACTTGCAAATGTGCTTGGTGTCCAGGGGTCACGGTTCCACGATACCCACGACAGCTACGGGCCTCAGCTTTGCTGGGGACTCAGGGCAGCCTCGGGGAAGTCTGGAAATCCACGTCTGGTGATGCAAAGACTTCGGCGTCCGGCGGGAGCTTCAGCGATGCAGACCGGACAGATGCTTTGTTGGTGCCTGCCAAGCAGGGGAGTCACTCCTTGACCCCAAGGGAGATTCTTCAGTCCTCTAATCTTGATGTAGAGCGTCGAAGGTCCAGGATTCAGCTTCAGAGTTTCATCCAGGGATATCTAAAGTCCTAAGGACTGGGGTCCCATACTTATACTAAGTTAGGGGGTTGGACATACTCTGGGGACCCACCTATGGGAGGGTCAGGGAAGAGGGGTGGTTACACCCATTCCCCTTGTCCAGTTTCGCGCCAGAGCAGGGGCAGGTAGCCCCTGCAACCGGTTTGAACTGGACTATGCACAGGGACACCAAATGTGCCCCCAGTGCAGGACTTCAAAGCACCAGAGAGTGCTCCCGCCCAGCCCCAATACACACTATCCTGTCTGGGGAGGTGGTTACACCTCCCTTCGACAGGAAACCTATTGTCCAGGCCTCCACTGCCGGAGTTTCGGTCAGCAGCAGGAGGCCAGACCCGTGTCTGTGGCAGCAGCATCCATTTTGTGATGCCAGGGCTCGGAAAAGTTAATACCAAGTATGCTGGTGTGTACATGTCTCTTCCTCTAGAAGGGTGGAATGCTACCCCCGCCCCCAGAACTGGCGGGGGGGTAGTATTCCAAGATGTTTGACACCAAACACGACATGTTTCCGTGCAGCCATCCCAAAGTTAGCATTTAACGCGAGGTTATAATGCACTTAAGAGTATATGGTCAGGCTGCACCACAAACAGCACCAGAGGATGGACTCCGAATGCTGCAGAGGGGCTCTGCTCATGCAGGGGCACCCTCTCACATAAAAACCAAGCACTCTGCCTTCAGGATTGTTAAGGCCTGCCATAGGAGTGACTTATAGGTTTATATGTGTGTGCAATGGTAGTGATATAGGTAGCCTATACCGCAGTAAGGGGTGCATGCACCACCTTACCCAGGCTGCAGTAGCAGACCTGTGGTGTCATTTTGGAGGGCCTTCCAGGGGTGGCACAATACATGCTTCAGCTCCTGGTAGGCCTCTGGGGTGTCTATGCCCTTGGTACATAGTATACCATATACTAGGGACTTATAAGGGCACCCCAGAATCCGATCTAGGATGTACCTAAATTACATGGAATCAATTTAGAGAGGAAGCAGCTAGGCTGGGGTCCTGAATAGCAGGGCTCCAGCCAGACTAAAGTCGAAAAACAGTGATACACCAGCAAAAAGTGGGGGTAACCATAAGAGGCAGATCCTACTCTCCTACACAACCCCCCCCCCCCAAACGCAGGGACATTAAACTAACCTTGACCAGTTAAGTCTTCATGTTCTAAGTGGAAATATCTGGAGAGTCCATCTGCATTGGCATGGTTACTCCCAGGTCTATGTTCCAGTGTATAGTCCATCCCCTGTAGGGAAATGGACCACCTCAAAAGTTTGGGGTTTTCACCCTTCATCTGTTTTAGCCATAAGAGGGGCTTGTGGTCTGTTTGAACAAGGAAGTGAGTGCCAAACAAGTATGGCCTCAGCTTCTTCAGAGCCCAAACCACAGCAAAGGCCTCCCGCTCTATGGCTGACCAACGTTTCTCTCTGGGGGTCAGCCTTCTGCTAATAAAAGCTACTGGCTGATCCTGACCTTCATCATTCAACTGTGACAGTACAGCCCCTACCCCCAACTCAGATGCATCTGTTTGCACAATGAACTTTTGGAGTAGTCAGGACTTTGCAGAATGGGAGCAGTGCACATGGCCTGCTTCAGGCCATCAAATGCCTTTTGACAGCTAACTGTCCACTGAACCTTTTGGGCATTTTCTTAGAGGTTAAGTCATTCAGGGGTGTCACTATTGATCCATACCCATTGACAAATCTTCTGTAGTACCCAGTCAGGCCTAAAAGGCTCTCACCTGAGTCTGGGTAGTTGGAGCAGCCCAGTCCATGATGGTCTGGATCTTGCTCTGCAATGGTTGAACCTGGCCTCCACCCACGAGGTGGCCCAGGTACACAACCTGACTCTGCCCTATCTGGCACTTTGTGGCCTTGATAGTTAGGCCTGCCTTCTGCAGGGCCTCCAAAACATTTCTGAGGTGGACCAGGTGATCCTCCGAGGTGGAGCTAAAGACAGCAATATCATCTAGATATGCTGCACTATAGGCTTCCAGACCTGTAAGGACTGTGTTCACCAACCTCTGAAAAGTGGCAGGTGCATTTTTCAAACCAAAGGGCATCACCACAAATTGGTAAAGCCCACCAGGGGTAGAAAATGCAGTTTTTGGCTTTGCATCATCAGCTAGTCTGATCTGCCAGTAGCCAGCTGTTAGGTCAAATGTGCTTAGATACTTGGCTGAGGCCAAAGTGTCTATTAGCTCATCTGCCCTGGGGATTGGATGGGCATCAGTCCTAGTGACTGCATTGAGGCCTCTGTAGTCCACACAAAACCTCATCTCTCTCTTACCATCTTTTGTGTGAGGTTTTGGCACCAGGACCACTGGACTAGCCCAAGGGCTATCTGAAGGTTCAATGACACCCAGTTCCAACATTTTCTAGACTTCTGTCCTGATACAGTCCCTGACCTGGTCAGGTTGCCTGTAAATCTTACTTTTAACAGGCAGACTGTCCCCAGTGTCCACTTCATGAGTGCACCAGGTGGTCTGACTTGGAGTCAGAGAGAACATGTGTCTGAACTGATTGAGCACCTGTCTACAATCAGTTTGCTGCTGGGCAGTGAGGCTGCCTGCCAAGGCTACACCATCCACTGACCCATCATCAGGGTTCTGAGAGAGCAGGTCAGGGAGAGGGTCACTCTCCTCCTCCTGGCCCTCATCAGTTGCCATGAGCAAGCCCATGTCAGCCCTGTCCACATATGGCTTCAGCCTGTTGACATGGAGCACCCTGTGGGGGCTCCTGGGAGTTCCCAGGTCTACCAGATAGGTAACCTCTCCCTTCTGTTCAACAATTGTATGGGGGCCACTCCACTTGTCTTGGAGGGCGGCTGGGGCCACTGGCTCCAGCACCCACACCTTCTGTCCTGGCTGGTAAACAGTCAGCACAGCCTTTTGGTCATGCCAGGCTTTCTGTAATTCCTGGCTAGCCTCAAGGTTTTTGGTTGCCTTTTTCATATACTCAGCCATCCGGGAGCGGAGACCAAGTACATAGTCCACTATGTCCTGTTTAGGAGGTTTGAGAGGTAACTCCCAACCTTCCTTCACCAGACACAATGGACCCCTAACAGGATGGCCAAACAAAAGTTCAAAAGGGCTGTAGCCAACCCCCTTCTGAGGCACCTCCCTGTATGCAAATAAAAGGCAGGGCAAGAGTGTGTCCCATCTTCGCCTAAGCTTTTCCGGGAGCCCTTTAATCATGTCCTTCAAGGTTTTGTTGAATCTCTCAACTAAACCATTGCATTGTGGGTGATAGGGTGTGGTGAACTTATAAGTCACTCCACACTCCTATCCACATTGCAGTCAAGTAACTGGACATAAAGTTTGCATCTCTGTCAGATACTACCTCCTTAGGAAAGCCCACTCTTGAGAAAATTCCCAGGAGGGCCCTTGCCACCACAGGAGCTGTAGTGGTCCTAAGGGGAATGGCTTCTGGGTACCTGGTGGCATGGTCCACCACCACCAGGATAAACCTGTGCCCAGATGCTGTTTGGGGATCCATGGGACCAACTATGTCAATCCCCACTCTCTCAAAGGGAATCCCCACCACAGGTAGTGGTATCAGGGTGGCCTTTGTGGTGCCACCTGCCTTCCCACTGGCTTGGCAGGTTACACAGGAGCAACAAAACTCCTTGGTGTCTTCAGACATGTGGGGCCAGTGAAAGTGAGGGACAATTCTGTCCCAAGTCTTGTTCTGGCCCAGGTGACCTGCTAAGGGAATATCATGGGCTAGTGTCAATAGGAAGCCCCTGAACTTCAGAGGTATAACCAACCTCCTGGCTGCTCCAGGCTTGGGGTCTCTACTCTCGGAGTACAGAAGTCCATCATCCCAATATATCTTATGGGTGCCACTAGCATTCCCTGCAGCCTCAGCAGCAGCCTGCTGTCTGAGGGGTTCAAGAGAGGGGCAGTTCAGCTGCTCCTGGCTCAGATCTGCCCTGGAAGGGCCCCCTGTCCCCAAGAACTCAACCTGATCAGGTTCAAGCTCCTCTGGGACAGTTCCTTCTTCAGGCCTGAGATCAGCTTCCTCAAAAGTCTGATCTTCCTCCTGAGCCAAGGGGAAGGCACTGCCTTAACCCTACTGCTCCTTCTCTTGGGAGGCACCTGGTCCATTATTCCAGAATCCAGGGCCTGTTCAGCTTTTGACATTTTTGCCTGTGACCTAGTCACAGCAAAGACATGTGCAGGGATCCCTAGCATTTCTGCATGTTTCCTGAGCTCCACCTCTGCCCAAGCTGAGGTTTCAAGATCATTGCCAAGCAAGCATTCAACTGGTAGGTCTGCACTCACCACAACCTTCTTAAGGCCAGTTACCCCTCCCCAGGAGAAGTTAACAACTGCCAGAGAATGGTCTGTTCTGACATTGCTAGCATTGGTCACTTGGTACATTTCACCAAGTATAATCTGTCCAGGATCCACAAGATCTTGTGTCACCATGGTGACACTTGCTCCTGTGTCCCTGAATGCCAAAGCCTCCCTTCCATTAATTAAAGGCTGCTGTCTGTTTTTGCCCAAATTAGTGGGATTCACAAAGGGGGACATATCCATGCCCCCATCACAGACTAGGACAGCCTGAGTTGGCACTCTGACTAGGCCAGAGTCCATCTCAGTACCCAGGGTCAACCCTACTAAACCCTTATTCTGAGTGTTTCCACCACCACTTGTAGCTGGACTAGGGGGAACAGTTGCCTTAGGGGCAATGGTGGCTGGAGTGGAGTCTTTGACCTTGGTGCAATCACTGGTCCAGTGAGTCTTTTGCTTACAGGCTTTGCACCATGGTTTCTTTTGGCCTTTTCCTTTATTAGATTGGGAATCCCCACCTGAAGAAGATTTTTGGGGGCCTTGTGAAGACTTCTGGTCTTTACCATTCTCCCCACCCTTATCAGAGTTTTTGGAATCTTGCTTCTTCTGGTCACCACCTTGGTTCTGTACTTTCTCCTTCACCCTGGTTCTGACCCATTTGTCTGCCTTCTTTCCCAATTCTTGGGGAGAGGTCAGATCAGAGTCAACCAGGTACTGATGTAGCAACTGATTCTGACAGTTATTAAGAATCTGCTCCTCATGATTAAATTATAAAATCCTTTGAAGTCACACACCTTACTGCCTAGTAACCAGCCTTCCAGAGCCTTGGTAGCACAATCTACAAAGTCCACCCAGTCCTGTGTCTGTGCCTTTTGGATATCTCTGAACTTTAACCTGTATTGCTCAGTGGTTAGGCCAAACCCATCTATTAGGGCACTCTTCAGGACTTGATAATCATCAGCATCCTCTTCTCTAACAGTGAGGAGCTTGTCTCTACCTTTGTCTGCAAAGGAGAGCCACAAGATTGCTGCCCACTGCTCCTGAGGGACCCTCTGTACTTTATAGGCCCTCTCCAGTGCAGTAATCCATTTGTGGATGTCATCCCCACTCTGGTAGGGAGGGACAATCTTGCTCAGGTTTCTATGGTCATAAGACCTTTCCCTACCACTAGGGAAGTTGCTGCCACCATGGGACTCTAGTCCCAACTTTCTTCTTTGTCTATGAAGCTCTAGGGACTCCCTGTCTATAGCCAACTGCTCTTTTCTGATTCTCAACTGAGCTTCCTCATACTTGAGCAGTCTCTCTTTCCTTTCATGAGAGGATTCCCTCCTATGAGAAGAAACAGAGGTCCCTACTGAGGTGTCAGAATGGTTAGACTCCTGAGAAGGAGATCTGGACCTTCTAGGCACACTCACAACTCTTCCTGGTGGGACAAAGGGGAGGTCATTCTGATCCTCCTCCTCATCTGCAGGAGGAGCTGCATTTTCCAGGGCAAGGTCATTGTCACCTTCCTGGCCAGTTTCAGAGGTCAGGTCCTGGGTATTTTCACCCCTGGCCCCTTCCTCATCTTCTGCCCCACCCTCTCTGCCTACCCTTGCAGACCCTATAGGTCTTCTGAGGTCATCTAGCAGAAGCATCTCCATGAGACGTTGGGTGTTGGCACTTTTGCCTGTCTTCAGCTTCCTAATCTTGCACAACTCTCTCAATTCCAAGAATGGGAGGTTGTCATATTTGGATGGCAGGAGCCCACTGGTTCCTGGCAGTGAAGACATTACTAGTGAGGTGTGGTGTATGCACTACCTACTCTAGTGTGGCCTACTAAACTCTCTTGAGTTGTAGAAAGGGTGTGCTAAGCCCTTGACACACAACTCTAAGTTCAGTAGAACTTACTGTATTTCTAAGCCAGAATGTATATGTACCTTAGGTACCCTTAGTGGTTTTCAGTTGATCAGTTCAATTGAGATTATCTGGTAAAACAATAGCAAGCTGGAATCCCACACGCTGCACACCAATGTGAGAAGTTGGCCTGGCATATGCTGTCCACTAGTTCTAGTGGGCACCTTGCACCAGTCCAAACAACCCCTTATGGAGCTAGGTTAAAGACAACCTTTATTGAAAGCTATCCTAGTGGTAGCTATGGAGAGCAGCCTTCAGGCTAAGTCTTAAAGGAATGTAAAGCAGCTTGTTTTACCAGTCTATAATTTCTTGAGTGACCAAATGAAAGAGGACCACACCCGGTATATATATAAAATATATGTATTTAGTCTTAAACACACCCCTCTAGTCTCTTTATGAGGCTAGAGTTTGAAGTACATAAGTTACAAGTCAAATATCAGCAGTATTTAGCACAATACACGTTTGTGCCCTAGGGGCGTACCAAACCATATACTAAAATAGTGGTATAAGAACCACGACTGAACTAGACACAAGGCCTAGAGCCTGTAGAAGTGCTTGGACCCCAAGGAACCACCCAAGGTAGTGACACAGGGGACCCACGGGGACGCGTGCAGTGTGAGAACACAGCCGAGCCACCGTTGACTTCTATGGGGAAAGTCGCGGTTGGATTTTTAAAGAAAAGGAACACTTCGGAGAGGACTTCCAGTTAACCCCTTAAAACTTAAGAGTTTCTAGGGCCCACACCCACGTGAGTACCGAAATACTCGAGTTACCTCACCCAGGGAAGCCGGGTGCATACGTGTTAAAGGTGTCGGGAATCGTCGTCGTTTTCAATGGCGACCGCTGGAAAAGTGCTGCTGCCGTGGAGAAGAAGAGTGTCCGGAGCGATCCAAGCCTGGATCGAGGAAAAGGAAGACCTGAAAGCAGAGGGGACAGAGTCTGGGTCAATAGCCAGCGACCAGGGGCACGATAGTCGAATGCCCTCAGATGTCGGGTGCTTCAGGTGAGTTGATGGGCGCATTGACTCTTCAGCCACGAGGTCCAGGAGGCGTCGACGACAACCAGGAGCTGGATTCAAGCTGTCCCACGAAGTTTGTCGAGTGCTGCGGTATCGGCGACCGGATTGGACCCAACAAGCCTTGGCAACGGCAAGTCACCAGGAAGTGAAGAAAAGGCTGCGGTGCAGACCAGCAAGGTCTGAGGGACTCACCCAGCGAGGGTAAGTCAGGGCAAGTCTGGAGCAACCAGAAAAGCCCAAGCAGTTAAAGAGTTGCCTTCGTGGGGACCCACTAGCCAATGGACTAGAGATCGCAAAGGAGCCTCGAGTGGTCGCACTTGGAGCTGGCCCACGGGACACTCGTAGAGTGTAGGCCAGTGATCTTCACTGCAATTGGTGCTCGGGGCTAGGGCTACTCGGAACCCAAAGCACAGCTTCGAGAGATGTCAGGAAGTTGATGCACTTGCAAATGTGCTCGGTGTCCAGGGGTCACGGTTCCACATTACCCACGACAGCTACGGGCCTCAGCTTTGCTGGGGCCTCAGGGCAGCCTCGGGGAAGTCTGGAAATCCACCTCTGGTGATGCAAAGACTTCGGCGTCCGGCGGGAGCTTCAGCGATGCAGACCGGACAGATGCTTTGTTGGTGCCTGCCAAGCAGGGAGTCACTCCTTGACCCCAAGGGAGATTCTTCAGTCCTCTAATCTTGATGTAGAGCGTTGAAGGTCCAGGATTCAGCTTCAGAGTTTCGTACAGGGATATCTAAAGTCCTAAGGACTGGGGTCCCATACTTATACTAAGTTAGGGGTTGGACATACTCTGGGGACCCACCTATGGGAGGGTCAGGGAAGAGGGGTGGTTACACCCATTCCCTTTGTCCAGTTTCGCGCCAGAGCAGGGGCAGGTAGCCCCTGCAACCGGTTTGAACTGGACTATGCACAGGGACACCAAATGTGCCCCCAGTGCAGGACTTCAAAGCACCAGAGAGTGCTCCTGCCCAGCCCCAATACACACTATCCTGTCTGGGGAGGTGGTTACACCTCCCTTCGACAGGAAACCTATTGTCCAGGCCTCCCCTGCCGGAGTTTCGGTCAGCAGCAGGAGGCCAGACCCGTGTCTGTGGCAGCGGCATCCATTTTGTGATGCCAGGGCTCGGAAAAGTTAATACCGGGTATGCCGGTTTGTACATGTCTCTCCCTCTAGAAGGGTGGAATGCTACCCCCGCCGCCAGAACTGGTGGTGGGGGGGTAGTATTCCAAGATGTTTGACACCAAACACGACATGTTTCCGTGCAGCCATCCCAAAGTTAGCATTTAACACGAGGTTATAATGCACTTAAGAGTATATGGTCAGGCTGCACCACAAACAGCACCAGAGGATGGACTCCGAACGCTGCAGAGGGGCTCTGCTCATGCAGGGGCACCATCTCACATAAAAACCAAGCACTCTGCCTTCAGGATTGTTAAGGCCTGCCATAGGAGTGACTTATAGGTTTATATGTGTGTGCAATGGTAGTGATATAGGTAGCCTATACCACAGTAAGGGGTGCATGCACCACCTTACCCAGGATGCAGTAGCAGACCTGTGGTGTCATTTTGGAGGGCCTTCCAGGGGTGGCACAATACATGCTTCAGCCCCTGGTAGGCCTCTGGGGTATCTATGCCCTTGGTACATAGTATACCATATACTAGGGACTTATAAGGGCACCCCAGAATCCGATCTGGGATGTACCTAAAGTACATGGAATCAATTTAGAGAGGAAGCAGCTAGGCTGGGGTCCTGAATAGCAGGGCCCCAGCCAGACTAAAGTCGAAAAACAGTGATACACCAGCAAAAAGTGGGGGTAACCATAAGAGGCAGATCCTACTCTCCTACAGTGTTGCATAGCAAGATAGATATATAGCGTTGCCGAGATAGATAGATAGATAGAGAAATAAAATAGATAGATAGATAGACAGACAGATAAACAGGTTGATACACTGGTTGATAAACAGGTAGTTAGATAGACAGACAGGTAGTTAGAGACAGACAGGAAGATTAATAGAGAGACCATATGTCTATATGGGCTTGATATACAAGAGCACTGAACGCAACCTAGAAAGCCATATAAGCGGGACATACATACTACATTGGTTTACTAGTATAACTGTAGTCCTCAATTAAAATACATACCAGCGTGATATAACAGAATGCAGTTATAAATGTACTTTGTTGCCTGCATGCTGAAAAGAGGACAATTTTATACAGAACTGTTTCAAATTAACACAACCTAGTATGCTGTGAAAACACAGCAGTCAGATAAACAAACACCATACCAAAAGGAATTTACAACTGCATAAGCAGGAGACAGGAACTGATAAAGTTAGAATGTGCCCTGTGTTCACACCAATAGCATGGAGTGCTGGTAGAAAGTGTCCTGCTTTGACATCAGGCTCTAAAAACAAAGGCAACACCAAAGTAATAATAACATAAAAACAGAAATACTGGCACTAAAGGGAACTACCTTGTGTGAGGATGTGCTATTTTTAACAGAGCAAAATGCAGTTACTCAAAATGATGTTAACCAGTGGCTAGAGTAGGCTGAGTCACTGCCCTATGTGATTTGTTGCAGTGGGAAAAGGCAAAACGTGAATGACAGCCCTTTACGTATGTATATTATACATATAATTTTAGGAAAATCAAAATGTCTTGGCTAATGCCAGACCTAAGAATTAGTGGAACCAAATATCATAGACAGAAGAAGATATGTTTGAAGATTCGATTGTGTAACAGTCATTTAGCTGAGACAAGACTATATGGCATGCACTGGCATTCAACGTGGGAGATGAGACTATTGGTTGTTTAAGCCCTCTGCATCTTATCAAATTACAGGCTTGGTATGTCATAATAATTGTGAGGTAGAGGTTATATGAGTGTCGAGGGAGGGACACATGAAAAGAGGAGAGAGAAGAGATTAAAGAGGAGACAGGTGAATTTAGGAAGAAAGAGTTAAGCCACATTTTATGGGCTGAAGAAGGCAGGTGTGCCAAGAGTAGGGAAGCATGATGGTAATGCCCAACCCTCTGGAAATGTAAGCTATATAAGTAGAGCTTCACGGGGTTCTAAAGTCTTTCACTAGTAGGTGTTCCATCAGACGGCTTTGGATGCTGGGGAATGAAGGATCTTTCCTGAAGTCTTCCCAGATGTCCAATGTTGATTCAAAGACTAGGCAGAAATGCAGGCATTGAGCGTGATGACATAGAGCTTGTACTTCAGCATACAACATCAACATGAGTATTGCTGGAGTCAAGGAGTTTTCTTTGCCTGCCTGGGATTTATAGGTTATTTGTTAAACAGTAGGGAATGTTTAGTTTAAGTACTTTGAAAATGATGCATGCATATCTGAAGGAGCAATGGGCACAGAGAGGCTGATCCCTGAAACCAGTAGAAAAGGAGTGATATGGGAAAAACACATAAACCCCATTGGATGTTCCTTCTAAAGTGTCCAGTTTTTAGGTCAAGAAATAGTTTCTGACTCCCCATCTTCCTTTACACCAGTGTCACTGAGTGGAAAGAATCATCTATGTATGTCAGCTTCCTTATCTACTCCCAGCGGACTAACCTGCTAGCTTCAGGCAGGGCCGGCTTCTTGGGCGGTGCGACTGCACCGGGCACTCGGATGGTGGCATCGCATTTGCAAGTATATTATGGTTTGAAAAGCGCCTGCTACCGCATTCCTAGACTCCAGCAATTTTCAGGCAACAATAAAAATGTCAAGATAACTACCGTGATTAATGTTCTTCCTAGAGATGAATAGGAGGTTTGTCTAGTGGAAGTTTTGACTCATGGCAAGGTAGCGCAGTGATTTAATATGACTGCTGCATAGAACGTGTACTATGCAGATCACAAAGTACATATAATTTAAATAGGTCAGTGGGTTACTGCTTTTGTGTGAGAGATCCTTTTGTTACTTGCAGTTAAAATGCTAACATTGAACAGTGAGCTATTAACCATCATCAAAGAGCTGCATGCAAACTACAAGGTATAGATTATAGCATTATGATTTTTTCCCCAGTCTTACATTATCCTAATGTTGGAAAAGGGGTTCGTTTGGATAGAAATCAATTAAAGGGAAGCCCCAACGATGGTGTTATGTTTTGAATTCTGAGTTTGGGCTTCTCCAGATCAAGCGCTCTTAAACTATACTGTCTACCAGTATGGATGATTTGTAATTCCTACACCTTGAAGTTCTCAGTCTTACGTAACATTTCCTATACACTGATTTACACACCTATGATTTATTGTCTCTGTGTCGTGTGTGTGATGTAAAGTGCTCTGACACCCTACACTGGTATGAGTGATGCTATAAAATGAATTAAATGCATCTGAGAGAGAGTGGTTATAGAGACTTGAGGGTCACTGTTAAAGGGTGGTAGTGAAGGAATCCGTTGTGGGGGGCGCTAACAAACATTGTTGCACTCAGCGCCGCCAGTGCTAAAACCAGCCCTGGCTTCAGGTGTCCTGCCTGTTTGCTGTGGGAGCTGCGTGTACCAAGAACAACCTTGTCTCATGGTTCTGGAGACCAAAAACAACAGAGGATCCAGAGATGCTATGAGACATGTGCTCTAGATTTTTTGCCTGATTATGCGCAGGAGGATTTGGAGAGCTAGTCCAATGCTGTGCAAGGTCTTGATCATAAAGCAATCTGTCGGAAGATTCACACCTGATTTTCTGGAGTGAAACGCTATAAATCGTCAACAACAGGGTTCAGACCAGTGTTCAGCATTGAACAGTGTTACAATTTTACTGATAAACATGTGAAACATTTTATCCCACAGGAGAACTTTAGTTTCCCATTTACTTTCATTAAAAAAGTAAAGCTACTTTTCTCCAATTTCTCCTCATCTTGTTAATTTGTGCATGTTGTGGAACATAGCTAAAACATTTATTCATCCTATGATCTAGATTTAGATGTTGCAAGCTTGATGTTTTTACTGCATTGATTCTTTAAGGTGTTCTCTTTCTGTCCCATACCACCTCCCCGTGTTCTCTTTGTGCCCCATACCACCTCCCCAGAGTACTTTCTTGAGCATGCTTCTTACTTCTTTAGGATGAGAAAGGGATGCATTGAAGAGATCATTGCATGACATTATCCACTTCAACTAAAACTGGTATTACAGGTTTTAGCCACCCTTGCCCTGTCACTTGGGACTTATACACTCCCTGCACTTCATATACTATCACACTTGTCATCTCCCTCTACCAGCCATGTAAGTCTCTCCTTGGTCTGATGCCCCTCAACCTTCTTCCTCTACAAGCCAAATTAAGTCACATGAAGATTACATGTGTTTCCAGGCATGCAGGTTGCTGCAACCATCCCTTACACACTAGGTACGATTGGGAGGGATGCCCAGGACATTCTGGGACTTGGGGATGGCACCTGGCAGTTAGTAGTGGAACTAGGACCATGCAGGGATGGTAGGGGTGAAGCCGGGACCGTACTGGGATTTCAACATTGAGGATGAATGGAGGCGCAGCCAGCAATGGGGATTCATGGCCTGGCAGTGGGGTGGAACAGGTGTGTAAAAAATAAACTGGTTATTTACCTTGGTGTGTGGGTGAGGGCAGTCAGACAGTGTTTCTTTTGCCACAGTAGAACGTCACAAACATTTAAAAGAAAATTTATGAAGTTGCATGCCCAGAGATTTCGCAACTGCCCACATGCCTAGCAAGGAGTTGTGAGTGGAAGAGAATCAACACGATTCCTCTCTCGTTCACTCTCTCTCTTGTTATCTCTTTTTCTACACCTAGTGCAACATCGTTCACCCCCTGTGGGGTGTCTCTAGGTAAGGCATCATGCCCTTTTATTCCTGCTCAAGGTTACTCTTCTTACCATGACTTCATGGTTAGAACAAAAATTGTGAAATATTCCATTGCAATGATATTTCAATAACCAGCACCCAGAACCAGAGACATACATTTGATAGTGCCGTGGCTAAGTAGTCACACTGGGGGAGGAGGAAGATGTGGGAAATTGACTGGATGTTGCTATTAATGCCAAATGTCTTATTTTCTTGTGGCTGAAGTGGGTCGTGCTCTGGTTCCAGACATTTAGCCTCTTGGGAGCACAAACAGTTAAAAAGTAGGGCGTTTATTTAGATGTAAAGAGTCAGTGGTCAACAATGGTGCTTAAACTGAGAATAGCACCTCCACCCCTGTTCAAGATAACCTACAGAGTCAGTGAAACCATGACATTGAGACCATTGAGACACTTAGAACACACCAAGACTCTCTCACAGCCACTTTTCCTCCACTTGGTATCAAGTGCAATGGGAGGCACATACTAATAGTTAGCAAAGAATATCATATACATGTAGTATGAGAACATACTGCTATTGCGTTAATATATAGAGACCTCCTGAATATATAGGATGTGCAAAGATGTGTAAAGCTTGTATGACTGGTAAGAGACGCAAGATGAGCTAGTGAGTCCATCATTGAGCAAGCTTACCATTCCCTCGCCCTTGCAGAGTGTGAGATAAGGGGGCATTGAAGACTGGTGAGCAGCCATGAGGGTAGGATGCTTAAGGATCCAGATCTAGGGACACCATTGCTAAAAG
Organism: Calotriton arnoldi; assembly: GCA_963921515.1. Lineage (NCBI taxonomy): Eukaryota > Metazoa > Chordata > Amphibia > Caudata > Salamandridae > Calotriton > Calotriton arnoldi. Next base: position 4,077,702 of record CAWUFW010000435.1, on the reverse strand, counting down.
ATGGCCAGAGGACAATCGCATGATGGACAAAAACAATTACACATCGTCCGGAAATAGATCCATAGACATTGGAAGTTTCTTCTACTTAATGTACCTATTCGGTTGCCTGTGCGTACCCTCCTGTAGTACTGACGAAGGAGTCATTTGCCTACAACAAATTGTTAAGTCATGTCTATGAATAAATTCAAGTAAGTAACACTAATGTTAGGCTTGTCAAGGAGAAAACTTATCCACGAGGAAACCTGTGATTTACCGCCACATTAATGGGAAGTGCTAATGATTACAAAAGCTTGGTCTTAAAGCATAAGGAAAAGGATAGGTATTGTGCTATATCTGCCTGGAAAGCAGCCAAACCTTGCAACAACCGAGCCTCAGAGAAACTCATTTGCTGCAGAGTAAGGGTACAAATAACACGTCATATTTGTGCTTTCAAATTATTCAAGTACAATCTTGAAGCAGCCCCAGTCCAGCAAGGCCAGACTACGCTAAAGTGTCAAAGACAGAAGAGGCCATGCTCCAAGAAAAAGAAAAGGCTCAGGCATCAAGGAAAGAAGAGGCCCAGGCAACAAACAGGGAGTGGCCCATGTATCAAGGACCAAAGAAGCCCAGAGGTCAAGGACCAAAGAGGCCCAGGGGCCAAGGATTGAAGAAGTCCAGGGGTCAACACCTGAAGTGGGCTAGGGGTCAAGGACTGATGAAGTCCAGGGGTCGAAGACTGAAGAGGCTCAGGGGGTCAAGGAGTCAAGGACTGAAGTGGCCTGGGGGGGTCACGGACCAAAGAGTCCAAGGTGTCAATGACCAAGGAGGTTCAATCGTCAAGGACTGAACATGCCCATCTGTCAAGGACCCAAGAAGCCATGTAATCAATGATTGAAGATACTCAGGCATCAAGGATAGGGGAGACACCAAGGAGTCAAAGACAGAGTTGAGGCTCAAGAATCAAGAACAGGAAAGATCCTAGAGTCAAGGAAGTGTATCCAGAGTGATGGAGAGATGATGACCCAAAGCCTAGGATGGAAGAGGACCTGAAGTTAAGGGTGGAAGAGGATCAGGAGGCAATAGCAGAAGACTCCAAAGCATCAAGGATACGAAGGACATATGAAACCTAAGGACTTGACGTTAAGGGTGGAAGAGGATCAGGAGTCCATAGCAGACGAGTCCAAAGGGTCAAGGACATGAAGGACATATGAAACCTAAGGACCTGTTGCTAAGGGTGGGATAAGATCAGGCGTCAATAGCAGAAGAGCTCAAAGCATCAAGGATATGAAGGACATGTGAAACCTTAGCACCTGTTGCTAAGGGTGGAAGAGGATCAGGAGTCCATAGCAGAAGAGTCCAAAGCGTCAAGGACATGAAGGGCATATGAAATCTAAGTAATACTATAGAACAGCGTCAAGGACAAACAGTGCCCAATGTTTGACGATATACAATGGCAAATGATAGACAAAGCAGAAGGGTCAAAGGCATCTGACACGCAAGTGTCATGATCCAACCATGACGAAGAATGATTGGCTGTTCCAACCTAAGCCCAAATGTTTACATCGTGCATTCAATTGAACAGTGGAAGAGTTTTACAGCACGTACAGAATGACTAATGCCCATTTGTTTTAGCGAATTAAAGAAAAAGGGCTACACAATAATAAATTGTTAAAATCAAACCACTGCGGTGTGGAAGTCCTACTACATTTTAAGAAAGAGATCCAGAGAAAGAAAGAAAATATTTAAGGTATGTAATTATGTTTTTAGGCTGTGGAAGTTATACATCCTAAATAATAATTGAGCCAATCTTATGACTGCTTTAGTTTACCACATGGAAAGCTAAACAAGAGCACCTAAACACTTTCATCAATACTGTTCACCCTTTGTGGGGCAAACAGCAGGGTGTGGGAAGTTCTTAGTTAGAAAAAAATATAAGTGCAAGGGCAGAATTTCTTTTCTTGGGAGCCTGCTCAGTCACTGCCAATTGCTAGGCTTATCAAATACCAAGGCTGCCGAGTTTGTATTCATCCTCCTACCTCTTTCTTCTACCCTTCCATCGTCTTCCACATCTTGTCTCTTAATCTCACTCTTGCAGGTTCTTTTTTTTTAATGAGTTTTAAATAGCGTGTATCAGAGCACTTTCCATGAGCACCAATTGTGTTACAGACGGACACATTCATTTTGTTAGGCATGGAGAGATTAAGTGATTTGTCAGGAATCACATGATGTTGAGCGTCCCTGCTGAGACTCAAGCCCGGTTCTCCAGTTTCGAGGTTGGCCGCTCTAACCGTTAGGCCACATCCACTCCCTATCCATTTGTCATCCAGGTTTTCTCGATTTATCACTGTTTTCCTATCTTTTTCTTTCTCCTTTCTAACATTTCTGACTGTTTACCTCTTGCTTTAGGTGAGTAAGATGATGAAAAATAAGCCCCGGTACCCAAACGTGAGTATTGGTGCCCACTCCCATACCAAAATAAGTACTTGAAGTGGGAGGTAACCTTAGATGTGAAACATGTTGCTCATGGAACCAATATTAGAACTCTATTATACCTCAAAGCAAAGGCAGAATGTGCCTGGGCTATCAGTAAATTCTTTGATTTGCATGTGCGCCTTGTTATGTGTCATATTATGATAGGTTTCTTTGATAGAACACGTTTGACATGGGTACACCCTGTTGGTTCCAGCAGACTGAAGAGCTGAACAAAACACAAATCTTGTTCATGTTAAACTTGAGAGAGCATTATTCTTAATGTGCCTGTGATAGTAGCAGATCACTCTCAGGGGCAGTAGCGGTTTCTACCGACCAGGGGTGGTGAGGCGAGGGGAGGGGATAGGGGGAGGGGAAACGAGGGGGGGAATAAAAAAAAAAATCACTTACCTCTTTACCGCCGACTGCCACCTCTTCTTTTTCCGTCCTCCTCTCGGCAGGAAGCACACAGCCTCCCAGAATCCACTGACCAATCACAACGCTGCCTTAGCATTGTTGTGATTGGTCTGAGCGCAATAGTTCGGCTGGCAGGCTGTGCATGTTCTCCACCCAGGCTATAATACAGCCAGGGTGGAGAACATGCAGAGTGCGCATGACGCTTAAGTCGGCCCGAGATGACCGGCCAAAGCGTCATGCACACTTTAGGTGCTGCCACCACTCCTCCCCCTGTGACGTGGGGAGCCCAGCCCCGCCTGCCTGGCTTCAGCAGCAAGCCGAATACAGAAAACAAAATGATAATAATGAACGGTATTATCATTTTATTTTTTGTGTTCCGTTTGCAGCTGAAGCAGTGGGGCGACGCTCCTTCATCTTAGCGGATGAGCCATCACTGCTCAGGGGTCGTTGCTTGAACCAGGAAGATGCAGCTTCCGGTTTGCGTTTACTCGAGAACCTGGGTATAAAGAAGTGCAATTGATAAATGCTGGTTTCTCAATGGATGGAAGTGTTGCATTTTGCCAATTTGGAATTGAGGACCAGGGCCAGTAATGGTCTTATGTGTGATATATATTAGCTTAAAAGTTTGGAGATATGAGCTACTTGCAGTCAGACAAAGTAGCTCTTGCAAAGCTGAGGAAATATGGTACTGCTGTCTACACCATTCTTGCAGAAGTCTTCTGTAGACGTTGCAGTGAGAAGGACCTACTTGAAAAGACACAGATAAATAAATACTCTTGGCATTACTGATTTTGGTTAAGATAAAATCAATAGCTGCCAGCACCTTAAATGGGAACATTAAGTGTAGCAGGGGGACCCTCAATCCTGTGTCCTTGCAAACTTCGGGACACGCTCTGCTCCTATTCACGTATGGATGCCAATCCCACCCGCTCATATGTGTGTTTCATGTCACTTTCCGAGACACTGCCCACTGCTCAGTATGGTTCCCTGGTGTGTTTCCCCTCTTGTACCCACAAATCGGCATAAGTCCACACGCATGTGGGCTCCCACTCTATGGTGTATTCATGCCTGTTTATCTTGTCATCTCACCTCTGGATGCTGCATATTGCAGTGTCAACCTTCAGGAACTGCTTCTGCTCTGTCTTCTCTTCTGGTTATTGTGACAGCAAGGGTGCCAGGGGTGTTACTTTTAAAGGAAATATCCTCCACATGACCTTATTTCAGGACTCACCTGCTAAAAGGTTGAGAAATTCAGTCTACGGTGGGAATTGATGGGGGAGGGATTAAAAAAATGGGCCCAGAACAAGATTCACTAAATGATTTTAGGACCCAAATTGCTCCAAATCGGGATTCACAATCACAATCTCATTTTAGGGTTAGGCAATCTTTTACTGATTCCTAAAATGAGACTGAGACCCCATACAGATTTGGTGTTTAGAAGGGGCGTGTAATAGGTGTCTCTTCCCAATAGCAAATTGGTATGCGATGCATCAGTGTTTTGTGATCACATCACAAATCTGGTCAAAAATTATTGAAAATTACTGACTCATGAGTTGGTATAGTAACCCATTCCCTGGGGACCTACCCTCTTTAGAAGGTTAAAAAAATGTTGGGGAGAAGGGTACCCCTTCCATCTCTTAATAAACTTTAAGGAAAACAGATTGCATTTTACAAAAAATGTGAACTTTATTTAAAGGCGATCATATACATGATGGTACACTGACACTAGCAGGCCCCCATTCCTGTGATGGCCACCAATCGGAGGGAGTAGCAAGTGTGACCTCCCTCATTAATATTCATGCGGTAGGTCAGATTAAGGCCCACTCAAATTGGAATTTCGCAAACTGATCTATCAGTACATTGACCTGTTTGTAAAATTCTTTACTTGTTACACGAATGCTCGTAGGAAATTGCTACTAGATTTTTGTGACCAGTACTTCGTGCATCTTGCCCGTGGTTTCTGCCCAACTATTTAAGTAGGGAGAATCAAAGGAGTCTCTTGGAAAGGAGTTTCCGTAGCAGCCAAGAGAAGGGCATAACCGAAGAATATACTGGAAAGAAAATAGGCTATCTGAAATCAAGATCACTCTCATAGGTCTAGGCAGTCTGGCTTCTGGTTGAGTGCATGAAAACACAAGTGCTTCCAGGCACTATGACCCCCCACTCTGAGAAACGAGGAATATCCTTTTAGAGATCTTAGATGATAGAAACTGGTTTGGGGGAGTACTTTAATTTACCTAGCCACTGTAAGTTTTACAGTACGTTTTGCTTCAGTGTATACCTTAAAGTTCATCAGAGTGGGACTGGAGATGAAGGGGCTACCAGGGCTCCTTGGAAGATTTCCATACTTCATTTATGAGCTGATACATTCAGCAGGAGTTTGCTCTGAGTCATTTTAAACTAATTTCTTCCCATCCTATGTTTGGGTGAGTAGACAGTGCTGCAACAATCCAATGAGTCTGTTTAATTTACTGCTGTGAAGACAGACACACAATAACGGATCATTGGTGCCTTGAGCATCAGCTATGAGAAATGATTTACTAATATTAGGAATCCGCCAATCACAACTGCCACTTATAAAAATGTTGTGAAAACATAAAATAATTCAAAATAACTGCTAACAAGAATAGCCAAAGCAGTATGCCTGGAGTTGGCTGCTAGCATTTGGGCTTTGTCAGTGCTTGTTTTCTTTCATAGTTTTTGCAGATCTTTATTGTTGGGAATGCTACCAGGCCCTCTCTAGTTTAATTAAAAAAAACAATATACCTGATAACATTTTCTTTTTAATTAAAGCACATATTGCCACAGCAGCTCCAGGTCCTGAAAGGAACTACTTTGTGTGTCACTCACGTGAAGGTAGCCAATGACTGAAGTGGGCTGACCCACTTCCCCTTGCTGAACCAGATGAAAGACAAATGTGAAAGAGACAATAACAGACAACTGGCTAAAGAAGGCTGGCTGAAAGTCACTCTGATTATATAAACATTTTAGTAAAATCAAAAGGTCCTTGCTAAGGCGATCTCTAAATAAAACAAAAGTAGGAAAATACATAAAAAGCAAATGGCAGGCACTATTGATAAAAGCAAGCAATCACCCAGTGGTACAGATTGTACATACAATACCAGCCAGCATACTGATAGAAGTTCAACTATTGATTATGATGATTGTTGTGATAGTAATAGCATTGTATTTTTTTTTTACGTTTGTTAGAACTGGGGGTCTCTAGTTGGCAGAGGTAGGTACCTTTGACCAAATAGGGACCCTTGCTTCTACGTCAGGGCAAGGTAGTTACACTACTGGATAACCCCTGCTCACCCCCTTGGTAGCTTGGCACGAGCTGACAGGCTTATCTCAGAGGCAGTTTGTTAAGCATTTGTGAACATATACAGTAATACAGTGAAAACACTACAGATGGACACCACACAGGTTTTATAAAAATAAGTATTCTTTATATAGACTTAACACAAGACCACAAACGACAAAAATCCACAATACTGTACTCAAAATAGACTTAAAGATGGTAGAAGTAACTTATTTCAAGTTGATGGTAAATGCGACAAAGTTCTCACAAAAGTACCTGGATGCGTAACGCAAATAAACAAAAAGGTTCGCAGGGATGGAGATGCGTCGGTTCCTTGCTTCGGGGGAGACGATGCGTTGCGCCTCAATGCTTGCGCAGAGTAGGGGATGCATCTTGGTCCTTACCGGAGAGGAGGTGATGCATTGATTCTCGTACTGCGTTCCGGTTGCGATGCGGCAAGATGGCGCTTCGATGCGATGCGACGATCCGGTGCGATGCGATAAGATGGCGCCCTTGATGCGACGACGTGAAGACGATGCGTGCATGCCTGGCGGCCATGCGGCGACTCTGTAACTTTGGAGCCGCGACAGGCCCTGCGACACGCTTCTCCGGTGATGCGCCGGCGACCTCTGCGGCGGCGACACGCTTCTCCGGTGATGCGTCAGGTAACAGCTTTGACGAAGGTTCGCTTCTCTGGTGATGCGGCGGCGACCTCTGCGGCAGCGACACGCTTCTCCGGCGATGCGACGGCAACAGCTGCGACTGCGGCACGCTTCTTCTCGTTGAGTCGCGCTTCCAGCTCCCAGCGACACGCAGGCTTCTGCAGACAGAATTCCCAGCAAGGGAATTCAGAGGGGAGCTGGTGGTGAAGTCTTTTGTCCCTGAGACTTCAGCAGGAGGCAAGCACAAGTTCAAGCCCATGGAGTAATATTCTGCAAGATGATGAAAGTTCTTTAAAAGATCCTTCTCCTCTCCTTGGCACTGAAGACACCACTGTAGGCCAACCCAGCAACACAGCACACTGGCAGGGGGGCAGTCCAACTCCTACAGCTTCCTTTAGTTCTTCTCCTTGGCAGAGGTTCGTCTTGTTGTTCCAGAAGTGATCTAAAGTCTTGGGGCCTGGGTCCCCATATTTATACTGCAAAATCCTTTGTCCTCTGAAGGCAGAGGGGCCTGTACCTAGTCCAAACCAGTTCTGTGCAGTCCTGGAGCACTTTGTTTACAGGACTCCTTCTTTCCTTTGACAGTGTCGGCCAGGGACATCAGACGCACCACAGGAGGTGGAGCCAGCATTGTGGAAGGCAGGCACAGCCCTATTCAGACCCAGGTGCAACTCCTCCCACTCCTCTACATGCAGATAGGTCTATTCAGCCCTGTGCTGACTCACCCTCTCTCCTGGAATGCCCCAGCCCCTGTCACTCACAAAACCAGACACACAATACACAACCTAGCAGAGGCAGGCCTGGACAGTTAGGTAAGAAAATACCTACTTTCTAAAAGTGGTATTTTCAAACACAGAATGTTAAAACCAACTTTACTAAAAGATGTATTTTATCATTCTGAGTTCAGGCATACTAAACTCGAATTTCTACCATGTTCCCTGGGTCAGTTAGGATTATAAGATGTTATAATCAAACTGCCCATTCTGGCCTACGGGGACAGGTAGCCTTGCAATAGTGAAAGACGAAAATGGCTGTAATTCACTATTAGGACATGCCACACTCACCAGGGCATGTCCTACCTTATACTTACAATGCACCCTGCCCTTGGGCCTACCTTAGGGGTGTCTGATATGAAGATAAGGGAAGGTTTAGGGACTGGCAAGTGGGTGCACTTGCCAAGTCGACATGGCAGTCACAGACTGCACACAGGCTCTGCAGTGGCAGGCCTGAGACACACTTTACAAGCCGCTTCTGTGGGTGGCACAACCAGTGCTGCAAGCCCACCAGCAGCATTTGATCTACAGGCCCTGGTCACACCTGGTGCACTATACTAGGGTCTGATAAGTAAATCAAATGATCCAATCATGGAGTCACTAATCAATACATCAATTTAACATAGGGAGCACTTGCACTGTGGCACTGAATAGCAGTGGCACAGTGCCCAAAGCATCGAAAACCAGCAAACAGATCAAAAACAGAGGAGGCAATCAGAAAAAAGTGGAAGGGAGACTCACGTCAATGGTACCAGGTCTAACACGTGTCCCCTCCAGCTGAAATGTGGGGGGAACTACCCTTCCCCTTGGGAGTTCTCATCACTAAGGCGGAAAAATCTGGACAGACCATCAGCATTGGCGTGTTCTGTACCAGGGCGGTGTTCCACCGTAAAGTCCATCCCCTGTAGGGAAATGGACCACCTCAACAACTTTGGGTCCTCACCCCTCATCTGCATCAGCCATCTGAGGGGCCTGTGGTCTGTCTGAACCCGGAAGTGAGTCCCAAACAGGTATGGTCTCAACTTCTTCAGTGCCCAGACCACAGCAAATGCCTCACGCTCAATTGCACTCCACCTCTGTTTCCGTGGAAGTAACCTCCTACTGATGAAGGCTACAGGTTGGTCTAGGCCCTCCTCATTAATCTGTGATAGAACAGCCCCCACACCATGCTCTGAAGCGTCTGTTTGAACAATGAACTCCTTTGAGAAGTTGGGCGCCTGAAGTACGGGTGCTGTACACATGGCAGTCTTCAGGGCATCAAAAGCTTTCTGACAGGTGTCAGTCCAGTTCACTTTCTTGGGCTGCTTCCTGGAAGTCAGCTCAGTCAAGGGTGCAACAATGTTGCCATACCCCTTGACAAACCTCCTGTAGAACCCCGTGAGTCCTAAAAAGGCTCTCACCTGTGTCTGAGGCTTTGGGGGTTCCCATGCCAGGATGGTATCAATCTTGGGTTGTAGGGGCGCCACCTGGCCGCTCCCTACCTGGTGCCCCAAGTACACCACGGAACCCTGCCCGATCTGGCACTTACTCGCCTTGATCGTGAGGCCTGCCTTTCGCAGTGCCATCAACACTTCCCAGAGGTGGCGCAGATGTTCTTCCCAACTGGCACTGAACACTGCAATGTCATCCAGGTAGGCGGCACTGAAATCCTCCAGTCCGGCCAACACCTGGTTGACCAACCTCTGAAAGGTGGCAGGGGCATTCTTCATCCGAAAGGGCATAACCCGGAATTGGTAGTGCCCATCTGGTGTGGAGAATGCTGACCTCTCTTTGGCCCCATCAGTTAAGGCGATCTGTCAGTACCCAGACGTCAAATCAAACGTGCTGAGGTACCGTGCAGCCCCTAACCGATCAATGAGCTCATCAGCTCTGGGGATGGGGTGCGTGTCAGTCCTGGTGACTGAATTGAGTCCTCGGTAGTCCACACAGAAGCGGAGTTTGGGTGTGGCATCAGGCGCGGCAGCCTTTGGGACCAAGACCACTGGGCTGACCCAAGGACTGTGAGAGGACTCAATCACCCCTAAGGCAAACATCTTGGAGACTTCCTCCTTGATGTAAGCTCTTACCTTGTCAGTCACTCTGTAAGCCTTGTGCTTCACAGGAGGACTGTCCCCAGTGTCCACATCATGGACGCACCACTCAGTGACACCAGGAATCAAGGAAAACAAATCAGAGAATTGTCCCAACAGTTGGCGACAATCTTGCTGCTGATCAGGGGTCAGTGTGGCAGAGAGGCTGACACCATCCACTGACCCATCTTGCTCTGTTGCAGACAGGAGGTCAGGAAGAGGCTCAGTCTCCTCCTCCATTCCATCATCTGTCGCTAGGAGCATGCCCACTTCGGACCCTTCTAAGTGGGGCTTCAGGCGGTTATCATGCAGGACTCGCAAAGGGTTCCTTGGAGACTGCAAGTTCACCAGGTAGGTGACATCACTCTTGCCCTCCACCACCTCAAATGGTCCGGTCCACCTGTCCTGGAGCACACAAGGCTCTACAGGGGCCATGACCCAAACTTTCTGTCCAGGTTGAAGCTCAATCAGAGTGGCATTCTGATCGTACCACCGCTTCATCTCTTCCTGGCTGGCTTCCAGATTCACCTCAGCGAGTGGCCTGAATCGCCTGGTCTGGTTCCTGAAGGCCAGCATGTAACTGTATACATCCTGGGGAGGTTTCCTGGGAGATTGCTCCCAGCCTTCCTTGACCAGACTCAAAGGTCCTCTTACCGGGTGACCATAGAGCAGTTCAAAGGGACTGAACCCTAAGGACTTCTGTGGCACCTCAAGGTAAGCAAACAGAAGGCATGGTAAGAGGACGTCCCACTTACGCCTCATAGGTTCCTCAAGACCCATTATCATGCCTTTGAGGGTCCGGTTGAATCTCTCAACCAGCCCATTACCTTGGGAGTGGTAAGAAGTGGTGAACTTATAAGTAACACCACACTCCTGCCACAGGGACTTCATATAGTTGGATATGAAGTTTGCACCACGGTCTGACACCACCTCTCTGGGGAACCCCACACGGGAGAAAATCCCCATCAGTGCACGTCCCACCACGGGGGCCATCACTGTCCTGAGCGGGATTGCTTCCGGGTACCGGGTAGCATGGTCCACCAAGACCAGGATAAACCTGTTGCCCATGGCTGTCTTGGGGTCCAGTGGCCCCACAATGTCAATGCCCACCCGTTCGAAGGGGGTACTGACTACAGGGAAAGGTTGGAGAGGAGCCTTGTGCTTCCTTCCACTTTTCCCACTTGCCTGGCAAGTTTGACAAGTCCTACAATGAGTGTCTGAACTCTTCCGCATCTGGGGCCAATGAAAGTGGGAGACAAGCCTTTCAAAGGTCTTGTTCTGCCCCAGATGTCCAGCTAAAGGTACATCATGAGCCAAACCCAGTAGGAAGGCTCTGAAGCGATGGGGAACCACCAGCACACGGGCTGACCCAGGCTCAGCAACCTTAGGCTCGCTATACAGGAGGTCGTTCTCCCAGTAGATCCAATGTGATCCAGACTGATCACCTGCTGCCTGGGCTGTGGCCTGTTGCCGCAAACCCTCAAGAGAAGGGCACTTCCTCTGTTCTGCACAAAACTCATCCCTGGAGGGTCCTCCTTCTTGCTGCCAATGGGTCAGCTCAGGCAGCTCCCCCAGTTCTGAAACTTGCTCCCCTGTAGGTTCCAGGGCATCCCCCTCAAGGTCTGCCTCCTCCTGGACCATGGGAACAATGGGGGCTGGTTTCCCGCGCCCCATACCTCTTCTCTTTAAGGCAGGTTCCTGGGCCATACTTTCAGGCTCCAGGATCTCTTGAACACCCTTACTGGCTGCCATAGACCGAGTGGTCACCCCCGCCCACTCAGGCAGACCCAACATCTCCAAATGAGACTTCTTCTCCACCTTAGCCCAAGGGGAGCTCTCTAAATCATGGCCCAACAGACAATCCACAGGCATGGATGGCCTCACAGCAACTTGGAGAGTACCTGAGACCCCCCCCCACTCAAAGGGAACTTGAGCCACCTCACACTGGCTCTGCGAGTTGTCCGCTGCAACTACAGGGAAGAATGCATGAGGGATAACCTGCTCCTTGGACACCAACCGGCAATTGACAGCTGTCACACTAGCCCCGGTGTCCCTCAGAGCCTCCACCCTATGGCCATTGATGGTCACCCACTGCCTGTATTTCTTAGTGTTATCAGGCAGCTGGGTCTTAGGGACCATCTCAAAGTCTCCTAAAGAGACAAGGGACATTTCTGCGGGACCCCACCCACCACCCTCCTAGGGCTACACTCGCCAACTGACGGGGTGGTGCACGGGGTGGTGCTTTGGAATCCTTCATGGGACACTGTGCATCATACCAACGGTGGCCCACTTGAGAACACGTAAAGCACTTGTAGGGGCCCCTTTGAACAGGTTTACCTGTTGGGCCTCTTGCTTCTTCTCAGGGGGAGGCTGGGAACCCTTCCCTTGGTTCCATTGGGAATGACTTTGGGGCCCTTTCTGGAACTTCCTCTGTTTACCCTTGTCCCCCCCACTCTTCTGCTGGGGACCCTGCCCACCTTTGGCAGAATCTCCCACATGACCCTTGTGGACCCTGGTACTGACCCAGCGGTCCGCCTCCTCAGAAAGTTTCCTAGGGTTAGTTAACTTGCTATCAATAAGGTGCTGGCGTAGCTCTGGAAAACAATTAGTAGACAAGTGCTCCCATGCAAATAAATCATAGAGCACTTCAAAAGTATCCACTTTGCTACCCTTCACCCAACCATCCATAGCTCTGCAAAAGAAAGATACATATTCTACCCAAGTGGTTGCCTCCAGTTTCTTACAATTCCTGAACCTCTGTCTATAGAGTTCTGGGGTCAAACCATACCTTGTCATCAGGGCTTCCTTCATGTGGGCATAAGACATCCTATTTTCACTGGGTAGGTCTAACAAAGTATCCCTCCCCTCACTCACAAAGCGGCCCCACAACCCAGCTCCCCAATCCTTCTCAGGGACCCGGTGGGCCAACATTGCTATCACATAGGCTGCAAACCACTGCCCAATATCTTCATGCTTATGGAAATCTTTGATGACATCCTTGGGGATATATACCCTGCCTTCTGAAGGCACAGATGGTGCGCTGCCACCAGAGGGATTGATCTCTAGACCCTTTGTCTTGATCTCTAACTCCCGCAACATCCTCTCATGCTCCATTCTCATTCTCTCTCTCTCCAAGGACAACTTGTTATATACTATTTCCCTCTGACCCTCCATCTTAAGCTTAGCCAACTCCAGCTTGTGCGCCCTATTTCTCTCCCTGTCTTCCAACTCTCTGGGGGACAGGTCTTTGGAAGAGATGCTACTGCCAGGTGGGGACGGTACCCCTCCCCTGGCTGGAAACTCTGGCCTAGCCAGTTGCCCATCTGCATCCCCAGCTGGCTCCACCACCAACTCAGGGGCATTTCTTGCTTCTACCCAGGCCCTCAGCGCCTTTTGGTAGTCATCCTTTTTGGAAATGCCTGGTGTAACAACTTTCAATTTCTTGCAGAGATGCTTGAGCTGTTTCAAAGTGTAGGTTTCCAACCTCTCTAACTCAAAATCTAGATCCATAGATGCAACAGATGCTGGTCTACTCATGTCAGTAAGAATTGGCAGTTCTCAGGAAAAATAACAGTCCAAGGAAAAAAAAATTCTACCAAAAAGTATGTGGTCGCGTTTGGTCTGCACTCACTAGTAGTATACACCAATTACTGTATATGAGTCACAAATGCAAGTCCAGAATCCCCACCGCTGACCACCAATGTTAGAACTGGGGGTCTCTAGTTGGCAGAGGTAGGTACCTTTGACCAAATAGGGACCCTTGCTTCTACATCAGGGCAAGGGAGTTACACTACTGGATAACCCCTGCTCACCCCCTTGGTAGCTTGGCACGAGCAGACAGGCTTATCTCAGAGGCAGTGTGTTAAGCATTTGTGAACACATACAGTAATACAGTGAAAACAATACAGATGGACACCACACAGGTTTTATAAAAATAAGTATTCTTTATATAGACTTAACACAAGACCACAAATGACAAAAATCCACAATACTGTACTCAAAATAGACTTAAAGATGGTTGAAGTAACTTAGTTCAAGTTGATGGTAAATGCGACAAAGTTCTCACAAAAGTACCTGGATGCGTAACGCAAATAAACAAAAAGGTTCGCAGGGATGGAGATGCGCCGGTTCCTTGCTTCGGGGGAGACGATGCGTCGTGCCTCAATGCTTGCGCAGAGTAGGGATGCGTCTTGGTCCTTACCGGAGAGGAGGTGATGCATTGATTCTCGTACTGCGTTCCGGTTGCGATGCGGCAAGATGGCGCTTCGATGCGATGCGACGATCCGGTGCGATGCGATAAGATGGCGCCCTTGATGCGACGACGTGAAGACGATGCGTGCACGCCCGGCGGCCGTGCGGCGACTCTGTAACTTTGGAGCCGCGACAGGCCCTGCGACACGCTTCTCCGGTGATGCGCCGGCGACCTCTGCGGCGGTGACACGCTTCTCCGGTGATGCGTCGGGTAACAGCTTTGACGAAGGCTCGCTTCTCTGGTGATGCGGCGGCGACCTCTGCGGCGGCGACACGCTTCTCCGGCGATGCGACGGCAACAGATGCGACTGCGACACGCTTCTTCTCGTTGAGTCGCGCTTCCAGCTCCCAGCGACACGCAGGCTTCTGCAGACAGAATTCCCAGCAAGGGAATTCAGAGGGGAGCTGGTGCTGAAGTCTTTTGTCCCTGAGACTTCAGTAGGAGGAAAGCACAAGTTCAAGCCCTTGGAGTAAAACTCTGCAAGATGATGAAAGTTCTTTAAAAGTTCCTTCTCCTCTCCTTGGCACTGAAGACACCACTGTAGGCCAACCCAGCAACACAGCACACTGGCAGGGGGGCAGTCCAACTCCTACAGCTTCCTTTGGTTCTTCTCCTTGGCAAAGGTTCGTCTTGTTGTTCCAGAAGTGATCTAAAGTCTTGGGGTCTGGGTCCCCATATTTATACTGCAAAATCCTTTGTCCTCTGAAGGCAGAGGGGCCTGTACCTAGTCCAAACCAGTTCTGTGAAGTCCTGGAGCACTTTGTTTACAGGACTCCTTCTTTCCTTTGACAGTGTGGGCCAGGGACATCAGACACACCACAGGAGGTGGAGCCAGCATTGTGGAAGGCAGGCACAGCCCTATTCAGACCCAGGTGCAACTCCTCCCACCCCTCTACATGCAGATAGGTCTATTCAGCCCTGTGCTGACTCACCCTGTCTCCTGGAATCCCCCAGCCCCTGTCACTCACAAAACCAGACACACAATACACAACCTAGCAGAGGCAGGCCTGGACAGTTAGGCAAGAAAATACCTACTTTCTAAAAGTGGTATTTTCAAACACAGAATGTTAAAACCAACTTTACTAAAAAATGTATTTTATCATTCTGAGTTCAGGCATACTAAACTCGAATTTCTACCATGTTCCCTGGGTCAGTTAGGATTATAAGATGTTATAATCAAACTGCCCATTCTGGCCTATGGGGACAGGTAGCCTTGCAATAGTGAAAAACGAAAATGGCTGTAATTCACTATTAGGACATGCCACACACACCAGGGCATGTCCTACCTTATACTTACAATGCACCCTGCCCATGGGTCTACCTTAGGGGTGTCTGATATGAAGATACGGGAAGGTATAGGGACTGGCAAGTGGGTGCACTTGCCAAGTCGACATGGCAGTCACAGACTGCACACAGGCTCTGTAGTGGCAGGCCTGAGACACACTTTACAAGCCGCTTCTGTGGGTGGCACAACCAGTGCTGCAAGCCCACCAGCAGCATTTGATCTACAGGCCCTGGGTACAACTGGTGCACTATACTAGGGTCTGCTAAGTAAATCAAATGATCCAATCATGGAGTCACTAATCAATACATCAATTTAACATAGGGAGCACTTGCACTGTGGCACTGAATAGCAGTGGCACAGTGCCCAAAGCATATAAAACCAGCAAACAGATCTAAAACAGAGGAGGCAATCAGAAAAAAGTGGAAGGGAGACTCACGCCAATGGTACCAGGTCTAACAACGTTTAAGATGAATAAATAGAGAGTCATGTGAACAAAAGAAGGATGGTGAATATGTAGGTCAAAACCAATGACGTGCAAATTGTGCACCTAAAAGGTTCAACGATTCATGAAACTTATCGTTTGTACAACACACTTGCAACAGAACACAGAAACAAAAAATAAATAATTGTTTAGGCAGAACGAGAATGCTGCAAACAACAGATATTCTTCGACTTTGTCAAGACACTGAGAACAAATCTTGTAATGTATCAGCAAATAAAGGCAGACATGCACGATTTGCACAAAACAATGCATTAGTTAACAGACTCCTTATCTGTAAATGTTCTAATCCTATAGCCAGGAGAATTTCTAGAGGGGTTCAGGCGGCAGTGTGGCCGCATATTTCACAAAAGCAGTAACACAACAAGCACTAATTAGCTTCTTTTGTTCTCATTTAACTGCGAAAACAATAATGCAACTATTAGGCTGTAGTGCCAACAACCTAACAGAAAGCCAGCTTGAGGACAATGCATGAATTATAATCAGTCACAAAAAAGTATTAGACAACCACGACAGGTACCAGTTGCGTGCAGCAGGCATTGAGAAAAGGACATGGCTGACTTGCTGTTGACTATCAAGGTACAAAAGTAGATGACGAGAATGAACAACAAGCATTTGCAATGCAATAGGTCTCGCATTTACGAGAGTTTACGCTATTGTCATTTACAATGGCCATAGCTCAAACTCGTGTAAATGCGAGACCTATTTCACTTCAAAGAAGTGGCTGCCATTGTCAGGGGCTGCTTGAAAGTGAAGGCGCGCATGGCGAGGAAAGCACGTTGTGCCTGCAGTAGGAGAAACTCATTAAAGAAAATAGTGCTTACAGACTAAATAAGACATACCGTGCTGCAACAGAAGTAAAAGGGCCAGTCGCCATGGGAGGTTACAAATGCAGACATGGGGATACCAAGGAGGGACTGACAAGCGTAATAGCGACTCGGAAGCTAGCGTTTACAAGGGCAATGACACAAGCCAATTAAAAATATGGGCAGAGAGTGTGCGGGACTTCAAAGCCATACTCCACTACTGCATGCCTCGCAGCAGCGCATGCGCTGCCCAAGCTCGACCTAAAAAAGAATAGAGGTTTATGGTCCAAAGAGTGTTAAAAATGATGGATAACAGTAGAAAAGGTTGGTGTGGCTGTTGTTGTTTGGTGACTGGGTTGAGTGATGCCAAACAACATTTATCTCAATGCTGCTCAGCCTGACACACACTGTAAGAAGCTGGATGCGAATGCTCATGGCTGGTTGCCAGGTAAGACAGCACCAAAAAGGCATGTCACTATTGTTGTTTGGTTTGAGACTGTGGTGGCAGGACAGCAAAAGTTTATGCCCGTTGTTGATTTCTTGTAGTGTTAAAGTTGAGGGAAATGCTACTGGCTGTGAGTAAGCAGAAGCGAGGACGGGGGTAGGTGCAAGTCGCACGCACTCCAGATTCGGCAAGTCACTCCCTGGTGTGGCGTCCTCATTATCCGTAAGGTCATTGTAACCTGACTTTGTGGAGGGTTATCTTATACGCAGCACACTGTTAGCTAGTGGCGGTGAGATGTCAATGGGCACCTTATCACTGCTGCCTGTGTGGGGGGTTTAATATAATACTGAGCTCCTAAATCAGCAGAGAAGATTAGGTCACATCTGTTTGAATTTGGTCCTGACAAAATGCCAAAACATCGCTCCTCGACTATATAAGGCATGAAACATGTTGACCTTGATTGTAGACCCCAGCATGATAGCAGGTCTATAGTTGACCAATACTCTATTCGAAACAGAGACAGGGACCATACATTCCCGATTCCTCTGTCACTTTTGTATTAATCTCAACATTGACCAGTGAGATCACATTAAATACATTGATACATATGGTCCATAGTTGATTTTAGCTTCACACTTTTGCCAATA
Organism: Calotriton arnoldi; assembly: GCA_963921515.1. NCBI lineage: Eukaryota > Metazoa > Chordata > Amphibia > Caudata > Salamandridae > Calotriton > Calotriton arnoldi. The sequence continues at coordinate 4,060,098 of CAWUFW010000435.1, read as the reverse complement.
TTCTCACTTCCTGGATATATAACTCACAGTCCAGCTGTGTTCATCAGGCATTTTGAAAAAGATCTGCGGTAAAGTGTCCCCTTGCAGGGCCCGCCGGGCATTGCAGTGGCAGCCCGACGTGGAGCACAGCCCAATGATGAAGCATGTCACCTTTGGGTGAGTGAGGGCAATTGTTCCTAAAAGCACGTGCTTCCAAGAAAGACCTGCTGAATGCTAGAGATAATATCTCTATGATTTAGCGTATGGAACAGTATACTTGGGTTAATCTGACACATATGATGAGAGTGTATACTGGACCGCTAATCTCTGTGTTCTCTTGCATGATATGTTTGTAAAGTAGAACAATGTCAGAGAAGGTAACTGGAAATGTCCTAAGGGATCGAAGACTGAAATGGAATCAAAGAAGGCAGACAGGAATGTGTTTACTAGCATGTTGCCGATCATAGAACCAAGATCGAAATGTTGTGTTTACATAGTGGACATCCGCCAAAGAGGTAGGGGTGGGGATAACTTGCGTAATTCCATGTAGCGTAATCTTGCGGAATCACCCCAAAAATCTGCGAAATTATGCAAGAAGAGTAATTCTGCATTCAGCCCTAATTTCTTAGTGCAAAAATGCACCCTTGCATCTAAAATGGACTACAGGATGCATTTCGCTCTAAGAAATAGCAATAAATACAAAATAACATAAGGGAGCACAGGCAACCACTCGTGCTCCCTAAATGTGCACTGTGGGAGAGATTATCCTTCAACTTACTTAAAGCATTTAGCACTGTTTTGTTAGCGCAAAAATGCACTCTCCCATCCAAAATGGACGTGCAGACATATATTGTTCAAAGAAAATAGCACTAAATGCAACAGGACATACACATCAGCCCGAGCAGCTGCTCGCGATCGCTAAATGTACTCTCGCAGTAGGATTTCCCCCACAAATCACTCTTAATTACGTGAGCGGGCATAATCACATTATTAACAGTAATTTTGCATCAAAGATTAAAGGTGAATTACCAAAATTACTCCAATTACTTTGGCATATTTGAAATTCTGCCCAGGCCTACGGAGAAGGCAAAAGGTAATGTGTTATTTGGTTTCAAAGAGCATGGCGTCAGAGAGGATAGATGGTAATCCCTTGGCTGGTTGCAGGGTGGCATGGCGCCAGAGTAGGTAGATGGACATTTGTTGACTGGTTGCAGGGTGGCGGCACCAGATAAGGTTGATGGAAATATGTTAACTGGTTACAATGTGACATGGTGCCAGAGAAGGTAGCTGGAATGCGTTGACTGGTTACAGGGTGGCATGGCGCCAGAAAAGATAGATGGAAATGTGTTTCTGGTTGCAGGATGGCATGGTGCCAGAAAAAGTAAATGGCAATGTGTTGCTTGGTTATAGGATGGAATGGCACCAGGGCCGGACTGGCCGTAGCGGGCGACAGGCCTTTCCCCGGTGGCCCGCCAGGGTGGGGGCCGTTTTTGTTACAGGGCCGTTTTTGCAGAATAACTGCAATATCGGCCCCTGTGACAAAATCGGCCGAAACCGGCCCTGCCAAACAGCTCGGCCGCACCCCCAACCCTCCCCGGGGGGGGGGCGGCCGAGCACTCTGCCAGGGCCGGTTTTGGTTCCCAGTCCGGCCCTGAATGGCATAAATAATGTAAATGGGAATGTGGTTATTGGTTGAAAGGCACCATGTTTTTTTACTTTTATTTTCCACCTCTCTTTGTTCACTCCCCTTGCTTTCTAGCTGTAAGTTTTTCTCACTTGATCGAATTCCTCACTGTCTCCTCAGTCTTCTTTCCCAACCATATTTTCTTCTTTTTTTACCCTCTTCCAGTGGTGTAGGAAGGGGGGTGCGGTCCGCCCCGGGTGTCATCACTGAGGGGGGTGACAAAATGGCAAAAATATGTGTTTTAAACACATATTTTTGCCATTTTGTCAAGCCGGGGGTGACAAGAAATTTTCTGCACCGGGTACCACCTGACCTTGCTACGCCACTGCCCTCTTCCTTTTCACACATTCTTCCTCCGCTCTCTCTCTATCCCTCCTCGGTTAACTTTCCTTGCACTGAACATATTATCTCTCTCTCTACTCCATATTCTCTGCCTCTTACTCTGTATTCTTTATTGTCGCCAACAATATGTCCTCTTTACCTTTTCTCCACACTCTCCGCTTAGTTTATTGCAGCACCATTTTTTTTTACCCTGTATATCCCTCTTTTAGCTGTTGCTTTTCTTGCCCATTTCTTCCTCTTTTTTTCAGTTGTCCACATACTCAATTTTGTTGCTCCCTTTACACTTTACCCACTTTAATAGCTGTTCGGCTTACCTTTACTGTCTTTGCACGGCAATGCTTTCTCTGGCCCATCGAGCTCATCCCTACCCTTCCATAATATATATTATAAGAACTATGTGCATTTTATAAATTTAATGCTAATCAGCTGATGACCAAACAGGCACCACTCACAACAGATATTGAATAGCAGTGCTTAATTTGAAATAAATAAAGAAATAATTGCACGTTCTCATGATTTTCCTTAGAAGCCTGCCGCTTTGTGCTGTTGAATGTTTGGGTTCCTGAATACCAAGGCAGTCTAGTCTTGATTCCACCTGATGCCTCTTTCTTCTGCCACCCTACACTTCTGGTCTCTTCCTCTCCCTCTTGTAAGTTATTTTCCTCTCTACTTTTTTCTAGTCTTTCTTGCCCTTTTTCTTTCTTTTTTGCCTTTCTCTCTCTATCGTTCTGGGTCAACGTCTGATGAAAAATGAGTCCTTGTTCTTAAAAACAAGTGCCTTGGCCCCCCACCTGCGACCACCCCCACAAATAAGGCACTGCTCACTAGCTTGTCATTTCCTTTATATCTATTCTCAAAACATGCCAGCCACCCTTCTCCACGTTTTGAGAGTTTCACTTCTCTCAGACATCTATAATGTTCTCCAGGAGAAGCATCAAAAAAAAAAAATCCCTGCAGATTCGATTTCTCTCAAAATGATTGTGTGCAAGCTGTGCAAACTTTCTGCAGTTAATCAAACGCGGAAGGGAAAAAGGGTTTTACATATTCAGTAACACCCTACAGCTCGAGATTGCTGGGATTCTGGGGTCCATACGAGTGCAGAATACAGATGACCCGATGCCACTGCTTCCCGCCACATGGCCAACAAGCTCTGAACATCCCTGCAGGAGATATCTATAATCACAGGCTCCGCAGTAGTAAAAGCAAAATGGACCAGCAGAGTATGCCCACACTTTTCCCTTTATCACTTCATGGGCGCCACAGAGATCCTGATTGTTTTTGGGTACAATGATTGTGTGAAGGTGGGGAAGCCTCTGTTCAGGAGGGCCAGATATGACAATCTGTATAGAGGCTAAACATGGAAGAATACGAACACAGCACACGCGGTATGTTGTCAGCACTTGTATAGCTCCTTTTAACTTTACTATGGAGGTTTCTTGTTTTTCAATCCATCATGCGCATTTTGCATGTTCTCCACCCAGGCTGCATTACAGCCTGGGTGGAGAACATGCCCAGGACCCCACTTCCTCTCTGAGCGCTGAGCCACGGCGCTCAGACCAGTCTGCTATCAGCAGTGTCATGATTGGCTAGGGAGCCTGGTTGCTTCCTGTTCCTGACTCGTCAAAGTAAGAAGAACGGAGGAGAGGCAGCGGAGGCGAGGTAAGTGCAACTTTCTTTTTTTAAGCATACCCTGGCCTACCCCACCATCCCCGCCTGCCACACCACCACAGCCCCATAGCAGCCGCCACTTGTTGTTTATAGCCTGACATATGCAGATTGTTTTTAAAGAACCTAAGTAACCTGGTAAATAGCTATATTTCAATGCTGTGGATGTGAGAGTGTGGTGTGTTTTAAGCTATCTTCATTTGAATAGCTCTGAGTTGGATGCTGGTGGGGTGTAGGCGGTGTTGCTTTTAGTTGGCAGTGATTTTCCAGCTACAAATCTCTGATGTGTTTTTGCCTCTTTGAATCAATGATAGCTATTAACATGTTTTCTAAAACCATCTCGCTGCCGAGCTTGTAAGAATCCATCCACACTCTCACCAAGGTGTGGTTGTTAGCCTCAGTGTGGTCGTATCCATTCCTTTCATTAGGTACTTTTGGACTTGAAAGCCAGGCAGGATCAATCTCTGAAGAGCCCTGGTTGAGAGGCGAAGTCTGCTATGAATCGGTTCTAAGACTGTGGTATTGTGGGCATTTTTGGAATCAATGACCACAAAAGGCACATGCATCCTAATACCTTCATAAATCCATGATCATGGATACTCCAAGAAAGGCTCTACAACCCACGAACCAATTGGATATTGTAAATTTGGATATCCTTCAACAAAAATTGGCTGTGAATGAAGAGTTTTATATACCACTTCCCGTAGACACAGAACGAAATAACAGAGCAGTCTCTTGTAACGCAGACCTCAAATTCCTACATCCTATCTGAATTGAAAAGCTCTTTCGATAAAGCATACAAAACAAATTCTGTGTGTGAGGGAAAATCCAATAGTGCAATAGCTTGGTACGTGCATTCAGACAGGGATCTAATGTGATCATGTATAGCTAAATCCTGTGCACACACACATAATTTTAAACAAGAAATACAGGTGTCATTCAAAGCAAATTATACAGAATTCTTGGGTGATGTCGTAATTTCTTTATTCTGATGGAAACACAACCAGCCGACACGTGTTTCGTCAGGGAAAAGTAGTCCCACGACTCTTCAGGGCTGGGAATGATACAAATGATGGTCTGAGAAGTGGATCAGCAATGTTGCGTGATCGGAATGCCGGTGATACTTCCAACCCGGCAGAACTCAATCAGGGTTGAATTGCGCAAAGCGAGTATTCTGTGATAACCTTAAATAGGTTAACTGAATGGCCAGAACAGCCAGTGAAATGTAGATGAAAACCAGTAAGAAATCCCTATAGAATATGAGCAAAGATTATTTCACCTATTGGTCGAACTATGATAAAGTCAAGGCTCAACACGTGTGTGTGTTCACCAATCCGTTTGGATCAAGAGAAATGAATGCGTCCTGGCGGCGCCGATTTCCTAGTTAGTAATGATCATGTTCAAAGAAAGATATATTTGTACAAGGGAAATAAAAAAGTCTAACAGGCATTAAGTGAGATGAAACTTGGAAACTCTAGGGAGATATGAGCAGGGGATTGATTTGCAGTGTAAGGTATCCCCAGAATGTTCACCTTTCTGTACTTTTTTTTACTTATTACTTGGCTGTGGATTTGAGCCTATGCACTTTCGCCCACCTCTATCACTTATAAGAAACTATCCTTCAATACAGCATTGGGGACATGTGTGTCTCTGTTGGATACATGTTTTAAAAGAGTCCACAATTTAACAGGTAAAAAGGCGCTAGAGTGAGGGACTGGTGTTGTGTCAGAGTGTTGAGTCAGCTGAGGACAAAGAGCTGGTGTAGGTCATCAGACAGAAGTTACACCATCGAGACCGGGCCTTTAGAAATGGAAGCGGCTGGTCCTCAGGACATAGCTCAGGAGCCTAGGCTGCCTTGCCTGACGCAGGTCCAGTGACCATTTTGAAGCCAGGTATAGCTGCTCTGATGGGTTGGGGAGAGGCACTTTTCAAAACACCATGAGGCACAATGGTGGGGCCCTGACAGAGGCGAGAAGACCAGGTAGGAACTTACTGAGTTGGAGGGGCATTTCCTTCTCGCTCAATATGTGTGGGTGGGAGCAAGTATAAATACACCACGAAGACATGGTGCTTGTGGTGCAAAATAATTGGGAAAAGTTGAGAGGTGAGACAATGCGCATACCAAAAAGACAGGAGATAAAGAGGGTGGACAATTTCTTTAGCACAAAAACCCACAGGGCAAGCAAGGGAAGGTCATCCAGAATAGCATCAGTACACCCGCACTAGTACCAAACCTTATTATTATAGGCAGGCCAGAATGGAGGCGCAATTAACTGAATGGAAGAGAAATGGATTGGACAAGCTCACAGTGAAAGTGGTCATGCCAGAAGATACTGCCTGCATGTAGATTGGCATTGAGGAGATTGAGAACAGGGGAGTGGCACTGGGGTCAAGCAAGAAGCTAACCTCAATATAGAAAATGGAGAAAAGGGAGTGCGTAATATCCAGCTTTTTTATGACATGGCACTGAAAACCATGAGGAGGAGGACAAATTCAATTGGACCTGAAAATATTTGTTTTGGAAAATCTGTCTGGACAAACTAAGGGTGGTCTGGTGATTTGGTGTTTGGATGAGGACCATGCGGTGGTGCTTCTTGCTGTTGTCTGGAGTAAAGGGATGAATCAAAATAAATATTGAAATAAGCCTCTTTCCTTTACATACTGGAGGCCAAAGGAACTGAGTGGGTTTGAAAACTTGGATTCATACTTTCATATTACAAGAGCGGCTTGAGAGTTTTAGAATTCGACATGGAGCTTGGTTAACAAGATCATATAGGCTCTGGAACTAGTTTAGCCAGTATTCTCTTTGTGTCTGGACGGTAATGGCTGAAGTGGACTGTCCTTCTACCCCATGTTGTATGATGTAGTGGGCGGAGGAAAAATGTGAATGGCACATGACAGTAACAGACCAGTGGATGAAGAGGGCTGGCTGAATGTTCCCATATAAATAAGAATATTATACGTATACATTTATTAAACCAAAAGTACTTGGCTAACGCCAGACCTAAAAATTGGTCCCCTGTAATACAGAGTTTAAGTTAAATGGTTGGAAGGATCAGGATACAGCCAAGTTCCATATTACATGAATTTTAAAATGGTAATACCATTTTGTAATCATTGACTGGAATAATAATGCTTTGTACCCTTTTTAGATTGTCAAGCGTTGATATACCATTTTGAAAAAATCTATAAACAATTAAAATACAAAACACAAATGCAATCTGCTGTGAAACACAGGGGGTCTAAATATTATTCAACAATAATATTCCAGGACAGGGGAACTTCAGGAACGGCAGACAACTGGTGGTGTAGCTTGGAGCCAGTGCAAATCAGTGCCTGAAATGGAAATATAGAATTGCAGGTACTCCCTATCCAGAGTACCTGTTTGTTGCAGAGAAGTGCTGGTACTCTCCCAATAAAAGAACTGGAGCAGTGCTGAGAAGTGGCAATAGTATCCCTTCTGAATTAAAGAAGGTACTGAGTACCTGATAGCACCTGCTCATTTAAAGCAAACACAGCTGCACCCTTTTGGATTTCACCTAGTAACCAAACGCCCTGGAAGCATCCGAAGAAATCTGTGGAAATTATCTTAGTTTCTCTAAAAATATTATGATTTGTCAGTTTTGCAACGAAGGATTGCCTCCCTGCTGTGCTCTATTAATGCCGTAATTACAAAGTCAAATGCAATTATTAAGCAAATAGCTCTCTACTGCGGCCCGAGTGGCCTCTTTCAGATTATCCGCGTGTGATCATGGGTGGAGGGTAGGAGTCATGGGAGAGAAGGGGGGGAGGGTCAGTTTAATGTTCGGCCAATGCCTGAACTTATATTAAAACCTATGTATTTGTGCACATACAGGTCTGCAGGAGCAGCATCTACTGTCCTTCTGTTCATCTGTTGCATTATCTGCAAGGCAGTACCTCCAACATGTCACCCTATCTGGCACAAAGAAATGTCTGGTTGCCAATGCAGAACGTCCTGGCTAGATATCACCAGACTGGAAACCAAGAGGTTGCTCTGTGAATCAAGCCTACTCAAGGGATGCACCAAGGATCAGGAGCAGATCCCATAACAGATCTAATTTGATTGATGGATCCTACAGTTCAAAATGAAGTTGAAGCCCCATCTTTTCAATGAGCATCTTCTCGACAATCCGTAGTACCATCTGGATCTTCACCCGGAGACAGCGCCTGAAGAAGTCCCTTATTCTGTTATTCTTTTTCATACTCATGGGTATGTGCATCCTTCTCATTCTCTTTAGCTGAGTTTGTCTTTACATGGGTACTGGGACAAACTTATGTCACGTCCATGTAAGTCAGTCATCAGTAGCCAATGGTAATGCATGTTATCTTTTGCTTGTCCTTTGGTACTCATGGGCCAACACTTGCTACTCCTGATCTCAGGGGTCCAAAGACACCAGCAGGCATGTTTACTTTGTGCAGTTTCCATTCCTTACCTTGCCCATGGCCTCTTAGAAGGGACTACGAGGGTCTAAGGGCATGACAAGATGCATCATCTGTGGAAGGGTGGCTAGTGTCACTTACGGTACCCTCTTCATTTTTAAAAATCATCAGCAGCAGTCCTGCCCCATTTCGTGTAGAGCTCTGCGTTGTGTGCATCTCATGTACATTTCATTTACTCATTTACTGCCCACCTCCAGAAAACAGTGGTCACCTCTTTAGTCATCTCAAAAATTGATTACTGCAATGGCCATAGCTTAACGCCTATAATCAGGTCCTGACCAAACTGCAAACATTACAGAACGTGGCAGTGTGACTATTGTGCAGAATCCCCAAACGCCAATTGGTTTCCGAATTTATTGCCAAGCTTCACTGGCTTCCGGTGAGGCAGAGGATCTCATTCAAAGCCTTGTGCATAGTATACAAAGAATTGCATGGAACTGGTCCTGACGTCTTGAAAAAGCACTTTACTTGGTACATACCAACCCGTTCCCTGCCATCTGCATGAGCAAAACTTGTGTCAGTTTCTAGATTCAAGCTTGCCAATTGGGGAGGGAGAAGTTTCGTATTAGGAGCCTCAAAGGCCTGGAACAATCTCCCTCTGCATATCAAAACCCACCCCAACCCAACCTTTTGGCCTTTAGGAAGGTCCTCAAAATTTGGTCTTTTGGTACACTCTAATTGTTTGATCTATACGTTCTCCTTCCCTCAGCTAGCACCAAGACGCCCTTGGGGGCAAACGAGCTCTCTACAAAAACACTTAACATAACATAACAGCGTAAAGAGGGTGACACATGTTGACCAAACCCAAGACCACATCCAAGAACGGGACCACCTTCCCTTAACTTTTCTTGCAACGAAGTGATTTCTAACCTTGGAAGGCACTTTCCCCCTTCTTTACCTAGACCATTGCATCTTCCTTGTGGGCACCCTGGTGTGTTCCTGGCGGGCACATGAAGGGGACAGTGGCGGCCACAGCAGCAGTGTTAACCATAGCCTGACCTTCACCTTCTGCTTCCTGCCTCCCATCATTATCAGAATGCACAAGCACAGGCCGGCTGGAAATGAGATCAGAATTGCTTCATTCACTTTCATTAGGAGCCGCTGACAGCAGAGAGGGAGGCATGGGGTCCCAGGCGCGGGGGCAGAGAGAACACACATTTACCATTGTTAGAAGCGGGGGCTGAGGAAGAAATGGTGGGAGGTGAAGTGACGAAAGAAAGAGTTTGGGGTCAAATAGCATTAATTGGTGAAGTGGCACAACAGGGATTCAAATGTATTTACTATGCAGGTGCATACCATCCAACATCCTTTCAACCATACATCTGAAGGGTGTCCAGGAAACCAATGGAAATTGGCGCCCATATGTGACCTATAGGGGCCGCAGAGCACTGAATAAATGATAGACGTGGATTAGCTACTTACCCAACAGTCGAGAAAGGAGTAGGGAAGTGCTATGCAAATAACAGTACAATAACAATATTTTACAAAGCTTACTATACAAAGTGCAAGGGCGACCTTCATTCTTTCATTTTTTCCGGCTTCCGGAGTAACGTGCTACTCACCGAAAAGCACATGAACACCTCATCAGGGGTAGCAAGCGCTATATAAATGCAAACTCTTTCCTCTTCTGTCCCTCTACTATCCTTTTTCAATCCAAATAACAAACTCACATGTCCACCTCTCAAATTAATTTCATATATCCCTATGCTAATTCACCACTAATCCATTTTGGGTTACGGAGCAGCCCGCTAATCGCCGAAAAGCAATTTGATGCCTCTTCAGGGGTAGTAAGCACTATATAAATGCAATTACAATTCCAATGCCTGGGAGTGGAGGGACAAGTGCACATACCAGTATATTGTCCTGCCAGCGATGCTCCTTCTGAAATGTTTCTGCAGCATCTGCGAGTCTCTGAAAAAACAAAAACAAAAATCCATCAGCGCCACAGAAACCTTCTATAGTTATGAAAGTTGAATTGTTGTAACACATAAACACGCAGCTTTGTTGAGAAAGCGTTTATTCCAAGTATGAAAGATACATGCAAGGCAACAACCTTAAGCCTTTTTGTACATTGCTATGATTCCTGTAAAGCACTCTGATACCCTAACGGGTCAAGTTCACGCTTTATAAAACACAAAATAAATAAATAAAACAACAGATGCACATGTAACTAACAGCAAACCCACTGACAATAGCCAGCTGACTGTAAGGAACATCCATCCACTTAGCATTCTAGGATATCACCAGGTGCCCTGACAGGCAGGACACCATAACCTTTTGGAATGAAGATGAGTGCCAAATATAGACATGGCTTCTGTTTCTTGTCTCTTTTCATTTCCTTCTTTCTAAATATCTCAGGGCTCGTAAAGGGACACCAATCGTTTTATATGACACCTTGCTAAATCACAAGCCAGTCTGGTCAGATGAAATTCAAAGTCCACCTTGTTCATCCACATGGAAATAGAGTCATAATACTTAAATAGGGCGCCGATGTGGCCTTAGGCCATTAGGACACCACGTTTCCAGTGCCAGGCTTTCATTGGATGACCTAATTCATTCTGGGAGTCGTACTGTTGTTTGATTCCATAGACCAACTGGACTAACGTTATTAATCACAATGACTTGTAACAAGTAGGCCTGGGACTGGGAATTGCGTGGCCAATTCACAAAGGCTTTATGAGTATGCGAAGTAGTACTACGCAGTATCCTATCTCCGCCTTTGTGAATTTGCATTAAAATGTCTGACTTCCTGTTGGACTTGGCCCTCTCTGCATGGTCATCCCCAAACGTTTTGCTTCACCCTCCTGTTTTCTGAGCCTGTTTTATTGGCTTTTAGGACTCTGCGCACGTTGCCACTACTAATCACTGGTAAAGTGCTCGTGCTCTCTCCTTTAAACATGGTGAAATTGACTTGCACCCAATTGGACGGGGCTGTTGAGGTTGAGCGCGGAGGATTGTGGGTCGAAGTTGTTGTAGATTGTGGTGATCTTGTTGTGCAAGTAGTCTGAAAGGGTGTCGCAGAGTTCTTGGAAGGAGTGAATGGTGTTCTCTGTGGCTGACATGTTGGAGAATTCTTAGACCATCTTGAAGAGTTCTTTCATGTGGTTGGCTGCTGTGTTGATGCAGGCTGTGATGGCCTTTCTCTTGGCTTCTTTGATGCTCTGGTGGTAGTTGCAGAGGGCTGCCTTGTAGATGGCTCTGTCTGCGCTGTTCTTTGAGGTGTGCCATTGCCTTTTGAGTTGGTAGCAGTCGTGCTTAGAGGCTCTGGGTTCTGTGGTGTACTAGCTGGCTTGTTTTGAGGTTTTTCTGGATTTTGCTGATTTCATCGGGGCGACTCTGTCGGCACATTCGGTGATCCAGTCGGAGAAATTTTGCACGGCCTGGTTGAGTTCTGCTGATGTTTCACATAGGGTTGAGCTGAGGGCCTGTGTCCTCTGTGTCTCAGTTATCTTGCCCCAGCTGCTGTGGTAGGAGCTGTGGTGCTTGGTGATGGTGCATGAGGCATTGGAGTTGGTGAAGTGTACGATGGCGTCGTTGGTCCAGATGAGTTCTGAGACATGGCTGAATTTGATTTTGCTGCTGGAGGTTAAAATGGTGTCAAGAGTATGTCCGGCTTTGTGCGTGGGTTCGGTGACCAGTTGGGTGAGGCCGGTGTTGTTCAGGTTCTCCAGGAGGGAGATGGAGTTGGCATCATTGGGGTCGTTGGGGTAGTCGACTTGGAAGTTGAGGTCACAGAGTAGGAGATAGTGGTAGGTGTCGATGGCTAAGGGGGAGATGATGCGGATGTTGGTGATGGCGTAGCAGAAGGCTCAATGCTGAGTTACTTGTGTGATTTTAGATTACATACTGAAAATGGGACTCAGCTAGCCCAACTCATGCTTTCATCTTACAGCAAGCATAGAAATTGGTGTCTGCAGCCTATCTGCCAGAAATGGTGAGTGTCCGGCAGACATTTTTTTTTATATATTACCATAATCTCCAGAATATTAGGTTTCATGTATTTTGCATAATTGTTTGTTTTTTCTTAAGCATATGCTTTTTGCATAATTTTTTACAGATGGTTCAAGTAGAAAATGTTACACAGGTGACCACCCAGTACATAAGTATCTTGTGTGATATTTGTGCACAAGGGCATACCTCGAGTACAGTTTTCATGCTGACGACCGCTCAATACATTGAGTTGGTAGCCCGTGTGATTTCTGTACCCACGGCAATACCTTGAGTACAATGTCCTGCAGACAGCAACCCATTATATTGAACAGGAACCTTTTGCTACTTTTATAGGCAAAATAATATTTCCAGTACATTTTTCCACAAAGGCCACCACACAAGTGGCGCAAGAAGCATAATTCTACTGAAAATCACTCAAGCGGAAAATATGAATTTTTCCCAACTGCGAATACAGAGCCAGTTTCATCTGTGGCCCGTGCAGGTAAGAACGGTGGGGCGGGGGGGCCGGGTGGGGGGGGGGGGGGATTCGACAGAGGACCAAAAGGGAAAATTAACTAAATAATTCATTTTCCCTCGTCACCGTCTGTCGAAATCCTCCCCCACTAACTACTATAAGTATCCCACCCAAGGTATTAAGGGCTCAGCGCTATACTCTCGTGGCGTTACCCGCACAGTGCGGGGAAGGAAGCAATTCCTTTTTGTTTAGTAACCCTCACACACCCTAGTGGTGTCATGCTTCATCATCGGGTTCACCCTGACTCCTGAAGGTCAGGGTAGGCGAAAGCCGGGAGACGCGGGACCCAAGTAGGTGGAACTGAGTGGCAGGACCTTTGAGAAAAGTGTGACTAAAAGGCTACCCCTTCTACCACTCCCCTTGAGATTCTTGCATTCCACCATAACAGGGCGGAAATAAGACATGAGAGAACCGGATGGGAGATAAGTATACCTTCCATACCACTGTTGAGAATGCAGCTTTCTGCATCCTCCAAATTAAATATTAGGTATAGCCTTCATTGCAACCAGGGAGGGAACTTCGAATTGCCCTGAAGAAAGCCCGGGACCCAAGAGGCCAATTTTTAAGGGCTGAAACATGTTGGCAAAATACCAGGCAAGACACTAGGGTCATGGGACCATTACCTGCTTAAGACCCCCTGTATATATATTTTTAATATCCCCTACACCTCCACAATAAAGGGATACCTGGAGAAGTAGGAGGACTTTTATTTTTAGACCCCCTGGCCTATCTCTCCAAAGTGCTCCCTGGAATATAGTTGAGCCCACCCTGACCTTTAGGAGTTAGGGTGAACCCAATGATGAAGCATGACACCACTAGGGTGTGTGAGGGTTACTAAACAAAAAGGAATTGCTTCCTTCCCCGCACTGTGCGGGTAACGCCACGAGAGTATAGTGCTGAGCCCTTAATACCTTGGGTGGGATACTTATAGTAGTTAGTGATTTGTCTCGCGAGGACGTATCCATACCCTGCATACCTCTCTCCCCTTCCAGCCTAGGTGGAGGCCTCTCTACCCTGGCTTAAGTATAATAGAAATCCTCCCCCACCCTGCACCACCGCCCCCGCTCTTACCTGCATGGGGCGTCGCAGCCCAGTTTATATTTTTGCTACATTTTTGGTCTAGATGTAGTCCATATGCATATGTTTTATGCATTGCATGAGTGCATGCTCAATGGGGGGAGGGTGTGTGTGTGTGTTTGTGTGAGTGTGTTGCATGTGTTTGTGTGTGTGTTGCGTTTTGTGTGTGTGTTGCGTGTTGATGGGTATGGTATGATGTGGGCATGCAATTCCTTCTTTCAGCGAGGACGACCATAACCATCTGATCGGCTGTGGAGGAAGAAAGACTTTGAGGTAGTTGGATGGCTGTGTCTATGACAGCCATAGTTCTCCTAGGATTGGGCAAAGGGGACGGCAAAAGATGAGGTCAAACATAGGAGTCAGCAGAAACTATATTTTCACATCATGAAACTTCACCTACAGTAGGAAATGGGAGCAAGCTATATCCTGTCATATCCCCGGCAACACTCTCCGGTGATGCCGTCCTTAAAGACTTCATGACCGGAATTTGGATGAACAGAAAGTTAAATACGGTTTGTGACAGGGGAAGACAAGAAAGAGTCTGAGGTGTCTCTTCCTCTCCTCCTTTGCAGACTCTGTCTCCACTTCCACAGGTCCTCTGCTCCATACTCCCCTCCTGCCCCCATTCTAATTCCGCTCTGGGCAGCTCATTCAGTGTGATGACTGAGGGGGATTAGAGCGCGAGCAAAGGCAGCCATTTGGAGCACAAACGCCATGATGGATGGACGCCGGTCCCGCCAACAGCATCTCATTCCAGCTCGAGTCCCTCTCCCTCCCCACTTGGATGTTTTTCCATTTAGCTCAGTAAGGAACTGAAAAGTAGAAAAGAAAGTGCATGAAATGGCAGCATTTCTGAAAGTAAATTGAGAAGATCAGAAAACCCCGATTCTTTGCCAACATGCTTTCTTATCTGTCTTTTTTTAATGGCCTTTCTACTGTGCAAGATTTGGTTCTTGGATGTATAGGGTGCTAGTCGCTGCTTAATTTGAGCCAGTGGTTTTAGGTGCTCAGCACCGACACTTAATTGTCAACACCAGTACCTTTGATAGTCTGCCGCATGGTGGTGCTGTTTGTCTAAATTAGAGATGAACACAACAACAGTTGTTTATTAATTCAGTATACATTAAAAATTACTAGAACCTTCTGCCAAAGTCATTCTTATGGATTTGGGGCCCTGAAATAGAATGAATTGCCACACTTGTGGGGTGTGATGTTAATGGTTGTGTTGGTTCTGTCATTATCGGCGCTGGCAGGGGAAGTGGGTGGTGCAAGCTGCAGTGGCCTCCTGACAAGGGCACTGGCACATATTCTTTTTACAAATTAAGCACTGGTGCTAGTGGTGAAAGACTACGAAGCTTGTCAGTGATTGTTTAAATGTTACCATTCATCTAGAGGTCATTATGGGATTGAAATGCTGAGTGCTCCATTGACCCAAAGGAGTGGCGGAATTTGGGTGTCTCCATGGTTAATTTACAAAATTCTAATATTTGTGGGTAAAATGTCATAATTTTATACCCTTTCTGCCTCACGCTGTACTGGTCCTTTTATGCTATAATTTTCCTTATAGGCCCTCACTTGCATCTGGGATGCACAGGGCCCGATTTAGGATGGTGTGACTAGTCCGGCTGCACCCGGCACTGAGCTTGTGGGGTCGCTGTGTTTAGAAATAACATATGGGTTTAAAAGCACATGCTGCAGACTCCCTTGTGTGTCCAGCAGTTTTCAGGCAACAATCAAAAGGGCGAGATAACTCTGGTGATTAATGTTCCTGCTAGGGAGAGATGTTGTGTGTCCTGGCAGTTTTTACTCATCATACAGTAGCGCAAAGGGTTAATATGCCTGCTGCAAAGAATGTGTACCATCCAGATAAAAGAACTGTATTTAATGTTGATAGCTCACTGGGTTACTGCTTTTGTCACAGAGATCATTTTGTTTCTTGCAGTTCATAAGTTACAATCCAAATATAGCTCAGTAACCTAAAAACTGTAGTCAAAGAACTGCATGCAAACTGAATGGCATAGGTTAGAATGTTATGCTTTTCCCCCAGTCTTTCATTATCCCAATATTGCTAAAAAGGGTTTGTTTGGGTAGAAATACATTCTTATTAGTAATCCAACCTCAATCTCTGTGTACATTTTAAATCATGAGTTTGTGCTTCCCCAGACCAAACACTCTTAAAATATACTGCCTACTAGTATGGAGTGCATGTGATTCCTACACCTTGTAATCTTCATTGTTTTATGTAACATTTCCTATAGACTGATTTACAAATGTATGATTCATTGTCTCTGTATAATATGTGTGTGATGTAAAATGCTCTACATTGGTATAGGTAGCACTATAAAATAAATGAAATGCATGTGAGAATCGGGCTATGGAGAGACGAGGGGCACTGTTGGAGAGTGGTAGGGAGGAAATCCGGGGAGTAGGTGGTGACGGGGGGCACCAAAAAAGACTGTCACACCGGGCACCACCAGAGCGAAAGCTGGCCCTGGGGACATAGAACTAGGGGAGAGGCCTTTAACGATTGGCATAACTCTCGGTAGCAGGCTATTATCCTGTAGTAAGGAACACTTCCCCATATAGTGGAAGAGATACTTTTAAAATCATAGCCTAGAGATTATTAAAGTATATGACCCACAGGATAACATGAATTTATCTCCTCCTAATATGGCATCGAAAATCAGCCACTACATTCTCTCTTTTGTTCTCATGAGTAGCAGGGATGGTTGCATTGCACGCCAAGTTTCCTATTAGTTTCTCAAGGAACATATTGGTTTACTATCCAGGCATCCTTAATCTGCAAAGTTTTCAAGTCCTACTCGGATTTATCCTAATTTGACCCTATTTATGCACATCCTTACACCACACTTATTCTAACCACAGATTGGGTCATCACTAGCGAGAGACCTCACCAGGCATGACTGCTTTAAATAAATGTGCTCAAGTAGTCAGTCGATTATATAAACATTAAACTTTACATTCCTCATGGGCTGGTGGTCAGAAAGGATTTATTGGGGACATCCTGTGCAAATACCCCTTTGGCGCTGTAGGAGACATAATGATCTATAGAAGAAGAGTTAATGTGTGGTTTCTCCTCCCTCCAGCTTCATTTCTCTGCACAAATGATAATGTGAAAAGCCTTCTAAATTGTTCCTTTATATTCCAGCGCCCGTTGATTTTACATTGAGAGCAGACAGGGATGTGCTAAAATGAACTTGTAAGACATACCAATTGGCATAAATTCATAAGTAAAACAAATATGGATGGCATAAATAGGCAAGCATATTTTTTTATATTTTCAAATACAAAGGTAATGAACAAATATGACAGTATTTAGTTAAACAATATTTTTTCTTGCATATCAAATAAAGTGGTATTGTTAGTTTAATACACTTCTAGTAGGGGTTAGTTTAATACACTTCTAGTAGGGGTAACAAAGATGGGTTGAGCAAGCGCTCGTTTTTTGTAATTGTCCATGTGCTGGTCTCCAAATATTGCCTCTTATGCATCAAATAGAACAATATTATTAGTTCAGCCTCTTTTCAGCTGGGCTAGCAAAGAAGGGGCGAGCAAGTGCTTGTTTTATATAGTTGTCATGTGTTAATGTCCAAGCATTTAAGTTCTGGTTGTTCCTTGTAACTGATGTACTTCCCCAAGTTCAACTTTCTCGCTTATGGCCAGCTAACCCTTGTTTCGCCCCTGTGTGGCTGCTTACCTGGGGCTTTCTCAAGGCTCTTCAAAAAATACGGGGGATGCAGTACATGTAGAATAGTGTATGCCAGACTGCAACCTGACTTCCTTACTGCAAATACTGACCCTGACTCCTGTTTTACATAAGATTTATGGCTAGAATGCATCCCCACTTTGAGATTTAAAGAGCCTTGGAAACGTCCCAGGCATACAGTCACAAAGGAACAAAACATGTAATTTCCATCCATCACCCAGAAAGTTGAACATGTGGAAAGTACATTATTTAACACCGACGACACGAACCTCAATGCCTGGAAATAAATACAAAGAATACTATATGAAACAGGCGCCTAGTCAACCCTTTTTTGTTAACCCTGCTGGAAGGCAATTGAACTGTCAATATTGTTATAGTTGATGTCAAAAGGAAGCAATATTTGGACACTAACTCATGCACAATTAAAAGTAACAAAGGAATTGCTCAGCCTTTCCTGGTTGCTTCGATCTGAAGAGGATCAAATTAGCAATACCGTTTTATTTGCTGTGCAAGAAAAATTGAATAATTTACTGAACACTCTCACATTTATTCATTACCTTTGTTTTAAAAAAAATAATATTGAATATTTGATTATCTCTTTATGCCACATATGATTTACTTATGAATGTTTCCCACATGATGTGACTTTCTAATAAGATTACATTAATCCTAGTGTCTGATATCTAAAACATCCCTACCTATACCATCACTGGGGTTCAATGTAGCAGCTCACAGCTACAGACTCACAAAGGACCCTGCTAGCCCTCTTAAAGTGGAATGCCCCACTCAAAGGTCTCCCCAAGGTATTTGTATACCTCTCAGGTCAGCTGCTGGGCCCTCAAAAAAAGATTTATTTATTTATGTGTTTATTTATTAGTTTTTATACTAAATTAAATTACAAAATAAAGTGGGCACTGTGTAAGGTGTGGGGGAGCAACTTGTTTGTATGTGGGAAGCATGAGCTGGGATGTGATGGAAAACGAGTGAATGGTGGCAGGAGAATAGCAGCAAAATAGCAGCAAAAGACTTGCACTCACATGGAGTTCTAAAATTAAAAGATAAAAAGTAGTTCGCTGATATCAGCTGTGGAAGAATGCCATTCACCGAGTGCAAAAAAAGGTACAGTGGTAATGCTCAGACGTGGCCCGTGCAGGTAAGAGCGGTGAGGCGGGGGGGGATTCGACAGACGACGACGAGAAAAACTTAAATAAAAAAAACAAAGGAAACCATGGTTTTCTTTTTTTTAAATGTAAGTTTCCCTTGTCGTCGTATGTCAAATACCCCCAACCCCACCCCACCCCCAACCCCACCGCTCTTACCTGCATGGGCCGCGCCTCGTAATACTCCTGGGGAAACATAAGAAGAATAGTGAAGAAAGCCATTGAATCAGGAGCATGCAACTTGGAAAGACAATTAAGTCACCCAGTCACAGACTAGGGTTAACCCAAAACGAACTCCATGTACTATGGACACTAGATCTATGAAAACAGACATCTACAGGTATGTGTTGAGGAAGGAAAGCCACAAATCAGGCTCCTTGAACTGGGATAGGCAATAAAGCCATCCAACCAACAGCAAGGGGCCAACCCAAAGCCCACTCTGTCTTCTATTGTAGACAATAGGTCTTTGAGAACAGAAAGCTAAAGCTCTCAGTGTGTGGGACTAAAAGTTAGTTTTTGAAGACATCTTTTCATCCCAACCCCAATACCCAATAAAATAGCCCTGTTGCGAGTTGCATTCACACACTGTGCTTGCTTGATTAAATAAGGGGTTGGTATTACAAGTTTATAGTGAAGGTCTTTACATTCTGAAGCACCTAGGACTAGCTTTGAAACTTTTGATTTTTGTATATATGTTTACAATTTAAATTTGTCATGTGCACAGGAGAGAAACTCTCTAGAACAGCTTTAAAAAAAGCTGCAGAAGAACGAGCACTAACTTTTGGTAAGTTGCAATCTTCAAACTTGGACTGAGTAAAATACAGCAGAGGCAGAAAGTCGTCTTTTAAATCTTTACCAGAGTTAGCAGGTGACAAGCAGATTAATAGTTTGATGGGTCGCAGGGGAAGAATTTTTATTTTTTGTTTTAACTGAAAGGACTTCCCAAGCGGTGTCATATTAATGATTTTTGGGGACTCAGGCAAGTATTTTTTTTGAGCGAGGCCCTGTACGCAGCTACTGTGAATTATATTTCCTATTTTCTGCTAATTCAAACAGGCACGATGCCTAAAATAATGAATCATGGTAGATTTTCCAAAAAGGAGTCGCACAAAAAAAGCCTAAATATGTCTTGTCAATTGTTGAGATGATATCTCAAAGGAAAGACACGTAGCCAGCTGGTAAAGGTAAGTACTTTACTGGGAGCACAACCTGGCATCCGACCACCTCAACGACACAGCTGCAACTGTCGATCGTGGAGTGCCGTCAGCCTCACATTCTAAAGAAGAACGAGGGACATGGAAACAGAACCTACGGAGCATGAGAGCTCCAACCAAGGTAAGAGCGATAATGTATTATAGTAACATCACATCACATTCTCTTCCCTTAATATGCAAAGAAGAAGAAGAACAACAGAAAAGAAGAAAACGGGATAAGAAAAGATGAAGGAAAGGAAAATACAGCATTATATTCATGATCTAACATAATCCTGAAGATATACAGGAGGTCTACGAATCCTACCAGATAACTCACCACCGAAAGAGATAGAGGACTCCCCCTGCACTCCCTCCCCCATGCCTTGGGAAGAAGGACACAAGTCATTGAAACGAGAAACATCTTCCACAGTTCTGGCTTGAGGATCACCCCCAATAACCTTATCCGGAATGTACATAGCAGCCGAACAGCCTTCATCATCTGTGGAACACTTGGACACAGAACCTCCCTTTTGGTACAAAGCTACTCTGCGTAAATTCCAGCGCTCTCCTCCTTCAATAACAACAAAATACCTTCCAACACTGACAACACGGAAAGGTCCTTTAAACTTAGTAAGACCACCTCTAATCCTACCAGACTTTAATTTGACCCAATCACCAACGGAGATTTTGGAAGAAGAGACATCGAACACAGGATCCTCACCAGAAGATACCCAATTTCTCAGCCAAGATGGGACAAGCCGTGAGCCAGGGAGACGCCCCCTCATGACAAAGAAAGGAGATTTCAATGTAACACTATGAGAAGTGGTACAATAAGCCCACAACATGTCTTGAACAAGACGTTTGGGAGACAATCCATTAACTAAGGCAAGTTGTATGGTACCTTTAATAAGTCTGTTCGTCCTTTCCACAATGCCATTCCCCATTGGATTGTAAAGAGAGGTACATGAATGCCTCACACCACACTTCTCCAGAAAACAACGCATCTCCCCAGAAGTGAGTTGAGTCCCATTGTCAGTGAGTAAGACTTGCGGAACACCCTCACGCAAAAACAAAGTTTCCAACACAGCAATCGTAGACAAAGAAGTAACGTCTTTCAAAAATTCAATATGCAACCACCTCGAGTGCACATCCACAATCACAGCAGCAAACCTCATGTCTAAGGACAACTCAGAAAGAGGACCAATAAAATCAAGACAAATAGTATGCCACGGCTCTCCAGGATCCTCAATGTGACCCATCGGACGCTGAGAACCAACTTTCAGTCTCTTCTCACTCTCTTTGCAAAGAGTGCAATCTATCACCCAGTGCCTAATCTGATCATCCATAGCAGGCCACCAGAATTCCTGTTTGATACGCCTGATAGTCATGCCTTGGCCCAAATGACCCACATGCGCAAGTTTAAAAATGTGCAACGTGAGAGCAGCCGGGGGCACAAATCTCTCACCTCTCATGATAACATCTTTACCACTCAGAGACAATTCATCCAATAGTTTCCAATACGGCCTCACAGGTGTTGAGACCATACTCTCACGAGGTGAACCTTTCTTGATAAGTGTGATAACCTCCTGCAAAACAGAATCACTGATCATTGCCTCAGACCACTGTAACTTAGAGAAAGCACCCAAACTACATTCACAAACATCAAAGACAAAAGCAACAGCTTCTTCACTTTCCAGTTTCTTGACCACTTCCCTGTCCACTGTTTCCCAATCAAGTGACATGCGTGACAAACAATCCGCTTGTATGTTTCTCCAACCATGAATGAACTCAACATCATAAAGGTACTCTTGTAACCTCGCAGCAAATCTGGCAAGACGCGCCGAACCCTTACCAGCACCCCCTGCTAGCAGGATTTTCATTAAGGGTTTGTGATCGGTCCTCAACACAAATCTAGATCCCCACAAATATACCCTGAAATACTCCACTCCCCACGCTGCAGCAAGAGCCTCGCGCTCTATCACTGAATAGTTCCTTTCAGCTTGAGTAAGAGTTCTTGATGCAAATGCGATTGTCCTCTCAGTGCCACTCTGAAGTTGGGATAATACCACACCAATGCCCGTCAAACTGGCGTCAACTGTAAGAAAGGATTTGCAGGAAACACTGAACGGTGCAAGAATACCAGCATTGCAAATTTGCTCCTTTATTTTAGAAAAGGCATTAGACTCATCACTGCCCCAAACAAATTTGCAACCTTTACGAAGAAGTTTCCTCAAAGGTTCAGATAAATCAGCAAATGCACGCACAAATTTAGCATAGTACTCGACCAGCCCCAGAAATGACCTAAGCTGATCCTTGTCCCTAGGAGACGGAGCATTTCTTATGGCACTTAAATTCTTTTTGGGAGAAATCCCACCACTAGAGATAGAATACCCCAAGTAATCAACTTGATTGGTGAGAAAATGACATTTTTCTTTATTAACAGTAAGACCCTGTTGTTCCAGCTTCCACAAAACTTGCTTAAGAGATACATTGTGTTCCTGAATGTTTTTTCCTGAAACCAAGATGTCGTCTTGAAAATAAACTACACCAGGCAGACCTTTGAGCATATTCGACATCATTCTCTGGAAAACACTCGCAGCTGAAGCTAGCCCAAAGGGCATGCGAGTGAACTGAAAAATGCCTTCCGTTGTGATAAAAGTTGTAAGAGACTTAGAATCTGGGTGCAATTCGATCTGGTGGTAAGCACTTCGCAGATCGATTTTTGAAAAATACTTCCCACCACCTACAGACTGCAGCAATTCATTAATATTGGGCAGTGGGAATGTGTCAGTAACAATATCTCTATTTAGGGACCTAAGATCAATGCAGAAGCGGAGACGACCATCTGACTTAAGCGTCAAAACTACCGGAGAAATCCAAGAGGACGCCTCCACAGGTTCAATGACTCCAGATTTTAACAGATCATCCAACATATCTTTAAGGCCCTGCCTCACAGACAGAGGAACTCTCCTCAACTTGTGTTGTACAGGGGACGCATTAGGTTTAACAATAATTTGATGCTGATACCCTTTAACACAACCAAGCCTATCCTCGAACACTCTGTGAGCATCTCTAAGGATGTCATGAACTTGTATGTCATCTTCTACCACCATTATTTGATTTGGAGCTCTTGGATTAATGACAATATGCAGGTCATATTGGTGCATCCAACCCAGAATTGGAGGACCCTCTTTAGCCACATAAACTTTCCCATGGGTGGTGCGTGAACCAAAGGTAATTTGACCCGACATGTATCCCATCCTCGTCGCCAAAATTGTTGAGATGATATCTCAAAGGAAAGACACGTAGCCAGCTGGTAAAGGTAAGTACTTTACTGGGAGCACAACCTGGCATCCGACCACCTCAACGACACAGCTGCAACTGTCGATCGTGGAGTGCCGTCAGCCTCACATTCTAAAGAAGAACGAGGGACATGGAAACAGAACCTACGGAGCATGAGAGCTCCAACCAAGGTAAGAGCGATAATGTATTATAGTAACATCACATCATCTAGCCTTTTAAACCTTATGATTGCACTGGGTAGAGAGAAATGAAGTCTGAGGGAGAGTCAGCAGCGGCGGCTCATCCGCTAAGGCAGAGGAGCGCCGCCCCACTGCTTTTCAGCAGTGAAATATGAAAAATAAAATGATAATAACAAAGGTTATTATCATTTTATTTTTCCCTGCTCAATTCCTGCAGCTGAGCCAAGGGCGTGGCCATCCATTCTGATACGACACAGCTGCCAGAAGGAAGAGGAGTGATGACACTGCTTCAAGTGCGCATGACAGTTTGGCCGGCCGTCTAAGCCTGGCCAAACCGTCATGCCCACTTCGATCTCTCCACCCAGGCTGTGCTGTACAGCCGGGTGGAGAGCAAGCCCACGGTCGTAGTCCCTTAGTGAGCGCCTAACTAGGGTGCTCGCACCAACAGCACTGCTCTCATGCTGGGTAATACCAGTGTGATAACAGCATCTGGATTGGCGTTGGGGAGCGTGTGGCATGCCGGGAGTCGAGGCCAGAAGAGCACTGATGCTGCAGGTGACAGGTAAGCATTTTTTCAATTATTTTCCCCATGCTGCCCCCCTGCACTGCCTCCCCTACGATGCCTCACCACTTTAATGCCCCAGCAGCCGCCACTATGAGTCAGGCATGGAGGGAAAGAAGATGAGACAGAGAAATAGTGGTGACAGTGAGAGAAAAATCACTTTCCGAGAAGAGCCCCATTGGAAGATATCGGTCTTGGCAAGAGGCCATTTTGAATCTTTTTTTAAAAGACATCACATGGGTACAAACTAAGTGAAAATCAGGCTGTGCTTATTAGTAGAATAAATGAGTCCGTCAAAGAAAAACATCAGGCAGCCAGAGCCCTTGCTCAGCTCGGAGTACTTCCACCCCCTGACTGCGCCCTCTCTGCCTTGCACCCAGGCGGCATCAATCTTTCTCCGTGATGCCTCACAGAAAACCCCCTCACATAATGACACAGGCGGCTGCTCATCCGCCTGTTCTTCCTTGCCTCAGCTGAAATCCAGTCGGCAGCAGCTCATCTGCAGCTTACTATGGACCCGGCAGCTACACAAGAGGCCGCCACGTCTTTCTTTCAACACACTAACTTGTTTGTCAATAACTCTTCTGGCTCCGGACTGCACCCCTCCTTTCTGACCTAACAGCAAGGTGGCAGGGAGTGAAAGGTTCATACAGCTGGGAATGGAAGTGCATCACACGCAACCAGGACAGCGGATCTAATGGGATGGAGTGTGGGCCAAGGGTTCAGAGAGACTTGGGCCAGAGTCTTGGTATGGGAAAGATGACTTGCCTTGCTGCCTTGGATGAGTGCCAGATCTGGCTTCCTCTCATTGGTGCAAGTGCATCTCTAAGTCCTGGGAGCAGGGAGACACGATGCCCGAAGAACCAATGAGGCGATGATTTTCTGTAGATGATGTCTCTCTCATTCAGGAGCCAGTAGGCATGGGTACATCTTTCACTTCAAACCAAAGGCAAGGCCCTGGATGGAGGACGAGGAAGTGCACACATCAGTTCTAAATGTCACTTTTTAATTAGTGGTGGAGGCACTAGGCCATGGAGTTTTATACCTGTACCAACCTCTGGCCTCACAGAACTCCCTAGGGGGCTAAAGCCCAGGAAGAACTGTGTTGTAAGGGAGAAAGAGTCCAGTGACCGTAATGTAGGTTGTAGAAGAAGGTTTATTAGATCTTAGTTACAAGTAAGTAGATAGTTAAGCTGTTAAGTAAGACCCACCAGGAGCAGCCTCCATGCATCTCATGTCCACACACTCCAGCTGACACTCAACCTCACGAGAGACTCAAGCATTCCATTACATCACCAAACACTCCAGCATTCCACTACACCACATTCACACTAGCGGAGAAGCAGGGACTTGGAACACTGGGAAGGATGCAGTAAGATACAACACACTGCATCAAGCCTTTCAGTGAATGCCAGCTGTCCAGGTTGCTTAATCAACTAATCAAAGTTCAATGATTGCGTGAGATGATGCTTCTCTGCAGTGTGACGTCTTTCCCATTGCCGCATAAACCTATAGAACAGCTTCTGAAATTGCGATCCAGGTGGAAGTAAAGGAAGGGGTCACTGGGCTTATGCAGGCTACTCTGCCACCAGCAGTAGAGGCCTACGGGTGATATTTCAGAGATGTAGGCTGTCCTCTCCCCACAAAAAGCCACTAATGGTATGTAGGGCTGCTTCTATCTTTGGTCTAAGCATACAACATCCTAGTTCACTTGTTGGTCACAGAGCATTAAAGACCCTCCACAACTGTCCCGAACATGGTCCCAGTGGAATGGTATTAGCTTCATTCTAGAGGCAAACAGTGCTTAATTTGTAAAATATTAAATGCCAGGGCTCTGACCAGGAGGCCACTGCAGCTTGCACCACCCATCGCCCTTGTCATCGCTGCCAAAACAACTACTAACCCTCTCTCTGGCATGTAAATGCAACAGTTCAGATTATTCCAGGTCCCCAAAGCTAAAGGAAAGGCTGGGGAGGTAGGTGTTAGCAATTTTTTAATGTATATTGTATCCCTAAACAACCGTTGTTCTGCTCATCTCTAAATTAGATGAGCAGCGCCACCATGTGGTGGACTGTTCTAAGTATGGTGTTGACAATTAGGTGCTGGTGCTGAGCACCGGAAACCAATTAAGTGCCGGTGCTGAGCACCGGAAAGCACTGGCTCAAATTAAGCACTGGAGGCAAGATTCTTAAAGAATGGACACCTGGGAAGGAAGAGGGGCAGCCTGTCAAATACAGTTTTCGTCTAAAACATTCAGAAGAAGGCTCATTAAAAATTATGATCTGGAATGAATTATGCAAATTTCCTAAAAGCCTCCAAATGGGCTTAGAAAGCTCAATAAAATCCTTAGCAAACAGGAAATGTCGCATGACTGGGAAAATAATATGGACTATAATCTATTTTCAAAAAGGCCAAAGAATGGACATCTTTTTCCTCCTTTGGTTAAAACAATGGGGAGGTTTTGAAGCTCCAAAGTCTGAAAATCCTGCTCTCTTTGTTTTCCTGCCTGAAGCAGAATTATTTGCAAACCAATCTTAAACGGCTATTAGAAAAAGATTAATGGGATTCAGGTTCCCACTTCTACCAGCTGCAGAGATATTGGCAGATTGGAAAATTTCTAAGAGTCTTTTATGCAAATGTTGCAGAATTTGTGGCTACAGAGACGAATCTCTACCATACCTAATGCGTTCCCGTCCCAATTTGATAACACAACGTAGAAACATTGTACAGCCATGTTTTAAAAGTTTGGAAATTCGTCCATTAATGAAACAATTCTCAAATGCTTTTTGGGTGAACATATCCAGCTGACTGCTAGACTATGAACATTTTTGATTTCGCTGTAATCATACTGGAAAATGGAAATGTATCTTTGCATGTGATTGTCAACTTACTAAAAATAGAAAGTCAGATGTTCATTTTTAATTTGACAGAAACGCCATATGAGTATCCTATATAATGAATTGATTAACTTATTAGTTATTGTTATATGCACTTTTAATCTATTTATTAATAATGATTGTTTATAACATTCAGATGAGGATTTTTGAATGGTCTAAATTTACTACTGATAAAGTTAATAATAATTATGATAATAATAATAAATAGGTTGTCTCTGGCACAGGGATTGCGGATATCTCAAAGGGGCTGCCGAGCTACCTACCACCGAGTAAGTCAAATGTTTCGGGAAGGAGTGGCAGCTGATTGTAATTACAGACGTCCAGGGTCGAGCTGGACCCTAGATAGCCTTACAACATGCCACCCAACATCTTACCAGTGCACACTTACATGTGGAGTCCAGTGCACTCCACCAACGGGGTCGGACTGGCCCAGTGGGCAATCAGACAGTGGCCGATGGGCTAGCCTCACAGATTGGTGTGTGGGCCAGTTTTTTAGAAGTATGTGGGCCTGTTTTATGGCCAGGTGGGCCTTTTTTTCTGTTGATTTCACTGATAGTGCCACTGACATAGCCTACAGCAAACACAAAAGCAAACAGTTTCCCTTAACTTGCAAAACACCCATGCAACATGCCTTTGAAAGTTCAAAACGGGCCTGATTTGCAAATATGGGCCACTTTTTCAGCTATCTTATTGGCTAGTGGGGACCACTTTTATATTGGTGCCCGGGGCTATTTTTTGTCTCAGTCCTACCATGTCCACCAGTCACTCATTCACAAAATCTCTAAGGAGAGGTAAGAGTCAGGACCCCTGAACTAGCAGTTGTACCACACCAGTGGATTATTTCAATAACCAACCCTATACTGCTGGCTGAACTTTTATGTGTAACCTACTTACTGCATCTCAGGAGTCAGGTGGATCTGGGTTCTAGACAGCTACTTCCCATATCTAGCTTACTTCTAGCGTGCTGAGATGGCTTGAGACTAGGAGAAGCGTAGAGAAAACTACCCACCGGGGCTTGAAAAGGTATATTGCTGAAGCGTGCATCCCTTGGGTCCCATAGGACCCTTCACAATGTTCCAGTAGATCTTTGCCCAGGCTGGGATCATCCCGCAGTAATCAAACAGCCCCATTAACATAGGTCGAAGCCAGCATTACAATTCTACACAGTCTGCAGCTCTCTAATTTGTCATCCTTCTGCTAGACCATTCATTGTCACTCATATCAGACTCAGACCCTGATCCTGGCTTACACACCCTTTCAGTCACTAACTGAGCTAATGATCTCCCTTGGTGAGAGAGAGAAAAGCAAGATCCCCATGGACCAGGGCTGACTCTTTAGGCCAGGTTAACTCTTTACTGTATTGTCTGTGTGTTATATCACACCCGGCCCTAACCTAACTACCTCAGTTATAACATTTTTAACCTCATCTGGGTGAATTTTATAAACTCCATATACAGTCCAATAATGTAATTCTGGCCAATACAACTATGACCTAGTGGGAGAAAGCCACAAAATGAAAATTATTGTTAGCTGCAAGACACGAGTTTGCCACTGTAATGTGATTTGCCATGCCAGCAGAAGACGGGCCTCACGATGCCCCGGCTTTTGGACTATGTGCAGTGGGATTGACCACTGGCCACAGCTGGTGGCCAAAACAGATGCATGCAGGAGGCACCTTAAGAGAATTTTTTTTTAAGTTTAGTCAGATCACCAAAGAGCACCTATTCACCTTAACCATAACATAACATCTCCCTTTTTCTGTCCGCATTTATGCACTGCAACAACTAACCTCAATTCTTGGCATGATGCTCCCTAAAAATGAGCCATGGCCTTGATCGCCACTTTACTCTCATCCCCACATATAGCATTGCGGTATATCATAGAATAATTGGGTCTCAATAGATACGAGAAGGCCTTTCTGGGACTGTGGCTATTTCTTGTGAAATGAGACATTGCACAATGTCGGAGACAGTTGGATTTCCACAAACCTACCTAAATGAAAATCTGGTTTAGACTCCTGCAAGATATTAGAAATACCCAGATCTGAGGCACAAGGGTGCTCACAAAAAATCACAAGACAGGGGACAGTTGAGTGCAACATTGAAGCAGCGAGCCTTAATTAATGAGAAATAAACGAAGACCGGAATATGTGTCAGGCGCTCATGGGACGTTCACAACTTTGTTTTGAGCTCTGCAAGGGCCTTTTTGTTTTAACTTTTGCTGGGGTACAACCTACAACACCAATAAAACTTTTTTTTTCTTCTTTTTTTAAGTGAACCATGCTCTTCCAACATAATACTTCAGTGTTATTTAATTTGTTTTCAGATTTGCACATGGTTCCTTTTAGCCCATTTCTGTCTCAGACAGCTTGTCACTGTTTATATTTGCACCCAAGCGAAGGATGCAACAGTACAGTTTGTTGAATTGACCCTGAAGCCAAAGGCTGCTTGCCATGAATACCTTCAAATGAAAAGGATGGTTCTGTGTGCAGGACACCCTGTATAAATATACATACTTTAAAACCATGAGGTTCTGAAAAACAGCAAGTTGAGAATTGAAAGGGTGAACCTCCACCACACGTAAATTATTAAAAAGAGCCGCATTTCACAAGGCATGAATATTCAACATAGATACGTATGGCGCGAGAAGAAATTAGTCCAATTTATACGGGATGAAATCAATCAGTTAAAATACAAAGACTGGAAAAATTTAATTTGAGAAAGATCATTAATAATTATGACATGATTATGAACTTTAAATGCAGAGTCTACTAATTGGAAGATGAAAAAGGAAATCTGAAAAGAATATTGAAAAAGGCTAGATTGGTGGCCGAGCTTAAAAAAACACATAAAAAATAATTTTCTTCCATGACGGTTACCACTGTGGTGCAAGGAATCTACTCGAGATGACTGGAAATAGGGTGTTGATCCCCACCTCCATTAGGCGGGTCATGTCTTGGTTCATATAGTTGATTCCTGAAGCCTAATTTGTATGTTACAAGGTGAAACAGAAAAGACAAAGAGGAGGGGACCAGTCATGTGGCAAACATTTCCACTGCTGCACTGCTCACATTATGAAATATGGGTTTAATCATAATAATAATTACAGGCCCCAAACCGCTCTGTAGAGCTTTACCATTGGCAAGGCTACTAGGTTTATGTGGTAAGGTGTTCTTAGTTATGCAAATAAGTTATCTAAAATGTGTGGCAAAAAAGGCAAATTATATTGCACTTTCTCTGACAGTATGATTTTCAACCATTTGAGCTAGAAATAACATTTCTTGTGAAGTCTGCAAATTTTGTGGTAAATTATGTGGCAAATTTGTTAAATCCACAATTGTACAGCAAACGCTGCAGCCACAAAATCACCTAAATCCACTGGTCCTCACGATTGGCCTTTGTATAATCAACAGTTTATTGATGATAGATAAATAAAACTTAAACATTCGTATTCCATTCAGTGGCCATTGTTAGCTGCGCTTGGAAGGAAACAGCTTTTTCTAGCTAAAAAGCCCAAAATAAACTTACAATATAAAAACATACATGACGGGTAACGTGCTTATTTATTGGCATCTCAGTGTCTAGTTAAATTTCAAATCAGTTAGTGTTCTCACCTATGGTTTATGATGTCACCAGAACCCCTTGATGGCAATATTAGACTATGGTATACAGTTACCCTTTATGAGATATATATATATATATATATATATATATATATATATATATATATATATATATATATATATATATATATATATATATGAGAATGCACTGACACTATCTATCTATCTAAATACCTATCTATCCATCTATCTATCCCATAGTCCAAGTGCAGTTATGTTTACAGATTAAAACAGAAATCAACTAAAATTCACTAGTTATGGTTGAGAGCACAATCCATAAGTTGCCCAACAGCCATGCAAACCACAACTCACATGTCAAATGCAATGTTCATGACCTCACCCTTGATGAAACAAATGCAATTACAAATGTTGTAAATCATTTTACAGATGAGATTACATATCGCCTTACCACTTTGACAGAGACAGCTAAGATTGTAGGAACATTAAATTGCTTGATTATATGTTGTTTGTTAGAAATGGGATTCCTGGTTGGCTGAGGTATGTACCCAGGCCAGGCAGGAACCACCACACTAGTCAGGTTAAGCTAGATGCACAATAAAAGATAACCTGTGCTCACCCTCTGGTAGCTTGGCACAGATCAGTCAGGCTCATCTAAAGAGGCAATATCTAAAATATTTGTGCAACACACCCACACAGTAACGCAATGAATACACCACATAAAGACTCCACACAGCTTTAGAAAAATAGATTTTTATATTCTGAACAAAAGAAGACCAAAACAACAAAAATCCAATGTATAGAAGTTGAGATATAAATTTTTTAAGGCATAAATACAGTAAAGCGCTTAGAAGCAAGTAGCACTAAAAAGGTTACTTTAGGTCGTGCTGGACCAGGGCAAAGTCAAAGTTTGGGCCGACCACCATGGAGAGCCGGCTGGCTACAGGACCCACGCAGGCCCCGGTGAACAAAGTACCTTTCCTGGTTGCAAACAGCGAGATGCATTGATCTTCCCCATGCACTGATGGCGATGCAACAGTTCGGAAGACAGGTGCTGGAGTAGAGGCATCGATCGATGCGCCGGATTCTGCCATGCAGTCGAAGGGATACGTTGATCTCGCCAAGCGGCAGTGGTGGCGATATGTTGTCCGATGCGTCCATCTCTGGAGGCAAAGCGCTGGTTCTGATGCCATGCGCCGATTTTACTCCTGCAACCGGGTCAATGTGCTGGGTCTGCTACAGGCAGACAAGAGATACATCGGAATCCGTGTTGCAAGTATCTGGACAACTTCCAGTGAGCCAGGCACAGGAGCAGGGGTAGAGACTTTGATATCCCTGAGTCTCAAGCAATAGGAGGCAAGTCAATAAGCCCTTGGAGATCACTTGGAGGGAAGGCAGGTGTCCAGCTCTCCTTCAGCAGAGTCAGAGAGCAGCAGGGCAACAAACAGAAAGCAGGCCTTCCAGATCAGCAGTCCAGTCGAGTCCTTTAAGCAGCACTGCAGTTCTTCAGGCAGAGATTTAGTTACAAGTCCAGTAGTGTCTGATTTTAGGGGTCAGAGACCCAGTACTTATACCCAAAGGTGCCTTTGATGTGGGGGTGACTTAAAAGCAGCTCTCGGAAGTGCACAAGTATCCCTTTCTACCCAGTCCTGCCTGTCAGGCTATCTGTGGGGGTAATCAGTCCTTTGTGTGGGGACACGACACTGCCTAATCAAGTGAAGTGTTAGCCGCTCCCTTCCATCTTTCTGAGGCAAGGCCAACAGAATGCAGATGTATCTAGATGGCTACTCAGACATACCTATCCTTCCTGTGTTGTGGCTGTCTAGAGGAAATGAACAAAGAGTAGCAGTCGCCCAGATGTGTTTTGGAAACAGGCTGCAAAGCACACAGAGTTATACGCACAGAGAAATGTCCACTTTCAAAAAGTGGCATTTCTCAAACAGTAATGTTCAATCCAACTTCCAAACATATGAAACATGAAAAAGTTACTCTTCTCTGACCAGAAATTACAGCTTAAAAGTGTATTATGAAATTGTGAATGCTAACCTATGAGAAGAGTAGGCCTCACAGTAGTGAAAAGTGAAACAGGCTGTTTGTCACAACCAGGACATGCAAAACATAGCAACATGTCCTACCTTTCATTTACACAGCACCCTGCCCTTAGGGCTACCTAGGGCCTACCTTAGGGGGGGGCTATGTGTAATAGAAGGGGAGTGTCAAGCTTGGTAACTAGTTTTAAATGCCAAGTTGAAGTTGCAGTACACAGCACACAGTAGGCCCTGCAGTGGCATGGTTTGAAACGTTAGTTCTGTGGGTGGCACAATCTGTGCTGCAGGCCCACTAGTAGCATTTACTTTACAGTTCCTGGGTATATGGTATACCACTTTAAAGGGACTTACAATTAAACCAAATATGCCAAACAAGTGTAAACCAATTATACCATGTTTAGAGGAGGTAGCACATGCACTTTAGCACTGGTCAGCACTGTAACCCTGGGCGGAGCTGGCACGCGCAAGATGTACAACGTAGTGGTTTTTTTTTTAAAGAAGATGGACGACGCGAGAGAGGGGCAGGAAGGAGAGCGGCCAGGCAGGGGAGGTGGCAGAAAGACAGGTAAGTCCCTTCTTGAAATCTTTTTAAATGATTTGGGAGGGGGGAGGGAGCGGCTAACTCCGCTCCGCCACGGAGGCGGAGTTTTTGCCTACTCCGCGTTCGCCACGGAGCGCAGAGTAGGGAAATCTCCGCAAACTCCGCTGGAGAAGCGGAGTTACACACCCAGGGTTAGTCAGCAGTAACCAGACTATATAGCCAACAAAAAGAAGGACTGAAAAAGAGGAGGAGGAAGGCAAAAACATTTGTCTGACCCTTCAGAGAGGGCTATTTTCCAACATTGTTCTTTAATTGACTTTCGCTCTTGGTTATTTATTGGTATATATATTTATATTACAAAGTCATACGCATTGCGTTTGGTGTGCGTTTTGTGTGGCTGTTGTGTAGGAGGCCCAGGAGGGTTTCCGAGAGCCAGGAAGGGTCCAGGATTTGCGACTCCAGCATAGAGTTCATAAATCATACAAAATTATTTTTCTGATAATTATTTTATTGGTGGGGAGGCCCGGGTGAAATTTCTGTTACAGTGGCTTAATCTTGCATAATATGGGGGGCTTTTAATACTTACTTAAAGAAACACAGTAGACTGATCACACTGTGTAAGCAGAGGCAGCAGACAGAATTTGGTTCGTTGAAGGTGCATGACATTCTTTTAATCGGGTGAGATTACTGATCTGCTTTAATAAAACGGGAGCCTGTTGAGCGTGAGGACCTAAGGCAAGGACCACAGAATGAACTGTCACAACACCATGGATTTTGGTTTTTGAGAATAATTCTCAGGTTATATTTATTACGTTGAACCCATTATGAAACACATAATCATCACAATCTTACATCAGAACAATTATCTTATATGCATGACATATTTACAGTGAAAACTAGAGATTGCCACTTTTAAACATAATCACAGTTTAAAGTAAACCTTCTCATAGGCTCTTGCCCTGCTCCTCAACTTGTTTCCATCCTCCCCATGATCTAGCACTTTGACCAAACAGAGAGCTTCTTCTGAAACTACAGAAACACTTAGCTCTCCAACTGGAGAGCAAGGCCAGCTCTGATGTGGACCTGATACTATTCCAGAGGCCTCCATTCTGGGATCTCTGTGTCACCCTTCTGTGAGTTGTGTTGGGGCAGCTAGGCATAACTTGATCTACGGAGACAAGCCCATCTCTCCTTTTCTTTGGACTTTACAATGGAGAACCCTTAGAAGATCTAGTAACGGCTGTGTAACCACTCAACCCAGCCTCCTCCCACCACCTTTATACCTCTAAAGCTCTCATTTCTGGGATAAAGGCAACCGATTTGTAGAAAAACATGATGTGGGATTCCAGGTGTCTACCTGCATCCTTGGCAAAACATGATCTTACCCCACCGAAAATATGACACCAGTTAAACACTACATCTCACTTAATGCAACAATGGCATTATGGCATAAAAATTCACCCCCGTCCTAAGCAAAGTCCTGAGTGGGAGAAAAAAACAAGAAAACCAGGTGGGACAAATGGCTGACAGGCAACGTTTGGGGTCACAGCAAACAAAAAGGGTTGTCTGGCTCTTGGCCTGTGAATTTCAATCAATCGCTGTGCCCACCCTCCAGCTGTCTCTAGCCCACACCACCCTAATACATATGTATCCAGCGGAAGTTTCCCATCCTCCCTTCCCAAACCATCCCAAAGACCACTCACAGTCATTGATTGGCCTGCCACCACACCTGTCATAACCTTCTGTTTAAATTCTTGGAAGGCTCTGAAACATTCAAAGTAGGCACAGGAAAAAGAACAACTCATATACATAGTTTGGTCAAAGAAGAAGGAGTCATCAAACTGAAGGCTCAAGAGGTGGAATTCCCCGGGGTGGACTGGTTTTAGGACAAACATTCAGATTCTATGTCTGTCTTTGTCAGGAGGGCCCTTGGAGAAACAGCCTTTAGCATGACGATGGCACGATCCAACAATGCATAGTAAACCAAGGAAAGAGCTGGATTAACAGTGTCATTCATCGATTCACTTTTAGGCAATGACAAATGTATGTATCAATCTGAACTGGCCTGTCTCCTCCACAGGCATGATTTCCAAAAGAAAATAAACAGAATTCTCAAATGGTTCTGACTCAAATGAATGGCCCACTCTATCCAAGCTTCTTTCCTTGTCAACGTTTCACCTGACCACTTCTTTATATGCTCCTAACGGCTGCTGATTCCTGCAAGACTTTCTCCCCACCACCCCTTGAGCAGTGTTTCGTCAACCATGACAAAAATCACAGTAAAGTTTTTGGGCTGCTTGTGCATTGGGGAATTAGTTAAGCCGAGGGATCATTGCCCGCAAGTCGACTGGTGAGGGGTCCTGTGCAGAAACTGGGGCTGAATTTCACTTTTGGGCTCTTTCTCTTTAGATTTTTTAAAGGACTTGAATTCTGGGTGAACTGGGAGACCAGAAAAGGAACACATATGCTGAAATGTACAGGAACCAGTTGGTCTTGTCATTTTTTTCTGTTATATGCCCAGCAAACCCCTTTTATCTAACATCTGAGTGTGATGCAAAAATGGACTGCTGATGCCCACTTTCAAACTTCTTCAACATCATATACTTCAACCGTGCATTTACATACATCTAGTCCAAAAACATAGTAGGATTAGAGGTCTTTTTGAACCGAAATGCCTTATCATACTCTTTTCAACAATTCCCATCAAACTTACCGTGGGCACTGGCAACATCATTTTGATATTAGGACATCTGAGGACCCTACAAAGGCCATTTCTCAAGAGCAATGGGCTACTAAATTGTAAACCCCTACACCCAGTTAATATTTCTTCAAACTTTGGTTTATGCTACTTAGGAACTCTCCTTATTTACTGGCTTCTTACAACCTCGACTGCTAAGGATGAGATGGTCTCCCTTCAGCACCATTGGAGCTGGCTGTGCGGAGGACGAGTCCAGCTCGTCCTTAGCACATAAGTGACTAACAATCATATCAAATATATTAACAAACACTCCTTGGAGATTTTTTTCTTCCGACAATTTCAGCCTGACTTGCACAGGGCTGCCTGCTCCCACCTGCACTGCAGACTGGGTGGTAGAGGCCACAGACTTTAGCTTATCCCCAGACAATAGTGCAACTAACTTCTTCGCAGTAGGGAGGTCCTCTGATCCTCCACATGGAATTGAACTGGCAGAATTAGGCCCTGAAGCCAAACCCTCCAACTTAGATAATCAAGGAAGAACCTGTACCAGGCTTGAAAGCAAGCTATGATCCTTGAGTTGGCGCAGAGTCCATTACCGTAGCTGTCTCCTGCATAGCAGTATGTGGGGTTTGGCACCTGCAAGAGGAAGAGGTGGAATGAGTCCAACAACTACTGAGATTGGCCCGTTACCCATTTCCCTCTGAGTTGCAGTAATCACCCCCATTTCTATGTGCATTTCTTCTTTGGAAGAGGGAGAAATCTGCTTTGAGTGGGAGCTTGCTATTGTTGAGTACTGGCAGGAAGGACAAAGCTTTACCCTGATTACACTGAGAGGGCAGCAGCTGTGTTAGTAACTCCTCAATGGAATCACCTGCACAATGTCTCCATCCCAACCCCCTGCAGTAGTAAATCTGGGCAAATGATGGAAATTCAGGTGAGGCATGTCGCGGGCAAGAGCGGCCTGGGGGTCACTGTGGACAAAGTGGTCATCTGGCCCTTGTCCCACAAATTAAAACCAATCACTGCGCTCACCCACCAGCTGTCAGCCGGCCGACACATATACATCTAACAGGAGTCACCTTTCAAGGGCTCCCATGGTCCACTCCTCCCGGAAGGCCACTAGCATCCACAGATGGGGCCGCCATTACCCTAACAGGCCCACTCCTAATTCTGGCATCCTCTAATTCGGATGTCTCCTTTTGCAGAATGCCCACTGCACCAGTTTCAGGGCCACTGCAGCCTCCTCTTCTACAACTCTTCCCATACTAACTCTATCACCTGCTGCTGTTCACACTAAATAAATAAATACGTTCTCTGTGTATATAGGAGGTAAAAGGTAAACCATACAGACTTGGTAGCGATGCGGTAATTTTCTAGGCAAGTTGTTGTTTTGTCCATAAAATTGCGAATCATGTAGTTAATATTTATTTGTATATGTACTCTTTTTTGCATTACAGTGGCCCCCGAAGAAGGGACTTCGTCCCGAAATGCATCGGGCTATTTTTGACTGTGTGTGTATAATCGACACTGTATAAATTTGAAATGCATTGAGTTTGAACAACCATGTATTAATTTAAAAAGTTACACTTGATCATGTAATGTTAACATGTCTTGATGCTTCACATGATATAATTTCCATTTGACATTTTCAATAAGAAAAATTATTGAATATAATCAATTTGAAACGTGTTCGTGTTTCTGTTCAAATACTTCGCTTTAAAGCATTAGTATACATTTTGATGATCTAGTCTACATCGATTTAAATTTGTTGAACTCACACTGTAGTGCACACAGTTTGTCACGTAAAGTTTTACTTGACTTTTTTTATTTAAACCATACAGACTGCCACCATCCTCCAGCTGTAGTTGCTTGAGAGGGACCGAGCGGGTTCGCCCAGTATTCGATGAAGACTATTTACCAGGCGGCTGATGCCAGAGCCGGTGGTGGTGCCTTCCTCTCACTTGTCCTCTCAT
Organism: Calotriton arnoldi; assembly: GCA_963921515.1. Classification (NCBI taxonomy): domain Eukaryota; kingdom Metazoa; phylum Chordata; class Amphibia; order Caudata; family Salamandridae; genus Calotriton; species Calotriton arnoldi. Next base: position 4,022,564 of record CAWUFW010000435.1, on the reverse strand, counting down.
TTTACCTCATCACATACACACTTGGCACTGATGGACTTCTTGCTAGGGAGCCTGCCCATAATGATACCCTGGGCCTGGATATAAAGGTAAATGGGTCCCTGCGACAGGCATGCGGCTGCAGTGCTTGCGAGTGCCTTTGTTTGAGGGTGTGTTGACTATTGCTGCACAGCGGGAAGGAGAGGCAGCACAAGCACAGGAAGCAGAGGCTGATAGGGACAGGCTGTTATTTAAAAACACTTACAAGGCAAAGTGGCTGCAATTTCTATTTTGTTATTCCAATGGCTAATCTAATTTCTTTCTCCTGCTGTACTCCCTTCTTATACCTACTCTTTCTTATTTCCGACATTATTGGCGCGCTGGTTCCGACGCAGACGTGAAGCCGCTTCCTGCAATGACGGGCCATCTCTGGATGGTGCTATTTGTGTCCTCATGTACCCTTATGCAGACATGGCTTCTTTTAAGATCTTAGTTTTTGTATTCCTGTTGGTCTCTTTCTTACACTCCACTTCTTTTATTCTATTTCATCCTTTGTCCTCTCCGTTCCCACCATGTTTGTTGTCTCCCATACGCCTCATCCCCATTCCCTGTAGGCCTGACACTTTGCTGCCATCACCTCTGCTCTAGTTGTCTCTCCATCACACATCACCTTCTGTTTCATTCGCTCTCCCTCTTATTTCCTTTTCAATATCCCTCACTTTTTCCATCTGTCTATTAGCCCACACTGTCATTTTCCTTGCCTCAATCTTCCCTTTCCTTTCCCTTCTCAGTCTATTGCCTATTCTCCTAGAAACCATAGAAGCCATCGCTCTCACCCTTTTTCTTATCCCTTTCTCCTAGGTTTTGATTAATCACTTGTCGTTTTCCTATGCTCTCTGTCTTTCACATTCTCATGCCCTACTGTGCCCTTTCCCGTTCCCTTAAAACTATCCTTTAAAATTACAAAAGAGAGAGACCAGGAGGACAAAAGCAAGACAGAAATTGAAGTTGAATGGCAAGGGATGTCAGAAAAATACGAACAAGTGTGTGAGAAAGAAGAAAGAAGACTGCGACAAAGCATATGTTATGTTACTGGGCACTTGTAAAGCGCGGCTACCCATGGAGTGTCCCGGCGCTAGGAAAGAGAAACCAGTGACAGAGCAGTACAGGCACGCACAATAGAGGCTGATCTACTGTAAGAAGAGCCAGGTTTTTAAATCTCTCCTAAAGCTAAGGAGATCCTCAGCCTGTCGTAAGGATGGCCTAGAGTCACAGAAGGGTGAGGGGCCTGAAAACAAAAGTGAAGGGGAGAAAAAGCACTGTATGTAATGAAGAGAGTAAAACAGCAAGGTACACATTACCTACATAACTGGTTGTTGAATCAACAAGATGCAACTGGTTCCTAGAGACTCACAGAGGCCCTCCTTGTTCCCAATTCAATCCTGACTTCCGATGATCGCTGTGATAATACAAAGGGTGATATGAGCGCGGAAACCTGGGGAGCACACCACAGGGAGCTCACCATGAGGCCCAGGCATTTAAGCTTTAGCTGTGATCCAGCACCACTACAAAGTATCAGATGATTTGATAAAAGCCCCACAAGAGAGGTTTTTTAAATTTTAATTGAGTTAACCAAATCTTCCTCTAGTAACCCAAGTCTGAGAGAGTTGGGCCCTTACCGCCTATGTATTCAATGTTACTGGGTTGGTTGGACATATGTTTGATTGTTCTTGCCCCACCAGGAGAATCTCACCACAGCATTTAGCAGAACCCAAGGGTCTATGAAACCCTGGTCACAAGTTAAATATGTGTAGATACAAATACATAGGATAGGGGTGAATAGAAAACAACAACGTACAGTTGACCAGTGAATAGATAATATCTAAAACGTTTGAAATGATGTGGTAACAAGGGATAAACACAGATACACGTAACAAAAAGAGTAGAGGGGGATAGGGAATTGAGCATATGGTAGATGGATTCATTCAGGTCCCGCAGACCGGCACCAATTAGGGTAACACCCGGGGTCAGTCCCTCCAACCGGGCCGGAACAAAGGCAGACCCGTTCGAATCCTGTGGCAAACCCTCAAACGGGCAGTTGGGGCAACATGGCCGCCTCACACCCACCATCTCCACCGACAGGATGCAGGCGAGAAGTGAAACAATGGGGGAGCATGAGTGGGCCTCTGCAGTCCATCGCGAGGCACAGACCAGGCCACCGACACCTTTGCAATGGACAAAGACAGGCTGCATGCGGTGCTCCCGCCGAAGACCCCTACCGCCAGGATGGAGAACTCCGTCCGTGGCCACCGGACTCTAGACAAGTGCGCTCCGCCTCCCTCGACCTCACTCACACTCCCTGCATACACCAAGTTACAGTGGAGGACGCTCCTTCTCCTACCCTGCTGCCAAGTCCTGGAACGGCCTCCCCCAGCACCTCCGAACCCCATCCTCTCTCCCTTAATGCAGAAAAGGACTCAAGACCTGACTCTTCGACTGATCCCAGCAAGAACCCAGCGCCTAGCTACTCTCATGGGTGATTAGTCACGCTCTACAAATCTGATTTGATTGATTGATGTATATGTACCTATGACCACAATATTTTGGCAGATCGATATTTAAATATTTATAATATGGTAGTAAATCCCCCTCTCAGAAGGGCATAGAGAAACAGATATGTATTTACATAAAGACTTCCAACAGAAGCCACTGTGTGCATAATAAACCCTAAGAGAGGAGTCTTTAAAATGTAATGAGGAACACAAGATCTGAGGGGGCTGTGATAGTGGGATGGCTCAAATGTGCACTGTGTGAGAGGCAACACTGTGCCATTGAAAAAGGCGTTCTCAAGAAAGCGATGCAGAAAAGCCACCAAAAGGTTTGGAGACAGAGGAATAACAAATAGGCAGTTCAGGGAAATGTTGGGTTCACCCACATACCTGACTGGGAACAACAACCTGCCCTGGCCATGTGCTTGACCGGTCCCAAGAGCGAGGGGGAGGAGGGGTTGGGTGCTAGTGAGAAGCATCACTCTGCTTTCGTTACAGGGAACCGATATTGCAGCACGGAGAGTATGGTAAAACATGAAAGAGGTAGAATGAATGGTATGGGATGAAGTCAGAAATGATGGATCCACAGGAAGGTCTTCCATCAAAAGTAGTGGGTACAAGGGTTAGACCTGCCCAATGGTTCTCAATGGTGGAGCGGACACAGCATGGGAAAACATCAAGCCAGTTAAATCTGTGCTATGAGATGAGATCTAAAGTTATGGGTGCGCAGGAGGGAATACTATCAGGAGTGGTGTGTTTAAGGGATTAAATGGGCCAAAGGGGTTCTCAATGATGCCAAAGAGAAAGGAGGGGAACACAGTGAGCAGGTCGTGGTATGGGATGAGGTCAGTATTGTTCACTAAATGGACTATCATATTCTAAGGTTATTTACACTTCTATCAGGGTTGGCCTTTGCTAGGACAGCTCCCTGGGAGGAACCAAATTTAGCGCCTTCGCTGCTGATGGCGTGTAAAGTTCACAGGTCAGTCGCTGACTGGCTGTATCAGAGCAGTGCGTGGCATCTAACACAACATCTCCACTGCTCCAACACCCCACCTGCATCTTGTACACATCACCTGCCTCACGCTGGTGTAACGTTGTTGTTGGGGGTGGAAGACTGGATATGGGGCATGGCAGGCCCTCGTCAGCAGCAGGCTGGACTACGGAAACGCCCTCTACGCGGGAGCCTCGGCCAAACTCCTGAAACAACTGCAACGCATACAAAACGCCTCTGCACGCCTCATCCTCAACATCCCTCGCCACAGCCACATCTCACCCCACCTGAGAGACCTGCACTGGCTCCCCGTCAACAAGAGGATCACCTTCAAGCTCCTCACCCATGCACACAGAGCACTCCACAACACCGGACCGGCATACCTCAACAGACGACTCACCTTCTACACCCCGAACCGCCAGCTCCGCTCCGCCGACCTCGCCCTCGCCCCCGCATCCGAAGAGCGACCACCGGCGGAAGATCGTTCTCCTACCTCGCCGCCAAGACCTGGAACACCCTCCCCATCCTCCTACGGCAAACCCAGGACCCACTAACCTTCAGGAGGCTACTCAAGACCTGGCTGTTCGAACAGTAGCAGCACCTCCTCTCCCCCCCCCCAGCGCCTTGAGACCCTCACGGGTGAGTAGTGCGCTTTACAAATGTTCTGATTGATTGATTGATTGATTGATGGCGTTAGCTGGATATTGGAGGAAAGACGGTGCCGAGAATGTCATACACGGGCGCCCGTGGCCTGTGGAAAAGAGAAGCAGTTTAAGCTGAATCTCTGAAGCCAGGTCTGAGGGTGGTGGCTGCATGCATTACCTTAATGCAAACAGCTCAGTGAGCCCCTCTGAAGCCTGGCGCCCTGTGCATGAGCCCAGTTTGCCCGTGCCAAAGGCCGGCCCGGACTTCTGTTATAGACCTGTCTTTTGTTGGTCATTCTTCGTACAACATCTGGTCAGTACGTAGGGTGGTGGCACTAGCAGGCTAATCCTCTCTCTGCACTGGAAAACCAGAAAGGAAGATCTGAGCCTTCAGCTGCTGCTAATCACTCCACTTCAGCTGCCCTGCTACAGCACAAACAGAAAACACATTAGGAACATGGCATCTGGCTCTGCCAGCCGGCCAGAGGAAGCTGCTGGGCCAGCACAAAGCCTGCTCTCGTGCCAGAGACACAGGTGTGACCATCCAAGTGCCTTTAATGCTTGTAATGCGGATTTCCATGAAGAGGGACAATTCTGACAACAGGCAGTGAAGTAAGTCCAAACTGAATTAGACAAGAGAAAGAGGCGCCAAATAAACAACGGACACTAAAGGCACATTAAAAAATGTTGAAAGAAAATGAAAACTATACACACAAAAGCTACAGGCTTCTGAGGGCCACTACGAAAGAAATTCAGACTCAGAATAACTGGGCACAACAGAAAGCAACTTGGAATCGTTGTCCTCAAGAGAGACACCAAAACTGAATAAGAACAATGAAAAAATAAAATAAAAAAATTACATGAGATGCGAACAGGCAAAATATGGTGGAGCCGGTGAAGAATGTGGTATCACTGAAAGGCACCACATTTCCATTGCATTAGAAAGCAATACATGCTACAAGACTTATACGCTTCAAGAGCTACATGTGAATCATGCTAAGAAAGGCAATAAAAAGATAATATATTATAATATCCATATTAATTCGCTGCTTCCATTAATATTGCCTTGAAGCGCTGTGGGTAGTTATGGCCTGCACAACACTGAATAGTCGTAGATTGGAGTCTAGTTCTGTGTTGGTCTGCGCGAGTAGTTTGGAAAGATGTTGAAGGTGAAAGAGCTCTGGTTAAGAGTGGCAGAAATGAGCACTGGCATTAAGTGTGGGATGGTGTCCCCTCTGTTGAGAAGTAGACATGAAGCGTTGAATTATTTACACATAATTAATTGTCAGCATCAACAGCATGTATATACTTATTCCCTCTCAGCCTCTCTGTACTGCCCCCTACCGGTCCTTAACCTTCTAGAATAGAAACCTTTGTCTTAAATACATTACATCTTCCCCTACTTAAAGAAATAAGAGAAGAAAGACAAGAAATAAACATTATGAAATACTAAAATTAATTAAAAGGGACTAAGAAAAATCAAGTTATTAAATGCTAATTATATCTCCTCAATTAGATGTTGTGGGCGGGGCACAACTTGGACATTGTATTTCTGCATCTTCTTCAGTTCTACTTGTATTCTGTTGTGATGTCAATTCTTCATTTCAAATTCACACATTCTCTCTGAATGATTCATAAGATCCTATTCCATTATCTTGTCCAGATATTTTCTTGAAGTGGGAAATATTTCTGGTGACAGATCTGGATAGAGATTCTGCGGAAATCATAGTTCCTTTGACTTGTGTGACCCACAATGTTTCTTTATGAAATTCATGATCTGTCTTCCTTCTCCAGATCTGTTTTTACCATAACCCAATTACCTAGAGAAATATTTGACACTGACATTTCTCCTGAGATCTGCATCTTCTTTTATTCTTGCCTTTGCAAGATGATCTTTTCTTGAAATGTCATTGTGTTCTTTGTTAAAAGACTTTAGCACTTGAGGAATTTTAGTTTGCCGCATATGTCCAAACATTAACTCGGATGGTGAGTTTCCTGTTGAACTATGTGGAGTTCCATGATAACCGCAAAGAAGTTGACACAATGCTTGATGGATTGTAATCAGAGTAATTTTTGCTTGTTGTATATTCCTTTATATCAGCCACTCCATTCCATTGGCTTGTGGCCACATGGGTGTTATCCTTTGATGTTTTAACCCTAAATACTGCACAAATCATTTAAATTCGTTCCCATTAAATGGATGCCCATTATCAGACTCGAGTGTGGTGGGTATACCCCATTCTGCAAACAATTCATCCAAAATGATAGGCACAGACGTTGATGATGTGGACGGAACTTGGTGTATAATTGGAAAACAAGAATACTCATCTATTGCAACAAGAAGATATTTTCTAGACTCTACTGGGCTGTAAAAATCAACTGCTACTGTTTCCCAAATAGAATCGGGAAGTATGGACATAATTAACTTTTCAAAAGAGGAAGGTTTTCCAATGCACTGACAAAGATGGCATGATTGAATGACACTCTCAACAAGTGCATCTAATCCAGGAAACCAACTTTGTTCCTCAAAAATGCTTTTGTTTTTACTATACCCTTATGACTTTCATACGCCATTTCTATTATTTTCTTTTGTAAAGACTGTGAAATCACATTTAGAGTACCTGTCAGCAGTAAATAACTTGATGATATTGAAAATTGATTTTGGATGTGTTTGAATGCTAATATGTCCTTTGATAATATTCTGTTAGCAAACCTATTAGAACTATTCACATTTCCATTTATTCTCCCTTTTTATGCGTAATATTTCTTGAAGTGTTGAATCTTCTAAAGTTGCTTTCACAAGATCCGATTCTAATATCCTTTCAGGAGTTGATTGTTTAATTATAAAATGGATATATTCATCAGCCATTGTAATGTTGTCTTTTGTTGTTGAGAATTATAATGAGCTGGATTATGCTCTTGGCCGGGTGTGTGTATGATCTTGTAATCATACTGCATGAGACGAATACCCCATCTTTCTATTCTTGGAGGTAGCTTTGCTCTTGGATTTCCAAATATATTCAAAAGAGCTTGATGATCTGCAGCTATGGTGAATGGTTTACAATGCAATACACCCCCCTACAGTATTTGCATATGTGCCTTCTTCCATTTTGATGTCTTCTTGTATCTCTGTTCATGTAGTAACTTCTTTTTGTGCATGTCTCTGTCCTCCCCCAAGGTGCGTATTCATTTCCCTGACAACCAGTTGTATGCCATCCTGTCCTAGTGTCCAAACTCATGACTCCCTGTCCCAGTGCCACTCTTTCTCTGTCAGTTTAAACTGCCCCAGTGTCCATGTCTTCCTGCACCTATGTCAGTGTCTTCTAGACTGTGTCTTCCTCTTTGAGTTTCATGTCTTGCCTTCATGTCCCGGTATGTACATCTTGCTGTCCTTACATCATTGCCTACATGTCAGTCTATCAACACCAGTTTTCCCAAGTGCATCCTGGTTGTTGCAGTTCATAGTAATGTAAGTACTCAAAAAGTCGAAAGTTCATTGTCTGCGTTAGCACTGCCAGTGCTTGCATCTCTGGACTCGTGTTTCTTCAGCAGAGAGTAGTCAGTAGTTTTGGGGGTGCTCTAAATGCTGCTTATAGATTCTCAGGTAAAGTTTGACTCCAATGTCATCTCAATTATGGCAGTAGTAGTGGTGGCATCTGTGCATGCCCTGAAGTAGGCTTGACTGGTGAAAGGGTCAGTGTCATTGCAGATGCTGGGTAGGTAAATCATTGGTATTGTTATAGGTTGTCATGCTCATTGTGTAAGAAGATGCAAGGGGAAGCTCAGTAATCATAGTCGGCCTGTAAATGTGTGTATCTCATTCCCCTCGACACAGCATCCATCCTTTTTGTGGATGTTCGAAATGGTGTGCGATGAGTCCCGGGAGAAATGTGCCCAAGTGCAGAGAGCCACCTAGGATGTAATGTACCCTCCCTTGCATTGCATGGAATTTGCCAAGTCAAGGGAATTAAGGAGACCCTTGGTGTGAGATTTTGCAAGAGTTGGATCCATACTGGCCAGTAACTGCCTGTGAGCTCCGTGAATATACGAGTGGGCCACTGTAAAACTGAAGGATGACGCAAACGGAACAAATGTAGGTTTATTTAAATGCTTTTAGATGTGGAGGTCAATATTTAGTGGTTGAAATATTGTACTACAAAAATATTGCATCCACAATATTGACTTCCATTATATAGTCAAGTTAAGAAGATGTGGAGGTAACCATAGTATCTCCTCTATTTATACTCACCTTTACAATACAGTGGCACTTGATACTGTGGATTTATTGCATCCCTAGGATGTTTTTTTCTGACCACAGTACAGTGACACCATCCCTCAAGAGAATGCAGCAGCACTAGTCAGTCTTGCAGATAGAGATCAACTCACAATTCACAAAGTATTCCAAGACTACAGTGAGACAGGTTGCACCTAAAAGGCATGATGATAACATGTAAATGGTGAAGTACAAGCAAACCACCTGCACTTAACATTCTTGCTTTAGGAGCTTTGGAAGATGTTCACATCATAAATAGATGCCCATATTCCTGAATAGGCAGTTGGTGAATTGTCAACATCTTGACCACGAACGTTCCATGCAGGTAATAGCGGTGGGGCGGGGGAACTCGACAGACGACTACGATGGAAAATTAAATATTTATTCATTTTCCCTCATCATCGTCTGTCGACTCCCCCTCTCCCTCCCCGACTCACCACTCTTACCTGCACGGGCCGCTCCTGATCTTGACCATCTTTGTTTGACGAGTGGAGAGTAAGCTAGTACTGGCTTCAAATCCTGTAACTTATATATTTTTTTACAGTGAGGTATCAGGTTGTGACCCCATGGCTGGCCCTACGGTAAGGAGCCTGGTCCTCAGAAATGACTTCCCAGACTCCTATGGAAATCCGTATTTAAGAAAGGATGCATGGCTTCCATAGGAGGCCATTAGTGTGAATCCTGATTCACACTCTAGTTATTCACTTCTTTTACATAATAATAGTGAAATGTTTTACTTGTGTGACATCACAGGAAACCGCTCGCTTCCTCTGTCATTCCATCTCCTTACCAGCATCTACAGAGGCTCAGGTGATGCCAGGAAGTGTAGCTCGTGGTCTCTCTCTCTCTCAACACCTTCTCCCACCTTTTTCTGGTCTCCTCGGAACTAAGGGAAACTAGGCAATGTGGCTGGTGCTAGTACACCAACAGCCACCATTTAACCTGTCGACTAAGGGTCTGCGTAGATCCACCAGCACTGAGATATCAGTCCTTTCTGTCAAGCAACTCTCAGAGAGCTGCCGTCAGCATGGCACAGTCTCTTCTCGGAGTCCAGCTTTAGGTGGGGATTAGGAGGGACGGTGCAAAATTTAGAGGGGTGGCTGGAGGCACAATAGGTATTTGCCTTTTTTTCCAATATGGACACAGGAGGACCAGATAATGACAAGGGTGGTGCCTGTGAGTTGCAACAGATACATTTATATATTTAGGAGGGGGTAATGAAGGGGTGTTGGGGGGAGGTGGCAGAACACCAACTATGTTATTTATAATTTTGGTAGGGGAAGGGAGAGATGGCCAGTGGATGGATGAGGTGAGCAGCAGGGCACTGGGGCTAATTTTTAATGTACATATAACATGGGGTAGTGTGGCTGAAAGAGGCGAATCCATGTTGGGCGTGTCTGACCCAGGATCCCTTTACCACTGCGCCGCTCTTTTGAGTATGGGAAGAGGGTGCCCACAGCATAAAGTTGTACATGGGTAACATGTGAACAGAGGGCATCCTTTTCACCTCAGGATTGTGAGGGACAACATCACCTCGAGCTTTCTTCTTGTTGCCTATTTTAAGTCGCTCATAGGCTCACGGTGAAAAGCATCGGTCTAACTGAAACATACCCCTCAATAGTTATAAATGTTCACAGTGATGCAATTTTAGGTAACAGAGGAAGTGAGCTTGGTGTTAACTGCCCTTTAGAACAAGGGCCTCAGTTCTGATAAGTGGGCTGTTCTATAGTGAAGCAGATTTAAGCGAAAGTGTTCAGGGCAAGGACAGTAGTAGTTTTGATACACTGGTGGATGGCAATAGGTAGCCCTTTGCTTTTAAAATCAAAATATGACTATATAAAAGGTAGCAAGGTATGTTAGGACACTGGGCAATTGACAACCATTTACTTTGAAGGCTTAACTGAGGCTACATCACTGAAACTCAATACTGCGTAAGCAAAATGCCCCACTGTGGCAGCCATTTTGTGATTCGTGCACTAAAACACAATGTTTTCACAGTACAGTGTCTTGTTGTAATAGCCCCATAGACAATCTTGATTTCCAAAAGGCGGTCAGCCCTATAAGAGGCTGGACTTGTTCCATTTCCAGCATGGAATGAAAGTGATTATAGGGTCCATCCACTCCTTAGGAAAGAAGTTTCCACTTCGGACACATATTGAAAGTGAAAAGGTTTTTGCCTACCTCCTGAATCATTCCTAGGCCCCCTGCAGTCATCGTGGAGCCTAAAGATGGCCTGGTCACATATTTTTGTTGGGAAAGTGTCTGGTTTTTCAAAAGTCATTGGGTTCCAAGCCAGGGGTTAAGCTTCAATGTACACCAAGCAATAGTTCAGCATTCCAGATGTCACCACCGGAAAAAGACAAATTAGAAAATGTGTGTGCCACAGGGAAAGGAGAGAGAGTAAAGAGCACTCCAGAATAATCCATGGCCTTCGTCCCTCAACTTCCCCAGCTTGGCTGCAGCATTTATACGCTCAGTAGGGAGGCGGTCAGCTGACCCTCCATCACACCGCGACAATCAGAGACTCTTTTCTATGATCACAGGGTTCGGCTTGTCAGTGTTCAAAATCCATTACAATAACCACACTGCATTTCTGAGGCAATTATAAGAGATGGTTTCACTTAAAAATCCATTTCACTTTCAGCCAGGAAAGTGGGTGGAAGGAAGCCCTGTCTACAAAAAATCAGAAGGCATGCATCGGAGAGTTGGCCCTCCAGGCAGGAGGTGAAATGGAGGAAGGGGGGGCATCAGAATGGACAAGAGTGTGCTTAGACTGACAGAGTGGGCAGCAGCAAGAACATGCTCTCAGGTCAACAAGGTGGCTCAGTAATCGCTACTTCTGACATCATGAGCTCAAATCCCGCAAGGGCCATCTGAGCCCATCATTCCCAGTTCCAATAACTGTGCCACATTAAATTAGATGTAACACTGGTTATTTACAGCACTTAGAAATGGCCAAACTGCCATAATAAGCCAACAAATTAAGCCATAATAAGCCAGCACATTAAGCCATAATGAGCCAACAAATTATTGTCATGGACACAGTGAACCGCACAGTGGGCAGAAGAGCTCGGATATAAGCAAAAGAGACTTGGAAGGACTGCTATGGCAGGTTGAAGAGCACAACAACTTTTAGAGTTAGAGCCAGTCCTTTGGACAAAGTGGGGAGAGGACGTGGTGCAGCGGCCAGAGTTGCAGACTCAGGAACTAAGGATCTGGGTTTGCGTTTCGGCATTGGCTCAACATCCTGTGATTCTGGGCAAATCACCTTATCCCCACCGTGACCATGGACAGCACCTGGATACCCTCACCGGTGATAAGCTGCGCTATATAAATCTACAAATTACAATTACAAAGGGAATCAGGCTATCTCTAAGAGATGCCGAGGGGCACTAAGGCTTCCGGAGTGTGAAAAAATGAGGACGTTCCAGAAGGCAGCTCTCATTGAGAGAGAGGGGTGCTGCAAGGAAAGTGCGGGAGTCTCTCTCCTTGGACTGGGCCATTTGACTAGCGCACTGAAAGGACAAAAGAGCCTCATGGATGTCAATTCATCGCAATGCCTGGTTTAGCAGAACTGACATCAAGTAGACTTGGATTATATATGACATCACAGAATTGGCCCCTTGTACCATACTAAGTCCCTCAGTAGCCTCTAATGTATTGCTGAATTGCGTAAGAAAGGTAATGAGTGTACTTCAAACCACAGAAAGTACACAGGACTCTTAAAGCTATTTGTACTCTGGGTGTGTAACCGATTCATAACCCTTGAGACCAAGAGTAGCAAGAGAAGCACCAATGGAACCAAATGCAAGATTGCCTATTAGCTGCTACCCCAGGTTATCCATAATTGATGTAAATGAAGTACCTATCTTAAAGACACTTACAGCACCAGGTGGCACCTTCCAAAGGCACAGAGGGTCAAAAGGATATCTCTCACTTAAGTCAAAGACAACAGTGCTAGTCTTTCCTGGTTATTGTCTCCTGGTGACACTAAATAAGCCTTCGCATGACTACCAATATAATGCTTCACTCAAGGAGAAGGTGCAGCAGAGACTGTCCCCAGAGAAGATGGGACCTTTGACAGGTGACAGAGGAGACCCTCTGCAAGGAGGAATAGAAGATCATATCCAGAGCACCAGGAGACAATCAGAAGTATGCAGAAGAGACCATCTTAATGTGGAAGGAGAGACTGCATTTAGAAGGCAGAAAAGATCATATCAAAAAGGTAGATACAACCATCTTAATGGGGAACAAAAGCCTGCATCAAGAGGTTGTAGAGGAGACCAAATTCAGGAGGAAGAGATGATTGCATCCTGGGACAGTGGAGCATATCTGTATAAGCAGAGTAGACAATGTGTTATGGGAGAGGGGCACGACAGACCACATCAGGGGTGAGAACAAATAGCTGATCAAAGATCGATCACTAAGGAATCCAGAGGGTGACCCTTAACGGGATCATGTCATACTTTGCAGACCAAGCCTAAATTGGCAGATTTCCTCCTTTCTGCTCAGCACCATTCACCCCTCGTTAGGTCCTCCTCACTGTTCGATGATTGCCCTCTTCCTTTATAACATCTATAAGGTCCCGCTCCTGTCGACCCTCATTTCTTTCAAGAATAGTTGTTACAACTACATTGAAGAGTCTTGCTTCATTCTCAACCTGGAAAAACCTCAGCCATGGAGATCTCAACACTGGGCCAGGTCTATCTTCAGAAAGTTGTGGGTCCACCACACACAACCTGAAAAAAACTCCTCACAAATGTAGATTTCCATCTGCGGAACACAGTAAAAAGATGACCCACCACTTAATGCCCTACTGAGATTGAAGCACTCCCAACTACCTTGACAGAAGTAAAGAATCAGAGAGTGATCATTGATTCAAGCCTCCTACTCCGTGCTGGGTGGTCAAAGGTGCTCCTCATGAGGGTACTATACCTAATCTTTCCTTCCCTGGGTTTCCCCACACAGGATGCAGACCACAATGGTGCTAGTGATCTCATGTCTTGATTAAGTTAATGGGCTCTAGTCTGGTCTCTCTAAGCTCTTAATCAGCAGGAAACAACAAATCCACAACAACAGGGCCAGAGAAGTTTTAAACCTGTGCCAACATAACTAAGTTATGCCTGCCCTCAAGAACCAAAGCTGCAAAACATCTGTCAAAGCTCTCCGCATTGTTCACTGAGTAAGCCTTTGGACAGGACCAATCTTCCTACAATCCAAACCCCGACACTACAGTTAAAGGAGGAACCTCGGATTATAATGGCTGTACTCTTGATCATTGTACTGGTCAAAAGAGCCTGTACTGTCGGGAGATCTTGTCCTGTGCAAACATGCAATCTCCATAACACCCTCTCACATAAAATAAAGACTATCAGCAATGACTTAGAATTCAGAAAAGCAATGAAGACCAGGCTGTTCCCTAAAATATGTTATCAGCTTTTCTTGGGGTACAAGATGTACTGCGTTGTGTACGTGACCTGCAATCCTGTTCCTCACACTCTTTCACATCTTACCTCATGCAGTAATGAGCTACATACTAGCCAGAACTTGATTGGAGCGCACCTTCAAACCTCACACACAACATCAAAACATTACACTCACTGGTTACATAGAACTTGGCACCCTTTCTCTTGTAGAAAAACTTTGGCAAAAGACTGCCCACAGCTATGGAGACACCGCCATGATAAAGAGAAGTAGTAAACAGTAACTGGAATAGAGCTAGAGCGATACCTTTGGCAGACTGTACAATACCGAGCTCTCACAAGGGAGCCACTACAGGATCTTTCCGCACAAGCTGGGAGTGAGACCCCAGAACCAGTCACAGGAGACACTGAATCAAACAGGAGGATCCAAGCAGACCCCGAGACCGGTCTATAACAAGTCCTTTGGAACTTGTGAGGTACTATTCGCATATCATTCTTGCTTTAGCTAAAACCACCCACTGATTACCCACCCCAGATGTGCAGAACTTTAACCTCCTTCATATTTTTCTCTTGACTTTTATTTGGACAATTGACATTAGATCATCATTCATTTCCTTTGCCCAGTATTTGTTTTTACTTTCATTTGTTATATACATTTTTCACCTGTCTAATTTTTCACCCACTTATGATTTCTTACTCCTGTTCTTGTCTGTTTTCCAGTATTCCTTACCTATTCAGCACTTTTCAACCTTGCATTGTTAATATTTTTTTGACTTTTATATGCTGTGGTCAGAAAGGATCAACTGCCAGCAGAAAAATATATTTTTTGGTAGATTATGTCTACTCAGTTGCATGATCATAATTGTTACCTCTTTGTCCGTATTCCTCACCCCAGTCCATTCTGGGTAAGATAACATTTCCAGATGCACAAACAGTTCTCCTATCCAGCAAAATGAAAATAAACTACCAAAATGCCTGCCTTCCTCTTCAAGTCTAATCTCCGAATAGAGGAAGCAGCCATTCATCACTTCCTGATCATACCAAACATGGCTATACACATTTTTTTAAACTTTCCATTTTCTTTTCTGGTTGCAACCCCAAAACCATGTGAGTCAAGAGGGCAACCTGGGACTGTGACGAGGAGGACATGAACTAGGAGCAAGTAGGATTACTGGTAAGCAGCAGCTTGCTCCCTCAACTGGGCCACTCGAAATTGCACATCTTACAATATGCTGATGATATCGTCAAAAGGGACCATGCCAAATCCGGACTCCAACGTGCCCTGAGCAGGCTCGACGAATATAACAAAGCCAACTCTCTCAAAATTAATCAGGACAAGACCAAGGGCCTGATTTTCGGTCACTGCCAAAAAAAGACATTTTTAACCTGGAGTATTGGAGCCGCCACGATCAAAACTACACCTAAGTACAACTATCTGGGGCTATATTTTAGCGAGTCTTCTAGACTTTTGGTCCATCTAGCCACCCAGAAATAGAGATCCGGAGCTATAACACACAGACTGACAAGCCTTAACTGGACTCTGCACAGTGCCTCAGCCGTCCCTAAATTAAAGGTCATACATGTCACTCTTCTTCCCGCCCTACATTACGGGCATCAGGCCTTCCCAGATGCGAGTGTGGCCAGCCTAGACAATGCCCAATGCATGACCTACAAACGAGTCTTCCAACTTCCCAAATATATACGTAGGGCAAGATTACGACTCGAGCTGGGCCTTCTGAGACAATCACTTGCATGCGAGGCCAATATCCTGAAATTCTATATAAGGGTATTAAAAGCCCTGGATAACACCCTCAAAGCCCGTCTGAAAGAAACCTTCAAGAGCCCTGGGAACGCATGGAACCAACAAATACAAAAGGCCACAAGATCTCTACAAATGAAAGTAACTGCGCTAAAATCAGACTCCATACCCTAAATAGCCTGGAAAAGGGTTATAAACAAGCAGGTGAGACAAATTTCATATCAGTAGGACATTCGGTCCCTAAAAACCTCAACTATTTTGTCTGCCTTGAATGACTCTTATATACCAGGGACGCCTCAACCATACCTCTTAGACAGCCTAAACCAATTGGCCCGTAGGGATATCATGTTTATGCGCCTCCTAGGCCTGCGAATCATAGACCTTAACCAATGGGTCCCACGAGGAGAGGAGGTAGCCTGCAGACTAAGCATCTATAAGACCAAAAAATGGCTCCACCTCTTGTGCTGCTGTCCTTCCCTTGACACCCTCAGGAGATCTCTTCTGAAGCCACTCTATGTAAAAAGGGGCATCCATACATGCCTGGAGGTGTCAGCTCTATGTTTCTCCCAAACAGACACTCAAACTCTAGTGAGGTGTGGCAAATATGTGAAAAACCTGGAAGACCTACTATTTCCTCACCCAGCCCTTTCCAAATCTGCTACCGCCGTCCAAAAACTGATAACTTACTATTTCATGGCTCCCCCCCAGAGTTTTGCCGACACACTAAACCCTTTTAGACGGGTTGACCAATCTCTACTCCCCGTACTTTTATCTTCTCCACCATCTGCCAACGGGGATTGGTCCGCCACCAACCCTCATGCTGCTTAACCACTCCTTTCGCTAATCTGTTTTCATTAAAGCGCACCTTGATCATCTATGCAAGAAACCACTTTGACAAAGCTAGTTACCAGCTTTTGGTCGAGCAATCCATTGACACAGCGGGCCAGTCCAGCCAATACAGAGGAAATGGCAGGGTACCATGTACTTTGGGCCCTCAATCGACAGCATCTTTATGTATATGGCCAAGAGATCCCGGTCCTCATCGATTCGGAGCAGCCCTTGATCAGGCCCTACTCGACCCCCAGCCTCGGCATCGCACTTGGCATCCCCCGCCACAAACTTGCATTTGCCATTCTTTCTCCTACGGGCAGACCCGTTACTGCTCGAACCCTCAAACTGACATTTGACAAGGAAAAGACGACTACTAGCTGCTGGTGTAACTTATGTTTTAACATTGATATCAATGGTTTTATCCTCAGTAAGGACATTGCGTAAGACTTCCTTTTATGAGTAACAATTTTATCCTAATATATGTGCAATTCAGTACTACTGACGTACTTAAGGTTGTACCGTTGGCGTTATTATTGCAATGGTTTTAAGTAACTGTGCAAAGAAATAAATAAATTGTCAAAAAAAGAAAAAGGAAAAAAAAAAAAGGAACTGGGCCTTTAGTTCAGCCAAGATCCCTTTTACCAGTAAGACAATGTTTGTGGCTCAGGTGAACAAGCAGCTCCAGGATGTGAGCCCGACCAACATCTAAAAATGACCCTAGAAAGGTGAGTAGTGACATTCCTTGATCTGACTCATGAAAGTATGAAAATGCCCAGTTTCTACCTCTTCATACTGGGGCCCAGGCTGCTTCCAAGCACTCGTGTTTCATGGAGACAGCGAAATATAGCAACAGCCGGATAAAACCATCGAACCAGAAACAAAACCGCGTCCTCGCTCTCCAAGGGCCGAACCCCACAAACTAGAGAACATTCAGGCCCAACGGGGCATATTTACGTTCCCTGGCGCATCCCTGCATATCAGCAGGGATGCGCCAGGGAAAATGCGTCACGCAAGTTTACCCTTGCGCCACGTCCGATGCGCCGCATTTACAATGCGGCGCATCGTGGTGCAAGGATAAGCAGATGCGTGACGCATCTGCCGGCGGAAGGTTGGCGCAGTGCTGAAGTTGTGTCGCAAGCGCGACGCAACTCCAGCACTGTTCCAACCTTCCCTATCCCTAACATGGTGCGTCAATCCTTATGCCTGCTTGAAGCAGGCGTAAGGATTTGACGCACTAGCGCTCGGAAAAGTGACTGCGTGAAATCTTGTAGATTTCACTGCGTCACTTTTCCGAGGCGTTCTGCGCCGGAACGCCCCCTGTGCCGGTAGCGCCCACATGAAACCTGACGCAGGTTTCATGTGGCGCAGGGTTTACTACGTGACGCATCTCCCTAGATGCGTCACGTTGTAAATATAGCGCAACGCCGCGCATGGTTTGCGTCGCCGCTGCGTCACATGCATGACGCAACGGCGGCGCAAAAGTGGCGCAAGGGGCTTGTAAATATGCCCCTACGTGTTTACCCTATGCCTGTTGAACTAGCGCCCTGAAGACGGCATTGCGGCGCTCCGTCAAACACTCGAAATAAATATATGAAATAGGCAGCGAAGGCCACATCAGCGCTGACGATTATTATTTCATTTTCCAGGCAGAAATATGCCCCTCGGGCAGAGCTCTGAAGGGAAACAGATTTCACCACCTACACGCTCCCTGACCTTTTCCCGGGCTGGATCTTAAATGTTTCCCTCGACAATCTGATAGCAGCAACAACAGAATTAGCAAAAAATGGATTTTGTCGAGGGAAAAAAAGGTCAGAACATGTAACCAGGAAAAACTAATTTCTGTTTATATCAGACGACACGCACACCCGAGAGACCGGTTCATCCCCCTCCCAGAGTCAACCCCAGCCCCCACCCCCGGTACCGCGGTCCCCACCTATTCCTTTGCTCCTAAACCAAGGGACGTTCCCACCGCACGGTGGACACAAGGGTGATTTTCTCTCGATTTGATGCCAATGCCATCGAAGATTCCGCCCGCGAATCTTTTTAGTAAATAAAGTTACCACTGAGCAGGTGAACAGAAAGCAAAGAGCGGGAAGCAATGAAAGAGGAAGGCAGTTGGGGTAAAGAAGGAAGGAAAATGTGAGGTAGAGAACAGGGAAACGTAGGACGTAGAGAAGAGAGACAAATATGATGGAGGGAGGAACGCGTGAGGTAGAGAAGAGAAGAAAATTTCAAGAGACGAAAGAATCGTGTAAAGAAGAGAGTTATGCATCAGGTAGGGAAGAAAGAGTATGTGATGTAGAGACTGTAGAGCATTGAATGTGAGGTAGAGAAGAATGTGAGGAACAGAGTACTATGTGAGTTAGAGAAGAAAGGGCAATAAGAGGTATAGACTTTAATGTGAAGTGCAGAAGAGTAGAATATGCAGAAGAGATGTATATGTGAGTTAGAGAAGAAGTGGAATTGTCACGTAAAGAAGAGAGGAAAATGTGAGGACAAAAAGAGAGGGATGAGTGAGGTAGACAAGAGTGAAGAATGTGAAGAGGTGCAGTACATTTGAGGAAGAAAAAATGTGATGCAGAGAATTAAATGCGAGATAAAAAAATGTGAGGAATAGAGGTTTATGTGAGATAGAGAGAAAGAACAATCAGATGTGGAGACAAATATGAGGTGCGGGTCAAGAAAGTAGAATGTGAGGAAGAGAGCTATATGCGATTTGAGTTAGAGAAGAAATGTGTGACGTAAAAAAGAGAGAAAATCTATGGACAAAAAGAGAGGAATTATTGATATATGCGAGAGTGAGGAATTTTAGGAAGAGCTGTACATGTGAGATAGACACTAAAAGAAAATGTGATGCAGAGAATATACGTGAGATAGAGAAAAATGTGATTAAAAGTCTAGAGGTATATGTGAGTTAGAGAAGAAAGAATAAAGTGATGTGGAGAGGTAAATGGGAGGTGCAGAAGAGAGAAGAGTGTGAGGAAGAGACGAGTGGAAAAGGAAGTAGTGATGGTTCTAGATTTCTGTATTCCATGCTTCGGACACTAGGTGACTGGGAGCGTCCTCAGATCTGAGGTTGGAAGTTCTGGAAATGCTGTGCACAGCACCACTAGTCTGCATATGGGTTTGACATTAAATCTTTACCTTTATAACGCGATTCAGCATCCTAACATCCGCCCATAACATACTATCAAACACTTAATAGCACACTAGCCTCTGGGATTAACCACTGTCCTCACTGACATTATGGTCATAATCTGAGAATCGAAAGGAAGTTTGGACCTTGGCAATAGGCCTCCAAATCCTCCTGCCCACGACCCGTAGTACACCAACTAGTGTCTTTCAATAAGGGTCATGTGATTACAATTAGGTAAGATAATACAATCAAAGTTTTATTTCTCAGTGCACTCTTTCCTCTGTATACACGAATCTTCAACATTCGTTGTGTGCTACTCCATCCGATGCACTGTGTCTGGCAGTGCCCTGAACAATATGAAACTTAATGGGTCAGGCGAACCAGTCCCTAGGATGTGTGCAACTTAATGAGACAATGTGTCTCTCATCTCAATTCAACTTTATCAAAACGAAAATATGACACTTGAAATTTCTTGATTACTTCATCATTTATTCATTCCTCTGAAATATCACCAGAAGTTTTATTCCGTGATTCCATCACTCTATGGTAACGCAATATATCCACGGCAATACGTGGAGACTTTGTGTTCACAGAGCTGAGAAGCGTTGAAACCCCTGAAGAAGGGTCCACGATAGACCCGAAATGCATTGGGTTAATTATTATATTGCGTTACCATTAAGTTGCACACATCCTAGGGACTGGTTCGCCTGACCCATTAAGTTTCATACAATTAGGTAAGCACATGGCCATTAGATTTTTATTTTTTTTACCTTTCAAAGGGATCGGACCTGAATAAATTCATTTGACTGTTCTATTTATGCAATTTAATTAGTTGTTTCCTTGTTCATTTTTTGACCACTGACTTCTAAGTTGGCTGTGTGATATTATAGTTTTTGTTGGCACCTAAGAGTCAGCCTCAGCCAGTTGTGTCATTATAAGGCGACGTACCTCCAAATGCTGGTTAAGCTGGGATAGTGCCCGGGAGGCAGTGACGGGGACGGTCGCCCATGCTGCTGTAGTAGTTGTGTCACATGCATACATAAAAGGATAGCGATGATGAGGCGAGTGGCCTTGTCATACTCTAGAATCACACTGTGCCACACCACGTTCAATGCATGGGGCAATCTTCGATGCAGTATATTTACTCTGCCTTGCCATACTGTAGCATCGCATCGTGTCATATCACTATCACTACACAGTGGAACACTGAACTCCAGTGCACTTAGTAGACCCTCTCATACTGTAGCATTGAATCGTGTCAGATCACGCTCATTGCATGGTGGCGCTCTCCAATCCAGTGCATTTATGGTATGTTAACCATACTTAATATAGCGCAACGAATCACCCCCGTTGGGGTATCTCGGCGCTGAAGCGCAGTCCCGAGTTGAGAAAGGGAAGAGGAAATAAGGTCAAAAAGGCCAGATCTTTAGTAGCTTCTTGGTCAAAAAAGCCAGGTTTTAAGCAGCCTCTTGAAGGATGCAAGGATTTACTTAGCATTCTCATACCGTAGCATTGCATTGTGTCATACCAAGCTCATTGGACATTCCAATCCAGAGCACTTCCTCCATTTTGTCATACTACAGCATCACATTGTGTTAAGCCACTCTCAGTGCACGATGGCACTCTACAATTTGGTGCAATTACTTCAACTTGTCGTACCATAGCATCAAATGGTGTTATACACTCCCACGTCACAGTGGACCTCTCCGGCCAGGGCACATACTCTGTTTTGTCCTATTCTAGCGTAAAATTGGATTATCCCCTTGCATTGCAGGGAACTACCCTCGTATTGCACAGTGGTACTCTGCACTCCACTTCAGTGCACTGATTCTGTTTTGTCATACCACCATATTAAAACCCTCACATTGCACGGTGGTCCTCTCCACTCCAGTGCACATGCTTCATCTTCTACCATAGCATTGGAGCGTGTTATCCCCTCGCAATGAGGGAACTACCATTACTTTATATGGTGGTACTATGCTCTTCACATCAGTGCACTTACTCCATCTTGTTATCCGATCACGAAACCAAACAAACCAGCGCTGACACTGCCACAGACCTGCCGCTCTTGTTTTCCGCGATCCTGTCATCTCCAGCGGTCCCGTGGGGAGGCTGAGTGCAGCGGGGACTACACCACCCAGCGGCCCTAGCGGCGTCTTCGCCGACGGCGCTCTGCAAACGCGCCAGGAGGCGCTCAAATTGGGCCCAGGGCTCCTGCAGCGCGGGAAACCAAACAAACCAGCGCTGACACTGCCACAGACCTGCCGCTCTTGTTTTCCGCGATCCTGTCATCTCCAGCGGTCCCGTGGGGAGGCTGAGTGCAGCGGGGACTACACCACCCAGCGGCCCTAGCGGCGTGTCTGCGCCGACGGCGCTCTTCAAACGCGCCAGGAGGCGCTCAAATTGGGCCCAGGGCTCCTGCAGCGCGGGAAACCAAACAAACCAGCGCTGACACTGCCACAGACCTGCCGCTCTTGTTTTCCGCGATCCTGTCATCTCCAGCGGTCCCGTGGGGAGGCTGAGTGCAGCGGGGACTACACCACCCAGCGGCACTAGCGGCGTGTTCGCCGACGGCGCTCTGCAAACACGCCAGGAGGCGCTCAAATTGGGCCCAGGGCTCCTGCAGCGCGGGAAACCAAACAAACCAGCGCTGACACTGCCACAGACCTGCCACTCCTGTTTTCCGCGATCCTGTCGTCTCCAGCGGTCCCGTGGGGAGGCTGAGTGCAGCGGGGACTACACCACCCAGCGGCCCTAGCGGCGTGTTCGCCGCCGACGCTCTGCAAACGCGCCAGGAGGCGCTCAAATTGGGCCCAGGGCTCCCGCAGCGCGGGAAACCAAACAAACCAGCGCTGACACTGCCACAGACCTGCCGCTCCTGTTTTCCGCGATCCTGTCGTCTCCAGCGGTCCCGTGGGAAGGCTGAGTGCAGCGGGGACTACACCACCCAGCGGCCCTAGCGGCGTGTACTGTGCTCAGTCATCATTGTTTGCTCTATTCTCTATATAATCTATTTTTAGAGCTCCCGTCAAGATGAGCAAACGTAAGGGCCATAGTGAGCAACCTGGAGGGGTATTGTGGGTATTGCAGGAACCCTCGATTCCTTTTTAACTAGGGCTACGTCAGTCTTAGCACGTGAAATCGAACTGACGGAACGCCGGCTGTCTTTGGAGCCCATTCCCCAAACAAGATTATCGCTAGGGGGTGATATACCTTCAAAAGCCCTTATCCAACCGCCCTCAGTGGGTCAGGAAGCAGAAATAGAGTCTTTCACGGGAACGATACCAGAACGTCCACCACCGGCGACTATTACAACAAGAACATCTAATCGGGGGATAGGCTCGGCAAAGCCCTTGACAGACCAACCCGAATCATCAGCGAAGAGAAAAAGGGGTGGCGGCCCTCAGAGAAAAAAAAAACAGCAAAAGTCCCCAGACCGGCAAAAAAAAGAGGGAGTGATGAAATGGAAGCTCCTCAAGGCGGAGCAAGCCCTCCGCTAACTCCCAATTCAATTGAGAGCCCTTTGTTGAATGAAGATATGTGGCAGAGACTGGTAACTTCGTTGTCAAACATGCTGAACCCCATCTCACTCAGGCTAAGCAAGATCAAAGACAAGTTAGCTGGCTTATTATCCCAGGCTACACGTAACTTCCGTGCATTAGAGGCACTACATACTAGGGATATTCCCTGCCCTGGTCCAGAAACACAGGCACAACCACCATCATGCAGAGCAGTGTTTACCGTGGTTTCTCCAAACAAGGTCCCTGCAACCACTGACTTGGTTAATCCCTCGCATTTCAACTCTGAGACTCTTATTGGCAAAACTCCCTACACTCCCTACACTCAGGCTTCCCAGCAACGCCTTAACGCCTCTCAGGTGGGCCCAACGGGGGAAGTCGCACCAAATCGCCCGAGCCACCACACCGATATAGCCACCATAGGCCAGGGAGCAATCCCAACGGGGAGGAGTGGAGAAGCTGACCCACGGAGGGGTGAAAGATCTAATATTGGAACTATGGCCCTTGGACCACAGACTTTACATCTCCCCCCGGCAGCATCCCCTCTGGTATTGGTGTTGGGGAATGTACCCCCATTGAAGGAGGGCCAATTAGAATCTATAGATCAATTAATGGCCAAAGCCCTTCATTGGGTGACGCAAAAACTCTACGAAGGGGGGGAAGAGGCAGATGCCATCGAAATCAAATGATTATGGCCAGAAGGATTGTTTGGGTGGGGTCAGTAAGGAAGGACTTGTCGGGAGACTGCGTGGGCCTGAACTTTAACAATGTAAGCGTTGTGAGATTCTTAACACAGTTTTTAGGTAATGTTCAGTTTAAGAATTTCCAGATTATTGTCCTACCATTGGATTATTTCTACAGACCTTCTGGCATATTGGCTACAGGAGATAGATTCCAGCAGAGGAACTTCCAGGCATGGAGGAACCATTGGGGAAACCCGGGGGCACTGGGCCTAAGGCTGGAGAATAGATTTGCCCCTTTGTCCGACCTTGAAGCATGCGACTGACTACACCAATCTGACCTAAAAACCTTAGCGGAGTGTGAGTCCCAGGAGACTCTGACCCCTGTTACCAGAGTGAGACCAGTTCTACTGGAGCACAGTATTCCTTGCCCTGCGGGTGGACGTGGGAATATGGGGGTTGTGAATCCATTGCCGCTTCTCACGAAAGAGGGGAATTCCCCAGGAACAGGGGGACTGTCCTTGGGCAGTCCGGTAATTGCATATTTGGGCAAGAAAAGTTAATGAGGTTAGAAACAGATACTGCACTAAATGATAGTAACCCAAAAACTACCCACATCCCATGTGAGCTAGAACTAGCCCAGGAGTCTGTGGTGAGGATAGCTTCATGGAATGTTGCAGGACTGGCTAAACGTTTGCCTGATGCCCAATGGGGAGAATTCATAGACATCTATGATGTATGCCTATTCCAAGAGACGTGGTGTTTAGCACCATTTCACAGAAATGGGTATACATCTTTTTGTGTTAACGCGAGTAAGAGCACAAAAGGAAGACCCTCAGGAGGATTTGGCATCTGGGTTAAGACCTCGCTGCGCTGTACAATCACCACTCTATTGTGTAGCTCAAAGGATATCCTCGCCCTTAGACTTTGGTTTCCCTCAGGTTTATCTATAAAACTAATTAGTGTCTATAATAGGGTAGAGGGTAGAAATAACAAAACACAAACTATCTACCAACTTGAGCAACAGCTCCTGACTCCGAGATCAAGAGATTTAATATTGATGGCGGGAGATTTTAACACAACCTTCGAGCCAATAGCGGCTGCCCCCATGACTTAACTACTGATCTGGACAACCAATGGGGTATACCTAATCTAGACTTGTGTAACGTAAGATGGACACCTAAAGCAGGACAGCTTTTGGCACTCACTCTTGAGTATGATCTTAGAGCCACTAATGGCAGGTGTATTTCAGACCGCCAGGGCAAGTCTACCTTTAATAGACCGGGTCATTGCAGCAGAATTGACTACTTTTTAGCCCAAGTAGAGCTATGGCCTGCTGTGGTGGACATGGAGGTGGTTGATCGCTTAGATAGTGATCATAATGTTCTTAGCCTATCACTTAGGATTAAGGAAACAACATATCTCGAGATTAGGGGACATAGTGACATTGGTGTCCTTCAGCCTGCAAATAACTTGAGAACCATCAAATGGGATTGGGTAGCCAAAAATCCTGGGCTATTGACCATTATCAAAGGATTTGTCAAGGCTGAATTTGACCTCTTATCTATACTCCCCATCGCAACGAGAAATGAAAAAATGTCTCACACACATGAGAAGATAGGGGAGAAAATCAGAGATGTCCTGGGTAAAAATAGACGTAAGAAGATTCCCTGCCCCAAAACTGAGTCCTGGTACAACAATGCCTGTAGAGTGGCAAAGGGCGAGCTCCTGGACGCAATCAAATCTAAATCGCAGGCCCAGATTACGAAATCTAGGGCTCGCCACAGGGTGGTACTCAAAAATGCAAAAAAGGAGTGGGAAGAATCACTATGGTCAGACTTGCACGGTGCTTTGATAAAGAGGGACACCAGAGACTTTTGGAAAAGTGTAGTTATTATGTCTAGGGGCAATAAACCTGTATTCGACTTCTGTATCCAGCCAGAGGAGTGGGTTGCACACTTCAGCCACCTATACACAGATAATTCTAGGTTGCCCAATGATAAAGATACTGTAGCTGTGAGTGGGGGACAATTTGAGTCTAACGATCTCCAATTTACACTCCGTGAGACAGAAGCAGCAATTAGCTCCAGTATTTCTGGCCGCGCCCCAGGACCTGATAGGATACCTAGTGACCTATATAAAGAAGATCTTAAAGTGTGGGGACCATACATCAATCTACTCTCCAATAGTATACTCTCAGGCATGGATATACCTCACTCGTGGAAGCTGGCAGAAATTGTGACTATTTTTAAAAAGGGGGATCGTGCCCTTCCGGTGAACTATATTAGCCTTATTGATTCAGTACAAAAAGTTTTCTGTAAACAGGTTCTTGCCCGCCTCCAGGAGTGGATTAGAGAAGGTAATATTATTTCACAGTGGCAGGCTGGTTTTAGGGAACATGTAAGCACCCTGGACCAAATTTTTCGTTTTATATGTATTTTTTGGAGGGGAGTCACTATCTGCAAGGGCAAACTATATGTTGCCTTTGTGGATTTACGTGCCGCTTTTGATATGGTACCAAGAGCAAAACTGTGGGAAGTCTTAGAAAATATGGGTGTGCCACCCCCTCTTCTTAACACCTTAGTAAGACTTCATGTTAACACTCAGGCACAAGTAAGGTGGGATGAAAATGGGGCCCTAACAGAAGTGATTCATATTGACAGGGGAGTCAAGCAGGGGTGTGTATTGGCGCCCACCCTGTTTACCCTCTTTATCAACGATGTCATTGGAAGTTTGAGCAGGGATGGGTGTGATGCTCCAAAAATAGGAGGGCAATGGGCCCCTGCTCTCCTATTCGCCGATGATACTCTGCTAATATCCAAGACACCGCAGGGGCTCCAGCAGCTGCTGGATGACTTCCAGGAATTTTGTTTGGGACGGGGGCTGGAGCTAAATAGCACCAAAACAAAATGTATGCTCTTTTCATCCAACCTGAAGACCAAATGCAAGAAACATTTGCATGTGGGCGGTGAACCACTTGAATTAGTGAAAGAGTTCGACTATCTGGGTATCGAACTCACTCAGAATATGAGTTGGGCCCCACAATTGGCTAAAGCGCAGTTAACTCTGATATACCAAACGTCAAGTATAGTTAAAATCCAAAAGAGAACTATATCTAGGAAGTTGGCTCCAGCGCTAGAAATTTACAACACTAAAGCCCTAGGCGCGACCCTATATGGTGCAGAGCTCTGGGGCTGGTCCAACTGCAACAACTTTCTAATTACTGAACATAAGTTTCTTAGGTCTTTAGTGAACCTTCCAGTGTCTACTCCGTTGAGTCCCCTCTATTTAGATCTCGGCCAGCAGAGGGTGTCGCACAAAATTGGTCTGCGGATACTTATGTTCTGGCATCGGTTGTGGACCTCCGTAGCACTTGCCCCTTATAGAGTGGGGCTTCGGGAGCTAATGACAGCACCCTGTGTGGACAGGCTCCCCTGGATGCTCACAGTCAAGAATTTATTGGGTAAGTTAGATTTGGCTGCCCACTGGAGTGACCCAGAAACCTTGAGTCAGATAAATAAATCTAGTCTTAAAGCTGTGTACTGGGGCTCTATCGAAACCGACCTGATAATGAATTGTAAGGGATCGCTTTCGATTGATTTTATGAATTTTAAGCAATCTGTGCTATTTGAGCCCTCACTGGATGAAATTGAACCTCCTCTAGCAAGGAAGCTGTACCTACAGTTTAGGTATGGCTGTTTACCGCTTAATCAATCTCAGTGCAGTAGGGGAGAGTGTTGATGAATGTTGCCCCTGCTGTCAAGGGATTGCTGAGTCAACTGAACATGTTTTATTCTTCTGCCCCCTATACTCCGATCGCGACTTAAATGGATTGCCCCCCTTTGTAGGAATCTGGGAGTAAGGAGATACAAGGATGCATATAGAATAATGAAGACAAACACAATGCGTATGATTGTATTTTGCATAGCAAAGTTTTTAATGGCTGCATGGATCAAGCGTACTAAGTATTCCTCTGAAAGTTTTAAGGGTGTAGTCTATACGACATAGTATTTTATGTCTTCTACTATGGGTTTTGTCCTATTTTATTAGCACACAGATTTCTACAGTTTTAACCTTTTTATATCTCTACAAATGCAGTTTTAGTATATACAACCGTTTCCTTTAGGCAAACCTATGAATTTTGCAATTGTAAATAATGATGTTACTTTTAAAATTATGCTGCTAGAACATGGAATTTTCTTTCTTTTGCACAAACACCATCGCACTTTGATTGAACTGTCTTGCTGTGATTGTAAATAGGCTGTGATTGTTTATTTATATTGAAATGTCCCATTTGCATTGTGTGTTTGTAATTGTCTAGTTTTATGGTGTACTTTTATGATCCACAGAGATCGAAATAAAGTCATTGATTGATTGATTGATGGTTATCCGATCATAATATACCACTTGTAATGCGCAGTGGTCCTCTCCACTTCAACGCACATACTCCATGTTGTCCTACCATAGCACTGGATCAAGTTATCGCCCTTTCGATGCAAGGAACTACTCTGCTCTCCACATCAATGCACACAGTCTGTCTTGTCAAACTATCCTATTATACCACTCGCATTACAAGAGTCATCTTCCATCCGAAGCTTGACTCATTATACATTGTTAGAAGTAAATTATGGTTCTATTTGAATTTAATGGCGGATGGTATCGTTAATTAATGTAGAATGTCTCTATTTGAAAAATGGTACATGAAGTGTATCATATGCGGTTCCTTTAGGTCCGTTTGTGAGGATAGTGTTGAGCATTTATTACTCTAATGATCACATGGGTAGCATGAGTCTGATCCACTTCGCAGTACTCTCGTCTGTGACAATGTGACAATGGACCCGACGTAAATGTTGGAGCTCGGCCCGTCCTCCACCAGGTCAACAGACTCCCTCACTCAGACGCCCTGAATGAGGTTCCAAATGCCAAAGTTTTGGAATGCCCGTCAGCCCTGCGGACATTTCAGTCATTGACAAGAACTACCATCAAACATGACGGAGCTGTCTGGCAGTTATATATTTTTTTTGCAAAAAGAAAATCCCACAGCGGAATTTCTTTTTTTTTTATAATTAACAATGTCCCACTAGCCACGAGAGTATCCTCTCATGGCCAGGGGGTCATTGAGCACTTTTCAGAGCCCCTTTCTGACAGGTTTTTAGGTCTTGCCTCGGCAGCGGGCATGCGCTGCTCTAGGAGGGCCTTTAGCCATCGGTCTGCTCCTTTTCAAGCACACTCGCGCTTGTGCCGGCATCCACCCTGCGGGAGCGAGCAGCGGCGCGCGTGGTAATTGAAAACATATGGCTCTCGTGCCGTCGCTGCTCGCTCCCGCAAGGCGGATGCCGGCACAAGCACGAGTGTGCTTGAAAAGGAGCAGGCACAGGCAGGCACAAGCACGAGTGCATTTGCCTGCTCTTTCGCCACGCTCCCTCACGCTTGTTAATTTAACACAACCGCCTTTGATGTTTTCAAATATTTATAGCCAGCTTCAGAGCACTGCAGAAGTGTTTCCATTCAGATGGAACGGCTCGGCTCGCTCTCCTCGTGCAGGCCCTCTTAAACTGAGATCCCGCGGGATTTAGTTCACGTGAAATTCTCTCCGTGTCTCGTGCTTTTCTGTCTCTCTCTTTAACTTTTACTTTCCGTTGACCTTCTGCTCTTCCATGAGTTTTAGTGTCTGTCCCCATCTTTCTTCTCCTTTGCCTCTTGTCTTTCACATTCAATGCCTTCCCTTCCCCCTTTTTCTCACTCTGACCTCGTCTGTCTCATTCAGTCTACCCCAATCTCTCTCCTCCTGTCTCATTCTTTTCAAGTTGGACTCCTCTCTCCTTTGTCACTGTATTTTATCCGCTTGTTTGTTTCTTTCTTGCTTTTTTTCTACTGATCTTTACCTGTGAATCAAAGCTTGCTTCTGTGTAAGGAAGTGGGGGCTACAAAGGAATGTCCAGAGGAGTTAAAGGCTGGGGCAGGAAGACCAATAGTGTTTGCAAAGATCCCTGGGAAAAACGTGATTTAAAAAAAAAAATCATGATTGCAATTTTTGAAATGTTTTGAAAGTTAGCGTGTGAAAATAAAAGTCCCCATAAATGGAAAACAATCTTGATTGATCATTAAACGCTTCTAGCCCTATAATTCTTTAACGTGTAATCTCCCTTGTTCGGCACGTTTTGTTAATTTCGTGAATTGGGTTTAGTATGTGAAAAAAGGAACACACAACAGTTTGGGACGTTTCTTAAAAGATGATCCCGACTCCCTACCCCTTTCTACTTCCTATCTCATTTGAAAGGTCTGTCATCCTTGCAGTAACTGACACGGGACATACTTCTTGGGATCAATTCAAAAGCACTACTGAATATGGACGTTTGTCTGTTTGTTGGCACAGCTGTCCTAGAGTGCCCTTTCTTTACAGTGTTTTAGCTTATTTTTAAAATTGAGTATTCATCATAGTAATTGTGAGAAAATATGGCTTTTGGGGAGCACGTTCGAAATATTTTTTTCGCGACGGGGTTGGAATGAAAAAGTTAGGCATCAGGATCGATCAGAACCTGATTCTCGATGCTCATGCCAATACCACTGCTGGCACCTGCTACTACACTCTCAGTCTACTTAGAAAGATCTTCCCCCTGTTACCTTCCTCTACCAAAAAAACATTGATGCAAGCTCTGGTACTAAGTCGACTGGACTATTGTAACGCACTGTTAGCATCGGCCAACAAAGCCTCCTTAAACAAGCTGCAAGTTGTGCAGAACACGGCTGCCCGTCTTGTAGCAAACGACACACCTAGAACGGCTTCCATTCCCCTCCTTAAAAAACTCCACTGGCTCCCTGTGAGAAAGCGGGTAAAATTTAAGATAGGCTGCACTGTCTTCAAGGCCCTTAATGAACAAGGTCCTTCCTACCTTTCTGCTAAACTTATTAAGTATACCCCCTCACGACCTCTTAGATCAGGCACCAAGCTCCTCCTCTGCACCCCTAGAATCAAAAAGTCACGCAGCGGTGGCAGAGCTTTTTCGTACCGTGCCCCTGCTTTCTGGAATGAGCTTCCCCTCCAGCTGCGCAACTGTCGGAGCCTCTCTCAGTTCAGGAAGCTTCTGAAAACCCACCTCTTCTGATCCCCTTGTTCTGGATGATGCCCCCCGTCCTAAGCGCAGAGATACCCCTCCGGGGTGATTCAGCGCTATATAAATTTATAATAATAATAATAATAATTGAAAATGCTTGTTTTTAGATGTGACCTTTCAGACAGATTTAACTGTCTTGTAAGGATATTGTTTTTCCCCAAAAATGATATTTGATATGCATACATAGTTAGGATTTCGATTCGCGGCCTTCATCCAATGGTCCATTAAACTGTCATTTGCTTTTTGTATCTGCTTACTATAGAATTCAGCATGGGTAAATGGGTCAGCCTATTGTATGCTTCCACTTCGAGTGTCTGCATTATGTCTGTGCATATTGTTAAAAAATAGTTCCTTTACCTTCACTGACAAAGCTGATCCAAAGGGTGCCTTTTACATTTTATTTATTCTTTACACTGACTTTAAACACTGGCCTTTTATTTCCCTGAAAGTCAAGGGTCCCATTAGATGGCTATTTATTTTCCCTCACATTTTTAAGTTTATGTTATGAAGTGACATTATATTCATGCACGCACGCACACATGCACCAAACATTTAAAAAAAACACACTGACCTGCACAGCTCTGCCTCGGAGGTCCCAGGAGAGTTGGGACTGCTGCCTTCCTTCATTGGCTGACGTTAGATCGACGGTGATTGACACTCAGTCCTGAGCACTTCAGAGCTTAGAACTGAAGTGCCCAGGTCCGAGGCAATCAGTGATGCTCCCCTTGGTCATGAGGTGGAGGGCCTCGAGGTGCTTTGCCAGGCTGAAGAGGTCACGCCCACAGGAGCTGTGACATCCTCAGCCAGGCAAAGCTTAGCTCAGGCATCCAGGAGCCTGCGCATTTAACGCATGTCTAGTTCCTGGCTACCTGACCTGAAACGAAAGAGTGTCTGTCAGGCTGACCTTTGCTCAACCTGACAGATACTCTTCTTTCTGGGCAAAAGGTGTGGGTGCGGCCCTTCCGCCCATTAGGACGGGCCGCTGCTGCTATTTTTCATAAGTTAAAGTGATATGCTAGACTCCAGCTTGTCACTTTCTCTTTTATGCCCCTAATGCATGCTGTGTTTTTGTCAGCACATACCCGTGCTTCAATTGAGGCCATCATTCCATTTTACTTATTTGCTCTGTTCCCACAAATCAAGATAAGGATAAACATGAATTTTTAGCCTCCAAATTCAATTTCCTTCACATTTACAACATTAAAAAAATTAAACTTTGCTTCTTTTATTTGTATATACTTAATTAATCTGGCAATATTATACATTTTATTTTGTATAGTTCTATTTTAATTATTTTCTACAAACAGCAAAGGCCCCTTGAGTAGACTTTGCAAACCCATCTTACGAACCAAGCCATAACAAGCATGCACGCCACACCTCTTAGGTAAAGCGTTAAGTGAAAAGAAATCATCTACGCTGTAACCAAGCATATGTAAACCAATTTCAGCTTGAATGGAGCATTGAAACAAATCATACATTTGGCAGTAGTCAGCTCAAGACTAAAAAAACAAGAAAAATCCAATCATGAACATTGATGCACAGCTTAGCTTCGAGTCTCTTGGAGTGGATCCGTAACTTGAGGCATGCATGAAAGAAAATCTACTTACGTGACCCCAAGTGGTTGTGACTTTCCACCTAAGTGACCCTTGCTGCCTCCAGCGAGAAAGTCCTTTTTGGTACCTAAGTTTATAAAAGCGAGTTGCCCACTAAGATATAATTTGGTCATACTTAGACTGGGATATTGCCACATAGGGTTTCCATTTCCACAGCCAACAACTTGTCCAATAGACCATTTTTGTTGTATGGGCTTCCTAACTCTTTTTCATGTAACCTGATGAGTTTCCCTATACAATTCTGTGTTTTTTTAGATCAGCACAAACTTGCTTAGATATTCTCCGGCTTCCCTTGTTGGTTCTTTTCGTGTTGCCACAGAGTGGTGGTGGTGGCACTCAAGAGCAGATCTTCGTGTATTTTTACTGACGACCATTCATACTACACAGTTTGACACATTCCCTTCTGGCGGGCTTGCTCACAATCTCATCATTGTACTTTATAACGTTCATTGCTATATACTGAAGGTGCATTTTACTCAACCCAACTAGTGTGTTTTCTCAGTCGTAGTTCCTGGTAAAAATGACTTCAATTATGTCAGCATCTGTGGAACATAAGAAGTCAGATTGTTCTACAATGTTTTATCACTGGCAAATTGTCAGTCTTGAATATCTGTTCCCCCAATATATGGATTGAAATTTCCTTGGTGCAGGCTTGCTTTGGATCCGAATAGTTTTCACTATTTGCCCTGTGAGTTGCAATCATTCCCTGTAGTGGGTGTTGTAAATATTATTTTACGCCACATTCTTTAATGCTCACCTTTCACCTGTCTTGCATCTTTTATGGCTTCCAGCTGATTTTTTATCCCTATTCATCAAGCTGTGCTCTAGATGGTGTATGGGTTTTTTCATCCATTCTTTATCCCTTTGGCCATTCTCACATGGCTTAGTGTCTATTCTATTTTTTTATAAATTATTTTCCTTTGGAAAAAAAATATTTGAGCTATTTTGTAAATATGTACGTTTCATTTCTTCCTAGACATACATTTGGTATGCCTGGATTTTTTGATTTTTTATCTCAGTAATTTAATTGTATGTGCATCTCCTCATCCTGATTTAAACATTTTGGGAGCAGCATTCTCACCCTGTATTATACTACAGTTTTAATTGTCTCAAACAATTTCATTGCAAAATTTAAAGTGGATGTCCGGTCACCTCTGCTTCATGTCTGAAGTAAAGACTGGATCCCTGATATTAGGGAGCAAATTCTAAAATTGAGAAATTAGAATTCTAATAATTCACAGGTTTTTTAAATTCATTGAACAAGTGAAGCAATGGCGTGGCTGAAAATCAGAGTCTATCCTTAGACCTGAAACAGGTCAAATTGTGTTACCTTAAAAAAAAGTCTATG
The DNA here is from genome assembly GCA_963921515.1 of Calotriton arnoldi. Classification (NCBI taxonomy): domain Eukaryota; kingdom Metazoa; phylum Chordata; class Amphibia; order Caudata; family Salamandridae; genus Calotriton; species Calotriton arnoldi. The sequence continues at coordinate 3,988,705 of CAWUFW010000435.1, read as the reverse complement.
TCATCTTATTAGTTTAAAAAAAAAATCTAGTCCTGGAAGCCCCAGTGGCGTAGCTAGAGCTTCTGGCGCCCGGGGCTATCCCTCAGATTGCCGCCCATGGCAGGTAGCGGCGGGAGGGAGCGGAGGGAGGGTCTGGGGAAAAATTACGGCGAGCAGCAGGGGTGGATTGGCAGGGTTTAAGTTACGACGCCACTCTCTACTCCACTGCATAAGAAAGGGCGTGAAGCTGCGGCGTAAGCATAGAGCAATCCTCGAAGGTCAAGTCTCAGTTGATGAAGGCCCACCAGCACTAAAAAACTGCAGCACTACAATGCACAAAGGACAGAAAATACCACAGTGGTAGATTTAGTGAGAGGCGCTGCCAGTACAAACTATAATAATGGTAGTGGGGCAAGGAGTTGCACATACAAAGAGAGTACGGGTTTGGTAAGAAAAAAGCAAGGTTGATAGAAGGGATTGTCTGTATAATGTTGTGGTGCTCACCATTCAAAAACCCTGCTTCCCACAGGTGTGACACAAATGACCAAAAAGGAACAGTCATTCATAAACAAACATCAGAAGATGGGGGCACACCAATGTAGCAACATAGGACTATGATTCTTTAATAAATATACATGAGCACTCAAAGTTGGAGTAGTGAATGTATCTGTTCGCAGTAGACTAGAGTTGGGATACCATATCAGTTACATCGTATACATCTAACAAGTATTTCATCTTTAACACTTTCTCAAGACCCTGGGGCAGTTTTTTACGCAGCACTCCGTTTCATGAGGAACAGTAAATCTGGGCCTTGGTTTTCTGAGGGTTGCTTTGCTTTAAGACTAAGGGGTCGATTCCGATCTCGGCCGGTAGGGCTCCGAATCGGATTTGGCTTTACCGGATCCGATTCGGAGCCCTGTTTCCCGACCGAACTGTACGCGGGTCCGGCCGAGCGAGTACGATGCGACTCGCCGACCGACTCGTCCGGGCGTCCCGACCGCTCCGACCGACTTCGCTCCCGGCTCGAACCGCTCCGACCGACTCGCTCGGACTCGACTCGCACCGCGCAATGGAGACGTTCCCCGGCCGGGTAAGTACGATGCGCGCCGCGAGCAGTCCGACCGAGCCGCGCACTCCGGCTCGAAAGAGCTGTCGGAGCCGTACTTTGGGGGTCCGTGTCGGACCTCCTGTACGCGTAGCCGCGCGAGTCGCACACAGGGTGGACCCATGGGTCCCCCTACCTGTGCGTGTACGGCGCGACTCGCTTCGCCGCGTACCCGCTGTAGGGGGCGCACTTGTCCGACTCGCACCTATTGAGTCAATGGGAGCCCGCGTACGCGTTGTACGACCGGCTCCCATTGACTTCAATGGGAGTCCGACCGACTCGAGTCCGATAACATACGGACGCATCGTACTCGTTCGGTCGGACTGCACGGGTCCGATTCGGTCGGAAATCTCTCCGGGTCCGGCTCGGTCGGAGAAATTTCCAGCCCGAATCGGAATCGACCCCTAAGTATGATCTTGTTTTGGTATTCCATATAAATAAAGACTGGGATGAGGACAAAGGGCGTAGAGAAAATGGCCCAATTACTTAACAGTAACCTTCATTACACCTAGTCATCCTTGTCCCAGCCATCACACCCTATCATACTACCTTGAATGTATGGCCTTCAGGTAGGCAATGTACTTCAGGATGATGCAGTGAATGTCATCCTCCTAATGGCACCAGTGAGGGTATATGGGCTGGCCCAAAATGATGCCCAGGGCCTTCAATGGTAGCGCTTTCGCGTGCTCCCCCTAGTCAGAGGGGAGCTTACAAATACAGGTACAACCTAACTAGATGTGCTCCCCCTACGTCAGAGGGGAGGTACAAATACAGCTATAACCTGCATGTTGGTGCCTGGCCGTATGTCTATGCCTCCCCTAACGCGCTGCAGCTGTTTGTGCGTGCGCCTGACCGAAAACTGTTATGGCATGCGTAAAGTTGGCAAACAATTACTGTTTTAAGCAATAATTTTGAATCTATTTTCGTATGTGTCTTCACAGGCTGGTTACCTCATGAAAGTCCGGGCCTGGCCCATGCAGCGCGCCGCGGTGGCGCGCTGTCTTCACAGGCTGGTTAACTGCCACATTCACTGGTAGTGATGGTAACGCTGCCGCGGGAGCTTCAAATTGAATGACAAATGACAGTGCGCATGCGCGAAATGACACGCATGCGCACTAAAACGGCAGAACACTGGGGGAGCGCAAAAATACCTGTATTTAGGAAAAGAGCATCACTGCGCATGCATTTACTGATAAGCATGCGCACAAACGAGGGGGGAGCACAGCCAGATGGGGAGATGGAAACGACAGAACACCGGCCGCCCCCAAAATAGTGCCGCCTGGGGCGGACCGCCCCCACCGCCCCCCCCTAGCTACGCCCCTGGGAAGCCCTATCCTTTTGAGGGAGAAGTTCGCAATACAGGACTCTTTCAAGCCAATAAATGGAAACTTCCAAATTAAACATGGGCCATTGTGGGGAAGCATAGTACCTAAAAAAGTGTCACTCTGGAATAGAAGAAACCAGTCATGGCACGGTCAGAGAGCAATCGGTGTTGATTTTCTGGAAGAAGCAAAGAAAACAGCCGCCAAAATTGGAGGCAAGTATCATGCAATGGAAGCATCCATTTTAAAGAGCATAATTGAGACAAGTAAGCCTGGAGTTAAGTCAAAAGTCGCACAGGGTGCTGCAGTATAAAAAAGAAAGTGTTCATTTTTGGGAATCTCTGGCTTGACTTGAAGCTGGAAAAGAAGTACAAGGCCACAAGCAAAAAAAGCTCTTTTAATGTGTTGAAACCAGGTGACAAAAAATAAATGCTTTTATCTAGCAAGACGACGTTATACATTTTATTTAGTTATTTAACTTTTTGATATTGCATTTATGATTAAAAAAAATATGAATTTCTATTTTTTGTAGTAGATCAAATGTGGCATGTATTGGGTCTAAAAAAGAAATTTCCTGCTCATTGTAACTAAATAATCCCTAGATGTGGAATATAGGAAGTATTCAAAACAAAAACAGTTGGAAGAGATATGGATAGCTTGTACAAAAGAGACACAGCTGCCTCGCTAGTTTTGAAGACTTAACATGGCTGCCCATCCTGAGCATTACCTGGGCCTGCACAGGAACAGCAGAACCTGATTCAGCCTTTTAAAACGGAATCCACAAATCCTTGAGCAGCATGGACTCTTCAGAGGCTAAAATCAAGAGAGAGGTGATGGATCATAGATGAGCTCCAGAGAATTCATATTTTTACTCTCCTTTCCCAAAATACACCGGCTGAGAGTCTCCTTGACTATATTAACATTAGGAGCCTAATCAGCAATCAGAAAGCTGCTCATTTTCTGATTAGCTCTGATTACTCCTGTGTGCTTGCCAAAGCAAAAACGAAAAACAGCAGAATAAAACCCAAACAACTCCCAAGCCCCAAAAGGAAGCAAACATTATATTCTTTATCTAATATATGCCAAGAAAGAGGGGAGTCTAGAAGGAACTGGGGAGTGGTTACAAATTTCAAGATTGAATGGTATGCGATGCTTTCGTTGTGTAGGTGACGCGGCATGTGCAGCAGGCCACAGGTAACAGGTGAGACACAGAACAGAACAATACTGCTCTAAAATGTGAGCCACAGCACAGCCAAAGACCAGAGGCAATGGGTGTGTCAGTGGCAAGATAATGGCAACCAGTGCCCAGCTAACGACCACGAATTTCGACTGTGCCAGTGCCTACCAATTAACCACATTTAGTGAATGAGCCAGTACTTAAAAGGCCACAGGTAAGGAGAGAGAGTGCACAGCTATGAATCACAGGTAAAGGATGAGACTGCCCAGCTCAAGACTATAGGGAAAGGGTGACGCCCATGAAAAAAGACCACAAGCAAAGTGAGCCAATGGTCTGCACAAGATCACATGCAACAGGTAAACCAGTGCCCATTTCAATACAATAGGTAGGCCAGGGCCCCCGAACAGACAGGTAGCAGGTGATGTAGCAACATGTTAAAGACCACAGGCAAAGCGTTAACTGGCGCCGAGTTCAAGAACAGAGGTAACTGGTATGACAGAGCCCACATTAAGGAACAAGGTTTTATCCACGGATAATGGGCGAAGCAGTCCTCAGGTCATGGCCAGCTGAGTGAATATATATTAACAACTAAAGAGAGAGGGAAAGTTCACTCTTCGTCCCCCTGACGAAACTACTAACTAACAACAAAAGAGCGAAGAAAATCTCTACGATAACACGAGGAGAAACCTCTTTCTTTAAAAGAACCCTCACTCACCAACCTAGTTGGTGACATGCTTCATCATTGGGTTCCCACCAGAGGGACCGAGTGTCCCCCCGGTGTGCTACGACGCCTGGAATTCCAGCGGAGCAGGTTTATTGGAAGGGTAGTGAAAGTGTGCAGGATGTGCAAATTAAAAGAACACTGGTTGCTTCCCAAAACAATTTTTAATGGTGGAGAACCAGTGGTCGATTAAAACTAGTGAGACGGACCCGAGCTGGCTAATTAAGTAAACCAGGAGAGTCCGATTTAAAAGTGAAACTTGGTCAACATGTTTCTGCTTATATATGCACCATTAGCTAAGCATTCTTCAGGACCTAACAACCCATGGCGGTATACGCACGCTAAGGCGTATCCTAACCTATGGGGAGTGTGCGTAAGGCAAAACTCACGGTTTTACCAATGCGGCCTTGTGGAACTTCCAAAAAGCCGCTGTACTCTGAAAGAAAGAGAACAAATATAAAACAACACACGACCACTATGTGACCACTGTGATACTCATCAACAGGTGCAACAGAGGATTAAAGTGCTATAACACCTCGTGCTTAAAAGAGCCTGGGTATATGACGCGGCCCAAAATACGTTTAGCCCAAAACTCAGGCGAACGTGCCAATCGGACAACCAATTCGTCCATTTACATTGAAAGACAGGTCTTGACACATTGTGACTTTCGCTCATACAACCATATCAAGCAGGCTACTACTCCGTATCCGAGTATAGACGGAGGAGTCCTAAATCCGGGTCATTCACCGTAACACTTCGACTTCAATGTAATTCGAAATTGACACTTAATTCTAGATAAATCAAATTGCTCAGTGATAGTGCCCTAACACAGCGCAAAGCGAACGCGCTATGCAGAAAAACGTAAAAGCATGGAGAAATCAGCGCTTACGTGAAGGTTAAATTGGCTTCACTTCATGGATTCCGGGAAAAGGGTAGAGCTACCTATAAGAGCAATCTGGTTAGAATCAGGAAATCACATATCTTTTGACAGACATCGGTGCGCGCCCTGACTGCCCAATTCACTTACTTATTACTCGGAGCTCACCCACTACAGACCTGCTTGTTGCCTGCCACGGACCCGAATATTACCGTTACGTCGCAGTAACGATCCAGAAATAGCGGAGCTCCATCACGTGACCCGGAAAAGGATTGAAAATGTTCCGGTCACGTGATGGGGAAACAACTAAACCGCTAACCTGCACCCTCAACCAATAAAACTTTATTGAATTGGTCGATCCAAACACAGTACAGAGACCTCGAAACAGAGGGAAAGTAATGTCTAAAAAACCTTCAAGTATAAGTGAGTCAAAACGATAGATTCACAACTAACAACAGGTTTCAAAAGGTGTAAGGCAAAAAGGGGGGGGCATTTCAGACACTGTTTTTACAGGGGAAAAAACTAAATCCCATACTTAAATCCGAATGTAGGTAAGAACCTAAACCCATGATCCCATCAGGCTCATTACATATCAAGTAACTATAATCAGTGCAGTAGAACCAGGAAAGAATTTTTTGGCGTTGGAATACAAGGGAAAATAACCCAAACGAAGTGGAGAGTGGTCAAAAGGAGTGTACAAATATCAACGCTTCAACACTGTACCCCACGGAATATTATCATTCAGGCCTTGCTTGTGGGTGGACAGACGATAAACCCAACGTTGCTCTTTTTCAAACAGTAATTGTTGTGTATTAGGACCCAATTTCATTTGTTCAATAATAGTCCAGCTCAAGTCATTAGCAGTGTGCCCTATCTGCAAGAAATGTTCAGCGAGTTTCGTCACGTTCTTCTTACATCGGATATTACTGCGATGTTCGCAAATTCGCTGCTTCACCTTACGTGAAGTCATTCCAACATATCTGAGCCCACATGGGCAAGTAATCATATAAACCACGTTGGTAGAGTTACAATTGGTGTGCGTCCTTTGTGTCCATAGTTTCCCTGTTTCCAAACTTAATTGCTTTGTAGGAGTTGTAAGATGGCAAACACTACACGCTCCACATGGGAAGTGGCCTATTACTGGTGGAAGGCCCCAAGCATTAAGGACCGACTGATTGGGGTCCCTATTCATATTCCTGGGTCGAGTGTGAACAACAGAATCCTTAATGCTCCTAGCTCGTTTAAAGGAAAAAAGAGGTTTTTCCCAATTGTGATTGTTGCTCTCAAGTATTCTCCAATGTTTCCTAATGGATTTACTGACAGCGTTAGAAGCTACATTATACGTTGTTACGCACGTCAAAGGTATCTCATCTACAGGTTTCGAAATGTCTTCAAGCAGGGCTTCTCTATGCTGATTCCTAGCCCTCTTACAACTTTTATTGAGTATTTTTCTTGGATAACCCCGTCTCTGGAGTTTATTTGTCAAATCCTTAGCCTGTGTTCGATAGTCCTGTAATTCACTACAATTCCGTCTAAGGCGCAAATATTGGCCGAAAGGGAGATTCTCCCGTAGTGGACGGGGGTGGAAACTAGAAAAGTGTAGCAAGTTGTTCTTTGCTATAGGTTTGTGGTGCGTTAGTGTCTGTAGATGACTCCCAACTTTCTTAATAACCACATCAAGAAATACCATCTCATCCTTGCTGTAGATATGGGTGAAACGTAAGTTAGGGTCACACATGTTGATCCAGTCACAGAAGGCTAGGAGTGTTTCCTCCGTACCTTGCCACACAATGAAAATATCATCTATGTACCTTTTCCAAAAGGATACATAGGGCGCATAGGGGTTGCGTGACGAGAGTATATATTTACACTCAAAATCGTACACATACAACCCGGCAACACTTGGGGCAAAAGTACTGCCCATCGAAGTCCCAGTGGTTTGTAGATACAGTTCGCCTTTATATTCAAAAAGTTTTTCTTCAAAGCGATGGTGGCACACTCCACCACAAACTCTTGAGGTGTAATAAAATCCCATTGCGCTTTTTCCAAGGTGTCCTTGACGACCTTAACGGTATCGTCTTGCGGAATACAGGTATAGAGGCTCTCTATATCTAACGAGACCAGAAAAATAGGTTCTCCTGGAAGTTCCAGTTCGTATAGTGAGGCTAAAAGACTCTTAGTATCCTTAAGATAAGTGCTGGTAGCTTGAACCAAAGGTTTCAGGAAGAAATCACAATATTTAGACAAAGGTTCCAACAAAGAACCTATGCCCGACACAATGGGCCTTCCAGGCGGAGGCATTATGTTTTTGTGAGTTTTTGGCAGAGTATAGAAGTACGGAATAATGCCCTTGCTGGAGGTCAGAAAATCCGCCTCATGTTTCAAATATATCCATTGGTCTCTGCATGATCCACTAGTTCTTTAATCATCAATCGAAGTTCCATAGAGGGATCAGAATCAAGGCGTGTGTAGTTAGTCTGATTGTTCAAAAGGCGCCTACATTCCTTATCGTAGTCATCTGCATCCTGTATCACGATGCCACCCCCTTGTCAGCAGACTTGATGATGATGTCAGTATTCGACTGAAGGGATTGAAGTGCCTGAAACTCAGTGGCACTCATATTCTTAAAAGTAGACGTCTCCTGAAACTTTTCAATATCATTGAATACAGCCTGCTCAAAAGCTGTGATTTCCGGAGGTACTGTGTATGGAGGGGGTGAAAGATGATTTTACTCTCAAGCCGGAATCACCGGCAGATATTGGTATTCCTCGGTTGTATGTTTCTCAAAGAAACTCTTCAATTTCAGTTTCCGGAAAAATCAGAAAGTTCACAATGAAGTTTGAAACGGTCTAGTCTTGCCGTTGGGACAAATCCCAGACCCTTCTCCAGGACTGCCATTTCGTCCGTCGTGAGCAAAATCGATGAGAGATTGGTGACTAGACTCTCTGATTGCTCGGGCCCGCTTGTTGCTCCCGGGCCTTGCTCCGTGTATTGTCCCCCACTGCGTCCTCGTGTTCCCAGTGTACCTGGTTCGATCCTCTTCTTTTGCCGCGTCCTCTCCGACCCCTCTCTAAAAAAGGCGGACGATACATGTTCTGATGGAACTGCGGTTGGGGCATCATGTTGGGATTCCACCCCATCATCTGGTGGAAATGAGGTGGTTGAAAGGGGATAGGATAACCTGGACCTCCTGTTGGTGGGAAAGGTTGCCAAGGTTGCTGGTAATATTGTCGCTCTATTCCTACCTCTCCTCGCTGTCTGGATTTAAAACTATCCCCACTTGACCCACTCGTAGTGGATGTGTCATCTCCTGAGCCATCTGTATTGTATTCATTCCTTGAAAGTGGAATATAATCTGGGTTGGCGTACGGATACGTTTTCGTATACGAAAAACGCTTCAGATCTTTCTGAAACTTTTGTGCTTTAGATTGTGTTAAAGTGTCCTTATATTCATTAACCTCTCTGTTCAATTCATCTAGCCTCTTCTTGTAGCCTGTGAGTGTGGTTCTGAAATGGGTTTCTGTCAACTGAATTTCCACTAAGAGTGCCTCGGATAAACGGAGAGCTGTTTTTATTATAAGAACTAACCAGTCGCGGGTACAATGCCACGCGATCTGGGCCCATTCCTTTCTAAAGAGTGCATCATCTAAAAAATTCTTGGGGCATTGGTCACCAAAAGGCCTTTGGGTGCCACATTGTTTCTTAGATACTCGGTGAGTATGGTACCATGAAGGATGGTGCGGATTCGATTCCGTTTCTGTTCTGTAAGTTTATCCCACTCTGTTGTTTGGGATATTGTCTGGGATATAGAAGGATCTGAAAATAGGGAAGGATCTGCCAAGAGAGCATCTACTTCATCCTTCGAATATGAAAGGCCTAAGTTCTCCATGCTTTAAAAGAACCCTCACTCACCAACCTAGTTGGTGACATGCTTCATCATTGGGTTCCCACCAGAGAAGAATGCTTAGCTAATGGTGCATATATAAGCAGAAACATGTTGACCAAGTTTCACTTTTAAATCGGACTCTCCTGGTTTACTTAATTAGCCAGCTCGGGTCCGTCTCACTAGTTTTAATCGACCACTGGTTCTCCACCATTAAAAATTGTTTTGGGAAGCAACCAGTGTTCTTTTAATTTGCACATCCTGCACACTTTCACTACCCTTCCAATAAACCTGCTCCGCTGGAATTCCAGGCGTCGTAGCACACCGGGGGGACACTCGGTCCCTCTGGTGGGAACCCAATGATGAAGCATGTCACCAACTAGGTTGGTGAGTGAGGGTTCTTTTAAAGAAAGAGGTTTCTCCTCGTGTTATCGTAGAGATTTTCTTCGCTCTTTTGTTGTTAGTTAGCAGCTGAGTGAATACCCATGCCATGACCACAGATACCACGTGAGGCGGTGTCGAGCTCATAACAAATAGCAGGAGAGCACTGTTAAAGTCCCAACCACGGGTAGAGTTTGAGTCAGTGCCCAGCTCAAGGTATATGGCAATAGTGGTGTCACACTGCCCATCCCAGCAGTCAACAAGTTAGCTAAGGCCCAACTAGCAACCACAAGTAAAGGAGGGTGTAGTCCCAGACTAAATACCAGAAGCAATAGGTCACTACAGTGCACAGTTCATGACCAAAGGTAACAGGTGAGCTACAGCCTAGAAAAAGAAGGTAAATGGTGACCCGATGCCAATCCCAAAACAGGAGGCAGCAGACGAGCTAGTTTCCATCTCATGAGCACAAACAGCAAGAGAACCAATGCCCAGCTAACAGGTACAGATAGCAAATGAGCCAGGGCACAGACCATCACCACAGATGGCAGGTAAGCAGACTGAGAAACAATGTAATGGGACACAAACTCCATACGGATGCAACATGTAGCTGATGAAATCGTTTTCATCTCATTGCCAGAGGAGCCAGGCCCAGATCACGCCTGGAGCTACCAAATGAGCCACTCTGCATCTCAAGCACCAAAGATGAAAGGTGAGAAAGCTTCTGCTCATGTCAAAAGGTAACAGGTGAGTTAATGTGGTCTCACGGCTAGACTGCTGACTTTGGAGCTGGGAAACCAAGGTTCGAGCCTCGGGGTCGACTCCAAATCCTGTGATTCTGGGCAAATCACTTAATCTTCCGGTGCCTACCAAAAAATGAATGTGTCCTTGTGCAACGTAACTGGTGCTCATTAAAGCGCTAAAAATACCTTCCTGTCGAGTTTGCGCTATATAAATCTGCAAAAAACAAAAATGTGCAGCTTGGTACAGGCAGCAGGCGAGCCTGTCTCTGTAGGCAGCAGGTGAGCCTGTCTCTACCGGTAGCAGGTGAGCCTGTCTCTACCGGCAGCAGGTGAGCCTGTCTCAACAGCTAGCAGGTGAGCCTGTCTCTACAGCTAGCAGGTGAGCTTGTCTCTACAGATAGCAGGTGAGCCTGCTTCTACTGGCAGTAAGTGAGCTTGTCTCTACAGGTAGCAGGTGAGCCTGTCTCTATAGGCAGCAGGCGAGCCTGTCTCTACAGGTAGCAGGTGAGCCTGCCTATACTGGCAGTAAGTGAGCTTGTCTCTACAGGTAGCAGGTGAGCTTGTCTCTACAGGTAGCAAGTGAGCCTGTCTCTACAGGTAGCAGGTGAGCCTGTCTCTACAGCTAGCAGGTGAGCCTGTCTCTACAGCTAGCAGGTGAGCTTGTCTCTACAGATAGCAGGTGAGCCTGCCTCTACTGGCAGGAAGTGAGCTTGTCTCTACAGGTAGCAGGTGAGCCTGTCTCTACAGGTAGCAGGTGAGCCTGTCTCTACAGCTAGCAGGTGAGCCTGTCTCTACAGGTGAGCCTGTCTCTATAGGCAGCAGGTGAGCTTGTCTCCACAGATAGCAGGTGAGCCTGCCTCTACTGGCAGCAGGTAAGCCTGTCTCTACAGGTAGCAGGTGAGCCTGTCTCTACAGGCAGCAGGTGAGCCTGTCTCTACAGGCAGCAGGTGAGCCTGTCTCTACAGGTAGCAGGTGAGCCTGTCTCTACCGGTAGCAGGTGAGCCTGTCTCTACCGGTAGCAGGTGAGCCTGTCTCTACAGGTAGCAGGTGAGCCTGTCTCTATAGGCAGCAGGTGAGCTTGTCTCCACAGATAGCAGGTGAGCCTGCCTCTACTGGCAGCAGGTAAGCCTGTCTCTACAGGTAGCAGGTGAGCCTGTCTCTACAGGTAGCAGGTGAGCCTGTCTCTACAGGCAGCAGGTGAGCCTGTCTCTACAGGCAGCAGGTGAGCCTGTCTCTACAGGTAGCAGGTGAGCCTGTCTCTACCGGTAGCAGGTGAGCATGTCTCTACCGGTAGCAGGTGAGCCTGTCTCTACAGGTAGCAGGTGAGCCTGTCTCTACTGGTAGCAGGTGAGCCTGTCTCTACAGGCAGCAGGTGAGCCTGTCTCTACAGGTAGCAGGTGAGCCTGTCTCTACCGGCAGTAGGTGAGCCTGTCTCTACCGGTAGCAGGTGAGCCTGTCTCTACCGGCAGCAGGTGAGCCTGTGTCTACCGGCAGCAGGTGAGCCTGTCTCTACAGGTAGCAGGTGAGCCTGTCTCTACAGATAGCAGGTGAGCCTGTCTCTACAGGCAGCAGGTGAGCCTGTCTCTACCGGTAGCAGGTGAGCCTGTCTCTACCGGCAGCAGGTGAGCCTGTGTCTACCGGCAGCAGGTGAGCCTGTCTCTACAGGTAGCAGGTGAGCCTGTCTCTACAGATAGCAGGTGAGCCTGTCTCTACAGGCAGCAGGTGAGCCTGTCTCTACCGGTAGCAGGTGAGCCTGTCTCTACCGGTAGCAGGTGAGCCTGTCTCTACCGGTAGCAGGTGAGCTTGTCTCTACAGGCAGCAGGTGAGCCTGTCTCTACAGGCAGCAGGTGAGCCTGTCTCTACAGGTAGCAGGTGAGACTGTCTCTATCTCATGACCACAGGTAGTAGGTGACCCAGTGTCCAGCATGTGACAGGTAGCAGAGGAGCCAGTCTCCATCTCATGACCACATGTGGAAGGGGAGCCAGTGCCCATCTCATGGTACTTGGTAAAAGGATGCTGCAGTGCCACTCTGAAGACGGCAGGGAGGGAATCTAGTCCAACTCATGAACACCGGTGGCAGATGAACCATTGCCCTGCTTATATGCACTGATGGAGCAAGGTAAACGAGAACATTTTTGAACCCTCTAATATTAACATTAATAATTAATAAATTGTTCGTTTCAGTGAATAACCAACAATGTATGTTTTCTTCATAAATGTTTTGGTAACATGCCACTTCATGTGCAAACTAATCCACTTACAATTGTTAATGTGAATAACGCTAACATAATGATTTGCGTACTAATTAGAATAATATTACAATATTTGTGCTTCGTAGAAAATTGTATGGTGGCAAAATAAAGCGATTGGTAAGTAAGGAATAGCTTTATATGTTGCTTCTGCTAGGTAACACCTAATTGGGGTACGTAGAATGGTGGGAGGGAAACGAAAAGGCTTATTTTCCTTATTCTTAACTATTTTCTGTTTATTTCTATGATAGTTTGCTTAGGCCTGCTAGGCCGTGCTGTAGAAATGGCTGCTGAGGCGAAAAGGCTAAAGTACGCGTGCGCAAGATGGCTTCCAAGCGAAAGAAAGAAGCTGTAAATGAGAGCATCACGTGGTTAGTTCCAAAGCCTGGGATGAAAGCTGGATCAAGGCTGTGATGACCTTATCACCCGTGAGCGTGCCAAGGGGGGACTTAGCGAAAGAGCGTGAGAAGTCGCAGTGCATATGAGAATGGACAATGAACTGTTCAAAATAAAGTATCAGAAAGAAGATACAAATAGAGACGGATGATTTGATTGGTGATGTCTTAAACGTGAGAAAGGATCAAGTTATATACATTCCAAAGAACTGGTTAGAACAAGAAGAAGAATAATGAGATGTGTGAGATCCCCCAAATGGACCAATGCGAGTGAATCTCGCCCCAAAATGTAATTTTTTCTGTTTAGTAAGCTAGTATTAGGGTATAAGAGGACCTACTCTTAAGTAGGAGGAGCGCTGTTTTTATATTTTTCTTATTGAGCACTGGACGCTGATGCAGGGAATGCCGCTGTTATTTTTCTATAGGCCTTTATATTTAATATGATTAATCTTTTGCTCATAATTCTGATTGAGAAGGAACAAGAGGGATTGGCGGAAAACCTATTTGGGTGGTCCATCGAGGAGGCCTGTTTTGTAGAACAGACAGTCAGTTTTGGGAGTTCTATGCTGAGATCTGAAATTAATTGCTGTGACGGACTTTATTTTTCCATCTAAAGGGTATGCATTGCAATTTCAATTTATTCTTAATATTGAATATAAATGTATGGATCTGATTAATAAAACAGATTTTATTCATGCTTATAAAATTTAGATAAACTATATTATAATTAAATCTACGAGTCTGTGGTTCTTTAGCTCAATGATAAATGTAAAATGTTTAATAAGAATTTATAGTGATTGAGCTGGTCTTAATCACCATCAACTGATTCCTACTAGTTGGTCCATCGACCAATGAGCGGAATACCTGAGAGATTTAAGAATTGTTATGTTGATTTAAAAGGTATACCGTCTCCTTCCAGCAAATCATTAACTTTTTCTCCTAAGGTAAAGGTGGATGTGTTCCAGGGAATATATGTGAGAGTGATTGTATATTACGGTGTTATGGGCCCCACCGTCATATGGGTATAGTTGTGAAGAGAAATGTTTGTCAACCTGGACACCAATATCTAAAGGAGAAGAAAATGTGTTGATAGCGCTGGATCAGCACCGACAAGAAAGTAACCAATGCCCAGTCAAGGAACCCCTATGAAGAAGGCAGCACAATCCCCCCATTTACCCCCATGAAGAAGGCAGCACAATCCCCCATTTACCCCTATGAAGAAGGCAGCACGATCCCCCATTTTACTTAATGTAGCTTTCTGAGAGTTCTTGTGTAGCTTCGAAGCACCAGGTCAGTAGGCCCGGGAGAATTTTCTGTTACGTTTCCGTGATCTCATGTAATTTCAGTAATTTTGCGCAATACTTGTTTCCTGAAATTGCGCTATTATGCCACATTGCTTAATTACATGCCGTGTGCTGCAACAATTTAGCATAAGAGCATGCAAAGACCACAAATGACTAGAACGTAAGTAGCTGCGGTTTGCGGCACTTGTGTTTTTTGAGCTATTTGTTTAGTGCAAAATGCATCCTCACATCCAAAATTGATGCAAGGACGCATGTAGCTCTACTATATAGCGCCAAATGCACTTTGCATAATTATTCATAATTTACCTTAGATTTTGCGTAATTCAGCAGATGCAAATTATGCAAATCTTACACTTGTCTATTAAGCACCCCTCTCTGTTTTTATCCATAAGGAACAGAGTACAAGGATATATTGTCATTTTAATGTCTGCACAAATAAATCTAAACGAGGTGAAAAGACGATGGCGCTGGACCAGAACCAACAAGAAGCATAACTAATGCAAAAAAAAAAAAAGAAATCCTTAGCTATTTTGGCAGGTGTAACATTTGAAACTATTATATTCAAACCTCCACATTGTACTGATTACAGGTCAGTACGTTTGCCAGTAATATTGCACAGGAGAGGGACTGCGGCACTCAATTATGCAAAATACGTGAGCAGTATCTCTGATAGTGTCAGGAGTAGAACTGATGGAGGAAAAGCCTCTTCGATTTTGACAGGTGTAATGCTTGATACAATTATGTTCAAATGCCGCCCATTGTGTTGATTATAGGTCGACAGGGGTGTCGAAAGGATTGCTTAGGATTGGAGCTGCAGCCTTCTGTTATTCCTTTATACAGATCCACAGGTTTTTGTAGGATCTCTGTGGAGGAGACCACATCCGCCTTCCGACCTAATGAAGATTTCAGGGTGTTGCTGTAGATACCGTGCAAGCAGTTATCCAGCATTTTATTCACCCTAACATTCTGATCAGACAGTGCTTAATTTGTGAAATATTAACTGCCAGGGCTCTGACCAAGAGGCCACTGCAGCTTGCACCACCCATCGCCCTTGTCATCGCTTCCAAAACAACTACTAACCCTCTCTCTCGCATGTAAATGCGACAGTTCAGATTATTCCAGGTCCCCAAAGCTAAAGGAATGGCTGAGGAGGTAGGTGTTAGCAATTTTTTAATGTATATTGTATTTTTTTTTTTTTTTGCAGAGTTTTATATAGCGCGAACTTGACCCGCAACCAAATCGGGTATCAGAGCGCTTTACATAGCACCAGTTACGTTACATGAGGACACACATTCATTTTTGTTAGGCACGGGGAGATTAAGTGATTTGCCCAGAATCACAGGATGTTCAGCGTCATTACCGAGACTCGAACCCAGTTCCCCAGGTCCGAGGTCGAACGCCCTAGCCGTTAGGCCAACTCCTCTCCTAAACAACAGTTGTTCTGCTCATCTCTAAATTAGATGAGCAGCACCACCATGTGGTAGGCTGTTCTAAGTATGGTGTTGACAATTAGGTGCCGGTGACGAGCACCAGAAACCAATTAAGTGCACCAGAAAGCACCGACTCAAATTAAGCACTGGATCTGCAAGATTGCTAATACTCCACTGCATATGTTACCCGCGCCTAGAGGCATTTGCATTCTGACAGTACCGTAGACACTGTCCTCCCTGAATCTTGAGGTGAGTCCTCCTGTTTCTTTTGTAGGACTGCAGCAGGGGAGGTCATACCCTTCACTTCTTGCAAGGTCTGGTGGTTGTTGCATGCTCTGACTATGTAGATGACCGCTTTCGCACAAGTACCCCTCATGTCATGTTTTTTTAAATTTGGGCTTTCAAAGCTGATGTGTCAATTTGCTCCCCTTGATGTCAGATGAATTGATAAATATTACTATGCAAAGATTTTGACTGATTCTAGGACTAAATTCATGTGCTAATAGCTCACGTCATTGTTGTTCTGCGCATGTCCCTGTATACATTGCCTTGAAGGGGAGGACATTTTGTTTTTGGGTGCTACATAGGTTTGGCTTTCACTTAGCATCCTATCTCTGCTCTTCTGGGATACAAAGCCACAATGTGCATAAGTTTACTGGACCTTAGTAAAACCTCCCAAAGACACACCATTATCTTACTAAATAGCTGTCTCACACTGAGAAACCTTTTTTTTCTGCTGTCTCTAGACCCTAGCAAGCCCTTGGACGACAAAAAAAAAAAAAGACAGACTGC
Source organism: Calotriton arnoldi (assembly GCA_963921515.1). Lineage (NCBI taxonomy): Eukaryota > Metazoa > Chordata > Amphibia > Caudata > Salamandridae > Calotriton > Calotriton arnoldi. The sequence continues at coordinate 3,972,349 of CAWUFW010000435.1, read as the reverse complement.
GCTATCAACCCAACAAATCACCAGCCAATGGAAAGACACTGAACCACCATCCTACTCACAATGTTGGTAGGAAATCTGCCTGACTCAGAGAACTGAAAATAAAATAACTGTAACCAAGCCATTACACAAATCTCTGAAACTACCTTTGTCACCTTGAGGGTTTTCATAACTATCAGCCCACAAACAGTGGCGGCTGGTCGGGAATGGTGGCTTGGGAGGCGGTTGTTTAGGAAAAAAAGAAGACTTACCTTGTCGTCGCCGGTCACCAGGCGCAGCCTCTTCTCCATTGTCGCTGTTCTCCTGGCTCCCAGCAGCACCCAGGCTCCCCTAAGCCAATCATGACGCTGCTGTCACCATGACAGCAGTGTCATGATTGGTCTGAGCGCTGTGGTTCGGCTCTCAGACGGGAACTGGGAGGCTGTGCATGTTCTTCACCCAGGCTGTACAATACAGCCGGTGGAGAACATATTACGTGCGTATTACAGTTTGATTGGCCCGAGACGGCCAGCCAAACCATCATGCGCACTTGGTGCAGCAGGAACCTCTACTCCTCCCTCTCCCTGTGACAAGCCCAGCACCGCCCCAGCCTGGCTCACTCCTTACAGAAGAAAATTGTAATAATGTTATGTTATTAGCGTTGCATTATCATTTTCTTTTTACACTTAGCGGTGGAGCCGCCCATGCCCACAAACTAATATATAATTCTCACCTCCTAGAAGATTGCTTAACAGCGTCTGGCTCCCAAACCCCATCTTGACCTACTCACTTCTGCACATTGAACATTGTTAGATCTACTCTCTTCCTTGAGATGCCCCCTTGCTGTGAATATTCTCATTGTATGTCTGATCAAGTTAAATTCAATAACAAAATAATGTAACTGAAAAAAAATCATCTAGAGTTCACAGCCTCCAACTCCTAGCAACAGTCCTTTGCTATGTCAGGCATCATTTATCTTCAGTTTGAAACACATCATCGGAGCTTGTAGGACAGACTTGGTGGCTGCAACTGCACGGCCTTAGCGGCTCTGGTGCCCCAGTTCATGCAGTACAAACTCAGAAATCTTATCATCCGGGACTCGTCGGAAAGCTGGAAAACAAACCTACAACCAGTAGTCACAAAGTGTGTATTTTTGGCAACTGGAAGGCACGTGAAAGCTGCATTGCCCTAAGCTCAAATTATGTTTTCATTCATTTAAATGCTTTAACGTATTTCTTAATATGTCCACTATTTATTGTACGCTTTTTCTATTGCATTGAAGCTTAACAATGGTAAAACTAGAATCAAATAAAAAAAAAAACTCCTGTCACCATTGAATGCCAAGGCGTCTCCTGCACAGGGTTTACCATCATTGCATTGGCATGTGCAGTGCTCCCAGCATCTGGCCCTAGGCTTGCCTTTTGGGACAATGGCTATACTGGCAGGCCACTGGGTCTCCTTCATGCTGTCCATGGCAACAAAGGTGCATACGGCCTCTGAACAAATACCAGTGGCGGCTCCTCTGCTAACTCGGAAAAGAGTCGCCCCACCGCTTTAAAGCCGTGCAATGGAAAAAATAAAGTGATAATAACTGAGGTTATTATTATTTTATTTTTTGTATTCCAGTTTCCGCCAGGTTAGGGTGAGTCGGGGCTGGGGTCTCATTACGTCGGGGAGGAGGTGCGCCTGCTGCTGCTCCTGAAGTGACCATGACTGTTTGGCCAGTCGTCTCGGGCCGGCCAAACAGTCATGTACACTTTGCATGTTCTCCTCCCAGGCTGCATTACAGCCTGGGTGGAGAACATGCCCAGGCTCCCTTTCCCTCTGAGCGCCGCACCAAGACGCTCAGACCAATCACAACGCTGCTATCAGAAGCATTGTGATTGGTCAGGGGAGTCTGGAAACCTGGGCGCTTCCTGTTCTTGGTTCCTGCGAGGAGAGGTGGTGGCTGGCAACCAGCAGGTAAGTTTTCTTTTTTTTAATTTCCTAATCCCCCCACCCACCTTCCCCTGCCCCCCCGGCCACTGTCCCCTACCAGTTGCCACTGACAAATATTCACAGCTTCAGCACACGACCGAGAACACACATACACACCGCAGTGAGGCATGGATACCAGGAAGCCAAGGCTACAGGCATGCCTCACTATATAAGCCCATGCTACCAGGACCCTCCACACCAACACTAGTATAAAACCATATGTAGAACTATTTAGGGTTGTCTTGAAACTGATCCTGCTCAAGATGTCTTACTACATTCTATATGAAGTAGCTGCTATGCAGTTGTTGGCTTCTCCTCAAAGTATTAAGTTGCTCAGCATCAGTTGAATCTATTTGTAGCTTTTCACTGTATTCTTGTTGGCTATTTTGGGATTTGGAGGAGCAAGTTACTGTACATGCGATTACTCATTCTTTGGCTGAGGGAGCTAAATTACAGGGCATCCTCATTCACAGCCATGATCTGTGTGCCTCCACCATTCTGCCTACCAACATTCCCCTGCCCCATACGGCCAGGTGGGGAGTGAGTAGTTGAGTGAGTGGAACTGCCTTTGACGGTCCATAGGAATCCAGCTTACATTTTCAAATTTGGCGCAAATTATCATGGCCATCCATAAGCCTGCAATCCTGTTCTAAATCTCTGGCATCTATACACCTAAATAAGCCTAAGTCTCTCCAACTGTACTGGACTCCCCCCCCCCCCTCCAATCGTACATCTCCTGATGCCTGAACAAGTAACAGAGACGTTTTTACTTAGAAAGTGAAGGCTCTGAAAGCCCTCCGGTACAAGGGTTTATTAAACCCTTCATGTTGTTTTTGTTTTTACCCACTTCCAGTCATAGGAGAATTTATATTTTCCTGGTACTCTCTTCAACAAATGACTCCTAATGGACTTGTAAACAAGCAAACACACCTATATTTGTGTATAGGTTGCCTCAAGCATCTTTTTGATGTCAAGCTTATTCTTGTAGGTAATACTACAGCAGGTAATTAATGATGCCATGGTAGTGGTTTTTACTGGGTGAAGTATTACCAACCCATTCTGAGTCCCACACCTCGGAATGGCAAATAACATTGTAATTCTATGTGCCTTCCCCATTCTGAAGGACAAATTCCAGAATGGCAGACTATTTTCTGAGCAAATTTCACCAGGTTCTACCTGGTGACATATGACTAGGATAACACCGGTGCTCGGCCTTCATCGCATCTGCAAAAGTCCCCATCCTACACATCAAAGCACACATTCCACCCACTATCACATCACATACATTTAATCCACCACCGCCTACTTTACATTTTAAACCCTGCTTCTCACCTTCTACCTTCACCATCTCATCTGCTGGAACCTTTACAACCGACCCACTACAACCTCTATCTAATCCACCAAAGACTCCATTCGGCTTTCTAAAGACTACAGCTTCACTTCCAATACCTCTATAGAGTCAACCAAGTACTACACGCTAGGTTTGAAGACCTAGATGCCTCCTACTGTCATGTGTTCCAGTTAGGCCTAGAGGGAAACACAACCATTTTACATACACATGGGTTTCTTCTAAGTTGCCTTCACTCTCACACAATGACTTTCGACACACATTTGCGACCATGACAGTGCAGATTAGTTTCCATGAAATTACACTTGCTTACAAAATCAACTTTACAAGAATATTATCATGACACTTTGAGCTTCATGTACAAGGTCTGTACATACATTGCACAAATGTGATTGTTTGTTTTCGTCCATGCGGCAACACAGCTATCTATAGAACATAAACAGTGGTGGCCTGACTAGAATCTCGGCCCAAGGCAAGGATGCTCTCTGTTAAATAAACAAGCATTTCTGGGTTTAGGCAGAGGAGCACTTGCACTCATTTGCGAGGTATTTACATGCTGAAACCTCAGCACAGCTGTAAGTTGATCCCTCGGCGAGGGATGTCCAACATGTGACCATGACAGGGACCCACATTATTTCCTTTCAGGTAATGGGGTTGGGTCATCCAATGGGGATTCCTGGCAAAACACATACATACAGCCTAGGCATCTAGGTTAGGGAGCGCATAGTAGGAGTATGCTACATATATATATATGTGTGTGTATATATATATATATATATATATTATCTACTGGCGGTCGCCAGTAGATAGTTATAGTTAGGACCTATTTTCCATAGGAAATCCGCAACATTCAATTTGAAATAACTCTTCCGTCGGTTGACGAATCTTCGCGAAATTTTCAAACTTTATGGCCCGCTTCGGTCCGCTCCTACCCTGAAAGTTTCGGGGTGATTCGTCAAGCGGGGGCTGAGAAAAAAGGGGGGTCCCAAAACGTGTTTTCCCCATTCATTTTCCCATAGGAAACTTTAGCCACGGCTACAGCCCGAACTGCTGAACGGAATTACACAAAATTTGGCAAAGAGGTAGTTCTTGGTTCAGAAAGAACCCTTTTTGTTAAATGGTGTAAATCCGTTCAGTAGTTACGGAGAAATTAAAAAATAAGAGTCAAAAATCAATTTCCCATAGGAAACTTTATGCAAGGCTACAGCCCGAACTGCTGAACGGAATTACACCAAATTTGGCAAAGAGGTAGTTCTTGGTTCAGAAAGAACCCTTTTGTTAAATGGTGTAAATCCGTTCAGTAGTTGCTGAGAAAATCAAAAGTAAAAACACATATATATCTGGGCGGAGCCTAACCACACATGTCATCGTGAGATCTGATTGGCTGTCAGCACTTCATCCTGGAATTGCTGGCAGCCATCTTGGGACCAATATAAATGATAGTACCCCATTGAAATGCATTGTAGTAAATCGAAGATTTTGAGGGTTACCAAAAGGAGAACTATAAAGGGTGATAACAGACTTTAGTTACATTAGAATTCATTTGTTGATGGTACCATACTAATTTCAGGAATTGTGGTGTGATCTAAGGTGATTTTACCCTGTGAAAAACCTTCTGCTGGGATATCATGAATCATGTTTGAGAGAAAACTATTTTCACATGCTTGTCCCATACAGTTTTGGAAGGTGCTCCAGAAGCTAAAATGAGAGCATATTTTCTGTAAATTCACATTATCTTTCTCAGTCATGTGAGAATGAAGTCTGACATTCTCAGTAAAACATGTACATCCAACAAGGGCAGAGACTGTCAGTTGATTCCTTTGTGTTCTACTGCAGCTTCCCAGAGTGTTCTAAAGAACAACTAGAGTGCTAACAGCCTTACTTATGACAAAAGTATGGCACACCTGAAGCCATCTTAATTGGAATAAACTGGTAACACTTAAAACATTTAATTTAAAAAAGAACAAAATGATGGGGTTCATCTTGTCATAGAAATTATGGTTAGTGCTCCGGAAAGAAAAATTAGGACATGTTTCAAGTGTGATCTCAAATATCTTCCTGTTATATTTCAACAGGAGCAGCCTGTCAGTTGATGCCTTTGTGTTCTACTGCAGCTTCCCATAGTGTTCTAAAGAACAACTAGAGCGCTAACAGTCTTACTTATGACAAAAGTATGGCACACCTGAAGCCATCTTGATTGGAATAAACTGGTAACACTTAAAACATTTAATTTAAAAAGGAACAAAATGAGGGGGTTCATTTTGCCATAGAAATTATGGTTAGTGCTGTAGAAAGAAAAATTAGGACATGTTTTAAGTGAGATCTCAAATATCTTCCTGTTATATTTCAACAGGAGCAGCCTGTCAGTTGATGCCTTTGTGTTCTACTGCAGCTTCCCAGAGTGTTCTAAAGAACAACTAGAGTGCTAACAGCCTTACTTATGACAAAAGTATGGCACACCTGAAGCCATCTTGATTGGAATAAACTGGTAACACTTAAAACATTTAATTTAAAAAGGAACAAAATGAGGGGGTTCATTTTGCCATAGAAATTATGGTTAGTGCTGCAAAAAGCAAATTTAGAGCATGTTTTAAGTGAGATCTCAAATCCTCTTCTATTTCATTAGAAAATTCTGACATGCAGACTGAAACAATCACTTTCAATACCAGCAGTAGACTTCCAGTTAACTCCTTAGTGAGCAGTAGCTTTACTACAGTGATCTAATGAACAACTAGAGTGCTAACATTCTGAATTTATGGCAAATGTGTGACACATCTGAATGCCTTCTTGATGGAATCAAAGTAAAAACTGAAAGCATTTCCTACTGAGGAGACTGCAGTAAATGAGGAAATTAGGAAACTTCATAACAAAGAAGTCTTCCAAGATGGCCACCAGTGAAAAAAGAGCCCAAATGTAGCACAAATATTATTACCCAGATGTAGCCCACAAATAGCCCAATGACAAAAGTGTGCAAAACACTTTTTATTTTTAGTTTTTTTGCAGTTTTATGTAGTGCAGACTGGTCAGGTATTGGAGCTTTGCATCTTAAAACATGACCCCCCTACACTACAAAAACACCACTGCACTACCCTAAACCCTAAAACACTACCCCCAGCATGACCCCCTACACTACACAAGCACCACTGCACTATCCTAAACCCTAAAACACTACCCCCAGCATGACCTCCTACACTACACAAACACCACGGCACTACCCTAAACCCTAAAATACTACCCCAACACCACTGCACTAACCTAAATCCTAAAACACTACCCCCAGCACGACCCCCTACACTACCCAAACACCACTGCACTACCCTAAAACATGACCCCCTACACTACACAAACACCACTGCCCTACCCTAAACCCTAAAACACTACCCCCAGCATGACCCCCTACACTACACAAGCACCACTGCACTACCCTAAACCCTAAAACACCAGCCCCCAGCACGACCCCCTACACTGCCCGAACACCACTGCACTGCCCTAAACCCTGAAACACCAGCCCCTGCACGACCCCCTACACTGCCCGAACACCACTGCACTTCCCTAAACCCTGAAACACCAACCCTAGAACCCCTACACTGCCCGAACACCACTGCACTGCCCTAAACCCTGAAACACCACCCCTTCACGACCCCCTACACTGCCCAAACACCACTGCACTGCCCTAAACCCTGAAACACCATCCCCAGCACGCCCCTACACTGCCCGAACACCACTGCACTGCCCTAAACCCTGAAACACTACCCCCAGCAAGACCTCCTACACTGCCCGAACACCACTGCACTGCCCTAAACCCTGAAACATCACCCCCAGCAAGACCCCTACACTGCCCGAAAAACCACTGCCCTAAACCCTTAAACACCACCCCCAGCACAACCCCCTACACTGCCCGAACACCACTGCACTGCCCTAAACCCTGAAACACCACCCCCAGCACGACCCCCTACACTGCCCGAACACCACTGCACTGCCCTAAACCCTGAAACACCACCCCCTGCACGACCCCCTACACTGCCCGAACACCACTGCACTGCCCTAAACCCTGAAACACCATCCCCAGCACGACCCCCTACACTGCACGAACACCACTGCACTGCCCTAAACCCTGAAACACTACCCCCAGCAAGACCCCTACACTGCCCGAACACCACTGCACTGCCCTAAACCCTGAAACATCACCCCCAGCAAGACCCCTACACTGCCCGAACACCACTGCCCTAAACCCTGAAACACCACCCCCAGCAAGACCCCCTAAACTGCCCGAACACCACTGCACTGCCCTAAACCCTGAAACACCACCCCCAGCACGACCCCCTACACTGCCCGAACACCACTGCACTGCCCTAAACCCTGAAACACCACCCCCTGCACGACCCCCTACACTGCCCGAACACCACTGCACTGCCCTAAACCCTGAAACACCATCCCCAGCACGACCCCCTACACTGCACGAACACCACTGCACTGCCCTAAACCCTGAAACACTACCCCCAGCAAGACCCCCTACACTGCCCGAACACCACTGCACTGCCCTAAACCCTGAAACATCACCCCCAGCAAGACCCCCTACACTGCCCGAACACCACTGCCCTAAACCCTGAAACACCACCCCCAGCAAGACCCCCTACACTGCCCGAACACAACTGCACTGCCATAAACCTGAAAAACCAGCCCCAGCACGACCCCTACACTGCCCGAACACCACTGCACTGCCCTAAACCCTGAAACACCACCCCCTGCACGACCCCCTACACTGCCCGAACACCACTGCACTGCCCTAAACCCTGAAACACCACCTCCAGCACGACCCCCTACACTGCCCGAACACCACTGCACTGCCCTAAACCCTGAAACACCACCCCCTGCATGATCCCCTACACTGCCCGAACACTACTGCACTGCCCTAAACCCTGAAACACCACCCACAGCACGACCCCCTACACTGCACGAACACCACTGCACTGCCCTAAACCTCGAAACACGACCCCCAGCAAGACCCCCTACACTGCCCGAACACCACTGCACTGCCCTAAACCCTGAAACATCACCCCCAGCAAGACCCCTACACTGCCCGAACAACACTGCCCTAAACCCTGAAACACCACCCCCAGCAAGACCCCCTACACTGCCCGAACACCACTGCACTGCCCTAAACCCTGAAACACCACCCCCAGCACGACCCCCTACACTGCCCGAACACCACTGCACTGCCCTAAACCATGAAACACCAGCCCCAGCACGACCCCCTACACTGCCCAAACACCACTGCACTGCCCTAAACCCTGAAACACCACCCCCAGCACGACCCCCTACACTGCCCGAACACCACTGCACTGCCCTAAACCCTGAAACACCAGCCCCAGCACGACCCCGTACACTGCCCGAACACCACTGCACTGCCCTAAACCCTGAAACACCAGCCCCAGCACGACCGCCTTCACTGCCCGAAAACCACTGCACTGCCCTAAACCCTGAAACACCAGCCCCAGCACGACCCCCTACACTGCCCGAACACCACTGCACTACCCTAAACCCTCAAACACCAGCCCCAGCACAACCCCCTACACTGCCCGAACACCACTGCACTGCCCTAAACCCTGAAACACCAGCCCCAGCAAGACCCCCTACACTGCCCGAACACCACTGCACTGCCCTAAACCCTGAAACACCACCACCAGCAAGACCCCTACACTGCCCGAACACCACAGCACTAAAGCCTGAAACACCACCCCCAGCAAGACCACCTACACTGCCCGAACACCACTGCACTGCCCTAAACCCTGAAACACCACCCCTGCACGACCCCCTACACTGCCCAAACAGCACTGCACTGCCCTAAACACTGAAACACCACCCCCTGCACGACCCCCTACACTGCCCGAACACCACTGCACTGCCCTAAACCCTGAAACACCACCCCTCAGCACGACACCCTACACTGCCCGAACACCACTGCACTGCCCTAAACCCTGAAACACCACCCCCAGCACGACCCCCTACACTGCCCGAACACCACTGCACTGCCCTAATCCCTGAAACACCACCCCCTGCACGACCTCCTACACTGCCGGAACCCCACTGCACTGCCCTAAACCCTGAAACACCACCCCCAGCACGACCCCCTACACTGCCTGAACACCACTGCACTGCCCTAAACCCTGAAACATCAACCCCAGCAAGACCCCCTACACTGCCTGAACACCACTGCCCTAAACCCTGAAACACCACCCCTACACTGCACGAACACCACTGCACTGCCCTAAACCCTGAAACACCACCTCCAGCAAAACCCCCTACACTGCCTGAACACCATTGCTCTGCCCTAAATCCTGAAACACTAGCCCCAGCACGACCCCCTACACTGCCCGAACACCACTGCACTACCCTAAACCCTGAAACACCACCCCCAGCACGACCCCCTACACTGCCCGAACACCATTGCACTGCCCTAAATCCTGAAACACCAGCCCCAGCAAGACCCCCTACACTGCCCGAACACCACTGCACTGCCCTAGACTCTAAAACACCAGCCCCAGCAAGACCCCCTACACTGCCCGAACACCACTGCACTGCCCTAAACCCTGAAACACCAGCCCCAGCATGACCCCCTACACTGCCCGAACACCACTGCACTGCCCTGAACCCTGAAACACCAGCCCCAGCACCACCACCTACACTGCCAGAACATCACTGCACTGCCCTAAACCCTGAAACACCAGCCCCAGCACGACCCCCTACACTGCCCGAACACCACTGCACTGCCCTAAACCCTGAAACACCAGCCCCAGCACGACCCCCTACACTGCCCGAACACCACTATACTGCCCTAAACCCTGAAATACCAGCCCCAGCACGACCCCCTACACTTCCCGAACACCACTGCACTGCCCTAAACCCTGAAACACCACCCCTGCATGACCCCCTACACTGCCCGAACACCACTGCACTGCCCTAAACCCTGAAACACCACCCCCTGCACCACCCCCTACACTGCCCGAACACCACTGCACTGCCCTAAACCCTGAAACATCACCCCCAGCAAGACCCCCTACACTGCCCGAACACCACTGCCCTAAACCCTGAAACACCACCCCCAGCAAGACCCCCTACACTGCCCGAACACAACTGCACTGCCATAAACCTGAAAAACCACCCCCAGCACGACCCCTACACTGCCCGAACACCACTGCACTGCCCTAAACCCTGAAACACCACCCCCTGCACGACCCCCTACACTGCCCGAACACCACTGCACTGCCCTAAACCCTGAAACACCACCTCCAGCACGACCCCCTACACTGCCCGAACACCACTGCACTGCCCTAAACCCTAAAACACCACCCCTGCACGATCCCCTACACTGCCCGAACACTACTGCACTGCCCTAAACCCTGAAACACCACCCCCAGCACGACCCCCTACACTGCACGAACACCACTGCACTGCCCTAAACCCCGAAACACTACCCCCAGCAAGACCCCCTACACTGCCCGAACACCACTGCACTGCCCTAAACCCTGAAACATCACCCCCAGCAAGACCCCTACACTGCCCGAACAACACTGCCCTAAACCCTGAAACACCACCCCCAGCAAGACCCCCTACACTGCCCGAACACCACTGCACTGCCCTAAACCCTGAAACACCACCCCCAGCACGACCCCTACACTGCCCGAACACCACTGCACTGCCCTAAACCATGAAACACAAGCCCCAGCACGACCCCCTACACTGCCCGAACACCACTGCACTGCCCTAAACCCTGAAACACCACCCCCAGCACGACCCCCTACACTGCCCGAACACCACTGCACTGCCCTAAACCCTGAAACACCAGCCCCAGCACGACCCCGTACACTGCCCGAACACCACTGCACTGCCCTAAACCCTGAAACACCAGCCCCAGCACGACCGCCTACACTGCCCGAAAACCACTGCACTGCCCTAAACCCTGAAACACCAGCCCCAGCACGACCCCCTACACTGCCCGAACACCACTGCACTACCCTAAACCCTCAAACACCAGCCCCAGCACAACCCCCTACACTGCCCGAACACCACTGCACTGCCCTAAACCCTGAAACACCAGCCCCAGCAAGACCCCCTACACTGCCCGAACACCACTGCACTGCCCTAAACCCTGAAACACCACCACCAGCAAGACCCCCTACACTGCCCGAACACCACAGCACTAAAGCCTGAAACACCACCCCCAGCAAGACCACCTACACTGCCCGAACACCACTGCACTGCCCTAAACCCTGAAACACCACCCCCTGCACGACCCCCTACACTGCCCAAACAGCACTGCACTGCCCTAAACCCTGAAACACCACCCCCTGCACGACCCCCTACACTGCCCGAACACCACTGCACTGCCCTAAACCCTGAAACACCACCCCCAGCACGACACCCTACACTGCCCGAACACCACTGCACTGCCCTAATCCCTGAAACACCACCCCCTGCACGACCTCCTACACTGCCGGAACCCCACTGCACTGCCCTAAACCCTGAAACACCACCCCCAGCACGACCCCCTACACTGCCTGAACACCACTACACTGCCCTAAACCCTGAAACATCAACCCCAGCAAGACCCCCTACACTGCCTGAACACCACTGCCCTAAACCCTGAAACACCACCCCCTACACTGCACGAACACCACTGCACTGCCCTAAACCCTGAAACACCACCTCCAGCAAAACCCCTACACTGCCTGAACACCATTGCTCTGCCCTAAATCCTGAAACACTAGCCCCAGCACGACCCCCTACACTGCCCGAACACCACTGCACTACCCTAAACCCTGAAACACCACCCCCAGCACGACCCCCTACACTGCCCGAACACCACTGCACTGCCCTAAACCCTGAAACACCAGCCCCAGCAAGACCCCCTACACTGCCCGAACACCACTGCACTGCCCTAGACTCTAAAACACCAGCCCCAGCAAGACCCCCTACACTGCCCGAACACCACTGCACTGCCCTAAACCCTGAAACACCAGCCCCAGCATGACCCCCTACACTGCCCAAACACCACTGCACTGCCCTAAACCCTGAAACACCAGCCCCAGCACGACCACCTACACTGCCAGAACATCACTGCACTGCCCTAAACCCTGAAACACCAGCCCCAGCACGACCCCCTACACTGCCCGAACACCACTGCACTGCCCTAAACCCTGAAACACCAGCCCCAGCACGACCCCCTACACTGCCCGAACACCACTGTACTGCCCTAAACCCTGAAATACCAGCCCCAGCACGACCCCCTACACTTCCCGAACACCACTGCACTGCCCTAAACCCTGAAACACCACCCCCTGCATGACCCCCTACACTGCCCGAACACCACTGCACTGCCCTAAACCCTGAAATACCAGCCCCAGCACGACCCCCTACACTGCCCGAACACCACTGCACTGCCCTAAACCCTGAAACATCACCCCCAGGACGACCCCCTTTACTGCTCGAACACCACTGCGCTGCCCCAAACCCTGAAACACCACCCCCAGCACGACCCCCTACACTGCCCGAACACCACTGCCCTAAACCCTGAAACACCACCCCTGCACGACCCCCTACACTGCCCGAACACCACTGCACTGCCCTAAACCCTGAAACACCACCCCCTACACTGCCCAAACACCACTGCACTGCCCTAAACCCTGAAACACCACCCCCAGCACGACCCCCTACACTGCCCGAACACCACTGCACTGCCCTAAACCCTAAAACACCACCCCCAGCATTACCCCCTACACTGCCCAATCACCACTGCATTGCCCTAAACCCTAGAACACTACCCCCAGCACGACCCCCTACACTACCCGAACACCACTGCACTACCCTAAACCCTAAAATACTACCCCCAGCACAACCCCCTAAACTACCCGAACACGACTGCACTGCCCTAAACCCTCAAACACTCCCCCAGCACGACCCCCTACACTACCCGAACACCACTGCACTGCCCTAAACCCTAAAACACTCCCCCCAGCACGACCCCCTACACTACCCGAACACCACTGCACTGCCCTAAACCCTAAAACACTCCCCCAGCACGACCCCCTACACTACCCAAACACCACTGCACTGCCCTAAACCCTAAAACACTACCCCCGCATGACCCCCTACACTACCCAAACACCAATGCACTACCCTAATCCCTAAAACACTATCCCCCGCATGACCCCTACACTACACTAAACCCTAAAACACTACCCCCGCACGACTCCCTACACTACCCAAAGACCACTGCACTACCCTAAACCCTAAAACACGACCCCTACACTACACAAACACCACTGCACTACCCTAAACCCTAAAAAACTACCCCAGCACAAACCACTACACTACCCAAACACCACTGCACTACCCTAAACCCTAAAAACTACCCCCAGCAGTACCCCTACACTACCCAAACACCACTGCACTACCCTAAACCCTAAAACACTACCCCCAGCAGTACCCCCTACACTACCCAAACACCACTGCACTACCCTAAATCACTACCCCCAGCACGACCCCCTACACTACCCAAATACCACTGCACTACCCTAAACCCTAAAACACTACCCCCAGCACGACCCCCTACACTACCCAAACACCACCTCACTACCCTAAACCCTAAAACACTCCCCCCAGCACGACTCCCTACACTACCCAACCACCACTGCACTACCCTAAACCCTAAATCTACCCCCAGCATGACCCCCTACACTACACAAACACCACTGCACTACCCTAAACCCTAAAACACTACCCCCAGCACGACCCTCTTCACTACCTAAACACAACTGCACAATTTGTTACAGGCATTGCAACGCAGGCCTGTGGTGCTTACTGGAAGTACCTAGTGGGCTAGTTGGGCCCCAGGGACCCTCAGGATTCAAGGTGACCTAATCCCCCAACTTAAAACGCACCACGGGGCGCGTTTGCACAGTGGTGAAGGGAGGGGCGGGGCCTCAGGTGACATGTGCGCAAACACGCCCTGTGGTGCGTTTTAATATGGGGAATTAATTCCCTTTGAATCCTGAGGGACCCTGAGGGCCAACTAGCCCACCAGGTACCTTCAGTAAGCACAACAGAGTTGCGTTGCAGAGAGGTGAAAAAGGTGCGTGGCCTCGGAACGCCTCTCTGCAACTCAGCTCTGTGGTCCTAACTGTAGGTACCTGGGGGCTAGTTGGGCCCCAGGGACCCTCAGAATTCAAGGGGACTTAATCCCGCAACTTAAAACGCGCCACGGGGTGCGTTTGCACACATGTCACCTCAGGCCCCCCTCCCTTCACCACTGTGCAAACGCGCCCTGTAGCGCGTTTTAAGAGGTAGTTTTAATCCCCTGCCCTATTATGTACTAGGGACTTGCAGAGGAGGTCATGCTAATCACAGGGGTACCCCAACGCATAGTGTTCCCTAGTGTATGTAGGTGTTTTCACTGTATTCTAAGTGTCTTTTAGCATAGCACTGGCTCTGGTTAGTCAGAGTCAGTTACCACCAGTACCCGTCTGAAAAAGTTGTGGGCACAGGATGATTTTGCAACAAGGCCTCTTTCTGCTCCTCTGTTGGTTCTTTCTGCACATCTTTTGCTTCTTTCTGTGCGTTTTTTCTTCTTTCTTCACATGTCCTACCTCTATAGGCATAGTTAGAAACTAGCATTTAAAAAAACCTTTGAAATTCACTGAAAAAACCATAGGTTTCAGACATGTTATAGTTAGAAATTAGCATTTATAAAACCTTTGAAATTCACTGAAAAAACCATAGGTTTTAGGGACAGTTATAGTTAGTTGGACATTTCACTCGTACAAAACCATAGAAATTCCCCCGTTATAGTTAGTTCAGCTAACTATAACTCGCGCCCGCAATGCACTGCTGATGACGTCACATATTACATCACTCATGACATGGTCAGTGACATCACTGATGACATCACTGATGACATCTCAAATGACATCACTGATGACATCATCCATGTGATAATTTCATGCATCTTCTCACACCCTAATATAACTTTTGATACACCCACTCTAAATTACAGACTGCCATTCTCAAAACCATAGACACTCCAACACCAAAAACTACATACCCACTCACTGATTCTTAGGTCTACACACACATCCACTCACTCACCCGTACAGTCACTCATACTTAGTCACTCAGTACAACACTATCATATGCACTCATACACCTATATAAACACTCACACACCGCCACTCATCCATAGAGATACTCACACACCTAGTCAGTCATGCAAAAACTTAATCACACACCCATTTACTCACCTATACAGTTATACACACACAGCTCACTTACTCATACAAATACTAGCACATTCTTACGCTCTTATACAATCACTGATACAAGTACACACTCATCCATACAGCCACTCTACAATCACACACTCTCACTTATAGCCATTTATATACTCCAACACACATATATACTGCCTTTCACATATGTAGTTACTACACATGTACCACTGAGATATACATTCAATCACTAACACACCCATACACACACTCACCCACCCATACAGTCCATCACAGATGCACTCTTGAAACCATGCACTCCAGTGAATCACCAACTCACACATCTATGCACAGAGTCACACACACCCCACCCACACAAACACTCAGGCACCCATACAGATACTCAGACAATCAATCAATAACCCATGTAGACACATGTAGCTATTCAGAAAGCCATGCAGCCGCTTACAAACCAACAGACAGACGCATACAGACATTCACACAGTTTAGTCACTAACCCATGCATTCAGTAAGATACATTTAATCACTCACTTGTAGAGTCAGTCACTCACGTACTAAATCATCCATTCAGACACTTATACACCCACTCATTCTTCAATACGCCTTTCCCCATATATTTATTAAACATATTTAAACTTTACAGAAACACACAGTCACTGGATGATGTCATCAGTGATGTCATCAGTGATGTCATTTGAGATGTCATCAGTGATGTCATCAGTGATGTCACTGACCATGTCATGAGTGATGTAATATGTGACGTCATCAGCAGTGCATTGCGGGGCGCGAGTTATAGTTAGCTGAACTAACTATAACGGGGAATTTCTATGGTTTTGTACGAGTGAAATGTCCAACTAACTATAACTGTCCCTAAAACCTATGGTTTTTCAGTGAATTTCAAAGGTTTTTAAATGCTAATTTCTAACTATAACGTGTCTGAAACCTATGGTTTTTTCAGTGAATATATATATATATATATATATATTGTCCATCAAAGCAGTCCAGACGAAGGGCGCACTTTGCACAGCCGGTGCATGCGTCTGGGGTGGACTACCCTCGAATTAATATTGTCCAACAAACAGATAATAACGTTGCACTCGCCAGAGTATTTCCAATCATTTATTGAAAGCCAAACACTCCATCAGTGTTTGGCTTTCAATAAATGATTGGAAATCTCTGGCGAGTGCAGCGCTATTATCCGTTTGTTGGACTATATATATATATATATGTATATATATATTCACTGAAAAAACCATAGGTTTCAGGCACGTTATAGTTAGAAATTAGCATTTAAAAACCTTACAAATTCACTGAAAAAACCATAGGTTTTAGGGACAGTTATAGTTAGTTGGACATTGCACTCGTACAAAACCCTTGAAATTCCCCCGTTATAGTTAGTTCAGCTAACTATAACTCGCGCCCCGCAATGCACTGCTGATGACGTCACATATTACATCACTCATGACATGGTCAGTGACATCACTGATGACATCACTGATGACATCTCAAATGACATCACTGATGACATCATCCAGTGACTGTGTGTTTCTGTAAAGTTTAAATATGTTTAATATATATAGGGCAAGGCGTATTGAAGAATGAGTGGGTGTATAAGTGTCTGAATGGATGATTTACTAGGTGCGTGACTAACTCTATAAGTGAGTGATTAAACGTATCTTACTGAATGCATGGGTTAGTGACTAAACTGTGTGAATGTCTGTATCTGTCTGTCTGTTGCTGTGTAAGCGGCTGCATGGGTTTGTGAATAGCTACATGAGTGTCTATATGAGTTATTGATTGGTTGTCTGAGTATCTGTATGGGTGCATGAGTGTTTGTGTGGGTGGGGTGTGTGTGACTCTGTGCATAGATGTGTGAGTGGGTGATTCACTGGGTGCATGGTTTCAAGAGTGCATCTGTGATGGACTGTATGGGTGGGTGAGTGTGTGTATGGGTGTGTTAGTGAGTGAATGTATATCTCAGTGGTACATGTGTGAGTAACTACATATGTGAAAGGCAGTATATATGTATGTTGGAGTATATAAATGGCTATAAGTGAGAGTGTGTGATTGTGAGAGTGGCTGTATGGATGAGTGTGTACTTGTATCAGTGATCGTATAAGAGCGTAAGAATGTGCTAGTATTTGTATGAGTAAGTGAGCTGGTGTGTGTATAACTGTATAGGTGAGTAAATGGCAGTGTGATTAATTATTTTTGAGTACCTCTATGGATGAGTGGCGGTGTGTGAGTGTCTATGTAGGTGTATGAGTGCATATGATAGTCCTGTACTGAGTGTCCGTAAGTATGAGTGACTGTACGGGTGAGTGAGTGGATGTGTGTGTAGACCTAAGAATCAGTGAGTGGGTATGTAGTTATTGGTGTTGGAGTGTCTATGGTTTTGCGAATGGCAGTCTGTAATTTAGAGTGGGTGTATCAAAGGTTATATTAGGGTGTGAGGAGGTGCATCAGATTATCACGTGGATGATGTCATCAGTGATGTCATCAGTGATGTCATTTGAGATGTCATCAGTGATGTCATCAGTGATGTCACTGACCATGTCATGAGTGATGTAATATGTGACGTCATCAGCAGTGCATTACGAGGCGCGAAGTTATAGTTAGCTGAACTAACTATAACGGGGGAATTTCACGGGTTTTGTACGAGTGCAATGTCCAACTAACTATAACTGTCCCTAAAACCTATGGTTTTTTCAGTGAATTTGTAAGGTTTTTTAAATGCTAATTTCTAACTATAACGTGCCTGAAACCTATGGTTTTTTTCAGTGAATTTCAAATGTTTTGTAAATCACAATTTTTAAATGTATTAATTGTTATATTTATTTTTTTGATACTGATTTACTACATTTTTTTAAACTATTTATTTTTAGATATTTTATTTTTTAAATTACATTGTAATTACATTATACATTACATTACAAAATATACTTTCTCAGAATGAATTACTTTAGTTTAAATACTTTGCAAATAGGCAATAGACTTTTAAGTACAGTAGTTACAGTTGTTGCAATAGGCAACACAATTTCAAACACAATGCAACATTGAGGTCAATGTGAATTTCTAGTTAAATGCAATTAGTTACTTTATGGATTACTTTTCTAACCACAGGACTGGATCCTAGATTCATTCCTGGGACATCTCCTGTAAACAGTTGAGTAAAAGCGTTTTGGTTACAGTAGTGATTTTTAAGGAATATTATTGTATTTTAAAAGTTGACACTTAGAAACTTTTTCACATAGAATCACCAATGTTATCCTATGGGAGGAAATTCACTTAGCAGGTAAGTAGTGTTATCGTTACTTTTTCTTACTCAGTGGTGGATCCTGGATCCAGCACTGGTGCATCTCCTGTAAACAGTTGAAAGAATGCGTTTAAGTCATACAGGCGATTTTTAAGGAATATTTGTAGTTTGTGAAAATCGACACTTTAAAACTGTTCTGCTGAAAACCAGACAATGGATTCCTATGGAAGGAAATACAAGTTACTGGTAAGTACGGTTAAAATTACTTTTCAGGATCAGTACTGGGCTCAAAGATGCAGCACTGAGGTCTCTCCTGATAACAGGTGAGTAAATCGGAATTTGTAGTTCGGCTGATTTTAGAGGAATATTATAAAGTTCCAAAACTCCACACTTAGAAGAATTTCCAAGTGAAACCAGTCAATGTTAGCCTATGGAAGGAAATTCAAGTTACTGGTAAGTACGGTTAAAATTACTTTTCAGGATCAGTACTGGGCTCAAAGATGCAGCACTGAGGTCTCTCCTGATAACAGGTGAGTAAATCGGAATTCGTAGTTCGGCTGATTTTAGAGGAATATTTGCACAATGGTGAAGGAAGGGGTGGGGCCTGAGGTGACATGTCTGCAAACACGCCCTGTGGCGCGTTTTAAGTTGGAGAATTAATTCCTCCTCAATCCCGAGGGTCCCTAGGGGCCAACTAGCCCACCAGATACCTCCAGTATGCGCCAGAGAGCTGCATTGCAGAGAGGTGTTCAGAGGCCACGCCCCTTTTTGCACCTCTCTGCAACGCAGCTCTGTGGCGCTTTCTGGACGTACCTGGTGGGCTAGTTGGCCCCCAGGGACCCTCAGGATTGAAGGGGATTTAATTCCCCATCTTAAAACGCGCCACGGGGCCTGTTTGCACACATGTCACCTGAAGCCCCGCCCCCTCCCTTCACCACTGTGCAAACGCGCCCCGTGGCGCGTTTTAAGTTGGGGTATTAAGTCCCCTTGAATCATGAGGGTCCCTGGGGTCCAACTAGCCCACCCTGTACCTCCAGTATGCGCCAGGGAGCTGCGTTGCAGAGAGGTGTTCAGAGGCCACGCCCCTTTTTACACCTCTCTGCGCAACGCAGCTCTGTGGCGCTTTCTGGACGTACCTGGTGGGCTAGTTGGCCCCCAGGGACCCTCAGGATTGAAGGGGATTTAATTCCCATCTTAAAACGCGCCACGGGGCCTGTTTGCACACATGTCACCTTTAGCCCCGCCCCCTCCCTTAACCACTCTGCAAACGCGCCCTGTGGCGCGTTTTAAGTTGGGGGATTAAGTCCCCTTGAATCCTGAGGGTCCCTGGGGTCCAACTATCCCACCAGGTACCTCCAGTAAGCGCCAAAGAGCTGCGTTGCAGAGAGGTGTAAAAAGGGGCGTGGCCTGAACCACCTCTCTGCAACCCAGCCCTGTGGCGCTTACTGGAGGTACCTGGTGGGCTATTTAAACCACGTTGAAAGGTAATCAGCAGAAAAAACCAACAACCAGGCAACACGTGTTTCGTCTAGGAGGTTACTCCCACGGCTTCTTCAGGGCTGGGAATTATACAAATCATAGTATAAATAGTAACAAGATATGGTGACTGTAAATGGAGAGAAAACCTCCCCACAAGGTGACATAGGTGAGAAACACCCATTTAACTGTGGAAACCCTATACAATATCATTGCGCGTTCCATGGTTCCAACAAACAACAATATAGTGATACAGTGCTCTTAAAATAATCCAGTAAATAAGATAAATGTATCGGCGATGTGCAAAGTGACTCTTTGTGAAATAGCACTAATAACATATATAGGTTATGTATTTACAACAAATTTCAGTGAAAAATGAAAGACCAAAAAACTAGTACTAATGACACTGTGTAACGGAGTTTGTTAAAAAAGATCAGCCTGAGGGTGTCACGCGAAGTTAAATTGTAACGTATAGCCGATAGAAAAAGAAAATAAAACAAAAAAGCGAAACGGAATGGGAATTCCAAAATCTAGAAAGAATAGTGGCCCATAGGACCGTAAACGGGATTAGGCGAGCATGGAGCAAAGAGAAAAATCCTAAATCAAAAGTCGGTGCGTGCATACAGTAAGCCAAATGTCCTAATACATAGCCAGTAATAATTACAATGGCTAAATGAAGTGTAAATACAAAAACAAAAAATAAATAAAATATATATAAAAATCTCTACAGCGTTTACATAGTGAGTATAAAATCCTGAATAAAAGTTTAAGAGAAATAAGAAAACCGAAATGAGATAGCATAATTAAGAGTGTAGAAAAATTAAAAAGAGGGAGAGCTATGTCTACCTGTAGTCTTGGTGAACGGAGCAGTAGAATCTAGAAAGGATGTGATTAAAAGAGGATATCAGAAAATAAGTACTGAGAACAATCTAAAAGAGCATATGGTAGAGAATGAATAATAATGGACAGAAACTCACCGAGATGCCGGTGATAATTCCAAACCGGCAGGTCTATACTGCAAAGTGAGTGAGAGAATGCCCAAGTGTACGGATAGTCAATAACTAGGATAAAAGGAGGGGAAGAGTGTCAGTAAGCCCATTCTTAAAAAGGATTACGTGTAGGAATTGCTAAACGCTGTACAGGTCATAACATACCTTGTCAAATCGTATTGAGCTCAAAGCAAGCCACGAATGGGGACACTGGTGTGTATCATGTAGTCAACGATCTACAATCAAAAGGGAGTGGAGTCTGAGAATACAGAAAACATCACATGATGCGATGTGATAATCGGCCTATATTTAAAAAAAAGATGTATCATGCATTAGGGCTGGAACGCCCAATGTCACTTACTTAATCGAGTATGATATAGCGGATACGCCAGGCATACGTCCATTAGGTTCTGATTAAAAGCAGGTATCAGTGTAAAGACACGGGTGTGTGTCAACGATCTGTAACAGAATTGAAGTATAGCTTGAATGTACCAAGGATCGAAATGCTAAAAGGAGCTGAATCAGCCCGAATATCAAAAGATTAGAAAGTAGTCTACCAAGGGTGCTACTAAGAGAACTTACTTCTATTACTGCAACGAAGAGTGAGTCGTGGCTTGCGTCGATGTCCTTCCAGTGTGAGGCGGGACACTCACCCGGAAGTGTATTTATATAGGTGTTCCCCAGAACAACTAGAGCGTGTACTTAGTAGGCAAAAGGGAAGAGGGAACTTTATTGTTCCATTAATCGCGCCACAGTGAACAAAGGAAAACTAAATAATAAATGTTTTCCAAGACTGAACACCATAACAGGAGCACCGCAGTTCAGCATAACAGTGAAAGCCAAAGATTTGGAAGTAAAGGAGAAAATAGATCTGTAGGGAGAAGGGGGCCGTGTGTGGAAATACATCGGTAAAGAATGAGAAGGATGACTCGATAAAATAAAGCTGTCTTAATACCAGAGATTACACTTGTGTCACGAAAAGTACACATCTAAAAGCACTCCATGGCGGTCGTATAGAAAAAAGCCACAATGGAACAATAACGTAATGGTAACAGCATCGGAGGGAAAGTCACCGTAGACAGTAAATTACAATATGTTCTTAGAACGGTGACTTGAACCGTAACATAAATGGCATAGACAAGGTGGTAGTGTAGAACAAATCAACTGGATAGACACACGGTTACACAAATATTGTAGATCATGGGTGATAGTCTTTTGATATTCGGGCTGATTCAGCTCCTTTTAGCATTTCGATCCTTGGTACATTCAAGCTATACTTCAATTCTGTTACAGATCGTTGACACACACCCGTGTCTTTACACTGATACCTGCTTTTAATCAGAACCTAATGGACGTATGCCTGGTGTATCCGCTATATCATACTCGATTAAGTAAGTGACATTGGGCGTTCCAGCCCTAATGCATGATACATCTTTTTTTAAATATAGGCCGATTATCACATCGCATCATGTGATGTTTTCTGTATTCTCAGACTCCACTCCCTTTTGATTGTAGATCGTTGACTACATGATACACACCAGTGTCCCCATTCGTGGCTTGCTTTGAGCTCAATACGATTTGACAAGGTATGTTATGACCTGTACAGCGTTTAGCAATTCCTACACTTAATCCTTTTTAAGAATGGGCTTACTGACACTCTTCCCCTCCTTTTATCCTAGTTATTGACTATCCGTACACTTGGGCATTCTCTCACTCACTTTGCAGTATAGACCTGCCGGTTTGGAATTATCACCGGCATCTCGGTGAGTTTCTGTCCATTATTATTCATTCTCTACCATATGCTCTTTTAGATTGTTCTCAGTACTTATTTTCTGATATCCTCTTTTAATCACATCCTTTCTAGATTCTACTGCTCCGTTCACCAAGACTACAGGTAGACATAGCTCTCCCTCTTTTTAATTTTTTCTACACTCTTAATTATGCTATCTCATTTCGGTTTTCTTATTTCTCTTAAACTTTTATTCAGGATTTTATACTCACTATGTAAACGCTGTAGAGATTTTTATATATATTTTATTTATTTTTTGTTTTTGTATTTACACTTCATTTAGCCATTGTAATTATTACTGGCTATGTATTAGGACATTTGGCTTACTGTATGCACGCACCGACTTTTGATTTAGGATTTTTCTCTTTGCTCCATGCTTGCCTAATCCCGTTTACGGTCCTATGGGCCACTATTCTTTCTAGATTTTGGAATTCCCATTCCGTTTCGCTTTTTGTTTTATTTTCTTTTTCTATCGGCTATCCGTTACAATTTAACTTCGCGTGACACCCTCAGGCTGATCTTTTTAACAAACTCCGTTACACAGTGTCATTAGTACTAGTTTTTTGGTCTTTCATTTTTCACTGAAATTTGTTGTAAATACATAACCTATATATGTTATTAGTGCTATTTCACAAAGAGTCACTTTGCACATCGCCGATACATTTATCTTATTTACTGGATTATTTTAAGAGCACTGTATCACTATATTGTTGTTTGTTGGAACCATGGAACGCGCAATGATATTGTATAGGGTTTCCACAGTTAAATGGGTGTTTCTCACCTATGTCACCTTGTGGGGAGGTTTTCTCTCCATTTACAGTCACCATATCTTGTTACTATTTATACTATGATTTGTATCATTCCCAGCCCTGAAGAAGTCGTGGGAGAAACCTCCTAGACGAAACACGTGTTGGCTGGTTGTTGGTTTTTTCTGCTGATTACCTTTCAACGTGGTTTAAATTAAAGAAATAAGAAAAGACTCTTCTGCGAACTTTACTTCAACTGATTTTCCTATGGACTTACGTTAATTTTTTCCTTATTTACACACATTTTTATACGTGTGCCCAGGATTTGGTTGTTCTACTTTGTTGCAGGAGTCCTCCTGCACGTACATAGGGGTTATAGGGGTCTCCCCTACCTGGTTAGCACCGTATGCACTTGAGCTTTTTATTTATACGTGTACGCAAACAAAGCTGAGCGCCACTACTTCCTACTAACTTAAAACCCTCTCATTTGACTGTACCTGGTGGGCTAGTTGGCCCCCAGGGACCCCCAGTATTGAATGGGAATTATTTCCCCAATTTAAAACGCGCCACAGGGCGCGTTTGCAGAGTGGTTAAGGGAGGGGGCGGGGCCTGACGCTCGATCGCATCTTTTTCTTTCTTTTTTGTTTTTTTGAAGGGGGGCTGTGTGGCCCCCCTTCTTTTTAACTTTTTGGGGACCTGGGGACCCCATCCCCCAGGGCCTGATGCCTTTTTTCTTAAAAAAAAAAAAAATACTGTACGGGAAGGGGGCCCCTGGCCCCCCTCCCGTGGCCGATTCCGGCCCCGGGGACCCCATCCCCCGGGGCATGGCCACTTTTTTTAACTTATTTTTGGAGGAGGGGGCTGCGTGGCCCCCCTCCTAAGGCCTCTATTGGCCCCGGGGACCCCATCCCCCGGGGCCGGCCTTTATTTATTTTTTAAATTATTTTTGGGGAGGGGGGCCGCGTGGCCCCCCTCCCGGGCCACTACTTGCCCCGGGGACCCCATCCCCCGGGGCTGGCCCTATCCTTTGGGGTCCGTGGGGGGACCCCAACTCCCCACGGACCATGCCGGCTCCCCGCCTCCTGCGGGAGCCGGCATTGCTTTTCCACATGGGGAGCTGCTAACATGCAGCTCCCCGTGTGGAAAAGCAATGTGCTTTGGATATTGGAAGCAAGAGCAGGTTTCCCTGCTCTCGCTTCCAATATCCAAAGCAGTTTGCAATGACAGGACGGGAGCCGCGAGGCTCCCGTCCTGTCATAGCAAACTACAGTGTCCCGGGGTAGGCACCCCGGGACACTGCAGGAGCTGGCCCTGGGGGTGGCGGTCCCCAGGGCCATCACGGGCTTCCAGGAGGGGGCCACGCGGCCCCCTCCCCACATCTACATAGCCCCGGGGAGGTGGTGGTCCCCGGGCTTCGGGGTCCGAAACGGACCCCCACATGTATTTTCTTAGTGCCCCGGGGAGGTGGCGGTCTCGGGCGTGTGGGGGCTGGAGCCCCCACACAGGTCATGTATGTTTTTTTTTTTTTAAATAAGCCCCGGGGTGGCGGTCCTCGGGGCTGCGGGGGCTGTGTGCCCCCGCCAACATTATTTATTTAAAGCCCCGGGGGTGGCGGTCCCCGGGGCTTGGGGGGCCTTAGAGGCCCCCCACATTAAATGTAAATAAACCCCCGCATGCCCCTGGGACTTGGCCCACCCGGGGGCAAAATCGCATCGAAGCGCGGGAGACCGCGCTTTGATTTTTTTTTTTATCTGCAGGATCCGCGCACCCAGCGCGTTTTTGCCGATTTTTTCAACAAAAAAAAAATTGGGGGGGGGGCCCTGGGGGTCCTTCTAGGACCCCCTGAGCAGGCCTAGGGGGTCAGGGTGTTTCTACCCTGCCCCCTTTTTGCGTTTTGCGCAGTTGTTTTACTGCTTTCTTGTTCTTCGGTTCTACCGAGGAACAAGATGGCTGCCAACACTTCCTGATTTGGAGTGTTGACAGCCAATTACCATACAGCTCGTGATCGGGAGGGTACGAGGACCCTACGCGGCCATAGATATATATGTGATTTTCCTTTTGATTTTCTCAGGAACTACTGAACGGATTTACACCATTTAAGCAAAAGGCACGACTCTGAACCAAGGGCTGCCTTTTTGCCAAATTTGGTGTAATTCCGTTCAGCAGTTCGGGCTGTAGCTGCGATGAAAGGATCCTATGGAAAAATGAATGGGGAAAACACGTTTTGGGACCCCCCCTTTTTTCTCGGCCCCCGCTTGACGAATCACCCCGAGACTTTCAGGGTAGGAGCGGACAGGAGCGGGCCACAAAGTTTGAAAATTTCGCGAAGATTCGTCAACCGGCGCAACAGTTATTTCAAATAGAATGTTGTGGATTTCCTATGGAAAATAGGTCCTAACTATAACTATCTACTGCCGACCGCCAGTAGATAATATATATATATATATTTATATTATCTACTGGCGGTCGCCAGTAGATATTTATAGTTAGGACCTATTATCCATAGGAAATCCGTAACATTCTATTCCCAATAACTTTGGCATCGTTTGACGAATCATCGCGAAATTTTCAAAACTAGTGGGGTGCTCCGGTCCGCTCCTGTCTTGAAAGTTTCGGGGTGATTCATCAAGTGGGGGCCGAGAAAAAAGGGGGGTCCCAAAATGTGTTTTCTCCATGTTAATTCCCATAGGAATTTTTAGCCACGGCTACAGCTCGAACTGTTGAACGGAATTACACCAAATTTTGCAAAAAGGTAGCGCTTGGTTCAGAAAGCGACCTTTTTTTAAATGGTGTAAATCCATTCAGTAGTTGCGGAGAAATTCAAAAATAAGAGTGAAAAATCAATTTCCCATAGGAAACTTTATGCAAGGCTACAGCAAAAACTGCTGAACGGAATTACACCAAATTTGGCAAAAAGGTAGTGCTTGGTTCAGAAAGCACCCTTTTAAAAATGGTGTAAATCTGTTCAGTAGTTGCTGAGAAAATCCAAAATAAATGTTTCGATATCTATGGCCGCGGTGGATCCGCGCACCCTCCCGACCACGAGCTGCATGCTAATTGGCTGTCAACACTCCAAACCAGGAAGTGTTGGCAGCCATCTTGTCCCTCGGTAGAACCGAGGGACAAGAAAAGACAAAAACAAGGGCGCAAAACACAAAAAGGGGGCAGGGTAGAAACACCCTGACCCCCTAGCCCTGCTTTAAAATCGGCAGAAAACGCGCTGGGTGCGCGGATCCTGCCGATAAAAAAAAAAAACGAAGCGCGGGCTCCTGCGCTTCGTGGTTAATTGGCCCCCGGGTGGGCCAAGTCCCGGGGGCATGCGGGGGTTTATTATTAATTATATGGGGGGCCTCTATGGCCCCCCCAAACCCCGGGGACCGCCACCCCCGGGGCTTTAAACAAAATGGTGCGGGAGGGCTCTGAGCCCTCCCGCAGCCCCGGGGACCGCCACACCCCGGGGCTTCTTTTTTTATATTTAAATCACCTGTGTGGGGGGGCTCCAGCCCCCCCACATGCCCGGGGACCGCCACCTCCCAGGGGCACTAACAAATTTAAAATGGGGGTCTGTTTTGGACCCCCGAAGCCCCGGGGACCACCACCTCCCCGGGGCTTTGCAGATGTGGGGAGGCCTTGATGGCTCTTGATGGCCCTGGGGACTGCCACCCCCAGGGCCGGCTCCTGCAGTGTCCCGGGTGCCTACCCCGGGACACTGTAGTTTGCTATGACTGGACGGGAGCCTCGCGGCTCCCGTCCTGTCATAGCAAACTGCTTTGGATTTTGGAAGAGAGAGCAGGAAACCTGCTCTCTCTTCCAAAATTCAAAGACAATTGCTTTCCACATGGGGAGCTGCATTTTAGCAGCTCCCCATGTGGAAAGCAATGCCGGCTCCCGAGGGACGCGGGAGCCGGCGGGACCGTGGGAGGATTGGGGACCCCCCCACGGTCCCCAACGGAGAGGGCCAGCCCCGGGGGATGGGGTCCCCGGGGCTAGTAGTGGCCCGGGAGGAGGGCCACGCGGCCCCCCTCCCCAAATGTTAATTTAATAAAAAAAAAAACAAAGGTCGGCCTCGGGGGATGGGGTCCCCGGGGCCATAAGTGGCCTAAGGAAGGGGGCAACACAGCCCCCCTCAATAACATTTAAAAAAAAAAAAGAAGGCCATGCCCCGGGGGATGGGGTCCCCGGGGCCGATTAAGGCCTGGGGAGGGGGGGCCACGCGGCCCCCTTTCAATTTGTTTTTTAAACAAAATATTAGGGGCAGGCCCTGGGGGATGGGGTCCCCAGGGCCAAAAAATTAGAAAGAAGGGGGGCCACACAGCCCCCTTCTTAAAAAAAAAAAAAAAATACCGGCATCGCGCCGGAGGCCACGCCCTCCTTGGAGCACTCTGCAAACGCACCCCTGGCACGTTTGCAGATGGGGAACGAATTCCCTTGAATACTGGGGTCCCTGGGGCCAACTAGCCCACCAGGAACCTTCCAGTATGCGCTAGGTGGCTGCGTTGCACAGAGGTGTACAGAGGCCACGCCCCTTTTACACCTCTCTGCAACGCAGCTCTGTGGCGCTTTTGGAGGTACCTGGTGGGCTAGTTGGACCCCAGGGACCCTCAGGATTCAAGGGGACTTAATCCCCCAACTTAAAACGCGCCACGGGGCGCGTTTGCACAGTGGTGAAGGGAGGGGGTATGTAGTTATTGGTGTTGGAGTGTCTATGGTTTTGCGAATGGCAGTCTGTAATTTAGAGTGGGTGTATCAAAGGTTATATTAGGGTGTGAGGAGGTGCTTCAGATTATCACGTGGATGATGTCATTTGAGATGTCATCAGTGATGTCACTGACCATGTCATGAGTGATGTAATATGTGACGTCATCAGCAGTGCATTGCGGGGGCGCGAGTTATAGTTAGCTGAACTAACTATAACGGGGGAATTTCACGGGTTTTGTACGAGTGCAATGTCCAACTAACTATAACTGTCCCTAAAACCTATGGTTTTTTCAGTGAATATATATATGTATATATATCTTTTTATTCCAACAATGCCCAAAGCTTGGGGCGCACTCGACGGCAGAGGAACTATCCGATTTTAACACAGTTTTAACGCATGGAAAATCGGATGGTTCCTCTGCCGTCGAGTGCGCCCCCAAGCTTTCGGGCGTTGTTGGAATAAAAAACAAATATATATATATATAGAGAGAGAGAGAGTTTTATATGCTTGCATATATACATTGTATACATTGTCTTAGCAAGATGGTGGTACTTTTCATTCTGTTCACTGCCCTTATATTGCGAATCACTTTCATCTGCCTCTGTCTAGTTATCATTGCAGCACATATATTCTATACAAGATTCACTTTGGTTCAATAAATATTGAAAACGCCCCACTCTGCATTCCTTGTATACTTCTCTGAGAGAAAGAGAGCATGGGTGACTGAGCAAAAGGGTTCTAGATCTGTTACCGCAATACCTGGGAGAACTCAGGGACGTCATGTTGTGTGGTTGCCAAAGCATTTGCTACCTGTCTAGGTTTCGTGGTGCATATGGTGGCACTGTGGGGGTCTCTAAGATGACATATCCTGCGGGGTGCATGGAATCAGCTTGGAACCATCCCTCAGTTTATGTTGCCTAACAAATGTGCAGGTCCTACTGGAAAGTGGGGAACTACACAACACTACTACCACCACGGTCTCACCCAACATCCGTCTAGACAATCAATATTTTTACACTGTCTGCTTTCTACTTATTACTCAGTGTGCAAAGTTTTCATTTATGAAGCAAACTCTTGCATAGATCCTGATTACTGGCAACCCGATGTTTGTGCAGTTTCATGCTTTTCCTACATTTACGCTCTGGTGTAGGCGTTACTCCTCGCAAGTTAGCAATATTTCCTTACAAATTCTACTAAGTGCTGAAAATTAATGTACTTTAAAACTGCCTCATAACTTTAATACTGTTTGAATGTTCTTTATCGTTTGTTCTCAAAACAACTAAAAAGGGGAATGCATGATTTTAATGTGAAAACCCAAAAGCACAAACCTTGATGAATTACAGATAGAAAATCAAAGTATATGCAAGAATTTTTTTTTTTTTTTTATTGAGCAGAGCAGATGGGTGAAGAGAAATCTACAATAAACAATGATCCATAATAAAACAGTCATTGAAAAACATGTAAAATCTATTAATTACCATAAATAACACTTTGATAATATTAATGATAAAAGATAAAAGACAGGAGAAAAAAAAAAGATATATATATATATACACATTTTTTTTTTTTTTTTTTACAGGTTCCCCATACCTTAATTTCTATTGTACAAACAATGCTAACAATACAAACACACATTAATGCATACAAAAATGCCGAGTATTTACAATTCTACAATCATCATTTCTATAAAGTGCTAACAGTGCAGAATAAAATAATATGGCCAGGATAAATAACCTTATTTTTTTATATTTTACCTTAGCCCAACCAATAAAAACATTTTATTAATTTGGTGGACATACTGGTTTTGCAAAAAACAAAAAAAAAAACCCTACGACATAAATGTGCAAACATACCTGTACAAAGATTTTATATTACATAGAAAATAGAAAAACAGCCACATATTACAGTGCTATATGCCATCCTTGGATTTACCACTATCAAAAAATTTCCAGATATTAGTGAACTTTTTCATTGCCCCAACTCTTTTTGCATAAGCCTCTTCAAACCTTTTTATCTTTTGCATTTTATTCACCCATTTTAAATAAGATGGTATATCCTCAGACCTCCAGTTTTGGAGGATTAAGGAGCGGGCTACTAAAGAACAGATTGCTGAATATGTCTCTTCGGCCTTAGACAAATCAGATCTTTTTCTAGAAATGCCAAAGAGAGCCATCTCAGCTTCGGGGTTGAGCGTTTTTCAATAGCCAGGCTTATTGACGTAAAGATCTCCCGCCAAAATAATTCAAGCTTCGGGCATATAAAAAATATATGAAGCCAATCACCCCATCTTGAAGCTGGCAACGAAAACATTTATTTTCTACTCCCAGAAAACGTTTATTAAGAGCCTTTGGAGTAAGATAGGCCAGCCAACGAGATAAAAAGGACATCCTTTTAAAATTAGCAGCTCTAAGGGACTTACTTCCTAACTGGGAAATCTGTTCCCACTCCTGTCTCGTGAAAGAACAATCAGTTTCACGAGTAATTTTGGTCAAAACTTCTTCAACCAGAGGAGACTCTTGACCCTTTCTCAGTACGGTGTACCAGTTACCCACTCCTTCTAATTTAGCTTTATACAGGGCATTGACCTGAGCAGATGGAAACCCACATGACAACATATTAAATTTATTTATAAAACTTAGAATCTGCAAATATTCCAAAAAGCCCGTCTTTAAACGATTATCAGATCTATCTAAAACCTCTTGCCAAGTAATAAGTTTTTGTGAGATAAAGAAGGAGCCCAATTTTCCAAGACCACAGTCCTTCCATCTCTTAAGCTTGCTAGAATGGATTTGAAGCCTAAAGACCTTGCACTCCTCCAAGTTCAAATAATAAAATCCACCAAACCCGGCCTGTTTAAAAAGGACTGAAGTCTATCGGAAAGGTCCCGAATCGTCTTATATCGGGTCTTTTTGGTAATTTAGCTGTTTTTAAAAAAATAGGAACCTGCAATCCTGACTCCTGAATCATTCTATCATAAAAAACATATCAAACAAACCATCGGGATCCAATAAACGAGCTGAGAGATCCAGAGCCGCTGCCAT
Organism: Calotriton arnoldi; assembly: GCA_963921515.1. Classification (NCBI taxonomy): domain Eukaryota; kingdom Metazoa; phylum Chordata; class Amphibia; order Caudata; family Salamandridae; genus Calotriton; species Calotriton arnoldi. Next base: position 3,940,768 of record CAWUFW010000435.1, on the reverse strand, counting down.
ATAATAAATATGAATATTTGGTAATGCTAGACCTCCTTGCGTGGTTCCTAGCTGTAATATAGGCAGCTTAACCCTGGATGCTTTTCGATTCCAAACAAAATCCCTAATCATTGATTCAATATCTTTAAAGAAATGGGAATGAATTTTTAACGGAACATTTATAAAAAGAAAAACCAATAAGGGAAGTATCGACATTTTAATAAGTGTGACCCGGCCAATCAAAGTTAATGGTAGGAGAATCCATCTATCAAGCAAAATTTTAATTTTATTACGCATTACTAAATAGTTTAAATTAAATAGTTGTTCAAATTGGTTGGAGACGTAAATGCCCAAGTATCTAATCGGTTCTATTTTTAAAAGCTTGGGATTTTAAGTTCAATGGTAAAAAATTACAGTCCACATTCAGAACTAAAACCTCAGTTTTATTTTGATTTATTTTATATCCACCTATCAATTCATATTTACTGAATTCATATAGAACCAGATCGAGATTTAATTTGTCTGGTTGCAGGTATAAAATTATATCGTCAGCGAATAATTTAATTTTCGCCATCCCTTCTATTGGTGGTTTAATTTCGGGATTTCCGCGAATTCTTAATGCTAGCGGCTCGATGAAAAAAGTAAACAAAATAGGGGACAACGGGCAGCCCTGTCTAGTGCCTCAATTTATACTAATTACCCCTACCGTATTGGCGTTAATTACCACCCGAGCTTGGGCTCCTTGATAAATGATTTTCAACATATTAATTACCTGAACAGGGAAGCCAAATTTTTGCATTCCGATAAAGAGTGCATCCCAGTTCACCAGGTCGAATGCCTTCTCGGCATCGACCATTGTGATTAAAGTTGGAATTTTATTATTAGTAACATAATCAAGGGCCTGAATTAAAAATCCCGTATTTGAAGACATAGACCTCCCTGCCACAAAACCGGACTGATCAGGGTGGATTAACGCCTTAGCGATGGGGATAAAACGTTGAGCCCATATTTTCATAAAAATCTTAAAATCCGCATTAAGCAAACTAATCGGCCTGTAAGAGTTGACATCCTTATAGTTCTTACCCTTCTTGACAAAACTAATAATAATGGACTCCTTAAAACTGGGAGGCACCGCGCCTCCCAATTTAATAACATTAAATAATTTTGCCAAAAGGGAGTCAACTCTTTAGAGAAGATCTTATAAAATTCAATTGGGAGCCCATCTGCTCCACAGGCCTTCGCCCCTGCTATTGATTTTACCGTATCTATGATTTCAGCCACCAAAATTTCACGCTCAAGTTGTTCAGCTGACGCGCCTGATAAGATAGGAAGATTTACTTCATCAAAATATTTACTGATATAGTCTACATCTACCTCGTAATTTGTAGAATACAGTTGTGAGTAATGTTCCAAAAGACTTGTGCTATATCATCTTTGTCTCTACAGATATTTTGGGTCTTGGGATCAATTATTTCGGAAATTAAGCCTTTCTCCTGTTTTAATTTGGTTTGCCCAGCAAGCATCTTTCCCTCCATTTGATTCTCCTCGTAAACTTTCTGTTGAAAAGTCTTGGAGCTATTAATTTCTTCAAGTAAGAAAAATTCTTTTAAGGCTAGCTTTGCCTTTTCTAGCTGGGTGGTAACATCTTTACTCCCTTGTGGCAGAGTATTTCTCAGGTTCATGGCATCATTTACAGCTTGTTGAAGTTGGTTTATCCTGACCCGCCTTTTTCTCAGCTGGGCGGCTGAATACGCAATTATCTGTCCCCGCATTGCTGCCTTAAACCCACCCCATACCGAAAAGATTTCTGCTGTATCTTCATTTATACAAAAAACTCAATTATCCACTTTTTGGTTTGTACTACCCAGTTGGAATCTTGCAGGAGTAAACGATCCATCTGCCACCTGGATTGCGTCTTTACTCCCACTTCAATTTCGAACTCTATTGTTATAAGGGAATGATCTGAAAATGGATTAGCCCCTATCGTCGTATCTAAAACCTTCAAAGATCGTGAAGTGAGGACAAAATCGATCCGGGAGGCCGTATGAAATTGATTAGAATGACAGGTGAATTTTGCCTCAGTAGGGTTAGATTTACGCCATTGGTCGACCAATAGATACTCCTGTTTTATGGCCTCCAATACTTTCTTAGTTTGAGGAGGGGAGGCTATGTCGGAGAATTACGCCTCCGAGTAGCTGCTAGTGACCACGCCCCCCGGCGGTAATGACGGTCCGGCAATCTGGCGTTCGTTGTAGCAGCAGCAGCAGTTCCTGAGGAAATTGCATTTCAAGCAGCGTTCCGTAGCTGAAAAGGATAGGGGGATTTCTCGTGTGCAGTCTCCGGCTGGAGGAAAGTGCGGCAGATCGACGGGAGCACTGGTCATCGGTTTTTTGAAAAAAACAAAAACGTTTCTATGTTGTAACGGCCGTTCCGGATTTGGATAATTGGCTGGCGGCTGTTGTGCCTTTGTCGTTCTGGACGGAGAAGACGAGGGTAACAGGCAGCTGGAGAGGTGAGGAGGTTGTGAGCCGCGAAGTAGCGGAGTTGAAGTTAAGGTGAGGTGAGGGGCTGAGAGTATATTCAAAGGATTAAACATTTAAACGCCGTTGTTAAAGGGGAGAAGTTCTGGCTCCGGTGGTTATTGCGTCTACCTTCAAGCAGGACTTCTGAGCAGGATTGAAATATGGGGAGGCATAACAAACAGAGCAACGCCGTTGGTAAAATAGACTCAGCGACTGGTTTAAAGGCAAAGACTCGCCTGGCACAGGCGCAGGCAAAGGCATTGTTGTCTGGGGTAGGAAGAGCAGGACTTGTGGGGATCTGCCCGGACCATAATTCCAGCTTTGAGAGCTCTGAAGATGAACCTGTGGTAGAGCCCATTGGAATAGGTCAGGGAGGCAGAGTCTCCCCTACGATATCCATAGTGGAAAACGGTGAGACTGGCAAGTCAAAAGTGAATATTCCTTTTACTACTGAAAGCAGTAAAGAGGAGGGAAAGAGTGTTAAGGAGTTTCCCTTTTACGAAGGGGCTACAGCAGTCTGTCCCCCTCAGTCCAACTCGTCTCAGACCGGGGTTGTTGCTAGTCCATGCCAGCTCCTCTGGATCTTAGTTCATCCTCCTCTCCCGCTATCTCCTTTGCCTCTCCAGTGCCTTCATGCGTTCAAAATTCTCCATCTGCGATTTCCACGAGACAAGAATTGCTTGATAATTCTGCCCCTTTACCATCTGTGAAATCTGGGCTGCAGGTATGTTCTCGGCCAGTCCAGAATCAGATGTGGATTGATAACAACCCGGCACTTTCTTTAGGACTCCAGGAACAGGATCAACAGGTTCAGCTAAACCAGCAAAAGACTTCAATTCAGAAGCTAAAGACCTCTAAAAACTACAGCTGATCCATAACCAGAAGAACCAAGAGGTGTCAGGTACTTTGCAATTTCCAGCCTCCGATTCAGTCTCAGTTTCTGATTCCGGTGAGATATTAGTAGAGGATCCAGCAGGGACAATTTCAACTAAACAATTTGAAATTAAAACACTGCTCAATCTCATTCTTGAAGAAATACGAGATATGAAGAGGTCGCAGGAGAACGAAATTGCTTCTCTCCATCTTCGCCTAGAAAAAATTGAAGATGCAGTGGCTGGTCTCCCAGTTAAGATCCAGGAAGCGGAATCCAGGATTTCTCAGTTGGAGGATCAGATGTCCGGACTGTCTATTAAAATACGCGAAGTCACTAGGGATAGGAGCTCCTTCGAAAGTAAGCTCGAGGAGCTGGAAAATCACTCTCGTCGCTCCAATTTACGTTTAGTGGGAGTTCCGGAGAGAATGGAAGCTACTCAGATATCACAATGGGTGGAATCCTTCATTAAGGAAAAGGTCCTCCCCGAGTTCAGCGGGGACCTAACAATTACCAGGGCCCATAGAGTCCCATTCCATCCTTTGCCAAGTACAAGTGGCCCTCGCACCATCTTAGTCAACTTCGCAGATTATCGTATAAAGGAGAGGATCCTGGCTAAGGCCATACAAGCAAGGCAATTCCCGGTTAATGAAACCTCAAACTGTAGAATTTTCTCTGATATGTTTGCTGCTGCGGCTCGGAGACGCAAAAAGTTTGTGAAGTTGCTTTTTCTGTTTAAAGCTCAGGGCGCACAGGCGTCAATTGCCCAGCAGTCGAAATTGCGGGTTCTGGTCAAGGGAAAATTTCATGTGTTCTCCAATCTAGAAGATGCCCAGGACCTCCTTAAGGAAATGTCAGGTCCATAATGTATTGATGGATATATGAATGCCGTTTTTTGCTAGTAGATGTGATGGTCAGGTGGGGCGGGTCACGCTGGGTGCAGATTCATGGCACCCTTAAAGGTAGTGGGGGGACGGAGAGGTGGTTAGCGTGGTGGTGTACCTCTCCAGAGGGGTGGTTTGAAGGGGGTGGGGAACAGGGCAGAAAAAACAGCAGTAAAAATAGCAGGAGTAGGGGGCTTAGTGTAAAATCTTTTAGGAATATGGGAATGTTTAAATCTTTCTATTTTTCTTTGGTATTTTTTTTTTTTTTTTTTTAGGAGAGAATGATTAATTTATGCCGTATTAGATCTATCAATGTGAATGGGATATTAAATAAATCCAAATACGGAGCTTTAATAAGGTGGCTAGTGTCTTCCTCCCCCACAAGTATTATTTTTTCAGGAAACTCATTTAAAAACAAATCTCCCAAAGTTATATCTCCCTAGGTTTTTTCTCATGCTTTTTTTGCTTCAGCTGGGTTGGCCAAAAGAGGAGTTGCTATATATTTTTGCCGTAGTCTCCCTTGGGTATTCGGTCAAATTAGGAGAGATCCCCTGGGGCGGTGGCTGTGGGTTGAGGCTAAGTTAAATGGGACAATTCTAAACTTTATCAACTACTATGGCCCAATAGTGGATGATACCACAGCCCTAAAAAGATCGGGAGATACTCAGGGGGGCCCCGGGACAAATAATTTTGGGCGGAGATTTCAATTTTATTCAGGATCTGAAGAAAGACACCTCGAATAAAAAGAAAAAAGTATATGCAAGAATTACAGAAAATGTGGGAGAGGAAATCCTCATACGCCCTTAATATTAATTAGCAGATTTGCAAAATTTGCGTAATATTCTTTTGCATACTTCTAAACAAAATTGGAAAATGTGCACAAAATTATATGAAATTAGGTGAAGTACAAATTTATCATTTAGCACTACATTTTAGCATGTCCATTTTGAATGCAGAACATATTTCACTGTAAAAATATTGTGGTAAAACACAAGTTCCACGAACAACAGCTGCTTGCGTTCAGGGTTGGACTGACCTATAGGTCAAACAGGCAGTGCCTGATGGGCTGGTCTTACAGATCAGTGTGTGGACCATCTTTTTAGCAGTTTGTGGGCCTGTTTTATGGCCAGGTGGGCCGGGTTTTCAATGTTAATGTTTCCCAGATATTTCCACAACCCTTGCCTGCAGCAAACACAAATCCATGCTGTCTTCCATACCTTGCAAACGCCTATACAGCTTGTCTTTATAAGTTCAAAACTTTCCTGAATTGTAAATGTAGGTCACATTTTTAGCAATCTGGTTCTCTAACGGGGGCCACTTTCGTTTTGGTGCCCAAGCCTATTTTTTGTACCAGTCCGACACTGCTTGTGATCCATTTGTTCATGTTGTTCCCATGCCCTCATACTAAGATTTTTTCTGAATGCCCTTAAACGTACACGTAACATGGCAAAATGGCAAATTTTCACATTACACGTCTAACCGAAATGTCAGAAATTACATGAGATTATGCCAGAGTGACAACAATTTTGCCCAGACTTAGAGCCGGATTACGTGTGGTGGATGGGATACTCCGTCACAAACGTGATGGATATCCCACCCTCCGTATTACAAGTTCCATTGGATATAATGGATTGGAATACGGCGGACGGGATATCCGTTGCGTTTGTGAAGGAGTAACTCTGTCCACAAACTGGTAATCAGGCCCTTAGTATTAACGCCTCTGTTTCCTCAGCTGCACGTGTATCATCTCCTTGGTCCTGTCCTGTGCCTTGATCCCCTCTGTCTCATCTATATCTAAAGTACATATTTCATTTTTAAAAGTGAAGTGGAGGAATCTATTTTTTAGGAATTTGAGTCTGAACCCCCATCTCCATGCATCCACCCTACCTTCTGAGCCAAGCATCTGCACACACTGTTGTCTTAAACTAAAATGAGAAATAAGGTCGTTTGCCAATAAGTCTTTGAATATTTTCAAGACATAGCTTAAATAAGCATAAAAAGCAAACCCTCTGATGCCCTTGAGAAACAGCGAGCCCCTCAGCCTGGCTGTCAGAGTATATTGCCTGTGGGATTCATAACCAAACACAGACACATCTCGTTTACATACAGCACAATTGCTTCATGAGTATCATCTGAACTGATGCTGCTGCTGTCTCACTTACCTTCCCTTAAAATGTTCTGTGCTTCCCTAAAATAGTGGAGTGCTCCTGTCAAGATAATGACCATGCAGAAGATATTCGCCACAAGATGGTTTATAAACACTGCACGTTTCAATAAAACGAAATAATAGAGACAAAAACTATTAGAAAACACTTTAGACATTTAAATGCAAAAACCCGAACGTCACAAAATGACGCAATCAAAAATCGACACATATTTATATCAGTATTACTAATCAGATGGTATAGTGTGTACAGCATCGGCGATTGCATTAGGAATGATTCCAAAAAAGCTGGGAATAGAGAAAATGGTCGCCTGTGTATCTATTTCCTAGCAGTGAATATTGTTTGGGTCCTAATTTCGTTCATTTAAAGATTTACTTCAAATTACTTTATAAAATCCTATATTGCAATGCAATTTATAGCAATATAGCACAAAAGGATTTAAAATAAAGTGCACTAAAGTTCAAAAACAAATGTATAGATTAAATAAACGTTTCAAGTTTGCACAGGCAAAATTAGCAACTAACAGCTGCAAATAGTGTCTAAAAAAGGAGAATAAAAGAATTTGGCCCAGTCGATATCAACTAAAAAGACCATACAACACCCTCCTACACATCCAAGAACCTATATGTATAGTTTATTATGCAGAACTGTACTTTGAAATGCCTGGCATCTTTACAGATTCTTATTGGTCCAGTACTCAGACTAAAGGATGCTTCCTTAAAAAACACAATCTCAACCATCTGCAACAAAGTTCTTTAAATAATAGGCAGATAACGAGGGAATAGATTCCATCCGTGATGGTTTTTTTTTTTATCATAAAGGCAATAGGGTTGATATCCTCCCAAGCCCCTCCCCCCTCCAGTTTGACTGTTAAGCCAATCCGAGCCTAATATAAAGAGAGCAGGGGAAAGAGGTAATTGACCAATCATTGTGTAATTCTCTAACCTGGGAGGGAACTTAAAGATCATATGTCTTCTGCGTAGTCAGGAGCCAATTGCCACATTACATACTTGAAGATTTACCTAGTTCTAAAAATATAAGTTCACTGTTTCCATGTCTCATTTTACAGCTGTTTCAGGCTTGGACCATATGGCTGTCAGGGCCAGACCAATCAGAGTTGCACTTCCATGCGACAGCCAGGACTTTCAGAGGGCATAGTTACTGGTCAGAATATCACAGACCCCTTCCTGATACATGCTAGCAGGCTGCAGAATTATCACCCAAAAATGTATAGATTTCAGAGCAGCCCAATCCATAATGTTACATACAGCTAACTCGTCCCTTAAGAAGCAATTTACGAGTAGCTTTGGGAAGGCCTGTAATCTTCCTGGGGAAATTATTTTTTGGTTTCAACAATGGCTATTGGTTGGTGGAGCCCCAACGCTCAACAACATCTAGGGCCTTGTAAGTAGTTATCGGACTGTTAAACATTAAAATAATTTGACAATAATAATTGGGACCTATTTGTTAGTGGCCCTTGAACTGAAAAGATCTCTGAGCTCCTAAATCTTAAACCCAGATAATGGAAAGGGGAACCTTCCTCAGGCAATGGATGGATTTACCACCCATTGATAAAACACCCATAGAGCCTGCTTCCAGAACATTTATCGGGTGACATATGCAGATGTTAAAGATGATCGTGGTAATGCTTCACCCTTACCTGATTCCCTTATTGATCTTGAATCTGTCGGTCCTTTCACCAGAAGTGCCAAATCTGTACTAAGAGGTGTTGTTCATACACAGTGCTGATATAACCTCAGTTTCCAGGGGGTGTTAATCTTATGCACATCAGTCCACAAGAGTGACCTATCACAATGATCACAGGCACCTTTGACTTCCCATGTTTGTCTCTTTCTGGAGCAGTTTCTTTGCCATCCTTTCTAATGGATTACTTGTATCCTTTCACAGCTGACATTCAGAGAACTACCGTTTTCTTTCGACACTCCATAGGAGTACATGTGTTTTTGTCACTCTCCCTCGTGTGCTATTTCCCCCTTAAATTCCTGGACCCAGTGCTTAATTTGAGCTGGTGGTTTCCGGTGTTCGGCACCAGCACTTAAATGTCAGCACCGGCTCATTTGACAGTCTGCCAAATAGCAGCGCTGTCTGCCTAATTAGGGATAAGCACAACAACAGCTGTTTATTAATTGAATATACATTAACAATGACTAATAAGTGCCACCCAAGCCATTCTTATAGCTTTGGGGGCCTGGAATAGTATAAATTGTCACACATGGTTAGTAGTTGAATTGGCATTGTCATTGGCAGCACTAACAGGGGCAATGGATGGTGCAAGCTGCAGTGGCCTTCTGACGAGGGCCGTGGCACACATTCTGCTCTCTGTGTAGCTCACCTCCCAATATACTTGGCTTTTTATTTTGTTTAACACTTTTTTTAATGCACTCCCCAACCAGTTTAGTTGCTCCCTCATACCTTCTTGATTGCTGTTGTGTTTCACCCCGCTGCACAGAAATGTTTAGGCTGTCCTTGGTTTGTCTTTTTTAATAAACAACTATGCTTAATATCAGTGCATACAGAACAGTGGGCACTTTTGACCTTTGGCAATACTGTCAGATGCTGAGCGGAGAGAGAGAGAGAGAGAGATCAAAGTAAACGTTTCAATTCTTTGTTTACTGGCGATGGCCTGCTACAAAGGTTAATTGGCCGCAAATTAGAAACGTTGCTTTCTGAGGCCAAAGTATGCTGGATACCAACTCTTTTACTTTTGACCGAGAAAATGAATTAATTGTTAGGTTATCCAGCCAGGAAGTTATCCCGCAGAAGCTCTCCAAATAGGCTGGAATGCATATTGCTGAGTAACCTTGCATGAGGATTTGCTGTAACATCATAGTTGTTCAGAAGTCACTTGGGTAGAGGTCCACCAGCTTGACTTTGATCCATCTCAATATCCTCAGATGTTCTGTGCCACAGAGGCCAGTAGAAACCTATCCCAAATCCAATGAGCTGTGTCCCCATTCAATTTCCAGCTGCACCTGTTGGCTTCTGAAGTTTCTGTTCTGATAGAACATCTTTTGGTTAAGCTGACACACCCCAGCATTTAACTAACTGGCAAAAGGAGGGGGGGGGGTTCTCGTGGTTTCACTACATTGGTATTTATACCCTTCCTGGCCTCATCTAAGAGGATTGTGTTGGGATTCTCCTGATCTAAGGTAGCAAAAGACAAAAGAATTAAAGGGGCAGCTGAAGCGGAATGTCATTACATTTGAAGTCTCCTATACGTTTGAAGTCTCTCCTATTATGACTGGATTACTGTTTTATTTATTTTTTATTTATTTTATTTGAAGTGTTTTATAAAGCACGAACATGACCCATCTGGGTATCGGAGCGCTGAACAAATAGCAGACAAGTTATAAATAAGAAGCAATCAGTTCTAAGTAAGAACAGAAAAACTGCAAAGTAACCATCAGGTAGGTAGATTGATGATCCGACATTATCAACATGAGTCATCCAGAAACAATCCTCAGGGTTGCTAATGGAGAAAAGTGTTCATCAGAAACATTTTCATTTCTTTTTCGAAGGCGGTCGCCAACAGGTTAGTCCTGATTGTGGGTGACAGTGCGTTCCATATTCTAGGGGCTAAGCAAGAGAATGAGCCATTGTATGTTTTCTTTTTGTTGAGCTTCTGCAGTTTCAGCAATATGCAATTAGCGCTTCTTAAAGTATGACTGCCCCCGACCATTCTAGCTTATTGGTCAGGTAAAGAGGAGTATTGTGGTGAAGGGCCTTATGAGTCATGCAAGCTATTTTCAGCCAGACCCTTGCTTCAAACGGGAGCCAATCTAATAGTTTTAGGTCTGGACTGATATGATCAAATTTTCTGGATCCCGTGACTAGTCTAGCTGCTGAGTTCAGCATGGCGCTTAATAGCATTAGCCTTGTTTTGGGAGGCCTACAAGAGTAGCAATCGCGTAATCGAATCGGGAAATGACTAGGGATTGTACTGCCAAATTAAAGTCATCGGGGGCAAGAAAGCTTTGATTTTCTTTAGGATGTTCAGTTGGTAATTGGCTCCCCTGGTTGTTGCGCTGATATGATCTTGCATATTCAGATATTTGTCAAAAGTTATACCACGAGATCTCATAGAGTCAATGATGTTGGGGGCACATTTGAGAGCTGTAAATTGTTTGAGCCATTCCTGTATGGGAGCTGAATGATTGTGGGGGGGGGGGATCAAGAGGAATGCCGTTTTGAGGGCCCTGAGCATGAGGTGGTTATAGGTTAGCCATTGCTCGGTTTTCAGCAGGGTGCCGTTGAGAGTCTTAATGTCCTCGGGGGCTGAAATTTTCAAGTATAATTATGTGTCGTCAGCATACAAGTGATAATGAGAATTTGAGTACTTTAGAATGTCAGTGAGGGGTTCCATGAACAGTGTAGGAGAGAACGTGGATCCTTGAGGTACTCCAATAGAGACCGGAGTAGTGTCGGAGAGGGTATGATTGACTTTTGTTGTTTGAAATATGGTATGAAGGAATGATGCAAACCAGTTTGTAACGGGTCTAGATAGCCCCATCCTTGACTCCAGAAGGCTGATCATGCTGTCATGTTTGACTGTGTCGAACGCAGAGGAGAGATCCAGAAGTATAAGCAGGCATGATTCATTCTGATAACGCAATCTCAGGGCATCATCAACAATATGGTTTAGAGCTGTTTCAGTGCTATGTCCCCTTCTGAAGCCAGATTGGCAGTCGTCATGAAGATGAAACTTTTCAATGTGGTCACAGAGTTGCAGGAGTACACATTTTTCTAAGAGCTTTGCTAGTGAAGGAAGGTTGGTAATGGGACGGAAATTGTTGAGGTCAGACTGATCCGCATTAGGCTTTTTTAGTATAGGAGTGACCTGTCCGATCTTTAGACGATCTGGAATCAGGCCCTGAGATAGGGATGCATTAATAATCCTGGTGCAGAGCAGTAGAATGGAGGATTTCAGCTCTTTGGTGAGTTTAGCGGGCAGAGGATCAAAGAAATTGTTGGAGGGTTTTAACTATATTATAATCTTGAGTATGTCGGCTTTGTCTGGAATTTTGAAGGCATTCCAGGTAGCATTGTTTTTCGTAATAAAGCTAGATTGGGGGTTCTCACCAGTTGTTGAATGGGGAGGAGACTGGATTGGGAATTGTTTATTATTATTTTTTTTTAGTTTATATAGCGCGAACTTGTCCCGAGACATTGGGTATCAGAGCGCTTTACAAGAGCACCAGTTTCATTACAAATGGACACATTCATTTTTATTAGGCACGGGGAGGTTAAGTGATTTGCCCAGAATCACAGGATGTTGAGCGTCGTTACCGAGACTCGAACCTGGTTCCCCAGCTTCGAGGTCAACCGCTCTAGCTCTCTCCCCTATTAGATGTTGGGAGGGATTTAAGGTCTTAAAGGAGATGTTACAGGTGACACAAAGTCCATAATTTGGATACTTGGTGAAACAGAATTATTACATTCTATACTAAAAAAACGTCTTGCACTAAATAACCATTTGTGAACTTTAATTACATCATATCTTCCTTCAAATGGCTTGCAGTGACCAGGAATTGCAACACTGGGGCTCAATGTTCCTATTAGACTATAACCAATCAACCATACGGCTGTGCCACCATTAGCAAATCATTACTTTTTTAATATTTGATGTGGCTCAATCAAACTGGCAGCTTTTCAGAGAGCCTGTTCAAGGAACACAGTACACCCCCCAGCCCCCCTTTGCTATGCTTGTTGAATGTGATTATAGAAGCATCCTCAGGCGATCAACATTTATAACCAAATATTTCTCAAAGCAGTGCTAGACTTTGTTCAATTTCTATCTCATGTGTACTGTTGGATGTAATCTGTGTGATGAATGAGTGTGGTTAGAGATGTTTACTATTGTAGCATGGCAACCAGCGTTGTTGTATATATGTGCTGTGCTGCATGGCTATATAGTTGTGCTACGGAGAGCAATGCAAACAATACAAGTTTTACATTGCTTAAATGAGAAAGCTTATTATTTATTGATGACTGGAATTGAGGGTTTAGCCAATAATATGCTCCCATCTCTTTCCCATGAGGAAATGGCAGATGGATGAGGTCAATGAACCATCAGTGGTACGGGTGGTAATAAGCAGAATTTTATGCCGGCATGCCTTAAATTTTCCTCTTCTCACAATGTGCTTTTCTTTCAAATACTCTTTACAAAAAGGAAGACCAAATGTGACCTACTTGAGTTCCCAGACAATTTTTCCATGGAAAAATAGGTCAGAGCTCACCTAGGTCGGAGTAATTTTATCTGTGCTCTGTTTATATTATAGTTTTAGTGTCTGGGACTTTTTTTTATGTCTGGTGGACCTTTTGATTTTACTGAAAGTGTATGTAACATATTAGGAGTTGACAGAATTTTTAATTCCACCTGCGTAATTGGAGGACTTTAGTAATTCTGCGTTACTCTTGTAATGTGAAATTCCCAACAAATTAATCCGCTCCGCCGGCAGAATTAATCTGCACTGTTTGGTTTTTAAACAGGGCTAGATGAGGGAGCAGTCCTTCTATGTTAAAAAACCCAGCAGATTTATCTGTATGTTAGTTTAGGTTTTGGTCAGAGGACCAGTCATTAGCAGAATATCCCTGTTTAAAGATGATCTTGTGTAACAGGACCACTAAAAAGAAGAGAAAAATGGTAATACATGTGGCCGCAGAATGTTTGGTGCGGCTGGGGGGAAAGTGCAGGGCTGGACTGGCCCTACCGGGCACCAGGCGTTTCCCAGGTGGGCCGCCAGGGTGGGGGCTGGTTTAGGACCCCTGGGGGACCGTTTTTGTTACCAGGGGCAGGTTTTGCAGCTTAGCTGAAATATGGGCCCCCTGTAACAAAAGCGGCAGCTGTGAAAAGGGAGTGGTGCTTCCAAATGACCCCCCCCCCCTCAGGGGGCGGCCCAGCTGTTTGCCAGGGCCGGTTTTGGTTCCCTGTCCGGCCGTGGGGAAGTGGGAAACGAGGGCTGCACATAGGACACTTGCTTGTCAAAACAGGTGGGTTGGAGAAGAAAGGGTCCAAAAATTCGAAGCTGTTGAATACCAGTAAATGCAAGTTCAAGATATAAATACAAACGATAGCAACCTGAAATAAATTTAACCGAGTTAGCTCAACTTAGCTGCCTTAATTGTTTTCCCAAAGAAATAAATAACAGACTTAACAATGACATTGACCACCAAAACCATTCATGAACCAGAAGTGGGGGGGGGGTTCAGAATGTGGTCATTTGTTAAAAGAATTCCATGGTTTGGCCAAGATTGGTTTACTTAGTGGTATATTAAGTAGCAAAACAGTTTATGCTCGCTTCATTTCTTTTTTCCGAGGGGACTTGATCCCGGAATGGGTTGCGATGGAGCAGTTCATCAATTGCTCAAATAAATACACGTGAGTGTTTCTGAAACTGACATTAATGGGGTTGGCTATTTTTTGAACTGTGAAGCGACGCGTTGATTCATTTGCCAGCGCTGTCATTCAGGAAGGTAGAACAGCCTTCCCCCCATCCACTTTCATCATTTCTCGTTATTATCTATGACCCGCTGCTCCGCGTGCACATTGTTTGACCTTGTATAGTTAAATACTTTTTGCTGCTATAGAAAAACACTAATTGGTTTTGAGAACCTTAATCTATCCGTGAGAAATTAAATGGAGAAATATTCTAATTGTTTAATGGGTGGCCAGTAAGTGCATGGGGGCTGAATATTTTAATATTTATATGCACCGCCACGCCATGTAATATCGTATTATTTAAACTACTGACTGAACGATTGTCCTGGCTCACAAATGGAGCAGTCGTGGTAGGTGACGTCACCCCTTTTTCAGCCAATGACAGCCCAGTGCTATCAGGTTCACAGTTTCTTATTTGCTGATCGTGCGCCTTTGAAATCATTTAGGGCTATAGTCAATGCACTTCTGAGAGGAGGCTGCTGCACCATTAGTGCACCTCGTGGCCGTGCCCTGCAGTGTCCATGGTGGCAATGGGATGGTGCCTGCTTGAATTCTATTTCTGGACACTACCTTACTCATACCGCAGGTCTCACTCAATCAAAGGTATTCCAAATATTATTTAAAGCCACTCGTTACAAATTTGAATAAGAGCCACGTAAATTAAATTTACAAGGTCGACCCACCATCCAAAACACCAGCCGCCCCATTGCAGAGAAAGCATTTTTGTAAGGGAACTATTATTTTTAAACTTCTTGTAAGAGTTTTCACCCACTTCCTCTGATTTCATCAGGGTAAAAAAGGCAATGGAATGCTACATCTGGTAATGTCATTGGGCCAAAGGTCACTCAATGTTTTGTTCACTCCCTATGACACAACTGACAACCAGATAGTGCTCAACTAATGGCAATAGTTAGCGGGGGTGCCAGGCACAGCAGGGAGTGGATGGGGCCTTTGCTCTCAAACTAGATTCAATGCACCTTTTTTCAGTTCAGTCGAACTCAATAAGCAATCACATCTTCTTGACCAGATCATAGAGCTTTATGGACCTCAGTTCAATTTGTTTACTTAAGATACATAAATCCACCACATGCTGAAAAATGAGTTTTGGATCTCAATATCACAAATTGTTTCATGCACATCGTCATGAAAAAAGATCCTTCCCTCAGTGTGAATGACAGGGATTCTCATTGTAGGGTCTATCCAATGTCATCCTGCCTTTAACACGGCCCACCATGCTGGGCCTAGTTCATTTCCCTTTCAGAAGTCAGTGACTTGGCTCATTTTCTGCAAAAAGCTGAAACACATCAGTTTAAACCCTTATTTTGACTAGCTAGAACATCTTATTTTCTTGAGTTAAATGTCCTGTTGATTCTTCTTGTCTTCTGCCACTCTCCCCAGTCTTGTGCTGTTTTAACTACCTCTTTCCTACCTACCTCTCGCATGTTCACCTCTTTTCTAGGCTGGCAGCTTTTACTTTTGGTAGCTGGGGGGGGGGGGAGGTCCGTCCCGGGCAGCACGAGTTTTGGGGGCGGAGGACTCTCCCCCTGCTCTTACCTGCAGCCCTCGCGGTGCAGCAAGCGCAGGAATCGCCAACACCCCCCCCCCCGCTCTTACATGTGGCCTCCGCGGGGCTGCAGATGCAGGGACCGCCACGGGCAGCGAATGGTCTAGCTACGCCACTGCTTTTCCTTCACCTTAACCTGCATCCATTTTCTTGTTTTCCTTCAATAGCTCCTTCTCCCCATCTTGTCCTCACTCTCTCCTTCCTTGTGTTCCAGCCATGGACGTCAATTCACCGAAATGCCAGAGGTAGCGGAAGTGGCATCACACGCCCTTTCATCTCCACTTTCACACACACATAGTTACACATACACACAACTTCACATATATATATATACTCTCTCACACATAAGCACACTCTCACCCGCAAGCATGCACACAACATACATTTAAATGCTTCAAAAGCTGGCTTCTCTCTACTACTCATGATGAGCCCAAGAACTGCCACACTACTCAAACGTTACTGTGGCAGTCAAGAGGGAGGAAAAACGGATAGATACACCTTTAAAGTCTTGAATTCCAGGACCTGGGGGTTTCAGAACCCAACATTGGAATCGCAGCCAAACTACAGACAGTTCCGGATGTAACTCACTTCTGAAACCTCAGTGATCTGAGTGAAAGGGTGCTAGTGCCTGGCAGTTCCCATAAAAGCTTGGCACTACAGAAGACCATACCTTCATTTGACAAGGATAACATTTCCATTGGCTTCCAGCAGAAGTGCAGAGAGCAATACCTTTCACTCAGAAGAATTCTCGTGTTCAAAATATTTTATTAGGTTTTATGGTAAACAAGACAAACAAAAAATAATACAGTGATGGTATATATAATACAATAATACAGTCATAGAGAATATTACCATGACAATGTCAATATACCAAAAACTTACCATCGTCCTAAAACATAAGAAATTATAAAAGTTGGAAAACGAAACAAACAAGGCTACTCCTCAAAAACATTAGACATATAAGTAATTAATAAAAAACAAATAGTGACATTGAATAAGTCATAGATAAATATTAATATAGTCCGCAATCGGTTTCCATAACTGTTGAAATGATGGTGTATTTTTTAATGGTTCCTTAAAGGATAGATGGGCACCCGACCTAATAAAAGTGACATATGACCACCAGGCTTGGAGTGATATTGCTTCAGATGATTTCCAATTGGAGGTAATGGATTTAACAGCAATAGAAATAAGGAGATTAAAAAGCTTAGACTGGGGCTCTGATAAGGTAGATGATAAAACGTAAGATTTACCAATAAGTATGCTATACGTGAAAGTCTCAGAAATAGGAAGTATTTTAACAATAATATCCCAAACATTTTGCCAAAATTGAGAAATAACATTACAGTCAAAAAGCATATGCTTCAAAGTACCATCATAACTTTTGCAGGTCCAACAGAGTGGGGAGTCTATAAGTTTGGCTTTAAATAGTTTACAAGGGGTCCATAGACAATTGAACAAAATAAAGGCGTTAGTTTGAGACAGAGAAACAGGAAACCATCCTGAAATATTAATGGTCCATATTTGTGTCCACTCTTTTAAGGAGAGATTCAAAGAGAGTTCTGCATTCCAAAAGGTAACTAAAAAGGTAATGTTAGTAGCATTAATACAATTAAGTTGTTTATAAAATTTGGAAACAGTATGTTGAGAAGCTGAAAACGCTTTAATACAACTTACCGAATTCGTAATTGTAATTTGGGGTAATACAGTTGGAAAGGTATTAAGCAAAGTGTTACACAGAATTTCATATTTAAAAGCTTCGGAGTCGGGTAACATATGTCTGGTTTGTAATTCAGAGAAGGATAATAAGGCATCATCTTCATAAATATCCTGGAGAGAGAAAATGCCTGCTGAAATCCAGAGTTTCCAGAATGTAATTGTATGTTTAAATTTTAATTTAGGGTTATGCCAAAGGGAAATCATAGTAGAATCAGAAATGCGTGAGGAGAAGGATGTATCAAAATCAGTAAGAATTAATTTGGTAGAAGCAATGATGGGAGAGGATTTAAAAAATTTATTTGAATTAGACATAGTCAAAAGTGAAGGTAAAGGAAACGATGACACTAAGTTGCGTTCAATCAGTAACCATTTAGGAGAATAGCTGGGGTCTGGACATGTGAACTATAGTGAAGCTTGCTTTAAAATAAACGCTTTATGGTATTTTAAAAAATCAGGTAAACCAAACCCGCCATTAAGTTTAGACAGTTTAAATTTAGCATAAGCCAAACGAGGGGGTTTGTGATTCCAGATACATTTTGAAATGAGCTGATCAAGTTTTTTGTATGTGGAGAGAGGCAATTGTACAGGGATCATAGATAAAGTGTAGAAAATAATTGGGGCTAATACCATTTTAATGGTTTCAAGTTTCCCCCACCGTGATAAATGTAATGTGGACCATTGACAAATTTTTTCTGTAATTTTTGTAAATAAACAATCACAGTTAAGAGTAACAGAGTATTTGAAGGGAAGTGAGAATAGTATACCTAGATATGTAAGTTTTTCTTTTTGCCAGATAATTTCAGTGTTATCCAATATTGAAGGAGTACAGTGAACATTCAAGGGAAAAAATTCAGTTTTATGAGTATTCAATGAATAACCAGAGACAATAGAATAGTTACGTATAACCTCTAACACTGCTGGTAGAGATGTGGCTGGGTTACTAAGATACAACAAAACATCATCTGCATAAGCAGACGTTTTCAGGTCCACATCAGCTAATACAATTCCTTCAATAGCTACAGAATTACGAATGTGTGAAAGAAAAGGTTCAATCTCTAATAAAAAGAGAAGAGGTGACAATGGACAACCCTGTCTGGTCCCCCTATAAAGGGAAAAGGGACTTGAAAATTGACCATTAATAAAGAGTCGTGCAGAAGGGGAACCATATAGAGTGGAAATCATTTTTATAAAACTGGTTCCAAAATTAAAAGAAGACAGCGTTCGAAAAAGAAATTGCCAGTGAACTTTATCGAAGGCTTTCTCCGCATCTAAAGCTAAAAGACCAGCAGGAGAGGTAAGGGTTGAGGCCTTATCGATAACATGAAAAAGGAGTCTTGTGTTATTGACAGAAAAACGTTTTGACATAAAACCAGATTGATCTATATGGATAAGGGACAATAAAACCCGAGCTAATCTGGTAGCTAGGATTTTCGCAAAAATGTTACAATCCTGATTTATTAAAGAAATAGGTCTATAATTTGAAACCTTAGTCCGATCTTTATCTGAATTAGGCAAAACTATAATCAACGCTTCCGTGAAAGATCCAGTGAGAAAACCAGATTGGGCAAATGTAGTGAATAAATGATGTAAATAGGGGGTGAGAGTATCTGCAAAAGCTTTATAAAATTCTGCAGGTATGCCATCAGGGCCAGGAGATTTTTGGGGTTTAAGCAAGCGAATAGCCATTAAAAGTTCATCTTTTGTGATAGGATTATCCAATTTGATTTTATCATTTTGAGAGAGTTGCGGTAATTTGGCAGAGGTTAAAAATGCATCGATAGTGTGAGAATCTACAACATCAGGCCTACTGTATAATGAAGAGTAAAATTTAAGAAATTCATCTAAAATGTCTGAGGTGGATACAGCAATAGTGTCATTGTGTCTTTGGATGGCGTGAATTTGAGTTCTATCTTTCTTAATGCGAAGGTAATTAGCTAAAAGTTTCCCGGACTTGTTAGCATTATAAGCAAATTTAGCTTTCTGATTAGCAATCTGAATACCAGCTCTTGTACTTCGCATTGAATTATATTCATATCGGAGTTTCTGCAATGTGATTTTAAAACAAGATTTTGGGAAGAAACAAATAAACGTTCAAATTTTGCAATTTGCTTTTCTAAATGTGACAATTTAGTATTAAATATCTTATTCTCATGTGCCATTATAGAAATAACAAAACACACAAGATGATGGACGGAATGCTGCACATTGGCAAACATTCACCCCCAGTCACAGATCTGGGTTTAATCCATCGTTATTTTGCTTCACCACGCCACCCCAGTTCAGACATGGCCATATGCAAATCAGTCTTGACCCTGTGCCTCATGGGAACAGTCCAGACCGAACTGCCAAGCCATGTCTTCCCTGGACCGGAATCAAGCATCCTAGGACCGGTTTCAGGCTATCAGCCTTCATCAGCCAGGATAGCTTGACTCCAGTGGCGTAGTGAGCACGGGACCCACGTCTGGGCATACCCTTCCCACTTAGGGCGAAATGCAAAACACACAAGATGATGGACGGAATGCTGCACATTGGCAAACATTCACCCGCAGTCACAGATCTGGGTTTAATCCATCGTCATTTTGCTTCACCACGCCACCCCAGTTCAGACATGGCCATATGCAAATCAGTCTTGACCCTGTGCCTCATGGGAACAGTCCAGACCGAACTGCCAAGCCATGTCTTCCCTGGACCGGAATCAAGCATCCTAGGACCGGTTTCATGCTATCAGCCTTCATCAGCCAGGATAGCTTGACTCCAGTGGCGTAGTGAGCACAGGACCCACGTCTGGGCATACCCTTCCCACTTAGGGCGAAATGCAAAACACACAAGATGATGGACGGAATGCTGCACATTGGCAAACATTCACCCCCAGTCACAGATCTGGGTTTAATCCATCGTTATTTTGCTTCACCACGCCACCCCAGTTCAGACATGGCCATATGCAAATCAGTCTTGACCCTGTGCCTCATGGGAACAGTCCAGACCGAACTGCCAAGCCATGTCTTCCTGGACCGGAATCAAGCATCCTAGGACCGGTTTCAGGCTATCAGCCTTCATCAGCCAGGATAGCTTGACTCCAGTGGCGTAGTGAGCACGGGACCCACGTCTGGGCATACCCTCCCCACTTAGGGCGAAATGCAAAACACACAAGATGATGGACGGAATGCTGCACATTGGCAAACATTCACCCCCAGATCTGGGTTTAATCCATCGTTATTTTGCTTCACCACGCCACCCCAGTTCAGACATGGCCATATGCAAATAACAACACCTCTTAAGTAAGCTTTGAAGGCATCCCATCTGATAACAGGACAGGTAGCATCCTCAGAATTATGTAAAAAGTATTCATGAATAGCTTCTAAAAGTGTATCTTTATGGCTGTTTTGAAGAACAACATCGACATTCATACGCCAACGGGAATGAGACAGACAAATTACCAACTTGCAAATGAAGGGAAATTATAGCATGGTCAGAAACTTCAATACTACCAATAGTAGGTTGAGTTATAGATTTCACTGAGTCTCCAGACACCAATAAATAATCTAAACGTGAATGAGAATTGTGGGGGTTGGAGAAAAATGTGAATTCTTTCTGTGTAGGGAAATGCAATCTCCATACGTCAACCAATTTAGTATTTTTAAATAACGTTCTAAAGAAATGAAATGCTTTAGGAGGTGTATATTTAGTTGAGGATAATCTATCCAAAAGAGCGTCGCTAATCAAATTAAAATCGCCCCCCAAAATTAAGGGAACTCTCCCAAGTTGAAGAATCTCAGAAGTAATATGGGACCAAAAAGAAGGGTCATCTGCTGTTGGACCATAAATATTAACTAAATAGAAAATTGTATCTCCAATTTTAATTTTAACTAACAGAAATCTACCTGCAGCATCAGTTTGTTTGTCTAAAACTTGTAGTTGGAGATTTTTGGAAAAAAGAATAGCCACTCCATTCTTTTTACCCTGTGCAGGAGAAGAGATAATCTGACCAACCCACTTCCTTTGCATGTGCATTAATATGGTGTCGTCAATGTGAGTTTCTTGCAATAAACATATATCAGCTTTTTGCCTATGTAAATAATCTAAAATTTTCAATCTCTTAACTGGATGTCGCAGGCCTTTGACATTCAATGAAACAATTTTAACTGTAGGAGAACTAGTCATAGTTTAGGAAGTGAGAAAAAGGAGAATTAGAAGAGACCAGAGAAGTAACCAAGGGACATATAGGATAACAAAGAAAGAAAATAAACATATATACAGCATAGTAGAGAACATACATAAACATTAAAGAGACACACACGTGCATCCAAGAAGAGAGAAGAGAGGATAGTAGTACACCCGTGTTAAGTCATTATCTTAATAATAACAGGATTATAACTGTCGCAACATCAAAAAATACCTACTAATTACCAAACAGCAATAAAATAGCAAATAGTGACATTATTTAGACAGTTTCAAGGTGGAGGGTCAGACGTATCCATGGTAAGAGGAGAATGATGATGATCCAAAAAGGATTGAAGGTCTTCCGGCCGATGAAAAGATTTTGATATGTCGCCTTTCCAAATATGCATGATGGAAGGATCGAAGAGACCGTATTTGAAACCAGAAGATCTTAAACGTGGTCGCAAGGCTGCAAAATCTCGTCGTAGCGCCACTGTCTCCTTGGCAAAATCTTGGTGAATGAAAATCTTTGAGCCATCAACTAAAAGAGAGGGGATTTCACGTGCTGCATTTCTAATAAGAACAAGGTGATGATGGCGTAGAACCTTGAAGATGACTTGCCTGGGTTTAGTCTGGCCTGGTTTACGGTGAGACGGGATACGATGGGCTTTGTCAATCTCAAACATTTCGGAGAACTTCAGATTCAGTAAATGAGGTAACACGTTTTCCAGATAACGTCTGCAATCACTCCCTTCAATATCTTCAGGCAGATTGAAAATGCGCAGATTATATTGCCTATTTCTATTTTCTAGGTCAAGTAATCTATTACTAAGGGAGGGTATTTTTGTAAGCATTGGCAACAGCTTATCAGTTTTGATAATAACATCATGCAATTTAATTTCATTATCAGCAACTTTCATTGAGAGGCTGGCCATATCTTTCCGTATGTTTTTTATTTCCACAGCAATATTGTCAGTATTTGACCTGACAGCCTTTAATTCCTCCAAAATAGTGAGAAGGGAGGGTTCCGATGAGTCTACTAATTTTGACTTGACAGGCGGAGGAGAAACAGCCTGTTTACGTTTATTTGCCACAGACTTGCTTTCCATTTTCAGAAAAATTAAGAAACGCAAGTAAAGCAGCCAAATTCAACAGTACAAATAAAGATAGAGGAGGCAAACCAGTGCAGCAGCTAAAACCAGCTGTGGGAGGGAGCCAAGGCCCAAGCGGCGTCCTCTCCTGGTGCGAGACTCCGGCTCCCTGACAGGAACTGAGGAGAGGAGGTGAAGGGAGGCTCGGTGGAAGAAGCCGGCAGTGTAAAGCCCCTTAAATCACCAGCGTCGCAGATATGAGGAATCAGAAATGGCGCTGCAGGAGCAGGTAAGCGTCTCTAGCAGTAAGAAGAAAGTTAATCCTGCCTGTATCGGCACAAAATCTTTCGGCGTTTGACGGGTGAATCGGAACAACGCTAACGAGCCACCATCTTGGTTGCGCGCTCGCGCGTCTCTCCACTCAGAAGAATTCTGATGGGTTATTCAAGATCGCATAAAATTTAAGGAATGCTCTCCAGTTAGTTTTGGGCATATCGACGAAGAAGCAATGAAGTCATTTTTTCACAAGAAGCCTGTTGATGCAAGTGATAAAAAGTTAGGTCCCTCATTTATTAGTACCTGTATAACATGATTACAGAACTAGGCTTCCTATCATCAGTGCACCTCACCAGGTATGCATTATAAGATGCCTATTTTCCCGGCTGAAATAATCAGTGCTGGACTGGCCTTAGTGGGCATCGGGCATTTCCCTGGGAGGCTGGAAGGGTGGGGGACGAATTTGCACTGGTGGGGGGCGGTTTTGTTACTGTGGGCCGGTTTTGCAGCAGTGCTGTAAAATCAGCCCCCAGTAACAAAAGCAGAAATGCATCACACTTGTTCCGCCCCCCGCACCTTGCCCGGGGGGAAAGTAGGTTCGGCCAAATTGCCAGGGCTGCTTTGGGTTCCCAGTCCAGCCCTGGAAATAATGTTACTCTTTATTTCTTTGAAAAGTGTTGGAATTTAGGTTTTGAGAAAGACAGCATAACGTGGACAGCTTCCGAGTTCAAAAGACAAGGGATCCTCTCAACAACCCCATTTCTACTCAAGAACTATGCTAAAGAATTGGGCATTTCTAAGTATGCAGTAGGTACCCCTGAGACAACAAGGGCGTTGAGGGAATGAAATGGAGCTTAATATAGTAAAGCAGTAATTTCACAGAGGTATTCTGGCGTTGTATCAGACCGCAGAAGTTACCCTGTGATGAATGTAGCAAAGAACCAGCTTTGAATGGATTTTCTAAAGGCAGGTAGGACCTTAATTTTCAGGATAGAACTTGATAAGGAATTCAAATACTTGGATGCAGGGAAGCTAAAAGATCAGACACAACAGCAAGATCTTTTGATATGAGGGATGGCAAAAAGATTGGAGTTCGAGACACAAACAGTATGAGATGGTCTGTATTCGACCAGATGCTTTTGAATGAATCAAGGACTGGTATGGTGAGAGGCTTTATGGCAGATACACAGTGTTTTAAAAATAATCCATTTGCGAACAGGGAGCCCGTGTAGAGGATTTAGGTGCAGGCTGTGTCATATGAGTGAGGGAGATTCAAGATGTGGTAGTCTGCTGCTTTCTGAATTCGTTGAAGCTGATTTGTCAAGTGATGAGGAAGCCTTTGGCAGACCGCATTGTTGTAATCGTATTTGGATGTGACAAGAGCTAGAACGTTAGGTTTGCTATAGGACCATAAAGGGATTTTCCTCTGGGTGCATATTAGCAAGAAGCAAGAGCTGGGAAATTTGTTGGATGAGAGGCAACTGGTGGTCAGAAATAATGCCTAAGATACGTTCATGTGTGACAGATGTGGGGCATCATTCCTACTGAAGGTTCTGCCGGATGTCAATTTGGGAAGATGAGTTTTGTACTTGGCCCTCTCTGCAGGGTCACCCTCAAACGTTTTTGCCTTCTCCCTTCCTGTTTGGCTGAATTTGATTTTGTTGGCCTTAGGACTCTGTGCACTTTATCACTGCTATCCAGTGGCAAAGTGCTTGTGCTTACTCCTTAAAACATGGTAAAATTGGCTTACACTTGATTGGCATATTAGATTTACTTCTGAGTTACAAGTAAAGAGGTATATCATATACCCAGGGCTGGTAAATTGAATGCTACTAGTGGGCCTGCATCACTTCTTGCGCCACCCACTTAAGTAGCCCCCTCAATCACTTCTCAGGCCTGCCTTTGCAGACTGCATGCAATGTTAAGTTGCCAATTCAACGTGGCAAAATAAACCCCTTGCCAGGCCTAAAACTCCTGTTTTATTGCATATACGTCACCCCTAAGGTAGGCCATAACCAGCCCATAGGGCAGGGCGCATTGTATTTAAAAGGTTAGACATGTACTTCTAAGTTTTACAGGTCCTACTAGTGAAAATCATAAAAATTAGTTTTTCACTACTGTGCGGCCTACCTCTCCTGTAGAATAACATTGGGTTCCATAATTACATTCAATTAGTGGCAACTTTTGTTTGGCATCAGGGAGAAATGACATGTTTGGTGTCTAATTTTTAAAAATTTAAAATACTCTTTAATGGTAAAGTCAGGTTTTAAGTCACAATTCTGAAAATGGCACCTTTAGAAAGTTGGAATTTTCTTCTCTTAACCATTTGGTGCCTGCAGCCTGTTTCTTGGGTCACATGACTAGTTGTAGTTGACACTGCCACACAATAGAGGTACTGGGCGTTGGCAAGATGGGCCACCCACACTGGATGGGAGCAGAGCTGAGCACAGCCCCACCTGCACTTCAAAGACTCTGCCTTAGCTCACACACAAAGAACTTCAAACTAGCCAATAGTGCCTCCAGATACTTCTGGGGAGGGAAAGTTCTAAAAGTTTCCTCCACTTCAAAGCTAGCATCAGGCAGAAAATTAGGACACTCAGATCCACTCTTCAATTCACTTCTGGACCTGTAGAAGGACGTCTCTGAGGATTGCCCTGCTGCCTGTGGCCTGATGTGTACTTCAGCGGACTGCCCTGGTGCATCAAGAAGACTGTGTGCTGCCCGAAGCATGCCTTGTATCCTCAGAGGACTGCCCTGCTGCTTGAGACCTGCTTTCTTGCTTGAACCCAAGATATCAAGAGTGACTTCAAGGGCTAATTTTCTGACTGCCTGATCAGAGCCTCAGGGACAGAAAAGGCTCCAACTATCTTGAACACACATGGGCCCAGCCTGAGTTGCTCCTGACTCTCCAAGTGGTGCCCATCCAGTCCTGGATCCTTGGGAGTGGGACCTAGATAGCCCAAGTCTAAAACTTGGGAATTAGAAATTTCAGCCAAAAAGTGATCAGATAAAAGAGAGAATACCTGGACCTATCTGCTTGCCGATCTGCCCAAGGTGCATTGCCGGTCCACCTGACTTCTCAGCACCTCCCGCTACATTCTTCTCTGCAGCAGAAAATCCTGTTCAGTGGCTTCTCGCCGAATGGGTATTTTTGCCTCGTGGAGCACTCATCAGCTATAGACTGCAGATTCATCCCACTAGAGATTTTCGACTTTCAAAAAAGAGACTGAGTCAGAACTTACAAATCAGCACCACAACATCTTCCATCAGCCCCACGATGAAGACGCCTCCTCCCCGGGCACCGCCCACTGCCTTGCTCCACAGATCTTTACCTTCTCAGACATTTTTCTTTATAAATCCTTCAAAGCTAGAAGATAAGCGGAGACCGGGCCCAATCCAAGTCATGTCTCTGAACCACGCTCCATCGCAGCCGGCCATAATTTTTTACTTAGCCCTGGTCTTGCGCGACTAGACTGCCTCTAAACCTGACTATGTTTGTGCTAAGCTACCAGAATCTAAGCACAGGCTAGTTTAATTATTTTTTGTAGTTCACCCTGACAAGGATTGTGGCTGTTGCTCGAGTAGGGTTTTACCCCCCTCAATCAACAACCCAATTTCTAACACCTAGTTAAACGACTTCTGTTTTATTAGCATTCAATGTAATTGGTTTGTGCCCATACAGTAATTAATATCAGACAGGGGATTGAAGGGGTAAGAAACAGCCTGTGCAACTGGACTCTAGTTTGTAACTTATTTGTCATCTGAAGACTTTGCCCACCTGCCTCGTATTAATCCTGAAATCAAAACATAAACATAAAAAAAGAGGAGGGCTCCACTGAAATGCTGTAAGAAAAAGTTACATGAAAGAGCTACAAAGAAAAACACAGTAACTGAACCAATCGTAGAATGCCAGAACGACAGTTGCATGGCAGGGCCCTTAGTCTGTGGCTTTCTGGCCATCTAAGGAGCTAAGATCATGTAACAAGGATGCCACCAAAATGGAGATGCCACAGATCGATTTATTAATCTTGAAAAAAAAAAAGTAAAAATCTCCCGATACTTTCAGGGGCTTATAAAGAGGGCCTTCAATTTGTCCCACGTGGAATGTTTTAAGGGGACCGGCCAGTGATTTCTAGCACCAGGGCTGCAGCTAGAATGTGAGTAGAAAGTCTGCACCATTAACAGCTCACAGAGCAGGTCTGCAACATTTATCCAAGCCTGTGCATACATCTATTATGTTCTGCAGGTACAGCTTCATGCTCTTCATTATCTGGGACAAGGTTAGTTCTGTAAGGCCTTCAAAACTAAGCTATACTTACACTTTGCAATGCACAGTCAACAAATACCAAAACGTTCCTCCGGCCAGTTATGTATTCCCCACCAAGACCTACAGCATAAGCTTTATCTTTGTTGTGTCACCCAAAATATGCCCTATTCACACAAGTGAATCTCTTATCTCACCAGGATACCCTCCCCAGTGAGGGTGCACTCTACAAATCTGCATAACATTAATCTCACACAACTTGGACATCACCCGAGTTGCTACAAATTGCATCCCACAGACCACATCCTTTAAAACACAACATCCTATTGATAGACAAAACACGCTCTCCCAGCCTACAGACATCCACTGCTGTGTTTCAAGGTTACCCACATAGACATGTGGTCTGCATTTAAATCACCTCTGTCCCAAAACAAACCACTATGGATTCTGCCATTGTAAACACCTGTAATCTTGGGTCATATAATAGTACAAAACAAACTGCAATCTGACATGGAGTAAGGCTTTTCTATCCAATAGTATAATTCCTTCTCAATTTCAGGATATCCACAAAATTTGTGAGACAAATATGTGTACAATGAAATTTGTAGGAGATTTCAGCATGGAAATCTGACTGGTTTTTGCTATTTGGTGGGTCGACGAGTCCAGCCATAACTGCTTTCTAGGCACTAAATAGTGGGGCATACTAAGCCTTCACAATTAAAGCCTGTATTCAACCATTCAAATCGTGGATCTTGCACTAGCACTTTCCAAAGTTACAGAGACACTAAAACAGAAAATGAGAGCTAGGAACAGATTGTCAAGGTGGGCTGTCAACCATTGTCTGTGGCCAATGCCTTGCCATGAGACAATATTTCCCTCCTTTTTAGGATGTGCGAGACAACTCCCACCTCTCAGGCACAACCGAAAGGCTGCTGCAGCCTAGAGCGCTCACTTTTGTTCAATCACTTTATCATGAGCAGAATGACAGTGTTGGGCTGCAGCGGGTACAGCATGAAGTAGCCTGCTTCCTTGGTAGATGCCTTATAGCCGACAAGATAGTCCTTAAAATGGAGATGGTGGCCGCTAGGAGACAGAGGGGATAGTTTTGGACATGGTTGCACTGGGAGTGCAAAAAGCCTGGGCATGAGATTCTTAGATGGTTAGTTGGGGGGGAATAAAAATAAATAAAAGGACTTACCTGGGTGCCACTGGCCGCCGACCATCGCCTCTCCTCCGTCCTCTTCTCCGGCAGCAGGAAGCACACAGCCTCCCAGAATCCCCTAGTCAATTACAACGCTGCCTTACAGCAGCGCTGTGATTGGTTTGAGTGCTGTGGTTCAGCGCTCAGAGAGGGACTGGGAGGCTGTGCCTGTTCTCCACCCAGGCTGTGCAGTACAGCCTGGTGAAGAACATACCAAGTGTGCATGACTGATTGGCCGGCCTAAGGCGGCCGGCCAAACTGTCAGGCACACTTAGAAAGTGCCTACCACTCCTCCCTCAGATCTCAACATCCAAGCCCGCCCTGCACCCCAACCAACCGAGCCAGTACTGTAAAATAAAATGATAATAACGTTGCATTATTATCGTTTTATTTTTCCCTTTTGAACTGCTCCGTGAGCAGTGGGGTGACGCTCCTCCACCTTAGCGGAGGAGCCACCGCTGGAGGATATGGCTGAGAGGAGAAAATGGGTGGCGAAACCTGAGGTGAAAATGGTGGTGGGAAGTCAGAAGAGAGAAGAAGGAGCAAAGGACTGAGGAGGGAAAGAGAAGGGGACAAAGTGAGGAAGAGGGGACAAGAGAGAACTGGCAAAGAGCTGGCAACAAAACAAAATGGAGTAGAAGAGGGAGTAGAGCATGGAGGGTGAAAGGAAGAACATAAGCAGAGTATGAGGATTAAGAGAGATGAGTGATGACAATGGAGAGAAGGACTAAGAAAAAGAAATGACTGGAAAATGCATGAGCAGAGGAAAATGAAAGTAAATAAGGGCTGGGGTAGAAAAGGTGGATTTTCTGATGCCAGGAAGAGAAGAGGACAGACGAAATACTATGAAAAGAAGTGGAAATGGCTGAAGGGTGGAAAAGGACACAGGCGAAGAAAAGAGATGAAGACAGATTGGGCTGGAGGAAAGGGAGGTTTGCGGGGGAGTGTATAAAACAGGGAGAAAGGCAGAGATGAAAGGTGGGATGAAATTCAGTGAAAGATATAAGTAGGAGGGTGAATGGACAACATTGGAGAGGTAAAAAATTAGAAAGTCTAAAAATGTGCAGTTTTGTGAGGTTTCCCTAGTTGCCAGCTGAGCGAGGGCCCAAAATCCACAGTGACTCACTTTGCAAAGAAAGGGTCCTTTTTGAGTTGGAAATGCGATGTGTCTAAAAGGAGAAGTGGAGAAGAACTGGGAAAAGTGCGTCAAGAAAAGAATATTTCACTACAAGTTTACCCCAAAGTCCTTACATCAATGGTTCATGAAAGGCTGTGATACAACAATGAGGGCCACTTTTTTGTGGGTGCTTGGGCCTATTTTTGCTCACACTCTCTGACCTGATGAGAGCTCTTTCATTTGGCAATCAGAAAGTCTGGTAAAGACACATCGATTTGTACAAGATTTGACGCTGGTGGTGTCTCGTTCCAGTGCGTGTTTTCGCTCGGACCCCCGGACCGCAGCAACAGAGCAGAGCAGGAGTGGGAGCAGGAGCGGGGGACGCGGAAAAAAATGCTCCGATACGGCTAGCGGCTCCGGCTTTCGGCTGGGGGGCCTGCTAACTACCCCTGCACCCCCGCAGAGAAACCACTTAGAAACCAACGATAACGTGGCAGACTGGTTGACTGGCTGACTGACTGCCGGCGGGCATCGGCTGCGGTCGGTAACGCTTCCGACCAGGCGCTCTCTGATCGTGACCGAGTGCCGTAAGCTGCCGTGAGCCGCCGTAAGCTGCCGATGAAAATCCGTGAGCTGCCGGTCATCAGCCTCTAAGTTCGACGACAGTGGTCTCGGCAGTATTCGGCAGCTTTCCTCTAAAAACATTCTGCTCTCTCGTGCCCCCGTGCTAGCCAGCCAGCCTAAGACAGCAAACCGACATCCCTGGCGAACACGGTTAAAGGGGAGCTTACCCTGGCGTGTGCTGAAAACGGGTATTGTATCGGGTGACTACTGCTTTCTTTTTCCTTTTATCTATCCATCCTCTCTCAAAATTCCAAAACTCCAAGGGGGGGGGGGAAATTCTCAGTTGATTTTAATCTTTGGTCTCCACTCAACGACAAAGCAGCATGGTCTATAAAAGACTACGGTCCCGCACTATACACATGAAAAAAGTGGGCACAGCACGAGCACCAGTTAACTATAAGAGTACCTGTATAATGTCTCAACACGGAGCACCGGTACCGACAGAGAAACCCCTAATAACAAATTTTTTCTCGCCTACAACGGCATCAATAACTACACCAATAACAACAACAACTACAATAACTACAGATACCCCTAAAAAGTCTCTTCACGAGGACCAGTTAGAGCAACCTGCAACCACAGTTAAAGGAAACGTTGGTGCAAGAACAGAGGGCTTAGTCTTCAATTCCTTTCCTTTCAAGGACGTAACTCTCCAAAATGCTCAATTGTCGGATCCTCTGGAAATTCATGACCTTCCAACGTTTCAAGAATCCAAATAGACTGTGAATCTTTCGCCTATGAAAGAACTCCCTGGGATATTTGTCAAAACAGAAATCCAGGAGGGCCCCGGACAAACTGCAGCAACAGATTTCACTCTTCCAGATGTTAATTTTATCTCACCCACTCATGTTGCTACAAAAGATGTTCAAACACAGCCAGTCCTTATATTATCAAGCACTCCGAGCAACTTACTAGAGCCAGAACATAATTTTTCACAAACTTCCGAGTCCCTGTCGTATATCATGCCGCAATCAGCAAACAGACAAGATCCCGTATCAAACACCATCCTGTCACTGCAGAGAATTATGGATTCTATATTAATACTCTTGGAAAAGAACTTGGAAAACTCGGATCAGATTATGGAAACTCAAACTGGAATCCTTCAATATCTTGTAGATAAAAAAAGGAAAAAACAATTGACTCAACTTAATCAACAAGCCCAAACAACACACTCGCAATCTCTTATTCTACAGTATGACGCAGGCAGAAAAGAGAAGTGTCTCTTAAATCCCTCAGTCCCCAGCATTTCCCCATTACAAGAAAACGGGGCAAAGCAGAAGAAAACTCAGATGGAAAAAACCCAAATACATCAAAATCAAAAAACTAATCTCCTAAATGGTGATGAAATTTACTCTCTTCGAAAACTATTCAAAGACCCTTGCCCAGGAAGTGTTAAGGGAAAGCCAATCAAAAACCCATATCTTTATTTCCAATTTTTCAAGTAAAAGAACAAAAACTGGTCTCTCCCCTCTCGAATAATTGATGGGAGAGGCTCAGGGGAAACTCCAACCCGGAACCAATCATTTCTACTGGAACCCGTAAGAACGCCTCATAAAAAGGAGAAATACAAGATCGGGCAAATGAATAAGAAGTTGACAAAGAAAAGAGCAAAACGGAGAATATCGAAAAGAGCTCCGCGAAAAGTAAAATTTCCCCAAGCAAGCCCAATAGAACAAGAAGGGGAAGAAATCAACCACATCAAGGAGAGTAGTAACGGATCCCTTAATATTTGCCAGCAGTCACCCCCAAAAATCCTCTAATAGAAATAAAAGACAGAAAGGTCTTAAATCCGCTAGTACCAAATTTTTCATCAAAATTTTCAAAATCAAAAGAACATGTAACAGAAGATAAATGCATCTATCAGGATCTCCAGGATGATCCCGAAAGCCCAATCTCTAACTTTTTAGAATTTACAGACATATTCCCTAGCGGCAATTGTCCATTAAACCGAGGGAGAATAGTCGAACTGTTACGCAAGATTAGACTGCTCCAATCATTAACTACAGGAGAAATAAAATTAGTCTCTTTTCCTGATAAAATGATCTGCTCAGTGGCTCCCATAGAGTTCTGGTCTAATGTAGTTCCAGCTATTATAATTAAAGAACAAGACATTCTTCATAAAAATGGCTTTGATATCGCCATGGTTAAAAAGGCCAGCTCCGATTGTGAACAGATGAGGGATACTAAGGAAATAATAGACATCTCTAATAATAATTTTAACCAGCAGAGCACGGAAGGTAAAGAAAGGAAGTACGCGCAAGACACCCCTCTGCAGATCTCTATAAAAGATGGAGTCCGGCAATTCTGGAATGGATCGGACCCATGGCAAAAGCCGCTATCGGATGAAAATTCCTGGGCTGGGATAGCGGGATCTCTGAACAGGAATAAGTTGGGCAAGGATTTGAAATTGCCTTTTTAGCGATAGACATGTAATAGTGTCATGGAACATCGCGGGAAAGACTACTGACAAAATGCTTTCAATTCTGGAACATTCACCCTCAATTGTGTTACTGCAAGAAACATGGTCCATGACAACTTTCTCTCAAAAAGATTACTTTGTGTTTGTTAAAGCAGCAGAGGCCTCTAGAAGAGGCCAAGCAAAAGGAGGCCTAGCAATCCTACTGAGAGAAGAGATAGACTGGGACCCGGAGGAAATTGAGCTTTCGCTCCCAAATGTCCAATGCATTAGCATTAAGTGCCGGAAAGAAAGAATGGAGACTTCATCTAATCTCTTACTTTTTAATATATATTTTCCACCAGGATCCACAAAAGATCATATCTTGACGAAAGCATTCAAGAAAATCGAATCTATCCTAGAAGTAAGGGGATATCCTATGATGATAATGGCTGGGGACTTCAATGGAAAGGTCTCCAATACACTAATCAATAATAGGGGGAAATCTCCACAGGAAGAAGCCTGTTCAATACCAACTCCCGTCTTCCCCGATAAAATAAAAGCAGATAAAAGGGGGAAAATGCTTTTGTCATCTATTGAAGCAATTAATGGCGTTATAATAAACGGGAGAAAAGATGGTGATATTCCGGCGGCATACACCAGACTGGGTCCAACTAAGTCCTCAATCATAGATTATTTTATCTGTAGTTTAGATCTATTTCCGAAGGTCCAATCGCTTTCCACTCAATATTCTCACGAAAGTGATCATGTATTACTTTCTGTAGAAATTGACGTCTATATTCAGCATACTTCTCCGTGGTCACTCCGTTCTTTTGAAGGGCGGGCAGTCGTAGATCACAAAACAGGAAGGATATATTGGAATTCCAAAACAATTAGTAAAATAAATCATACAATCTCCCAAGATCTGCTAACATCTGCGAGTAAAATAGGCAATCCAATAAACAGATTTGAAGCTACTCTACAATCGGTAGTTGCCTCTCTCCAAGGAAATACTGCGAGACGTGAAAGCGTTAAAACATTTCATAGGGGAAAACTAGTGGATAATAATGCTCGACAATTAAATAAATTGACTAGAATTCAATTTCGCTCTTTCTGTGTGATAAGACGAGGAGAAATAAGGAAACTGAAAAAACTCCACCAACGGAAAAAGGAAAAAGAAAGACAAGCTCTAAGAGATCGAGTCTGGGTCGACCTCCAATTAGCAGTAAAACACAAAAATAATAAATCATTCTGGAACATAATCTCTGTACAGATGGGGATACGAAAATCTGCTCAAGTGACACCAGTATCATCATCTGACTGGGAAAAGTATATTCTAAGGCTTTATAAATCTAATCATCAGCATCCCATCTTCCCTGGACAGGATCAAGCACTGAAGAATCAACCTGAGCAGGAACCAATGAAAATTTCAGCCGCACAAATCTCTATTCTGATATCCTCTGCCAGGTCATCAGCAGCGATGGGACCAGATAAGATCCCAATTAAAGTTTTACAAAAAAACGCAGACGACTGGGGTAAATTCTTAGCCCCACTCTTCCAACACTGCCTGAAAAGTGGGGAAATACCAGAATCTTGGCAAGGGAGTGTGGTGGTTCCCCTCCTAAAAAAAGGCACAAGAACGAATCCTGCAAACTATAGACAAATAGCCCTTCTCGACGCCACCGGTAAGATCTTTGCGGCTTGCGTTTTGGAACACTTAAAAGACTGGGCTTTTTCGAGAAAAGTGATCCCCATGTATCAGACTGGGTTTCGCCCAAAGCATTCTACATTGGACAATATTGCTGTATTCCAAACAGTGCTTGATAAGTTTGTTACGTTAAAAGCTCAAACTTTATATTGTGCTTTTATTGATTTTTTGACTGCGTTCGATAGCGTAGATAGATTGACATTATGGAGAAAATTGGCTAATTTGGGGATTCCTAAAGATCTCTTAACAATAATAATCTCCCTTCACACATCAACATGGTGCAGAGTCCAAATGGGGGGAGAAAAAGGCCTAACCAAACCTATCCCTTCGCGGAATGGGCTGAAACAGGGATGCTTATTAGCTCCCCTATTATTCTCCATCTACATTAGCGATCTACCGGGGCGTCTCTCTCAAATTAAAAATTACCCTCCTAAATTAGCTCAAGTTGATATACTGTGTTTAATGTATGCCGATGATATCGTCATACTTGATCATACCACGATAGGCCTGCAAAGAACCCTGAAAGAATTAAATCATTACGCAACTGAAAATTTTCTGGTGCCAAATATAACTAAAACTAAAGCACTCCCTTTCAGTGGCAGAAGGAAGCCTTTACCTTATATATGGTCTTTAGGAGGCGAACCGATAGAGACAGTAAAAGAGTATGTTTATTTGGGCCGTATTTTTACTTCTAATTTATAAGATACAGCCCACCTCCAACACTTGAGTCGGAAGGCAGAATCCCACGTTGGGGCTTGTACCTCTCTACGGGAAATAGACACTTTACACCAATGATGGAGGTTTATGGTATGAAAATCCCTCCGATTCTATCATATGCAATGGAATACACACAAATTAAAACATGGCAATCTATAAAAGTAAAGGAAGGAACCATACTCCGAAAATTGTTAAAAGTGTCGCAGTCGGTACCAGTTCAAGCCCTACGTCTCGAGCTATCGGTAACGGGAATCTCTGCTAGAGTAATTTCAAATATTATTAGGTGGGCGTACAATTTACTACATGCAGCGCCAGACACCTTAAGGCATTTGTTAAAATTGGAGACTTTTAGAGAGGAAGCGTCAGGGTATACTTTTAATAGGAATATGGTAAAAGCCTTTGAGGTTTCTCAATGCACTGTTGCACTTTTACAGGAGTGGTCCCCAGCACACTTGAAATTGTTTTTAAAACATTTGGCCCCTAGAATTAGTTATGAATTTGATAAAGAACATTGCATTCAATTAAAGCATTATAAAGGGTTTGCAGAACAAATAGAATTTAAAACCTATGCTCCCTACTTGCGTTTTCAACTAGAGCACGGAGTAAGGCGCTGTATTCTTCTCTTACGTTTGGGCATACTCCCTTTAGCAACATTCTTAGCTAGCTGGGAAGGTACAAATAACCCCAAAGGCATATGTGAATTATGCAAAGGTGGCCGACAAGATTTGCTTCACGTTTTACTAATCTGTCCTAACGCGAGTATAGTAGCGGCACGACGACGTTATATAATTCCAATTCAATTAAAGTATAACGCATTCTTGGCCCAAGATTTAATTACGTTGTGTAACTCTCCTGTTAATGAATTTGTATGTCATAACTTGTTTAAGTTTTTAAAAAGCTTTCTGAAGCTGTTCTAAAGTTAAAACGTACAATCAGAAGATCTTATCTTATTTTTATTGAATGTTGTATGGATAGGCGATAGAATATTGTTACAGCTCCATTTTTTAGTATGTTTTAAAAGTAAAAGTTTTACCATCTTAATCATTTTAAATCCAATAATAATAATTTTAATCCTGTATTTGTTGATCTCAGTAGAGGTCTGAATCAAATAAAAATTTACTGATTTACTGAACAATGTGGGCCACTTTTTTGTGGGTGCTTGGGCCTATTTTTGCTCACACTCTCTGACCTGATGAGAGCTCTTTCACCTTCTTACATGAACAACAAATTGGATCACAAATCCATGAGTTTATTTCAGTTAATAAGTATTCTCTCTAACATAGTTATACAATCCACAATCCTGCAGGAATTTTTGCGAAGTTCATTATGGTTTTACAGGTTGCTGTATGACTTACACTGTCTCAGTAAAAACTGTGCATTTGTAGGACAACATAAAGTTCAAAACTGTACGAGACTGATTCTGAGCACACCATCAGGCAATGTTGGCCTTAGTCCTGCTAGCTCACAATGTACCATCTGTACCCCTAACCTGACAAGGTAACAAATTGACTGTGGAATCTCGGAACATGACAACTCTGACTCTCCAAGGAAATCATGGTAACAGATCTAGAACCTTTTTGTTTGGTTGCTCATGCAAACCCAAAGACATACACAAGAAATACACCACACAGGAAAGGAGAACAAATTCAGATCCTGACCTTCATCTGGTTATGCCTACAATTTTGAATCCCTATACACCTGAAATGAGGAATGGAAGCACTACATTTTACCCATGTCCTATACAAGTAAGTCCGTCCTCATCACTGATGCACACTTGTGTCTTAACGACTGACAAGAATTCAGTGGGAACTCCACTTAGAAGTGTCATGTTGTGAAAATCATGGGGTAATAAGAGTGCAGTTACATGCCCATTGACCCTGATGTTATCAGAGGAAATGACATCACATGGCTGTATAAAAGACACTTGCATGTTTTGTTGTCAATGCCTCAACATCTGTTTCTGGAGAGTCCTTCATGCTGTCACCTTAGGTGCTGTAAAGAAATGGATTACTTGCTACATGATTATTAGTGTCAGCTTTTGAATTACCTAACAAGGTTTCTTTTTCTCTTTGCAATATCACTGCACCTTGAGTAGAAAATCATACACAATTTTATTTCAGCCACTTTCGAAAATGCATTGATAGAATCAAGTGCAAACTGCATATCAAAAGGTTTTCAAAATTTAAAACTACCCT
Organism: Calotriton arnoldi; assembly: GCA_963921515.1. Lineage (NCBI taxonomy): Eukaryota > Metazoa > Chordata > Amphibia > Caudata > Salamandridae > Calotriton > Calotriton arnoldi. The sequence continues at coordinate 3,903,859 of CAWUFW010000435.1, read as the reverse complement.
TTTTGGGTCTATTCACAAAAGCATTTATGAGTACTGTAAGTTCTATTTCAGGAGTGGACTTTTACAAATTCTTTCATGCATTTGTAAACTGGCCTTGAAACGTCCAACTTCCTTTTAGTAAACCTGCAAAGCAGGCACAGTCCTTTCTATTTGAGCTATTTATACATGAATATTCATTAACTATGTCAATTGTAGACCTTTCTACTTCATAAAGATATTTAAGAGTACGTTAGAGAGTGCATACACCACTAATTCACATGTTGTTTGCAATCAGTTAGAGTGGAGAGCTAAGGAGACACCAAGCGAAGAAGTCAATAATCTGCCAATTATAGCCCCCACCCGACAGGCCCCTAATGAAAGGGTTATACATGATTAAGGAGTGACACCAGCCACCGGGCATCTTAAACAGAGTAGGGGTCAATAGGGGGGCATGGGGTAACCAGTCACACACTGTACAGAAAGATCCGCCCGAAGTGGCCAAAACTACCATGCCTGTTACTCCGGCGGCAAGTTTTTGCTCGTCAAACACTATCACGCCTAACATGCCACCAGAAGCTAACCCTTATATTATAGTAATGGGAAATGTCCCTCCTCTCAAGGCCAGTTCTACTGAAGGCTTTAGCCAACTGAAGAACAAGGCTATGCATTGGTTAGATTCTAATTCAACGTTGGGGGTTCATGTTGGAGGCTCCATTTTCTATGGTACAAAGACTAAACGGGATAGACAGAGAAGCCAAATCTCCGGACGGAGACTGTGTTATAATAAAATTTAATAGGCCATTAGTGGTGGGGAGAATCCTCACCTCATTTAGGCACTCCGATGTTAATCAATCTCCCCACTTCAATTGGGCTCTACTGCTAGGCTTCTTTTGCAGAACCCAGCTTATGACACAGGCTCCTCAACTAAGTCAGTGGCAGTTACCTAGGGGCCCAGCCCCAACCAGAGTTGGTCTCCATCCAGCCCCGAGGGATTTGAACCTCTTTAACAGGTATGCCCCTCTGACTTTCCTTGATGACTGTGACTGACTGGAAGGTCGCAACGATCAGAAAAGGGTAAGGGACGCAAAGGGCCTAAAAGCGCTTTTCCAGGGGGTTTCCCCTTAACCCACCAGGAAAGAACCTAAACACCCCAAAGGCCAGATGGCCCGCTTTGATCTTTCTGGGGAGCAGTCTAATTTTAACAACCAGAACACCGTCGGTCTGGCTATAAACTGTGGGATGTTGGCTGAGCCAACCGATGTGGATGGCGGGGAATCCCAGACTTGTATACTGTGGGTACCAAAGTAAAAATTAGAACTTAGAATATTGCAGGCATTAAAAACAAATTAGGAAACAACGATTGGGTAGATGTAATTAAATCATCCCAATTGATTTGCTTACAGGAAACCTGGCATATGGGAGATTTTCGCCTAGATGTGTATAAGAGTATAAGACGATTAGTAGACATACCGCCAGCCATGGACGAGTTAAGGGGGGCTTACCTTTAGTAAACTTCACCACCTCCTCGCTAACGGTAAATTAGGATTTATTAAATCTACCCTTTTTCCAGATATTTCATCTCCAGACCATCGAGGAAAGCCAATTTTATTTTAATTAATTTTTACAATAATGTTTTAGATAACATAAGGAATAGGGTTATCGATGACCTGGGGAGAGAACTGGAATCTTTTGCTACAAGTATTTTAGATAACTGCTTTTACATATTGTTGGGGATTTTAATATTGAAATTTGCGATAAGCCCTCTAGAAAGATGCTTGGATATAACAATCATCGCTGGGGGTAACCAAACTCATTTCCCACACAACCCATATGAAGAGACCCTTAATGAAATGATCTTCAGATATAATTTTGAGTTCATGGAATATACACCGGATAGTGAGGGAAAATTGATATCCTTTTTCCAAGGGAACTGGTTCTACTATTGATCACATCCTGGTCTCTGCAGAGGGACTTGGATGGGTGTACTACTTTAAAATCGCTCCAAGTCTTTTTAGTGATCATCACCCATTGTTGATGTCGCTCAATATTATGTTCCCATGAGGCACAGGGTCAGACTGATTTGCATATGGCCATGTCTGAACTGGGGTGGTGGAGTGAGCTAAAGAATGATGATGGATTAAACCCAGATCAGTTGACTGGGGGTGAGTGTTTGATTAGCTCAAACGCTCTGTCCATCATCCCCTTTGGTATCGCTTTGTTCGCCCTAAGTTGGCAGGGTATGCCCAGACGTGGGTCCCTTGCTCACTTTGCCACTGGATTCAAGCTAGCCTGGCTGATGACGGCTGAATAGCCAGAAACCGGTCCCAGGATGCTTGTTTCCGGTCCAGGTGAGACATGGCTTGGCAGTTCGGGCTGGACTGTTCCCATGAGGCACAGGGTCAGACTAATTTGCATATGGCCATGTCTGAACTGGGGTGGTGGAGTGAGCTAAAGAATGGTGATGGATTAAACCCAGATCAGTTGGCTGGGGGTGAGTGTTTGATTAGCTCAAACGCTCCGTCCATCATCCCCTTTGGTATCGCTTTGTTCGCCCTAAGTTGGCAGGGTATGCCCAGACGTGGGTCCCTTGCTCACTTTGCCACTGGATTCAAGCTAGCCTGGCTGATGACGGCTGAATAGCCAGAAACAGGTCCCAGGATGCTTGTTTCCGGTCCAGGGAAGACATGGCTTGGCAGTTCGGGCTGGACTGTTCCCATGAGGCACAGGGTCAGACTGATTTGCATATGGCCATGTCTGAACTGGGGTGGTGGAGTGAGCTAAAGAATGATGATGGATTAAACCCAGATCAGTTGACTTGGGGTGAGTGTTTGATTAGCTCAAACGCTCCGTCCATCATCCCCTTTGGTATCGCTTTGTTCGCCCTAAGTTGGCAGGGTATGCCCAGACGTGGGTCCCTTGCTCACTTTGCCACTGGATTCAAGCTAGCCTGGCTGATGACGGCTGAATAGCCAGAAACCGGTCCCAGGATGCTTGTTTCCGGTCCAGGGAAGACATGGCTTGGCAGTTCGGGCTGGACTGTTCCCATGAGGCACAGGGTCAGACTGATTTGCATATGGACACGTCTGAACTGGGGTGGTGGAGTGAGCTAAAGAATGATGATGGATTAAACCCAGATCAGTTGACTGGGGGTGAGTGTTTGATTAGCTCAAACGCTCCGTCCATCATCCCCTTTGGTATCGCTTTGTTCGCCCTAAGTTGGCAGGGTATGCCCAGACGTGGGTCCCTTGCTCACTTTGCCACTGGATTCAAGCTAGCCTGGCTGATGACGGCTGAATAGCCAGACACCGGTCCCAGGATGCTTGTTTCCGGTCCAGGGAAGACATGGCTTGGCAGTTCGGGCTGGACTGTTCCCATGAGGCACAGGGTCAGACTGACTTGCATATGGCCATGTCTGAACTGGGGTGGTGGAGTGAGCTAAAGAATGATGATGGATTAAACCCAGATCAGTTGACTGGGGGTGAGTGTTTGATTAGCTCAAACGCTCCGTCCATCATCCCCTTTGGTATCGCTTTGTTCGCCCTAAGTTGGCAGGGTATGCCCAGACGTGGGTCCCTTGCTCACTTTGCCACTGGATTCAAGCTAGCCTGGCTGATGACTGCTGAATAGCCAGAAACCGGTCCCAGGATGCTTGTTTCCGGTCCAGGGAAGACATGGCTTGGCAGTTCGGGCTGGACTGTTCCCATGAGGCACAGGGTCAGACTGATTTGCATATGGCCATGTCTGAACTGGGGTGGTGGAGTGAGCTAAAGAATGATGATGGATTAAACCCAGATCAGTTGACTGGGGGTGAGTGTATGATTAGCTCAAACGCTCCGTCCATCATCCCCTTTGGTATCGCTTTGTTCGCCCTAAGTTGGCAGGGTATGCCCAGACGTGGGTCCCTTGCTCACTTTGCCACTGGATTCAAGCTAGCCTGGCTGATGACGGCTGAATAGCCAGAAACCGGTCCCAGGATGCTTGTTTCCGGTCCAGGGAAGACATGGCTTGGCAGTTCGGGCTGGACTGTTCCCTTGAGGCACACGGTCAGACTGATTTGCATATGGCCATGTCTGAACTGGGGTGGTGGAGTGAGCTAAAGAATGATGATGGATTAAACCCAGATCAGTTGACTGGGGGTGAGTGTTTGATTAGCTCAAACGCTCCGTCCATCATCCCCTTTGGTATCGCAATATTAAAACACAGTGGACCAAGGGACCACTTCTGGCGGAACATATAGAAACCCAGGGCACAAATGGTATTAGTCTCAGGTGGACAAATGTCAATGGAGTTGCCCTACTGCATTAAGTGTTTAAGGACTACCCCATTGAATTTTCCACCTGCACTAATCTAAATTCTATAATTTTCAGCAAAATATTTACAGCCATTGAGGGTAACATGAGATCTACTAGAAAGAGGCCTGATAAAAAACCCGTTAGGTGGTTTAACCAGCATTGCTTGAGTGCAAACCGGAACTTAAAGAAAGCCTTCCAGACCCACCCCAGAAATAGGGATGAGATTTTGACCTTGAGACTCGCTTATAAGCAAGTGAAAAGGAAAGCAGATATACAGGCGGAAGAGTGGGCAAGTTTGCAACAGGCAGCTGAAACAAGGGATGTTACCCTTTTCGGGAAAACTATAAACTAGCCCTTTTTAAAGATTCATCATCTCCCTGGGTAGAGGCGCTAGTCGAACAGGTCGACTGGCTGACCCATTATAAAGGAATTTCCAACCCAGAAAATCATGGTCTGGACGTTACCCCTGGAGCAATATGATATGTAGGACCATCACATATAAAACCCATCAATCTTACTACCGCCTTGGAAACGTTTGTTGCTGCGAAGTCACCCGGCCCTGATGGGGTCCCAACCGACACATTTAAATCATGCATTAATTTATGGGCCCCCATACTGATGCAAGTATGCAATGGGGCAGCCAGATGATATCTGTCCTCATCTTGGACAGAAAGTATTATAGTCCCGATTTTTAAAAAGGGGACGGGGGATGCAAGGTGTTATCGCACAATATCCCTCCTGGATTCCTCTGCTAAACGAATGGGCAGAATCCTACTAGAAAGGTTTGAATCCTGGGTGATATATAATCAGATCTTTACAGATGCCCAATATGGTCTTAGAAGGGATGTGGGCACCATTGAACAATAAATCAACCTTCATCTGCTCATCAACAAATATACCCTGGTGAAAGAGAGCCACATCCATTTATACTTTGCTGATTTGAGCAGTGCATCTGATCTGGCTAATCACGCCAAGCTGTGGCAGTCACTGGTTAAGATGGAGGCCCCCACTGAGACTGTGAATGTTTTGTCACAGCTATATGCACAGTTAAAATTGAAGGTACACTACGGGTCAAGAGGAGACGTTACATCACAGTTTAAAATAACCAAAAGAATTCAGCAAGGCTGTGTCCTTGCCCCCCTTTTATTCTCATTATATATTAATTGGGTAGATGAGTTTTTGCAAAAGATAAATGCAGACGCCCCAAAAGTAGGCCAACGTCCAACATCACTACACTCATACACGGATGACACCATCTGGATTTCTAAAACTGGTAATGGTCTCCAGCTCCTGATTGATGGTTTCACCACGTACATGGAGGACAAACATATGAAAATTAATCTAAAACAAACCTTTACCATGAAATGTGGGAAAGGGAGACCCAAGAAGAAAACTCATCATATCAAGGAAGTAGCACTTGCTGCAACAGAAAGCTTTACATGTCTAGGTGTGAATTTTTCTAGCAATGGCCAATGGGGGACTCCTGTAGAAGCAGCAAAAATGAAATTTATTAGATCCTCAGAAACCTGTTTTAAGTTTGCATCAAAAATTAAAAATAATAAGTCCATTAGAGAGCTGTTGACCATATACAGAAGTAAATATATTACTAGTGTCAATTACGGAGCCTTCCTGTGGGGCCTGACAAACTGTAAATTATTGCAGATACAGGAAAATCTCTTCCTATGCAGATTATTAGCTGCGCCCTGTTCAACCTTCTCTTATATAGCTCACAAGGAATTAGCGGTCCCCTATTTAAGGGACGGCTTGCAAATAAGTCCCATCACACTCTGGCATAATAAATGGAGTGCAAATGGCACTAAATTTACCAAAGATATGATAACAGACTGTCTTACTTTGGAATGTAGAGCAAGAAAACCATGGTTGGCATATGTAAACAGTTTGCTAATGGAGGTGGATGAGAAATTGAGCATTAATGATCTGGAGGATGTGGTACACATTTAGTAAGAAAGATTTAAAAACTGTTTTGATTGGGAAAAGGATGGCTGATAGGGAAAAGAGAGAGTGTGTTAAACAGACTGTGTCAATGTACCTCTCAGGTCCCATACAACCAAATGCCCAGAGCTACCTCAACCTTGTATTCACCACAGATTGAATTTAACAAGAGTGAAAATAGGCACACTGAACCTTTTGGTTGCTTTTCCCGAGATGGGCTTTTGTTCCCAGAGCTACCCAAATGCCCATGTGATGGCAAGTCCAACCAGATTACATTGCATTTTTTATTTTTTTGTAACTTTTATAGGGATCTGAAGAAACAAATTCTGTGGCCATTGTTTGTAAAAGGAAAAAATATTTATTATAAAGATGCTTTTAATTTTATCTGTAACCTAGATAATGTGAATCTATGCTATTGAGTCTCTGTCTCTGTTTCTTAGGTCATCCAAAGAATGAAACAGCTGCTATATCTGGACATTTTAAGATATGAAATTGAATAGCGCATTAATTATCCCCTATCAGACGCTTCTGATAATGTTTTTAACTCAGTGGCCACTGATTTGACGCCTAGCTCGGTATCTGGTGTCCTATGTCTGTATATTTAATTGTTCACATTATGAGATCATTTTGTATGAATTTTAAATATGAATGTTTTTATTAAGATCTTTGTAAATGTTATCTGTGTGATTCTTTTATGTATTTTTTTTATCTGAATAAAGATTTATTTGACTTTTGACTTTGAGTGCAATAGGAGTATTACTTTATGTACTATAAAATGGCTATGCAAATATGTGCCCGTGCCTCCGTCATATGTGTTTTAAACTTTTGTAAACCCCGGAAAAGCAGCTTTTGTTGCTTTATTTGGAAATATTGAACACATATTTCTGTTGAAACACTTGTCGTGTTGTGATCTCAACACACAAACACATAACACTCAAGCACCAAAGACACAATCACTAGCGATACTGAGTTTGCAATAATGTATATGTTTTGTGCTGCGTATACATGCCTGTCGCTGTCCAAGCCCGATCTTTACAATTTGGGCACTATGACAGTGAAGGAGTTGCATCATTCCAAATAACTTTAATAATCAACATCTACCTTTACACAAAACTCAGCAGCGGTGTGGCGCAGCGGCCAGAGCGGCTGACTCCAGAATGCGGGGCCCTTGGTTTGATCCTGGCACTGGAGGCAGCTCAGCTCAACATCATGTGACTCTGGGCAATAGCTCAATTAATCTCCCCAACGGCCCCCAGCGCCTTGAAACCCTTGAGGGGTGATATGTTTGCACTTTACAAATACAAATTATATTATATCATATATTATATTATATTTTTAGGCAAAGAACCGTGAAGAACATGGCCACAGACATCATTTCTCTTGATTTCTTGGATGAAGAGCGGTGGCATGATAAGAACTGAGTCTAGACATAAGTTCCCATGGTGGGTGGGCAGTCTGGTAGTAGTGAACAGGAGGTTAATGGTGTAGTGCTGGTGGCCAATGGCAGCATACAATCAAAAAAGCAATCTGGACGTGAGAGGACTCCCAGAAATAATGAAAGGGTTTAATAGATACCCTCTGTTCTAATGTGTGAATTTCTAAAAAATTTAAGGCCACTCCTCTCATTTCTCTCAATCAGCCTAAAATATGGACCATAGGAGACCACCCGTGTTTTGTGGTAGGAATAGAGGGCTCATTGAGCGGCATTATGGTAGATATGACTGCACCATGTAGTCATAGAAGGAGCCCTATGGAAGGCAGCATTTGTTTTGAAAGTTGGTGAGCTATGCAGACATTAAAATAACCATGGTTCATTTATGGGACAGAGAACATAGTTGATTGGGCTTCTCTGAATAGGAGTGTATTTTAATCAGACATTAGCAGACTTAAAGGTATATGTAGCCTTCATGTGTTCTCAATGGCGGCTCCTCCGCTAAGGCAGAGGAGCGTCGCCCCACTGCTTTTTGCAGTGTAAAAAAAGGAAAAATAAAATGATAACTCAAAAAATAAAATGATAACTCGAAAAATAAAATGATAACTCGAAAAATAAAATGATAACCCCTTTTTAGTTTTCCCCGTTGCGGAGTCTTTGTGGGGTGGGGCTGCTTTCAGAGCAGGGGGAGGAGAGGTTTGCACTCCCTATGTGAGCATGAGTGCTTGGCCGGCCCTCTCGGCCACCCAAAATAGTCATGCGCACAAACTGTGTTCTCCGTGCAGGCTGCATTACAGCCTGTATGCAGAACATGCCCACCCCTCCAGCCCCTGGCTGAGCGCCGTGTCACTGCTGCTTCCAGGTAGCAGCTGACACTGTGTTGCAGGCTGGTGGGAACAACGCGGCGATGTGTGCATTCATTTTGATCAACATTTAGATAAACAAAGTATGAGCATTAGTGTTTGTTTGGAAGGTTCCAAGAGATTTCTTTTATCCACACTTTAAAGGGATATGTCGCTAGGAATCAATCAATCAATCAATCAAACATTTGTAAAGCGCGCTACTCACCCGTGAGGGTCTCAAGGCGCTGGAGGGGGTGGGGGATGAAGCAGCTACCGATCGAACAGCCAGGTCTTGAGAAGTCTCCTGAAGGTCCGCAGGTCCTGGGTCTGTCGCAGGTGGATGGGGAGGGTGTTCCATGTCTTGGCGGCGAGGTGGGAGAATGATCTGCCGCCAGTGGTCGTTCGGCGGATGCGTGGGGCGGTGGCGAGGGCGAGGTCAGCGGAGCGAAGCTGGCGGTTCGGGGTGTAGAAGGTGAGTCGGTCGTTGAGGTATGCTGGTCCGGCGTTGTGGAGTGCTTTGTGAGCGTGGGTGAGGAGCTTGAAGGTGATCCTCTTGTTGACCGGGAGCCAGTGCAGGTCTCTCAGGTGAGCGGTGATGTGGCTGTGGCACGGGATTCCGAGGAAGAGGCATGCGGAGGCGTTTTGTATGCGTTGGAGTCTTTTCTGGAGTTTGGCCGTGGTTCCCGCGTAGAGGGCGTTGCCGTAGTCCAGCCTGCTGCTGACAAGGGCTTGGGTGACCGTTCTTCTGGTTTCGGTGGGGATCCATCTGTAGATCTTGCGAAGCATGCGGAGGGTGTTGAAGCAGGAGGAGGAGACAGCGTTGACTTGCTGGGTCATAGAGAGCGTTGAGTCCAGGATGAACCCCAGGTTGCGTGCGTGGTTGGTGGGTGTCGGGGCAGCTCCCAACGTGGCCGGCCACCAGGAGTCGTCCCATGCGGAGGGGGTGGAGCCGAGGATGAGGACTTCCGTCTTGTCAGAGTTCAGTTTCAGACGGCTAGTCTTCATCCACTCGGCGACGGCCTTCATTCCCTCGTGGAGGTTGGATTTGGCCGTGGCCGGGTCCTTGGTGAGGGAGAGGATCAGCTGGGTGTCGTCGGCGTACGAGATGATGTTGAGGTAGTGCGCTCGGACGATGTTGGCGAGAGGTGCCATGTAGATGTTGAAAAGGGGCGGGCTGAGGGATGATCCTTGGGGTACGCCGCAGGTGATCGTGGTGGCTTCGGATCAGAATGGGGAGAGGCGGACTCTCTGGGTTCTGCCGGTGAGGAAGGAGGTGATCCAGTTCAGGGTTTTGTCACGAATCCCTGCGTCGTGGAGGTGTGTGCGCAGGGTGTGGTGGCAGACGGTGTCGAAGGCGGCCGAGAGGTCCAGGAGGATGAGGGCCGCGGTTTCGCCGTTGTCCAGCAGGGTCCTGATGTCGTCGGTGGCGGCGATGAGGGCGGTTTCGGTGCTGTGATTGCTGCGGAAACCGGATTGGGAGGAGTCCAGGATGTTGTTCTCTTCCAGGAAGTGGGTCAGTTGTCTGTTGGCGGTCTTCTCTATGACTTTCGCCGGGAACGGGAGCAGGGAGATGGGTCAGAAGTTCTTGAGGTCCTTTGGGTCCGCCTTGGGTTTCTTGAGTAGGGCGTTGATCTCGGCGTGTTTCCAGCTCTCCGGGAAGGTGGCGGTCTCGAAGGAGCTGTTGATGATCTTTCGGAGTTGGGGTGCGATGATGGAGCTTGCTTTGTTGAAGATGTGGTGGGGGCAGGGGTCGGAAGGTGAGCCGGAGTGGATGGTGTTCATGTTTTTGATAGTGTCTTCGTCGTTGACGTAGTTCCAGGAGAGCAGGAGGTCGGTGTGTTTGGTGGGCGTTGCGTCGGGGGTGTCGGCGTCTGTCGTCAGTGACTGGGTGTCGAAGCTGTCGTGGATGTCTGCGATCTTGCGGTGGAAGAAGGTGGCCAGGGAGTGGCAGAGTTCTTGCGACGGCGGGATGTTGTTGGAGCTGGAGCTGGGGGTGGCGAGTTCTTTCACGATGTTGAAGAGCTCTTTGCTGTTGTGTGCGTTGTTGTCGATGCGTTCCTTGAAGGAGGTCCTTTTGGCGGATTGGATGAGTTGGTGGTGCTTGCGTCTGGCGTTCTTGAGGGCTGGGTGGTTGTCTGGTGTCTGGTCTTGGCGCCACTGCTTCTCAATTCTTCGGCAGGTTTGCTTAGAAGTCTGGAGGTCGGCGTTGAACCAGATGGCTCTCGTGTCGGTGCGCCTGTTTGAGGGTTTCCTGATCGGGGCGAGGATGTTGGCGCAGTCGTCGGTCCATTGTCTGAGGTTGTGGGCTGCTGCGTTGGCGTCCGAGGGCTCGGATGGGGGGTCTCGGGTGAGGGTGGTGAGGAGCTGGTCTTCGGTGACTCTGTTCCAGCTGCGGTGTGGGATTCCTTGGGGTTGGTTGCGCGCAGTGTGTTTCTCGAAGGAGAAGTGGATGCAGTGGTGGTCGGTCCAGTGGAGTTCGGTGGTGTGGCTGAAGGTGACGTGGTTGCTGGCAGAGAAGATGGGGTCGAGTGTGTGTCCGGCGGAGTGGGTGGGTGTCGTGACAAGCTGTTTGAGTCCGAGGTTGGCGAGGTTGTCGATCAGGGTTGTGGAGTTGCTGTTGTTGGAGTTCTCGAGGTGGAAGTTCAGGTCTCCGAGGAGGATGTAGTCTGTGGAGGCGAGGGCGTGCGTGCTGATGAGGTCGGTGATGGAGTCGCTGAATTGTGGTCGGGGTCCTGGGGGTCTGTAGACCAGGGTTCCTCTGAGGGTGGTGTTGTGATCGACGTGGATCTGGAAGTGTAGGTGTTCGGCCATGCTGAGGGAGTCTTCGATGTTGGTTGAGATTCTGATGGTGTTCCTGTGGACGATGGCGATTCCTCCTCCTTGTTTGTTGTTTGAATCCCTGCGGGTGATCTTGTAGCCGTCCGGGATGGCTATGGCTATGTCGGGCGCCGAGGAGGCGTTCATCCAGGTCTCCGTCAGGAAGGCGACGTCCGGGGAGGATGAGTCGAGAAGGTCCCAGAGTTCGACGGCGTGCTTGTGGACTGAGCGGGTGTTGAGTAGTATGCATCTGAGATTGTTGTGGCCTGCTTTGGTGGGATGGGCAGGACGTGTGGGTGTGCGCTGGCTGGTGTAGCTGCAGTTTCGGCAGGTGAAGGGTCCGTGGGTGAGCCTCGGGCTGGCCTGGAAGCAGGTGGAGGGTCGGCCGGCGTTGAGTGCATGGAGGGTGTTGGCGTTGTAGCGGCGTCGGGTGTCGTGGCGCTCGCGAGGGCCAGGGGGTCTGGCACTGGGCGCGGTCCAGGCGCGGACGGGCGCAGACGGGCTTGCTTTCGGCACGCCAGACGGGAGCAGAGGAAGGGGGCGGGAGCAGGCAGGATCGGGGGCGCGGCCGCAGGGGCAGCAGCGGCGGGAAAAACAGGCAGAAACAAGAGAGGGGTTAGAGGTAAAATAAGGTAAATAATAACAAGTGAATAAAAAACAGGACCCCAGAACAGGGCACACGAGGGGCAACAACGAGGGACAGGGGGGAGCACCTAAAAGGGCGATGAGCAAGGAGGTGGAGCAGCGGTGCAGGGACGGGCTGCTGGCTCGATCCCTGGAGGCTGGAGACCGGCTGACACGGCGGCGCTGCAGGGGTGAGTGCTGGCCTTGACCTAAGTCAGGGTATCACACGCGCTCCCCCGCAGCGGTCGCCATATGAAGGGGAGGGGGGCGGGAGCAGAGGTAGGGGGCGGGAGCAGGCAGGATCGGGGGCGGGGCCGCAGGGGCAGCAGCGGTGGGAAAAACAGGCAGAAACAAGAGAGGGGTTAGAGGTAAAATAAGGTAAATAATAACAAGTGAATAAAAAACAACAGGGCACACGAGGGGCAACAACGAGGGACAGGGGGGAGCACCTAAAAGGGCGATGAGCAAGGAGGTGGAGCAGCGGTGCAGGGACGGGTTGCTGGCTCGATCCCTGGAGGCTGGAGACCGGCTGACACGGCGGCGCTGCAGGGGTGAGTGCTGGCCTTGACCTAAGTCAGGAATCTTTTTATGTTGGATGGAGATCCACTTAAGGGTAAAGTGATCAAGGTTTTTTTTTACTGTAAAATATCACATTTTGGTAATATCGCAGAAACAGGACTGGAAAACAAGAAAATGAAGAACAGGTTAGTATTTATTCTGAAAAGAAATAACAATGCTACACTTGTAAAAGACGAAAGACCACCTGTGTGAATTACTTTTTAATGTAAAACCTGTTTACGAGGTTAAAAATGTGTTACATTGTTCAATGCACTCAGCTGTATACAATATACATAACTAGAGCTCAAACTAGGGCTTCTGCATATTTAGCATCTGTTTTGTGTTTGATTTGCTTCCATTAAAATTGACTTTATAAAACCAAGCAAATTGCAGTAGAGATTTTTCGGAATTGGTCAAAATTACTCGATAAATGCAGTGCAGCGAAATGAGGTAGTAATATTCACAGTAGTCGTGGAGTGGGAGTGAATAGAGAATGGAGTGAACTGGAGAAGAATACATATAAGAACCAATAAATACCTCTAACTAAATAAAGATCGAGTGAATCAAGAATTTGCTAAACCACAGAAACACGGGCATGCACAAGTATTCATTTATCCATGCCTTTGCACCCATGCAGTAGCACATTAAAGGCAAACACTGTTCAACAAAAGAAACAAAAGCAGGACTATATTGAAGGCTTCCTTGCTTTCATTACAATGCTGATTTTGCTTCTTTGAGAAATAAAGATCAAATGCTTTAAAGATAGTCCTGAACTCTTTCTATTGTTTGCTTACAAGCAGTTAAAAAAAAAAAGAAAACAATGCTGGCCTGGTGGAACTAATGAGAAACTGCTGGGAGCTTCAATTAACACACCAGCAGAAAGGTGGAGGGATGGGAGGAAGCAACTAGAGGGATGGACGGCAGAGGGGAATGAAGAGCAGACACAGAGAAAAGAGGGACAGAGCAACAAAGAGCGAACACACAAGAAGGCATGGAAGGGGTGGGAAGCAACAATATGGAGCCAAAGGAGGGAGCGGAAGTGAGATGGAAAATTATCCCTCATGCACTGTAATTGAAAAACCCAGCAGGAGGCTGCAGGATTCGCAGAAACAGCCAATGAAGTGAGAGAATCCACACTGACAGTCTCAAGCTGAAAGAGATTCATCCTAATAAGCCAATTGCACATGTAGGCTGACCAAAGGCCCATTCTAGGCATTCTGTAAGCAATATTTCTAGCAGACAGCTGCATTTTCAGACCTAAAAGGATTTGGGTGCCAGGAGTAGCAGGGAGCAAGCTTGAGGCCACAGCTGCGACCTCTGACTATTCCCAAATGGCGTCCATGAGTGTTCCCTCTCCCAGATTTCCCAGCTGCGGGAATACCGGTCACAATCTCAGAAAATGCGCCAATAAAATTATATGAGGATTGGGCTGCAAGCCCAGCTTGACTGGGGGCCCGTGCCCTTTACCTGACACCCTCATATGGCAAGGGACGCTCCTACCACCAGCTCAAAGCATGCCATGTCCCCAGACACCACCTCACCCTTCTCCGCTCACCCCTTGCCAAGTTCCAGCGCCCTTGAGCCAATATAAAATTGGTATTTTTTTTTCTTCAGCATTTAAAGAATGTTATTTTACATTTGTTGTATGCTTTTGTGTGTGGGTTCTTAAGGATCCTTTGCTTGCATTCATTTCTTGAAATTTCTGTCGTTTCTTGTGCTCCTTGTTTGAACACTGTCATTGGTCAACATTTTCTTTTGTCTTAATAGTTGTCTCATCAGTAGGTTCTACGTCACGCTTTAGGATTGCACACTGCCAGTGTGTACTATTCAATCGTTATAGAAAGTTCTTACTTTTCTTAGGCACAAAAAGTTCTATGCTCAAAAGACTGCTGTTTCTTTTCTAGATCGAAAATCACCGTACGCTCTCTGTAGTAGGGGGTTTTGTTTCAGTTTTGCTGATATCTTAATAGCATTGTTCATTGCCATCCCATACAGGCTCCAGTTTATAACGTTTGTTTAATTATTTCTTTTGTTATCTCATTCATGCCTCCTCTCAAAAAACTCCATCGTTACGTTATACCATGACACGTGTGCACACAAAGAGTACCCTCACCAGGGCACTCGCGTGCATATGTGTTTCAATCACAAGGATGTGCTTTGGGAGTCTTCCTCCTCCTCTGCAGTTGTGTACTGATACACCACGACACAGCCAACATCAAAAGCATCCTCCAAGCCACCACATGTCCTCCATAGCAATATCTAAAGCTACATCCCAAACTCTGATATTTCCCTTTTCATTGCATCCTTTACAGGGATAGCAATTTTCATAACACACATTATAAACTTCAACACAGAAAAAGTGATGTTTGCTTAGCCCAGATCATGGCCCCCTTCATTCCCCATATTGAAGCATTACAAATGTTACACATTCATCACAGCCATACTGATGGCCTATATCACACACTACAGCAATGCCATTGTCACAAACCACATCATTACACAAGAGCTCCTTCACATATCACGCCATGGTCTCCAACATGGCCTCAATCATTCCTGAAACACATACTCCATCATAGCCTTTTCAATGTCTCCATGCCCTCAATACAGCCTCAATCGTGGCCCCTTATTAACTGTGTCCATCACTGCCCTTGTATTAGAATCTCATGATGACAATGAGATAGGACTCAATGACCACATTACGACATCCGTCGCGGCCCACTTCATGCCCTAAATCAAAGCTCTTGTCACAATCGACATCATATCACCTCAGAACCCACAAAATAGCCAACATTACAGCTCACACCACGAATCGCTACATCACACATCTCAACCTCTATCACAACCAACAAAATGGCCTATGTAACAGCTCAACATCCAGAACGCCTCCGCCAGACTCCTCCTGAACATCCCCGCCACAGCCACATCACCGGTCACCTGAGAGACTTTCACTGGCTACCTATCAACAAAAGAATTTCCTTCAAGCTCCTCACGCACGTCAACAAAGCCCTCCACAATGCCAGACCTGCATACCTCAACCATCGCCTCTCCTTCTACACTACCACTGGATATCTCGCGCTGCCCAACTGGCCCTGGCCACCATCCCACGGATCAGCAAGACCATGGCTGGAGAAAGATCCTTCTCCTACCTCGCTGCGAAGACCTCGAACTCCCTGCAGCTACATCTCAGGCAATCACCATTGTTGCCTCAATTCAGGAAGGACCTCAAGACCTGCTTTTTCAACTGAACCGCTGATCCTCCCCCCCCCCCCCCCCCACCACTCAGCACCTTGAGACCCTAATGGGTGAGTAGTCATGCTATACAAGAAACATGATTGATTGGTTGACTGACATAAAAGCTTATATAAAAGTCCCACAACATGAACCTTATAACAATAATCACAGTCTACATCATGGTGTCAATCTCGGCTCACTTCAAGCCTCATCCATTGTTCACGTCATTGACTCGGATATAGCATGCAACATGGTGTCACCTCACAACCCACCTCACAGCCTTCATAGCAGTCACCATCACAGCTCAGGTTCTGAGCCCTATCACAGACAGCCTCGCATTTTTACATCTCATCGGACGTGCAATGAGGCCTGCCAGTTCACGTGGTATCGCTGTGTTACAGTTTCATGCCTCATTACACGGCCACACAGCGAAGAGGCACAATCACACGGCGATACCGGAAACCTTTGCACTGATGGGGTTTTTAGCTCAGGTGTGAACACACCAGACAGCTAGACTTCCATTAAAAACTCCCCCGGATATGGAAAGTGTATCAGATGAGTCCCTTATTGCTGTAGGGGAGGGCGGCTATGGCTGTTTTGGTAGAGTAGGAGCTCCTTTTCGCTTGCCATAGCCACTCTTCCTGTACACTCACTTGGTGAATAAAATTCTGAGGTTGGTAGGCTTGCATAACCATACTCTGAAAAAGCATGATTCACGCCTAAAATGGATTCTCTAGGTAGAGGAAGCTTGCAAAAGATTAAATTAAAAGCCATAAAGCTAGGAAAACAGAGGGGAACAAAGGCTCTAGAAGAGGACAGCGGCTCACTCTGTGGGTGCTCACTTAAGTACCGCTGCCTCCTCCTCTGCAATCAGAAGGTACACAGCCTGTCAGCCAGGCCTGCACCGGCACTAGCAGAACAAAGAGCACTTTAATAGCCGGCAGAGGGCCGCTGTGCTGCTGAATAAAACCCAAGCATGTAAAAAATTGCCTTTTAAGCAGAATGCGCTGTGTCCCTGCTGCTCAGAAGTAGCAAAAGAATTGTGCTATTACTCTGACTAAACAGGCAGGTCTTAAGCAGCAGGAAGGGGCTGGCCGCAGTTTTCAGAGGCGTTGCACGCGTGGGCGGGGTTATGCCGCAGAGCAATAATTTGCAACCGGGTATACTTTGCACTTATGCTGGCCTCTTAACTTGGCACTCTCTGATTACCTACTTAAAACAGTATTTCTAATTTTCAGGGTCCAGATAGGAAAATGGGTAAAATGCAAAATGTATAGCTATAAAAATGCAAATTATAAATCATACCTAGTGGAATCTAGATCAGGGTCGGCTTTAGTGTTGATGGCGCCTGGTGTGACAATGTTTGTCGGCGCCCCCCCAATGACCACCACTGCCACGGATTCTCTCACAACCACCCTTTAACAGTGCCTCTCAAGTTTCCAAAACCACTCTCTCTCAGATGCATTTAATGAGTTTTATAGCACCACTCATACTTGCGTAAGGTGTCAGAGCACTTTACATCACACACATACCACACAGAGACAATCATACGTGTGTAAATCAGCGAATAGGAAACGTTACATAAGACAAAGGAATACAAGGTGTCATCCACACTGGTAGGAGTATAGTCTGAGTGCTTGATCTGAAGAAGCACAAACTCAGAATTTAAAAGGTAACACCATGGTTGGGGGTTCCCTTTAATAAACAAGAATTGATTTCAACCCAAATGAACCCATTTTGCAACATCAGGATAATGAAAGACTGGGGGAAAATCATAACGCTCAACCTATACCTTGCAGTTTTCATGCAGGTCTTTGATAACCATCAATTGCTCACTGTTCTACATTAGGATTTTAACTAATAAACTGCAAGTAACAATAGGCTCTCTCTGACAAAAGCAGTAACCCACTGACCTATTTCCATTATATGCACTTTGTGATCTGCATGGTACACGTTCTTAGCAGCAGGCATATTAACCCACTGCGCTAACTTAATATCATGAGTCAAAACTTCCACTAGACAAAACTCAATCTCTCTGGAGGAAGAACATTAATGGCTGGAGTTATCTTGACATTTTTATTGTTGCCGGAAAGTTGCTGGAAGCAAAGAACGCAGCAGCAGGTGCTTTTAAAACCATAATATATGGTGCCCCCACACGAAGTCAGCACCCAGTGTTGTGGCACCGGTAGCACCGCCTTAGAGCCGGCCCTGACCTATGTGATGATGAAGAAGTAGCCTCCCATTAGATTCTCTGGAGTACCGAGGAGGAGGGATCTCGACTCATCCCATTTGCATCACGAAGTAAACTTTAACAGGTAGGGGTTACAGGATGATAAATACCCCAAAAAGATGCATTAATGCTCAGTTTTGAACCTGTTTTTGGAAGGTCTTTGCTGCGGTTCAAAGTAATAGTTGTGCCTCGGTTCACTGCTTTGCAAACAAAATACACACTTCGATCAATTATTCTAGTTAAAGTTGTCTCTTTCTGGGTAGATCCATCTTGCCATGCACGGCACGTGAGCGTGTCAATTGCCTGCTGCAGAGACCTATGCACAGCTGATTGGTTGTAAATTTAAATCCCATCAAGCACGGCTTCTACGACGGACCAAATAACTACATTTGACTTGGGTGATTTACAGTATTTTGATCTATTAAATATACTGGGTTGTTACAGGGTCTGAACCCCCTCCGGTTAACTTAACTATGGTGCTGAGGACCTGAGTAAACAACTGGTTCATAGTTAGAGGAAGATGACAATGGTTGAGACGCGTTGGATAATATCTATTTAAATCAAATATTGATTTATTTCTATGCATGGGGAATAAACTTACTGTGCTTGCTAATTTCAACATTTCAGAACCTTGGAAGGAAATAGCCTTGGAAACGACTCAGGATAATTGACGACATATCTCATCCGCACCATCCCTCCAAGGTCCAAGAAGGCCCACCAGGCTCCTAAGACTTATGCTTGAGGTAGGTTCTAGTCCAAATGTCAAAGGAAGGTCATGTACAATACCTTCCCATGGTTGAGAAGCTCAGTGCATAACAACTGTTCCCACATAAGAGAGGAGCAAAGAACATTCACAAGGGTTCTAGGTGATCACCTAGAGAGATGTCCTTTCAGTCTTACGTAAAGAGCTGTGGGGAATACAAATATGGTACATTACTGGCATCCAAGCTTGTGAAGGAACGTGTACAGACACCTCCTGGCTTGAGGGCCTCAGACAAGGTGATCAGGCTTTGTGACCACTTTTTGGTGTAGAATGGTATTGCTTCTACCAAAAAGTTGCTACAATAAACTATTCGCTTGACTTGACTCGGACTCTTGACTCTGATAAATGCCTTGTGAAAACAGCAGGGAGGAAGAAAAGGAAAGGGACTCTGAGTAAGGAGAGCAATTGAGAAGATAGAACATCGCATATCGGTGGATGGCAAAGGGAGAATTAACAGAGGAGGGAAGTGAGGCAGTTCGAGAGCGAGAGAGTAGTTTCGAACAAAGGACCAGGCTAGAGGACAAGAGGAGGAGACTTCGCCTCAAGCGGGTCCAGAGAGAAGCAGGCTTTGAAAGCCCCGTTGGCAAGCATGGCGCCCTTCACCTTGAGGCCCCATTTAACATTGTCCTATTCATCGAGTGTCCCTATGATCTGGTAATTATCTTTCACTTACAAAGGAGCATCAGGAGTGTCACGAATAAGCCCTCTCTAACTCTGTCGCTGATCGATATCTCACCCCAGGCCTTCGGCATTGTTTAGCTGCAGGATGGAGGCGCGTATTGATCTGCACAGGGAAAGAATAGAGCATCCGTGCACAGATTCCTGCTTCTGCTGGACCATGTTCTGGTCTCAGAGCCCGAGGCAGAGGAACGAAAGCGGAAGTAAATCATAACAGTGTGCCTCAAGGAAGCAAGAAAAAGCCAGATCAAGCAATCCAAGCACACAGAATGCTTGATGGAAAGGTGTAGTACCCTCTCGTCAAACTGTAGAAAAGAAGTTGTTTTGATTTTTACAAGGAGTTGAGAAGTACGAACAGAGAAGTACTTTTAGTTCCCATGTTTAGCACTTGAAGAACAGACCTGCTTGACAGTGAAAGTTAATGAACTATGTTGCCTTCATACTCAGTTTTAGTCCAATTACCTACATTTCAGCCTACAATTAAAAAGGAACATGTCTATGAGTGGATCACAAACAACTTCGCAGTTCTTCCCTATTAGATACCTGGTGAAGTAAGGGAATAAACTTGAACCATTACATCTTCTAAAGAAGGTCTAAGATGGCTGTATGAAACTTCATGTAGCCCTTTTCCTGACTGAATATTCAACCAGAATAAAATCTGGCGTAGTAAGTGTTTTTTTCATTCCCAGTTACTCTAAGAGCACCTTACTTTAATAATAAGAGAGACAGCTTTTTTTCAATGTTTGCATGCCAGAATATAAGGAGCAAAAATATGACTTTCTAAATTACCATGGACAACACTTTGACAACTATATGGTGAAGGTCAGTGTGTCAGTAATTATGGATTTAATATCCGTAACTTTAAATCTGCGGTCCTCAAAACTATATATCACCAAAGTACATGCATGTGGCGTTAAGATTAGTGCATTTATACTAACTTGTACAAACGTACCTTCACTATATTGTGGTAATCGATATTTTGGTTGCAACATCGCCCCATGTGTATACTAAAATCTCAACATTGTGATGTAAAACCTTTTCCATTAGTTGTGTGTGTTTGAAAAAAGCTCCCTAAGGGATCCAAAAAAAGGGGAGAGGAACATCCTTTACACTGGATGTATTCAGACCAATTACCTTACCTAAGGATCAACCTATATTTAAAAGTTGGATATATTTACCCTCTGTCAGGTCCGAGTGTAATATCTGAAGGCAAATGGTAGTTCCACAGCTTGGTAAGAATTTATTAACGGGCAATTCCTTTATATCTGTGAAGAAAAAATTTGTGGACTAAACTACGTTTGACATGAGGTGTTCACCCAGCCAATGGGGTTGGCTATAAAGAGTTAATTAAAGGATCCATGACAGCATGATTTATCTAGGAAGGTTGCGAAGGCTTACTACATTGGGTTGTTTGACTAGGTGAATGGAGAAATGTAACAAAGTGGAACAATAAGGGCCCGATTATGAGTTTGGTGGATGGGTTACTCCATCACAAACGTGACGGATATCCCGTCCGCCATATTACGGGTTCCATTATATACAATGGAACATAATGGAACTCGTAATACGGCGGACGGGATATCCGTCACGTTTGTGATGGAATAACCCATCCACCAAACTGGTAATCAGGCCCTAAGTGTGGCCTTCTTTGATTTTAAGAATTCCTTTGTTGCTATATTTTGCAACCGACTCAAATTGGCTGCACCTAAACGATGGGATTTAGGATTAATGGTGAGAAGTGCACAAGGTTCTGACAAATATGGGATTTGTGCCCTGGTAAAGTCTAATCAGAGGACTGCAGACTATCATCTGATATTCACCAGAAAATTGGGTAGGAGCTAAGTGATCAACTTCAGGGAATTGAAGAAAATATAGTAGGATGCCCAAAAAAGTACAATAAACGAAACTATAAATTCTGGCTCTGAATACCTTCAATTGGTCCCTAAACCGAGCATATTGCATCTTGTTTTCCAAAATTACCCTACTCACCGAATGGAAGTCAGACTTACATCACCAAATAGCTTTGTGAGTCAGGTCCATTGTGTTTAGGTGCTCAGACCAGGACACGTCAAATATAGCATTAAGAGCTGGATTAGCTACACATTTCTCTAAGTGGTCTCTGAGTGCATTTACTCACAGACTGCGGGGGATGCCTGTTTGTGTAGGTGGATGACGGAATATCTGTGTTGCTTGGTAGCTCTCATGCACTGTGCACATGATCACTAAATGATTGCTAGCCTCTAGAACAGAAGACACAAGCTATTTAACAGTAGACAACTTCAGTTTTGTTAAAGTTTTGTTGGCAA
The DNA here is from genome assembly GCA_963921515.1 of Calotriton arnoldi. NCBI lineage: Eukaryota > Metazoa > Chordata > Amphibia > Caudata > Salamandridae > Calotriton > Calotriton arnoldi. The sequence goes on along the minus strand of CAWUFW010000435.1, from coordinate 3,882,154 downwards.
TGGAACCTTTAAGTAACAAGGATCGTATTTCCTTATTTTGTTTTGTATGGTACCTACCATGTCACCTCTCAGCCACTTCAGAACGCCTTTGTACACTTTGGTTTTATGCTGGGTGGCAACACATTGTCATATACAAACACGAAAGTCAAGTTAAGAGAGTCCTGGGACAGTTTTGCACTCTGGATGCGGAGTAGACATAAAAGAGTGGAGGGAGGCTGACCTATAGAAGGCGCATTGGAAGTTTACAGCAGTCTAAGGGGCTGATTACGATGGCAGACGGACTTCAGTCCATCCGCCATCATATCGGGAAGTGGGACCGCCTGCCTACAAGGCGGCGGTCCCACAAGGCTGATTACAATGCGACCGGCACCACGGCGGTCGCACTCCCCATATTTTACATTGCGGCGGGTGCTGCTGGCAGCAGCACCCGCCGCATTATAAAAACGGCACATTTCACATTTCCCTGCACTACGTGACAGGCACCATGCGGTGCCTGCCACATGGTGCAGGGGAATATAGGGGGGCACCATAGGTGCCCCCAAAACCAAAGTGCCAGGGGGAAAGGGGGGGCCCAGCTACGGGTCCCCAAAGTCCATCCCCGCCAGCCTTTCCATGGTGGGTGAACCGCTATGGAAAGGCTGGCGGGGATGGACTATTGTAATCCCTATGGTGGTGCCTGGTAGGCACCGCTGCCATTTCAGGGATAGGGAAGCCCTCCACCCCACTGGCGGGCTCAAGGAGCATGTCGGATGCATGGTGGTCAGAGTTTCCGACCGCCATGGTACTGCCCGCCATAATAATATGGTGGGCGGAAAAGGGCCTCACGATGGCGGTGAACCCACCACCAGACAGCCTGTCGGTGGCAAGTTCACCGCCATCGTAATCAGCCCCATAGTTTGGTCATCATTCGAGATAGGACCTCCAACTTGTTCTTTTTGGTCGGTTACCTTTTTGTAAAAATCAGTAGACAACCAGCTCAAAATGTTAACAAAGGTTCATGCACATTTTCTAACTGCATGACGGCAGTGCGGGGTGGAGGGAAGATGTAGGTAGATGTAAGGGGATTCTAAGATTGCATGTTGTCCCTCCCTGGTGCAACCCTGGCCTTTAATTTCCAACTTTTGTTTGAGAGCACTTGTGTGTGCTGTAGTCAGTGTATTCGCATGGTGAGTAGTTGCACTTAAATTTAAGGAAGTCTCCTATGAGGGAGGGCATTCTGGACCCAGTGTACCTACTACTATTAGACATTAAGACCCTCCTTCTAATTGGGCCAATAATCCTGATTACGGTGTTACAATCCAGATTTCAGATTATGTGGAATTACTGCGCTTTCTATCTGTAATAATTTTGCCTGGTAAATCTGACTCACTTTGTGTGGAAACAATAGCACACATTCAGAGCTCTGCAGGATGGGATACAAGAAAACATGGGGTTACTATGTTAACACCACCACTCCGTGGTGCGAATCTCAGAATTGGTAGGACATTTTGATCCTTGTTAATCTTGTCCTGCTGTGGTCAGTGTTAAGCAGGTTCAATATTATTCCCAAAAATAACGGGCTACTCATACTGAGACCCTTACACTATCACGAATCACAATCTCTCTTCTAGGCAAATGTTATACTTTTTTCATGCAGTGCATCACAACACCCAAACTAGCTCCATTTCCAAGTGAGAAAATATGGTGTCGAGCCTTATTTACTAAGACTGCCCTGCTGCTGCTGTCATCTCCTGCACTTGTACTCTAATTAGGCTGTCTTGTGTGGTGAACAAATGGAATCGGAGAGAGGGCCTCACACAGCAAGGGGACAAGGCACCGTTTAAAACAGTAAAAATAGGATTTCCTTTGGGAAATACAACACCATAATAATATGCAACATTCAATCTTACCCCAGTTGGAGCTGGCCACCCGTATGTTATGTTGACCCAAACCACAGTACCACGACAGTATAGAAAGACACTAGGCCAAAAAGGGGTATTTTCAAAGCTCTTACATTATTTTATTGACGATAATATATTCCAAATACACATAATGTGGCACAGTAAAAAAGATTGTATCAATTTCCAAAAATAAAAACTGTTCCTACTTCTGAGCAGTACTATGTTAAAATAAATCAATTCTTTCTTTCCACAATGCGATGCAAAATAAATTAATACAATCCATAAAACATAGAGACAAATTCAACACAGGGAGAAACAAAAAAAGACAAAGCCAATAGTGAATTCAGAATTACTGATCTGTGTCAACATTATGCATGATACTTGATCTAGAAATCATCAGAAGTCATAACAGATATGTTTCAGATTCAGTCTTTTTTTACTTCGTTGACGTGTTTCAGTAAATCTTATGATTTTTACCACCTTCTTCAAGACAACATATATATTCTCCCAAGTAAAATAGAAATAATTTAAAAAAAGTCAATGAGAGAGGCAAGGTTCCTATTTGGGACCTGTATGTTGCTACTAGTGTTCCAACATGCCTCCCTCTTTTGAAGGTTCTGAAAATTCAGCAACTAGTCCCTTCATACGATAAGTCTGTTCCAATCTTTCACCACTGGGTCCACTCTTCCCCAGGCTATAGAGATTGTGTGGGGGAACTTAGTTCTCCTCAATGTTTTACTCTATGTAAAAAATGTATAAGACACTTTGTTACTTGAAAGACTCTTTCTGTCGTATGGACACCTATACGGGTTCCGATTCGGGGAAAAAAAAAAATGAAGTAAAACAGTAAGAACAACAAAGTTTCCTCACACAATCTCTTAAACCTGGTGAAGAGTTGACCCAGTGATGAAGGATTCAAACAAAGTTATTGTATGAAAGGGCTCATTCTTTAATTTTCTGAACCTTCAAAAGAGGGAGACTTGTCAGAACACTAATAGCAACATACAGGTCCCAAATAGGAACCTTGCCTCTCTTATTGACTGGTTTTAATTATCTGTATTTTATGTCGGAGATTATATATAGGTGCTGTCTTGAAGAAGGTGATAAAAATCATAAGATCCACCGAAACTCATCGATGAAGCCAAAAAAAGACTGAATCTGATATGACTACTGATGATTTCTAGACCAAGTATCATGTATAATGTTGAAACAGATCAGTAATATTGAATATGACATTGGTTTTGTTTTTTGTGTTTCTCCCTGTGTTGAAATTGTCTTTATTTTTTATTGAGTGTATTAATTTATTATGCGTCATATTGTGGTAAGAATGAATTGACTTTTTTAACATAGTACTTCTCAGAAGTAAGAATGTTTTTTAAACTTTGGAAAGTGAATGTGGAAGCGATGGGCAGAAATGAAAACTAGGAGGCTTAAGATGCTTCTCAATTTTGATGCTTTATTCATTCAGGAATATTTAGGGAACATTTAACTTCTTAATTTTCTTCTCCTAAGGTCTGATCCTTTTAGTCTTTGCTGCTTCTTTTTCTTTTCTTCGTATATATATATGTAGGTTATTCTCCTCGCAGGGGTTGGCCTCTGCCGGTTTCTTTTCTTCATGCGGTGGTCCCCAGGAGTCTCGGAGAAAAGGAAATGGTGGTAAGTAACATGTGAGTCTATTTCCCTTTCTGAGAAGTATAGAGAGGAAACCTTCACCTCACCCGGTTTGTGAAACAAAAAAAAGAAACAAGTGTTTCTACGTCTTTAGGTAGAAGAAAGGGGGTCGTAATGTCTGGGGCGGACTCTAAGTCGTCCTTTTCTCTGCCCTTCATGTTTCTTTATTTACCTACCCAAACCAAGCATGATTAAAAATATTTATTTATTTATTTTATTAATAAATAAATACCCAAACCAAGCATGATTAAAAATACCGTTCATTGACAACCATTGTGCCGGTTGGAGGTAAGAAAGAGTGTTCATGCAAGGGAGCCTGAATGATACGATATCCTACCACCACTTTTATCAGCCACACGGGCTCTTTTTCTAGTCCCTATGAACCCTGAGTCTCATGTAAACTGTGATGGATTCAGACCTTAAAGTTGCTACCAACATTCCTTATATAGCATTCCTACGAAGTGGGGAGGAGGAGGAAGAAAGAAAATAAGAAAAAAGAAAACCAAAACGGTAATACAACTGAAGGCTTCCCGCCCTCTCCGCTCCTTCCCCAGTCCCAAATTGCACGGTCCTGCCCGATATGCACTCACCGCCACGGCCGCAACTCTCCTGAGTTGCGGCGGCAGTTTACGCCTCTCCAGGGGGAAACCACCAGTCTTCGCACCAGTTGTCAGCCACTTCGTCTGCGTTGCGGTCGTCTTCTCCCACCTCTTGTTCTCCGTTTGGCGATGTCTCGGCTTCCTTCGATCTTCCTTCCGCAATTGGCGTCCTACGTACCGCCTTCCCCGACTCCTCCGACGACTTCCTGCCCGTGATCTCCTCCTTTTCCGACGGGGGGACGTCCTTGTTCCCGCCTACTCCTTTTCCTGATTGGTCTTCCTGTGAATCTTCTTCCTGTATAGGGGAGGGTAGGAGGACGTTTTTAACCCTTTCCTCCCCGTTCCGGGATTGCCATGGCTGTAACGGTGTTACTTTTTGGAGGAGCGAGTCAATAGTTCGTGAGTATACGTTCTCTGGGGCTCGGGTTTGGGAGAGTATCGCCTTTCCGCCTCACAGTGAATTTTTTTTTACTGTGCCACATTATGTGCGTTTTGAATATATTATCATCAATAAAATAATGGAAGAGGTTTGAATATACCCCTTTTTGACATACTGCCTTTCTTTACTGTAGTGGTACTGTGGTTTGGGCCAACATAACATACAGGTGACCAGCTCTAACTGGGGTAAGATTGAATGCTGTGTGTACTTATGGTGTTGTACTTCCCAAGGGTAAATCCTATTCTTACTGCTGTGTGATGAACAGCCTCGCACCATAGTGCAGGGATGAGTGTGTACTGTCTAGCATAGGATTTGTACTGGAAACATACCCATCAATACATGTTCTTATGCCGAGACAGACTTAGAAGGCGTCTGCTTCAAGGAAGTGCTAGTTTTGACGCAACACCTGGTCTGGCTATCTCTGTAGATCATGCTTTGCATCAAAACCTATGGGTGTGCGTGTTGATCTGTCTCAGTAATCATCCTGATGCAAACAGAGATCACTTCGTTAGATTAGAAAATTCCGCCTTTCCAGCTCAAAATCCCCTTAGCACTGGAACGTAAATACCAATGCATTGCTTTGTGCCACATTATGATGGTGCAAAGCCTTAGTAAATCAGGCCCATGGACTGCAAAACAGCAGGACCCTATTTCCCCAAAGGTAATTCTACGGCAAGCTGCAGGGCACGATCTTCCCAGAATCGCCCATATTTGCTCAGGTGAGGGCCTGCCCTGTAGGGTGAGTGGCATCTCTCCTCACTCGCTGAGAGTGGCTGCACTCGGCTCCATATGAGCATGACATATAGTAATTGCCGCAAGCACTATAGCATTCAGTATGGCTCGTGCAGTTCAATTGCATACCTCAACTTTTCAAACATCAGGATCTGTGCTATGGAAAAAAGATCATTGCAGATGAAGAGCCATGTTCAAATCACGTCGATAAGCGGAGAGCATTGCAAGTAAATAGAGTGACATGACTGATACAGGAGATGAGAAACACAGAGGACTGTGCTGGGGGGGTATTGAAAACACAGCTACAGATTCTTCAACAAGGCATTGCTTCCGGCTAAAATGTGTATTACTGTAGATGGAACTCATATAGGAAATTAGTATTGAGAGACTGGCAGAGAGGGAATTCAGAAAATATGAGTGGGGAAAGAACAGATGCAGGCAATGTATAGACGCTGCCCTTTGGCTAGGTTTGTGCTATAGAAATACCAAATATATACATGCATACATCAGCTCTCCACTTCCGCTCTCTGATGAAGTGATGCATTGTGTACCATACCAGAAGTAGCTTCTATTAAACAAGCTCTATCTGATGTCATAGGCACTGCTTTAAAAGGGGCATATATTGTCAGGTTATAAGTGGCTGCTCTTTTTTGGTCTAGTCTTACACCACAGTTGTCTGCATTGCCTATTGTTGCTAACAGGCATGGCCACTGGAGTTATGCGGCAGAAGAGGGTCAAATTATGTGGCAGGATTGAGTAAGTCATGCGGCAAGAAAAGGCAAATTATGCGGCATAATGCTTTTGTAACAGCATTGCTTCATTATTTGGTCATTTTTAAAGTTGGTAACACTCTATGGGCATTGGTTGCACCTCATTAGTACCAGTTTAATACCCAAATATAGCAATAAGCAATAGAAAGGTAATCCGTCCAACTTTGCAAAGGGCCTTCAACTGCACGGCAACACGTGTCATCGCATTTTTAGTAACTTTTGAACCGTTCAAGCTAGAAACAAATGTTTTCTCATTAAAATCTGCAGATTATGTTGCAGATAATGGCTTATGTGGCAAATGCACAAATCTATAACTATGCAAATATTGCTGCACCCGCACAATCGCATAATTCCAGTGGCCCTGCTAACAGGCAGAGCCTAAGGGATTATAGTACTCACCTCATAATATTTAGGTTGTTTAGTGTATTATCCCAATACCTATGGATGCTTACATTGCAAAGCATGAGGACTATTTTATATCCCAAATGTAATTGAATCATCATACATTAAATCATTCATCCCATAAATGCACTGTATACAGAAAACAATTGTTTGTTCTTCCGCTGCAGGTTTTAAAAAAATATTTTGGCCCACAAGCCTGTCCTGTTGATTTTACCAATGCTTGTTAAATTTGAAAGGGAGAGTGAAATCTTTTTTATTAACTTTTGATCCATTTGAGTTAGAAACGTTATTTTGGCTAAAATCTCCAGATAATGGAGTATTTGATCGATTATGTGGCAAATGCAGCAAATCCATAATTATGCCGAAAAATCAGCAGTCGCGAAATCGTATAATTCCAGTGACTCTGGTAATGACCATCGTTCCTTTGAGAAATAAACATGCACAAGTCAGGCTAAATCAGGGCCAAAGCACCTCTGTGAAATAAACAGTCAAAAACGCTATGGATTCAGAATAACTTTGTTGTAAATTAATCAAATGATTGGAGCATTAATCAGATGGGAGCGCCCAATGGTTTAAAATGCCTAGCTTCAAAATTACAAAATGCAATACAGCCCAGTTCAGAGCTGGAACTTAATGGGGTCTGTAAAAGATGGGAAGGGCGATATATAAGGCGGTTAAAGAAAAAAAAAAGCATTGCTATAGTCTAACTTGGGCAAGCTGGTGTGATGTTTATATTTTTTTATTTTTTGTTACAAGCTTATAGGCAAAAAGAAAAGAAAGAAAACATACCACTGTCTACACATGAAAGTCATATGGCTGCAAAAAAAATGTTACATTACACAAAGTGTAAAACCACACTGAAAATCAAGGGGTGGGTCGGGTTAAATATCAAAAAATGTGTTTTTTCTTCTTTTGCAGTCTGTAATATCTATCAATTTGTTGTAAAATCGAATGAAACATAACTGAACCTTAAATGTAATTGTCACATATAATTTTTATAGAACAGTAAAGGTGCTTCCAAGCAAGCACGCCACATTAAAAAAGGTATAGAAACCCTTTTATTTTTAATGCATTTCAGGGGAAAATATGATTAATATGGTCACAAAGAAAAGTTACTATTGGCTTTGAATTTCTGTAACCTGAAGACACAGTTTAAACAGAAGAATAAATATTACTCATTTAAAAAAAATAAAGAATGAAAAGAAAAAACATTGGAAAAGTAAAGTATTGGCCGACCAGCACGAGCACATGTTTATCAGGAGAAAAATGCTGTCACGCACAGTGCAAAGCAGCCAAAAGCCGAAGTGGGAGGACTCATTGGCCCATGCTGCAAGGTGAGGAGGGAGGAATTAAAATGTGAATGATGTTGGACTGAACAATGTTGCTGGTTTAAAAGACTCTTTGTATGCATATATGTATGTATTTCTTTTATTCATGATTTTTCTAATACATAAGGTTGATGAGTTGCTCTCTTTAGGCCATTCCTAAAAATGGATCTCAGGAGATCTGCAAGTTCATGCCTCTCACGCCCCAATCCTAGGCAAACATTGTAACCACCATAGTCCCCAACTACAACAGTGTCTCCCAAGGCTACCTAAGCAAGAGGACCTCCTCTTCACTGGCAGATATTGATGATCCAATGTGCAAGGGATACATTTTTCAGATCACCACAGCATCTGAGGTGGGTACTATCCTCAGTGCTTGCCACATTAGAGAGTGATGAATGAGGCCTGCACCCCTTCTTTACATCGAAGCACAGACCCATCATGTCTTCCATTTTGTACAATGTGTTGTCAAATATCAAAACAGATAAAAAATTATTCTATAAAAGATTCTTCTTTCTGCCTTATAATTAGGCCTCCCAGTTTTCCGTATTTATTGATTTTTACAGATAAATACAGACAGAAAACAGTCTATTTCCAGTCTGTATTTATTTTTAAAAGCAGAAAAAAGTACAGAGAGTTGTACTTCTTGTAAGTAACTCTCCTTGTTGTCCTTCATGAATTCCAGACCAACTGCGAAGCAGATAGACACCATGGGGATTTTTAAACGGGATCAGATTCCATTAATTACAGATATATGTTATCATATATTTGTATATACATGTCAATATTTACCTGTCGGTGTAGTAATTTGTTATTTTTGGCTGCTTAATTTGCTAAAATGCAACAGGCATCAAAGTATGAGTGCATGTTTATCAGTTAAATAATATGTGGAAATGCACCATTTTACAATTTCATTTATTCTCAAAACATAAAATAATTTTGGATAAATAGTAAATACCAACAAAATGTCCAAAAAATAAATATATGTAAATACAGACGGAGATTTAAGAAAATTTTTACCATAAAACTGGGAGCCCTACTTATAATGTGCCTTTGCTTTGCCACATAATTCCATACCCTGTTACCCTGCCATCTATATTGGCAATCCATTCCCACATAATCCATGTAACATAGGTGTTAATGACTTCAGAGTAAAATAAATGTTTTTTCACCAGGCTACACGTTGTGTTAAGTCTAAGAGATGAAAAGAAATGGGTTTTAAGAGGCAGGACAGCCTTAAAGGACAAATGGTATTAACATTCCATTCCTGCGCCGTCACGTCCTTCTTCGCACTCCAGTCTTAAATTTGGGAAAAAGAGGCAAGAAATTACAGGACTAAGCAGAAGTAAGGTGGTCACTTGATAATGGGTTGCGGGGGGAGTCTGGCAAAAACAAAACTATTTATTCAAAGAAGTGCCAGTTAACTGGGAGAGGATTTGCCTCCAAGATAGGTAGTTTGCAGAATGAATTGGAACTCAAACTGAAAGATGTGAGGCGGGAATGGGAAAGTATTAGCAGGGTAGAAAGTAAAGCAATAGTCCATCAATGCAATTCACCTATTGCATCTTCCTCTTCCCCGGTGCTATAAAAACAAAATGGCGGAAGACTACTGAAAATATGAAGTGTGACCTGGCCCTTGAGTGTCCTGTCAACCACGAAGTAATTGCCCAACCATAAACATGTTAACTAATCCACGATGGAAACCTCCTGTTTAATAAAAAACTGAGTTCTAGGCATGAGCCTTTATCTTGGAAGGGATTGTCAGGACTGGAAACTACATTCAGACCTCTTACATATTGTAATTACAGCCCCATAATGTATCAATTAGGACTGCAAGCTAGTGCAACGCTCTCCAAGGGATGTATGGGGTTATGTTCCCCAAGAAAGTGCTTTAAAAATAGGGAAAATGACTTCTTGTACAGCACAGTTTTTGAAATACATTGGTGATGTTCCCTTCTCAGGCGCACCTAACCTATCTTCCACCTCCTGTGCTGCAATCTAAGCCCTAGTTCCAAGGCCACGCAAATTTCATTCAGAGCTCGCAAGCACTCAACATCCCACGCAGGAGACTCTCAGCCAGTCCATATTTTTACCTTTTCATTCTGGGCCTTGTAGTACTTGTCATCCTATTGTACGCCGAGGACTACAAGCAACAGAATGCAAACAAAATGCTCGATTGGCAGAGCTACTCATTCAGGCAGCTGGAAAATGTGAGAGCTCTGTTTGTTTTGAGTACAAACAGGAGTTTGCACCTTAAATGAAATTCTAATTGCATTGCAAGGGAGATTTGTTCCCCAAACAATTTACAACAGGTAAAAACCCAGTGCAAAACATACAGGCAAATACCGCATATTTCAAGGTGTTTTTTAAAGGAATAGGGATCCCATATGAGAAGAGTGTACGCAATGAGGTCTACGTATGGTATCCAAAAGGAAAACTCATCAAAATTTATTGATGCAAAATAAAGGAAATAGCGGTGGGAAAACAAACACAAGAGAGATCAAGTGAAGCTTCCAAACTCAGGCATATTAATCTGACAAAACTGACACGCAATGGTTAAGTCACAACCTGCTAGTACCAATGCTCATACACAAGGTAGTGGACTAATGACTCAACTGTAGGGGCCTGTGTTTTACCTCATGGTCACAGGTTTAAATACCGGCAGGTCTACTCAGCCTTTCATCCTTCTGAGGTCGATCAAATGAGTACCATTGAGTTGGGCAACAATAAACCTCTGTTATTCAGCACCAAGATACCCTTCTGGGTGAACATGCGCTTTACAAATACACATTTTGTGTTATGTGAATGATTATAGCAATTGAGTCAAGGAACATTAGTCGACGACGTTTCGGTCCCTAGTGAAATATTGGGATCATCATCAGGACATAAGAAGTTATGCCTGAGACAGAAATACCACAACTGTAACCCGATGCCAGCTGCAGGGAAAAAGAGGAAAGAAAACAGGAGGAATGGACACGGAGGGAGGAAAGGAAAAAATTTAATTAGTTGCCATAATTTAAAGCATAAATGATTCGAACATCCATCCAGACAAGTAGCGAGTGCGTTAAGTGTCTAGGCCCAACCATGCATGCGGCTCAGACATCACAAAAGTTAGATGTATATAACCAGATGATACTATACTGTCAAGTTGGAAAAGTGCAACAGATTACTAAAGAAGTGAGAATCAATATGGAGGAATTGCAAAATTGCACGGGGAAGTGGGTAATGTGGCAGTCAAAAAAGTACCAGAGGTGGCATGTAAAAGTGAACGTATAAAGCTGGGTGACTGAAGACACTAACCGTGATAGAAAATTAAAGAAAAGTGGTCTTGAAAAACGGTGCGGTAATGCCGAAGCTGGGCACAATGAGAACAAAGTCAGGGGTGAGAAGGGGCCACGTGAATGGAAGTGGTCCAAATCCCTCTGGGTGGGGACCCTGTGAATTGATTAAATGAATTCAGGAAGGCAGGTGGGGGGTAGAACTTGTATATAATGTGCAAGGGCCAAGGATTCTGGGCCTTGTAGTACTTGTTATCCTATTGACGATGAGGACTACAAGCAATTGGATGCAAACAAAAAGCCTGGATTGGCAGAGCTACTCATTCAGGAACCTGGAAAACGTGAGAGCTCTGTTAGTTTTGCGCACAAACAGGAGTTTGCACCTTAATGGAATTTTAATTCCATAGCAAGGGAGACTTTTTTCCCCAAACAATTTGCAACAGGTAAAAACCTAGTGCAAATCATATAGGCAAATGCCACATATTCAAAGGTGCAAAAAGAACAATTGATGGACAGAATGTTGAATAATGCCAAACATTCACACCAGTCCAGAGATCTGGGTCTAAATCCATCGTTTTTTTGCTCGCCCTTGCCATTCCAGTTCAAACCCAGCCATATGCAAATCAGTCTTGACCCTGTTCCCCATGGGAACAGCCCAGACTGAACTGCCAGGCCAGGTTCTCCCTGGACTGGCAAACAAGCATCCTAGGACCGGTTTCGTGGTTTCACCCCTCGTCAGCCAGGCTAGCTTGACTCCAGTGGCATGGAGAGCACGGGACCCACGTCTGGGCAAACCCGTCCTACTCGGGTTGACAAATGCAAAAAGAACAATTGATGGACAGAATGATGAACAGTGTCAAACATTCACCCCAGTACAGAGATCTGGGCCTAAATCCATAGTTTTTTTGCTCCCCATGCCATTCCAGATCAAACCCAGCCATATGCAAATCAGTCTTGACCCTGTTCCCCATGAGAACAGTCCAGACCGAACTGCCATGAGGCACAGGGTCAAGACTGATTTGCATAAGGCTGGGTCTAAACTTGGGCGGCATGGTGAGCAAAAGAACAATGGATTTAACCTGGATCTCTTGACTGGGGGTGAATGTTTGATTTGCTCTGCATTCCGTCCATCATCTGTGTGTCTTTTGCTTTCTTGCCCTAAGTGCGCCGGTTTTGCCCAGACGTGGGTCCCGGGCTTGATATGCCACTGTATTCAAGCTAGCCTGGCTAATGAGGGGTAATGCCCCAAATCCGGTCCCAGGATGCTTGTTTCCGGTGCAGGAGGACCTGGCTTGGCAGTTCGTGCTGGACTGTTTCCATGAGGCACAGGGTCAAGACTGATTTGCATATGGCTGGGTCTAAACTGGGGTGGCATGGTGAGCAAAAGAACGATGGATTTAGCCCTCTTGACTGAGGGTGTGAATGTTTGATTTGCTCTGCATTCCGTCCATCATCTGTGTGTCTTTTACATATTTCAAGGTGGGCATCTGGAAACACGGGGAAAACATGCTAAGTTAGCGGTCACCCTCCATTTTAAGGTCCGAGGATCCGGGTGATGTGTAAATTACGCATATGGTAAATACCATACCATGTGGTTACACAAGGGATTGCATAGCTCTTTAAGTGTAGGCCTAAATCTATATATCCGGAAGGACGACCCAGCGACATATGACTTCAGGGTCTCCTGTACTGAAGGGCACTTTCCATAAATGCTACCGGGGCAGAGAGTGGTCAAGTGAGCCGCACTACGTCACTAAAGCTCCAACCCATTACAAAACTGGAGAAGAGTCGAGGTAGCAAATGCTGTGCCACGCTAAGCTCCTTCCACGCCACTACTTTCTACCCCTCCCTGCCGTGTTAATCAGAGAAGATTCTTTCCTGGCCGGATACAGGGCAAGAACAGTTCTTGGTAAGGTTACTAGATGACTTCATGTTACCAAGGACACAGAGTTTAACAACTCAATGCATTCTGGGAGTTGTGATTCTAATTCACTTTAGTGGAACCAACGGAATGAACACACCAGGAGACAATGATTTAAAAACCTCTGGACTGTAGTTTTGCGTCCTTGTTGACATACAGTCATCCGGTGATCTTAGTTTTAAGGCTCACTACAGTGTTGTTTTTTTTGCAGTTAGCACTAATACATATGCTGTTGAATGAAGTTATTGATTTAGGAACCAATGTTGTGAAAAATAGGCTCCTGTGATGGCCATGAAGGCAAGAGGATGTGGCCTAACAGCTAGAGCGGTCGACCTCGAAGCTGGGGAACCAGGTTCGAGTCTGGCAGGGACGCTCAACATCCTGTGATTCTGGGCAAATCACGTAATCTTCCCAAGCCTAACAAAAATGAATGTGTCTCTCTGTAACGCAAGTGGTGCCTATGTTAAGCCCACTGATACCTTTGGGTCGAGTTTACGCTATATAAAACTAAAAAAAAAAAAAAAAGGAAACAAAGACAGGGTAAAACCTCGTGTTGATATGCATATGTATACGGGTTCCTGGGATTCAGCTCTTTGTGCCCTCTAGAACTCAGTCACGTTTCCTCCCCTCCGGTCTACCTCGACCTTCCTTCTCTGCCTCTCTCTATGAGAATCAGCGTGAGGGCAAGGGCGTAGCTGTCACTAGTGCAGGGGTCCACTGGCATAAGGGCCCACTTCACCCCATTTAGTGACCGATTTTTTATTTTTTATTTTTAGGAGGCCCACATTTCTTGCTCGCCTTAGGGCTCAAGACGTCCTTGCTACGCCACTGCCTGAAGGGAACGGCGGAGGAGAGAGAGTGCAGTGCGCACCGCAGGCCTCCTCCTCCTCTTGCGGTCCCGCACTCCCCCCTCCTCTCATAATTCTTCCCTCCTCCCGCCTCCCCGCTCTATCTCACGCTCTCTTTCTTTCCCCATCATGAAGATTAGCTTCATTCCAAGTTGATTAAATCACTGATGTTGACAGATCTGGTATTACTCCATCAGAGACCTTGTTACGCAGCTGCGGTACAGCTGCTGCCGTCGCTTTCCCGCCACCGCCGTATAGAAACGCACGAACAAGGACACGACGTGCACACTTACACCTAGAGAGACACACGCAACAGCACACTGAAGACATGCAGGTACGGATGCTCAAAAACAAGCCAGACAGACAAATACACTGAAGTCTAAAAAGACTGACTCACATACACACCTCCCAGCACAGACACACACACATAAGAGAGTTAGGTTTATCTAATCTAGAACGAATCTAGAACCACAGAAGATCAGCATAGTTCAGGACTAGAAACCAGGGCTTTCTTTGTGCCGGTGGTTACAGATCTTACTCATTTTTGGGGACCCGAAGCAAGAGGCTAGAAGGCAGATAAGGGAGAAAAAAAAAGGGAGAAAGAAAGAGGAAGAGAAAGATAGGAACATAGTAGCAAAGGAACAAAGCGAGGGAGAACGTTAGATAGAAAGACAAAAAGTCTATGAGCTGCAAGAAATAGGCATGAAGTGGATTCAAGACTTGACACTCTTGGTACCTGACAACCATGGCATTTGGCAGCACCAGCAGTGGGCTCCTGAGAAAAACTTTGGATCCTTGCACTTATATGTTCACACATTATTCAGCCAGCTAAACTGTTGTGTCAACGTAAGCAAATTCCAAGGTCTCTGTGTATGCATGTAAATACGCATTTCATGGAAATATTTGATCAGGACAGTCATCCACTTCTGTTTTTCAGTTATATGTCAGAATATCATCATCAAACATATTAAATGACAGAAATATTGTTTACTAAAATATCATTTAGTAAAGGATATTTAAGAAATTACATTTTTGTCAAAAGATATTTTGGTTACAAGATTCTGGCACTATACCTCCCTTTCTTCACAGGTATCATCCACTGGGTGTAAGTAAAGGAAGGGTTATTGGCCAATGCTATACTGCCTTAATACACAGATGTGATTTAATGTGTAGGAGGTGCGGTTATGCATCCAATCTAAATGTACGCCCCAAACCTAGTTAAAAACAACATTCATGACATGGAGGCTGCATACACAGTCAATACCATTTAATATAGAATATAGTTTGTTTTATGTTACAAATAGAGTCAGAGAAAACAACCAATGTTCACGTCATTTTCATGAAAGTGTTTTTGGAACATCAATCTCCTTTTGCACAAATTTCACTAGACCACCCAAAACACTTGTTTTGCCCAATAACAGCATGCAGGCCTAGGGCTTTTTTAAGGTAGGGAGCAAATCACGGTCTCATTGGCAAGAAGACCAATACAATCAGAAGAGATCCGGTTGGGTTGCTTAGTCATGACTTATTTGTGAACGTATTGATAAATGGTTGGCTCAGAATCCTGAAAACAGTCTCATTGTGTTTGAACAGGAGGAAAGACTGAAGCCGACCAAAGGCATGTTGGGTCAACTGGTGAGCTCAGAGAGCTGGGTCCAGTGCTTAATTTGAGCTGGTGGTTTCTGGTGCTCAGCATTGGCAGCTAATTCTCAACACCGGAGCTTGTGACAGTCTGCCACAAGGTGACACTGTCTGGCAAATTTGGAGATGATCACAAAAACAGTTAATTATTAATTCAATATACATTAAAATGACTATTACCTGCAGGCCTAGCGATTATTACAGCTTTGGGGGCCTGAAATAGTCTGTATTGTAACACTTGTAGGAGTGTGATGGTTAGTAGGTGTGTTATTATCATTTGCAACATGGCAGGGGCAGTGTATGGTGCAAGCTGCAGTGGCCTCCTGAGGAGAGCCCTGGCACTTATTTGTTTTTTTCTCAAATTAAGTACTGGCTGGGACACTTCATGTCTCATTGGGTCTATGTGGCCTATTCCACAAGGTGCATGCCAATTGGATGGCCCTGGAGAGCGCTAACCCTTCGGTCATAGGAACTGGAGACATGAGCCAGTAGCGTGCACCCATCTTTTTACCTTTGGTCTTTCTTCAGAATGGTTGATAAGGCATGTGCAGCTGTAGGCAGGTCACAGCCCTAGTGCCCCCCTCAGAACAGGATTGTAGCACTTTAGCTGAGATAGGAAAGGTGTCCTGCATTCCAAACCAGGCAGCGGGCTGTTTTCATTCTGGTAAAGGCACCAAATACAGTAACAAGGAGAAGGAGGCCACTTTTGTGCTTAGGAGGCTGTACCTGCACATATGAGTTTGCACTGTGTCGTATGAGGGTATGCCTACTCTTACAAGGCTACTCTCAGAGCATGATAATTGTGTCTGGGCTGTAATGAAGATATTGTTCTTCCTTGGTGGCGGTTTCCCAATACTGAGGTCAAAAGGAAATGTACATATATCAACTTCAAAAAGTCAGTTAAAAGCATATTGTCAGGTTAAACTCCACATTAAGGTACTTTATGAACATATTAGTAGTCTATATTATGGAGGTGATATATGCAGCAGTCGATAATTAAGCTTTTATATTGTGGTAGTACACCTTCCTTGGCTATCACTGAGGTCAAAGATCATGTAACAAAGCAAACACAAGGAGGTGATGGACGGAGCGCTGAAACTTTTCAGACACTCACTCCCAGTCACAGAACTGGGTTGAATCCATCATCGTTCTTTAGCTCACTTCGCCACCCCAGTTCAGACATGGCCATATGCAAATCAGGCTTGACCCTGTGCCTCATGGGAACAGTCCAGCCCGAACTGCCAAGCCATGTCTTCCCTGGACCGGAAACAAGCATCCTGGAACCGGTTTCGGGCTAACAGCCCTCATCAGCCAGGCTAGCTTGAATCCAGTGGCAAAGTGAGCAAGGGACCCACGTCTGGGCATACCCTGCCAACTTAGGGCGAACAAAGCAAACACAAGGAGATGATGGACGGAGCGCTGAAACTTTTCAGACACTCACCCCCAGTCACAGATCTGGGTTGAATCCATCATCGTTCTTTAGCTCACTTCGCCACCCAGTTCAGACACAGCTATATGCAAATCACTTCCTGTGATGTCATCAGGGTCAAAAAGCATGTGAAGTCATATCCACATCTCCTGGCATTTTGGTGAATCAGTGTCAATGTGACTAACCAGTGCAATAATAGGAGGTGCTGCAGGTCAGGACTGGTGGGCTCTGGCAGAAATCCCGCTGGCCATAAGTGCTTTAAGTCGAGGCCTGAGCAGGGAACTCCGCTCCGTTCGTGGAGTTTGCAGAGTTTTCCGAACTCCGCGGAGCATGCGGAGTTCAAAAAAACGACGCTCTGTGAAGTAGAGCGGAGTTTTTTCCTCGCTCGCGCTCACCGTTAAGTTGACGAGCACAAGCGCGGAAAATCCAAGGCTAGACCACCTCCCAGCGAGATTTCTCAATGCGGGCAGTTGGGGATGGTAGCGACCACTCACGAAGAGAAAACCTCTGTTCACGTTGAGGACGCTGCTACTTGAGTAGACCTCACGCACTCTGCCGCTTGCAGAACTCAAAGTAGTGCAGCAGAGTTTTTTGGTCATTTAGCGGAACTCTGCAGACTCCTCCCAGGCCTATTTAAGTCACAACTGAGTAGAATTGCTTGAGTTTAATGCTCAGGGTTGCAGAGCACACATCCTCCGAAGTAAACATGTGCACATGACTGAAGCTATGGGATGAGGTGGGAGAGCTATATAAACGGAATTGTGTCGAAGCTGCACAGTGCTGACATTGAGTCTCAAAAGTCTGTTTCTATTGATTAGAATAGCTTTTTATTGCCATGTGATTCATGGTTTGGCAGCACTTTCAGCCCTGAACAGGTCTTTATCTAATCCTTTGAATCAGAGTCTTTCAGTCCCCCATAGTGATTTTCCTTGAGCTGTTGTAGCTTGTTTCGTTTGCCAAGTTACTGCTACTATTGTTACTGTTACAACTACTTGTGATATTTATGTTGTGCCCATGGTTTTAGATGCTCTCAACAGTCTTCATAATCTGCACTGGCTTTCCTTACAGAGGCAGATCCAGTTCAGTATTTAGGGTAGGCCTGCTGTCTGTATTCTTTTAGATTCTGAGCCAGTGTGTCCGTAACTAGTTAGCTAGTAGGAATGGACCAGACACTGTTATGCTTAACTCAAGTTCTTCTTGAGACTGTATTTGCCGCTAACCTCTGCATCTCTGGTGAAAGTGCAGGATCTCTGGGGCCTCGGCTGCTGCAGGGGATAGCAGAGAGGACCACAAGAATCACAACCACTAATGCCTCTGTTTGTGTTGTATTGGTGTTTAATAATGCTGTTGTCAGTGAGCCATGTAGAGGTGTAAGAGGATGGGTGACCGGAGAGGTCCCTAGGAGACCATAGATGTAAAAGGAAGTTTCTAGGATCTGGTGGTGTCCATGTGGATGAACTGATGATCACAGAATAAGCTGGAGAAGCAGCAGAGACTGATGTTGGTGAATTCCATTCAAGACTTCAGGCTGTGAATTAGTGTTAGATGGTCAACAGTGCCAAAGGCAGCTAATATGTCTAGTAGTATCAGGCGGTAGGGGCCACCTTTATCTGTGTCAACAGGGGAGTCAGCTACAATTTGGCCGGTACAGTTTTACAAAGTGGCTGTTTCAGTTCTGCTGCTCATCTGAAGCAAGATTGGTAGTCATGCTGGAGATGGTTTGTGCAGATGTGATTTGAAGTTGTGCATAGACTGTTTTTTCTTATGCTCTTGCCATTGAAGTGTGGACAGTGGATGGGTCCTTGTAGTTGGTCATTGCAGTTGGTGAGGTCATGAGTGTGTAAGTTGGGTTTCTTCAGGAGTGGGAGGATCTGCCCCATCCTGACAGATTCTGGGAATATTCCTTGGGCGAGGGCTGTGTCGATGATGGTGACATAATACGGCAGCCCGCTGGCAATAATTGTTCATGACAGTTCAATGATTTTCAATGAAAATGCTCTGCTGCACCTGTGGAACACATTATATATTGTGCAGTGTTTCCTGTAGGGTCAGCAGGGGTCTCTGCCACCTGAGCAGCTGGCAGACCCTGCAGATTTTTATTTATGTACAGTTTTTGCAATTATGAAGCATTATTTGTGACTGATTCAAAACCAATCTCCAAACTATTTTCCAAGACAATTTTAAGAGAAAAATAATGTAGTTGCATTTTGTAATGTATTACAAAACCATTTAAAGCAGGAAGGCATTTGGCATAAAAGTAAGAATGTAGGAAGAAGAATTGTGCCTGCCTGGCCTGTTCCCCATTTCCTTGCAGGGTGAGCCTCCATTGTCCCATGCCACGCACCATGCAATGCTTTTTTCTTCCTCTCAAAGGATAGATTGATCCACAGGAGTTTGTCACAGTTGCATTGCCTACTAATACTTTTTGCAGACTATGATCACCATACTATGGAAATCAAGGAGACACTGCCAGAATGCACTTTTTGCTCATTGGCTAGTGAATGGAAATCCAATGCTGGTGCCCAAATACAAGGAACATCCCAATTGTGTTTTATGGGACAATGTCTTGCCAATAATTCGACTCCAATGATACTTTAGACTAGCAGAGATGCTAATTCAGAATGGGCTCCTAGAAAATTGGCACATTAACAGTACTTAGAACTCTGCAGTCTGCTCCCGGGCTTATTGGTGAATGACCTGCTCATGGCTGGTGAAGCCTTGACCTGGAGACCTTGAGGATCCTGGCTAACACACACGCTGACCAGGTGTTACAGTAAAATCTACTTGCCTTCCTTGCTTGTAAGGATGCCACTAACCAGCAAAGGCAGGTGGTAAGCATTTCCCTGCAGTTGCAAGACCTGCCCTGATGCATGCAGCTCCTAGAAACTAAGGGGCTGATTATGATGGCGGGCGGACTTGGTCCGCCCACCACCGTAGCGGTGATTGGGACCGCCTGCCAGACATGCGGCGGTCCCACCACTGCGATTAGGATGCGCCCGCCATACTGGCGGGCGCATCCTGGGCCTTTAACATTGCGGGCAGTGCTGCTGGCTGCAGCACCGTCCGCAATGTTAAAGGTGCTTGCACCGCATTACCCTGCACCATGTGGCAGGCACCACGCGGTGCCTGCCACCTGGTGCATGGAAATGCAGGGGGGTACCATGGGTACCCCCCAGTGCAGCGAAACCCCCCCCCAGGGGGGCTCACAATGGGCCCCCAAACCCAATCCCCGCCAGCCTTTCCATGGCGGCATCGCGCCATTGAAAGGCCTCTACAGAGACACATCCTAATATGGCAGACGGTGCCTGCTAGGCACCGCCACCATATTAGTGGCCCTGCTCCGCCCGCCAGGCAATCGGTGCGATTGCCACCGGCGGAAAAGAGGCGGACGGACTTTGCATCCGCCCCGATACCCACCGCCATCCTAACATGACGGTGGGTAAATCTCATTGTGATGGCGGAACGATCGCCACCACCGGCCCGGCGGTGGCGATCGTTCCGCCATTGTAATGAGCCCCTAAGTTCCATCTGGCTGCCCTACATTGAAAAACAAGTGAAGCACCAATTCTAGTAAACAAGATGAACCACCACAAGGTCCCCAGACTAGCAGGATTGCCAGCCAGCTTGACTGAAATTAACCCAAAAAGCAGTGATGCAGCCTGGTGAAAGCATTCCTTGGCTAGCCATCAGAGATGCATCCCAGACACTGTCTGGTCTCCTTTCTCCCAGTGTATTTAACAGAGCATCCTCTAGTGATGACAGTGCAAACTTCCACTGGAAAACACCACATGCAAAGAATATAATTAGATGCATTGTTTAATAGGGCACACAGTCTCTGCCTGTTTTTCATATAGCGATGATCTCAGTGCTTAATTTGTATTAAAAAAAGAGCTATAGCAGAGAAACCCGCCATGGCCTGTGCAGGTAAGAGCTGTGGGGCGGTGGGGCCAGGTTGGGGGGATTTGACAGTGGACCATGAGGGGAAATTAAATAAATAATTAATTTTCCCTCGTTGTCGTCTGTCGAAATCCCCCCTCCCTGGTCCCACCGCTCCTATCTACACGGGCCACGGCTAAGAGAAACAACGTTTTTCTTAGGAGCCTGAAGGTAGCACCGCCATTCAATGAGGTCGTCAAACACAAAGGCCTCCAAGTCTTCACGCCACCCCGCACCTCTTTCTTCCACCATCCTACACTTATAGTGGTTTTATCTCAATCTTCCGCCCTCTATTTCACCCCAGCTTTTCCCCTTCGTCACTATTTTGCTACCTTTCTCTCCCTCCCTTTTCTGCCCTTTCAGCCTCTCTCTTTCTTGGTTTGGGGAGCTTAAGGCAAAGAGTGTGCACCATTTTACTTGCTGTGAGTGTACCTGCATTGCAGTGTTTATCTCCAGAAGGAACAAGGATTCTGCTAGGTGAGGGGGAAACTGGGTGCACGTGGAGCACCACAAGCTCCCATCTATTTATTTTTTTGCAGTTTTCGATATTGCAAACTTGGCCGAAGGGCATCAGAGCACTTCACAGGAGAGCAGGGAGTCAATTACGTATAACCATCATCATAAAAAGTTAAGCATCAAATGAAAATAGACAGCTCACATGAGAACAGACAGGCCAAGCCAACGAGGGGGAAGTGAAGAAGGAGGAGTGTTTTATCCAAAGGGTCTCTGGAAAAAAAAGGATTTTGAGTTCCTTTTCAAAGGTGGCAAGACTGAAGTTTGCACGTAGAGGTGGTGGGAGGTGGGGCGGGGGAGCCATGTCCTATACCCTTGTGGTGCTGCTAGAGAAGGCCTATTTCATTTAACACCTAGTTCTTGCACATTTGCATAAGATGCTAGCTGGGTCACATTGTGGCTGCAGGAATCCTGGACTAGCTGGCCTCATCGTCGGCCTCAGTCAGCCTGCCCTGGCTACGGGGTCAGTGGAGTGGGTGGAGGGGGCGGTTGTGGGGAGAATGGTGACAGCAGGCATTGTCCTCTGCCAACCTCACTCATAGCTCAGCTCATCCTAAGTGTTTCATATTCAATGATTTTCAAAAGACATTGCAATGTTACACTTGATCATGCTTGTTTAAGATCCATTTTCATCCCAGTCAAATCACATGACCGATCAGTGCCACAGAGGCAAACACAAAATATCTTTTCAACTTGCTTATAAAATGTAGCTTCCTTATACTTCCCAGTGCGGCCACCTGCCCCACTCAGCAGGCAACTCCTACAGCTGATGTGTCTCACTATGCAGTCACAAAACAGAAGTGATTATGGTGTCGCCCTCTCCAACTCTCATTCCACCCACCCAAGGCCTTAACACCATTTTTGGGGCTCCCATAAGACAGTGTTAATGCGCACATTGATGTCAGTAGAGACTCAGGCCTGCAAATTGTATTTTTTCTGATGCAGTTTGAACATTTGGTTCAAAGCCCTCAAATATCACTAGTGGTTGCCTGAGACCGCGAGATCTCTGCTTTTGCCTGTGTTGGATACATCGACTACAATATTATGACTGGCTTGTGTTATTTGTGTAGTGTCTGACATTAGTGGGGACTTGTAGCACTGATGTTCGCCAAGGTTGCTTACACATGATTGAGATTTCCATCACAGCTTGGCTTCTGGGCTGTCCTGTGACGTTTTGTGTGTTGTGTTCTTGCCCTTCTTTAAGTTGGATGGCAACTTCATAATCTGTGAGTTGGTGTCATGGAGCTGTGGCCAGAGGACGTTATCTGCTGCTGATACATATGTTACAGCGGCGGCTCCTCTGCAATGGCGGTGGAACGTCGCCCCACTGCCTGGCTCAGAGCCAGCAATTGAAAAATAAAACAATGTCATCGTTTTATTTTTCGTTTGCTGGCTCTGAGCCAGCTTGCGCAGGGAGGGGCGGGCATGGGGAGGAGGAGTGCTATGTGCTATCCCTCCCTAACTGCACATATGTGTTTGGCCGGCAGTCTCAGGCTGATCAAAACACACATGTGCACTTAGGTTTCTCCAGCCCGGCTGCATTGAACAGCCGGGCTGGAGAAACCCTCACAGACTCCCTGGTCTGAGCAGAGCGTCTTTCCAGCCCGCTCGGACCAATCCTCGCGCTGCTCTCGCATGAGAGCAGGGCGGGGATTGCAGGAAGTCTGTGATGCGGCCCTAGTGCTTGCTGGGACCAGGAAGGTCGAGGCCGAGCGCGATGCGGGCGGCAGCTCCAGGTAAGTGTTTTCTTTAAATTATTATTATTAACCCCCCCCGCGTGCTCCCCCTCCACCTGCCCACCACCTCTTTATTGTGGCGGCCGCCACTGATATCTTAAGTTGGTACCCTATTTGGTCCAGCTGCTAAACATAAACTAAATGATTTTGCTGGGTATGTAAGATATTCAACCAGTGATGTAACACAAAATGGCGGGGCCCTTGCAGAATTTGATGAGGGGCCCCTCAGCATCAAGTATCTCACAGAAATCCATGGATTCTTGATTGAAAGGGGCCTCCTGAAGGATAGTGTCCTCCCCTGTCCTGCTGGGCTTCAGGGCCCTGCATTATACCCCAGTAACTGTTTCTGATGTGGAGAAGGGCAAAGAGCGTGGGCAGGAGGGAGAGAGAGCAAAAGACTGAGGAGAGAGAGAGAGCAAAAGACTGAGGAGAGAGAGAGAGCAAACGACTGAGGAGAGAGAGAGAGAGAGAGAGCAAACGACTGAGGAGAGAGGGAGAGAGAGAGAGATTGATTCTATCAGAACATTGGCATGCTCGGAGCTCCACTGGAGACGGTGGGTGGCAGAGGCACAATAAAGGCTGGTATAGGTCTACTGCAATCAGAATGTTTGACCACCCATCACATTTAAGACATTCTACCCTCAGCGGTTTTTAAGGCATGGGCAAAGTGGGCATTTGCCCACCTTCCAGGGGCCTCCTGGGAAAGTAAAGTTTCTTTCTATCTAGCTCGCCTCTGTCTATTTCCATATCTCAGCCTCTCTCTTCTCTGCCTACCTCTTCCTCTG
Organism: Calotriton arnoldi; assembly: GCA_963921515.1. NCBI lineage: Eukaryota > Metazoa > Chordata > Amphibia > Caudata > Salamandridae > Calotriton > Calotriton arnoldi. Next base: position 3,858,249 of record CAWUFW010000435.1, on the reverse strand, counting down.
AGCTGGTCTTTCTTGGCCCAGTGGCATCTTAAGACTTTTTGGGGGACCCGGAAAGACACATTTCAACTGTCATTGTGTGAACCCTGTTTCTGAAAGATTGTTAGGCATCATGAGGGTTTCAATTAGCAGAAAATTGGTAGTAAAATTTCAAACTGGGGCCCCAAAATATGTCCTGCCCAGGGCCCCAAAAATTCTTAAGATGACACTGTGTAATAGCAGTACAGCCCCTCGGGCTCTAAAGGTTGTTAATCCGACTGCTTGCCCTATATGCTCTTGCCCTCTTTATGCATATTTCTAAAAAAAAATCCCCTCTACTACTCACCAATTTTTTGGTGTAACCTGTAGAGAAGCCCCGAACGTGATAATCATGACGCTAGAGGTCATGACCTCAAACGGTTTGCGGCTGCCCAGAGTCAAGATGTGGAAGCGACCCCTTCCCTAATACTCTGTTTACCACACTTTACAATGCAGCACTTTTAAGGAGTAACATATCCAAACCCTGAATTAGAACAAGTGCATAGAGGCGACTCAATGTTCAGTGAGCACTGTGCAAAATGTACTCAGAGATGTAAGTATCTTTAGGTGCCCGCGGCACCCCGACTGCCTCATTTCCAGTGGCAGTGGCGCGTGAGACGCGGAAGTGCCGCGGAAGCAGCAGCAGGTAATCCAGTCGCAGGTGGGGTGGGGGAGCAGGTGGATGGGGCTGGGGCGTTCTGCGTCATGCTTCACGGAGCACACCACTGCTGCGGCTGCTGTGGAATCGCGGGTAGTTATTCCCCCGTCAGTCACTGCTGAGTAATTAGTGATGGTTAATTTGAAGAACTAAGCACCATAATCGCAGGCAGAGGAAAGGCACACACTGACAGCACGACTCTGACGCATCCAGCTCCATCCGTGACTCCAGCTAGGGCACAGATGCCAGCAGGGCCGGGGCAGCAGGGGGTCTGGGCGCCTTCAGGGCTGGGTTATATATATCTATATATGAAGAATGAATATATAAATATATATATATATATATATGCCTCCAGGTCCGTCACACGTGGTGCTACCTTGCAGCCCTACAGGCCCATGACCACATGGCGAGGTACTGTCAGGTTTTCTCTAGATAGTGAGGACAAGAGCCCTGGACTCAGAATAAGACAAGTATTGGCAAAGCCAATAGGTCTCGCCTATGCTAGAGCTATTGACTTTGGCAATGTGTTTTAGCTATTATGTACACCAGTGTGGCTGCTGCTCAGCATGGCTAAACGTTATTGGGGTGGGGTAGATTGAAGTGGGGTAGATTGGCGTAGAGTGAGGTGGATTGGAGCAGATTGTTGTCGACTGGACTGGGGTAGATTTGGAGTGAGGTAGATTGGAGTGGGGGAGTTGGGTAGGTTAGCGTGGTGAATTGGAGTGGGGTATATTGGAGTGGAGTAGAATGGGGTAGATCAGAGTGGGTAGGTTAAAGAGGGGTAGATTGGAGTGGGATAGTTAGGAGCAGGGCAGGTTGGGGAAGAGTGGGAGAGGTATATTGGGGTAGATTGAAGTGGAGCGGGGTAGATTGGGGAAGAGTGGAGTGGGTGGATTGGGGTACATTGGAGTGGAGTGGGATAGACTGGGTGGAGTTTAGTAGTAGAATGGAGTGGGGTAGGTTGGGTGGATCATAGTAGGATAGAATGGAATGAAGTGTGGGCAGATTGGGATAGTTTGAAGTGGGGTAGATTGGGTTAGATCATGTAGAGTGGTTTAGATTGGAGTAGATTGGAGTAAAGTATATTAGGGTAGGTTGGAGTGGGGTAGAGTGGGGTGGAGTGGAATAGATAGGATAGATTGGAGTGGGGTAGATTTGAGTGGGGAGTGTGGTAGATTGAATTGAGGTGAAGTGGAGTAGATTGGATTGAGGTAGGGTAGATTGGAGTCAAGTGGGGTAGATTGGAGTGGGGTAGATCAGAGTAGAGTTGAGTGGGATATATTGGGGCAGATTGGAGAGGGATAGATTGGTAAAGAGTGGAGTGTAGTGGATTGGGGAAAATTGGAGTGGGGTAGATTGGAGTGTGGTAGATTGGAGTGGGGCAGATTGAAGTGGAGTAAGATAGGAGTGGGGTAGTTTTGGAGTGAGTTAGATTGGAGTAGAGTGGGGTAGATTGGAGTGGAGTATATTGGAATTGGATGGAGTGGTGTGGGGTAGATTGGGGTGGGGTAGATTTGAGTGGGGTATATTGGATTGGGCTAGATTGGGTTAAGGAGGGGGAAACTGGAGTGGAGTAGATTGGAGTGGAGTAGATTGTGGTAGATTGGAGTGGAGTAGATTGGGGTAGACTACAGTGGGGCGGATTGGAAGGGGTAGATTGGAGAAGGGTAGTTTGGGGAGGAGTGGGGTAGGGTAGATTGGATGGCAATACATTGGAGTGGGGTGTGTTAGATTGGACTAGTGTGGGTAGATTTGGGTGGTATGTGGTAGATTGGAGTGGAGTGGGGTGGATTGGGTAGAGTGGAATGGAGTGTGGTAGCTTGGGGTTGAGTGGGGTGGATTGCAGCAGCGGTCCATGCAGGTAAGCGAGGTGGGACGGCGGGCTGGGGCGGAGGGGATGTCGACAGACGACGGAACAGGAATTATTTATTTATTTAATTTTCCCTATTCCGTCGTCTGTCGACTTCCCCCCCTCCCGCAAAGCTCTACCACTCTTACCTGCAAGGACCGCCGCTGGTGGATTGGAGTGGGGTAGATTGGGGTAGAGTGGAATTGGGTAGATTGGAGTGGAGTAGGTTGGAGTGAAGTTTTATAGATCGGAGTGGAGTCGATATTGGAGTGGATTGAAATAGACTGAGGAAGAGTGTAGTGGGGTAGATTGGAGTGGAGTGAAGTGGGGTGGATTAGAGTGGATTGGAGTGGAGGGCAGTAGATTGGGTGGAATAGAGTAGGGTAGAATGATGTGGGATAGATTGGAGTGGGGTAGCTTGATGAGGGATGATTGGAGTGGGGTAGGTTGGAGTGGAGTAGATTGGGGTTGAGTGAGGTAGATTGGAATGGAGTGGGGTAGATTGGAGTGGGGTAGATTGGAGTGGAGTGGGTTAGAATGGAGTGGAGAAGAGTGGGGTATATTGGAGTGGAGTAAAATGGAGTGGAGTAGATGGGGGGAGATTGAAATGGGGTAGATTGGGGTGGGGTAGAGAGAGGAGGGATAGATTTGAGTAGGGTAGATTCAGGTGGAGTGAAGTGGGGTAGATAGGAGTGGGGTGGATTATGGTGGAGTGGGTTAGAATAGAGTGGGGCAGACTTGAGTGGAGTGTGGTAAATTGGAGTGAGGTAGCTTTGGGTAGAGTGGAGTGGAGTGTGGTAGAATGGAGTGGGGTAGATTAGAGTGGAGTAGAGTGGGGTAGATTAGAGTAGAGTGAAGTAGATTGGCTACTCAGCAGTATTGTCACATATATTCTCTCACTTTGAAGTCAGAGAAAGAAAAGTAAACACCAAGCTCCCTTGGAATAGTGAGCCCGACATTTAAAGTCTGACTTTGAATGCTCAGCAAATGTGACAAGATAAGAACAAGATTTAAAGGCCTGTTTACAGAAAGTGAGTTTGTGGAAGAATACAGTAAACAAGATTTGGCCAACGGGAGGAACAAACTTAAACTGAACAGCGTAAAGCAAATAAAGCCAGCAAATAGTAAGCCAGAAAATCTGAGTTACAAACCACAAAGCCAATGGTAAGCAACAGATGGAATGCATTCCTAGGTCAGCTTTCAGAATGTCCCCTAGATGTCTTTAGCTGTCTGGTAGGCTTCGACCTCAAAAGGAGCCCAGACAGTCCTCCTCACTAAAGAGTGAGGACCAAATTCTAGACAATCCACGTGGCCAGAGAATGTAAATAGTAGCCCCAATAAGTACCTGAAGAGACTACTAAACTTGTAAATAAATAAATAAATAAGTGCCAGGTCCCAAAGTATTGCTCAGGAGGCCACTGCAGGTTGCACTACCAACTCGACCTGCCATCGCTGCCACATACCAGTATAAACGCACCAACTAAGCATCATACTCCTATAAATGGCCAGAAAGCACTAGAATAATTTTTTACATGTGTATTTAATTGTTAAACTAATATGTTCTACTAAAAAATGGACTGTCCGTCATGTAATGAAGCGTCATAAGTAAGAACCAGTATTAACAATTAAGTGGAGGTGTCGAACATCGGTAAACACCAGCACGGATTCAATATTACATAACCCCAACAGGCAGATTGATCATAGAGTAATGGGGTCTGACATGTTGTCTGATAGAGATTAAGCATCAAATCCTGGCAGGGAACACAAAGTGAGAGCAAGAATAGGAGCCTTCACAGGCTCTGACCAGCGAGCGAGAACGGAACCACAATATACGTCTGCCCTGACAGGCTGCCTGGCCAGAGAATGAGAATCGGAGCCATGACATTCTGTCAGACCTCAAAAAGCAACAAAGGCAGGCTGCCTGATTAAACAGCAAGAACTACAGCCTTGACCTAATTACTGAAGAGTCAATACTGAGCACTGAATGGCTGTCTGATCAAAGAGTGAGTACCAGAGCCCTGTTAATCCGTGTGATCAGGGGACTATGACCTGACCTCTGGCGGTTAGTACACCAGAACCAGGATCCAGGCCCTAGGAAGGCTATTTGACCAAGTGTCATCTTAAGGATTTTGGGGGGCCCAGACATGAAACATTTTAGGGGCCCCTGTTCAGAACAATCACTTTTTATCACCCATTTTCTGCTAATTCGAGTCCCATAATGCCAAACACTATTGAATTCTATGTAAAAGGTTGAGACACAGCAAAATATAGAGAGAGTTCACCTTCCCAAGGGGCCTTTGGAAGGTGTAGGCCCTGGGAAACTGCCCACTTTGCCCATGTCTTAAAATGGCCCTGGTTTGCCCAGAGTCTGACAAACAGAGCAGTGGCAGAATGCTTGATGAATAGTGAAGACCAGACCTCAGCCATAATGTCTAGCCAGAAAAAAAGAATCAAGCCGAGGAAGGTTGTCTGACTAAAGAGGGAGATTGTGGGCCCTGGCGGGCTGTCTGATCGGAGGCCAAGGTCTCGATCCTACCATGCGGCCTGAGCACAGATTGAGAACCAAAGCAAGGGCTGGCTGTCTGATCAGTGTGATGATCCAAGGCATGGTAGGTTGTCTAATAAAGCTGCCTGACTAAAGAAACAACTAGAGCCATGGCAGACCTCTGACATCAGCCCAGAGCATTGGCAAGCTGTCTATGCAGGAACCAGACCAATGGAGATTGTACTATTGGAGGGGGAGTAGTCCATAGAACACAGAGACTTTCCTCTTGTCTACCCTCCAAATAAGCACCATCTAGAATGGCAACAAACTGAATGGGTCAGAAGAACAAGCCGACAAAGCAATCTGTATGTCAGCCTGGCTTTTTGTACAGCAACCTATCTTGGCCTCGATTGTTGTGCTTGTGGCTGGCTGTACGTGGTTGGTGGCAAGAACCAGTATTATCAGCAGAAAAAGTTTAAGCTACTACATGTTGAAACTGCCTAGTTTATCTGAGCAACCATTGACATGATGGAATCTGGATGAATGCCTACTGTTTTTACTCTGCGGTTAGTGGGGGCTGCATTATGTTCAATCATATTGGATGGGGAACATCCTTTACCCTGCAGTCAGAACAACAACCTGCCTTTACAACGCAGTCACTACCCCGACATTACCACATGTTACTTTACCCCACAAGCCGTTACAGCGACTTGGGTTAGGGGGTGCGTTGTTGGACTGGTGTTGGATTTTAAGTCCAACACTTTTCCTACTGTTGCGTGGACTGGAGTTGGAATAGTAAGCTCCCCTCTAGGACAAGTCATAGTAACAACATGAGTGGTAATGTAACACGTGGTAACATCGCAGTCGGGGTAGTGACTGTGTTGTTAAGGCATGCGGGGTGAATGTGTTATGCCCTGCATAGTTTACTTATATCTTGTAGTTCATCAATCTTCCTGCTGCTCAGCCAGAGTGTATGTTTACTGTAGAATGTTGGCAATTCAGTGATGCACGGAATGTTGGGTGTCTGTGAGAGTGAGGAATGACAGTTAGAGATGGGCTGAGCAGCTGGCAGGCTGCTCCTGGTGGGGTTTGCTGTCACCTGGAACTAAGGGCTTGTGTACAGGCTAACCTACAACTACATCACCTGTTTACCTGGACTACCTACCTGATTTACCTGTGTACCATCTTCATTTACTTGTACCAGCTACTGAATAAAGGTACTCCCGAACTTTACTTGGCTACCAGTGTCTACTTGTGTCACAGGGCACAACATATTTATTTTGGTGACGAGCGAGAGTTGGAGACTTTCCCACTTGCCTACTGATCTCCACAACTGGTCAAGGAAGCAAAAGATGACATCTTTAATGAGTCCAGAGGGTGAGAAGGAGCCACAAGTCTTCTGGCGACTAAGAAACGACGCAACATCAAGCATACAAGAGGCAACACGTCAAGCAACACAGGAGGAATTATAGCAACAAAAGAATCTGGTACAGCATATTCAGCAACCCCACCAGTGTCCTGTACATCGGACAGCCCCAACGAAAGCATGCTGTACTGTGTGTTTGCCACAAGACCTGCGCAATCAAGGGAAGAGTGTTCCTTGGCAATGACTTTAAACATGTTTAAACTGTGCTGGTATGCTGCACATGTTATGATCTGTCCTGCGCAAAGTCTGCCTATTTCAAGATGTGGGCGCTACTTTGGAGGTGCCTGAGAAATGATTTTTGGGAGGTGTTTTCACGTGCTCCTTGCAACTACAATACGAGGAGTGATCTCTACACATTTGGTCATGAACAAACGGACCCCAAAAGGAGACAGTCAGCTGTGAACGTTATCTATGCTGAATCTGCGATCGAAGGAGAGCTGTGGACATTGCACAGAGCCTCGCACGTAAGCCCACAGTCTTGGTCTTATGTATCTCTATAACGATCCACTGCCAACTACATACTTCTCTCTGGCTGTGACTGGCAGAGTGGTGCCAGGTGGCGGTACATGTTTGGCGTATCACAGCTCTAGTACCACAAGGGGCGAAGTCAGGTGAGACTTATTTTTTTTGTCATTGATTTTTGAGTCTACTCTGAGACCTGAAAGTCGCGGTGCTTCTCAACCGCCTATTTCATTTTTAAATATAAAGGTGGCACGAGCTCTCAATAGCGCGCACACTTACCTGTATTGTGACGTGAGCGGCTCCGTGGGATCTCCTGTGTTTCCTCTATTTCCTGTTCTGCCCGAACCTATGTGACGCACGTTTGGCTTCTTCTGACGTTTTTGCTGCACGGACACACCGTGAACCATCCGGCACCAGCGTGACACAGCGTGCCACCATCTTGGGATTGTCATGCTCCTGCATACACGATCCTATTACTGGTTCAAGTTTGCTTTGCCAACTGCGTTGTCGTCTTCATAAAGTTCTTTGAATCTCCAGCAGTGTCACAGTGTGAAGATCGGCGAAGTCAGCACCAGCTCTCCTGGTTTGCCCTTTGTCTTCAATTATGTCCAGGTACTTTTCTTCATTTGCTTTTGTCCACGTCCGAGTGCTTGTGCAGTGTATGAGGGCAACTACAGACTCTTCCTTGTGACCCACTGCCACGGAATCTTCTACTGACGTGCTGCCTTTGATGAAGGACTTGTCTTGGCAGTGACTTTCCCTTACATTTTAATTGATGCTGTTACATATGCTATCTTCTATTGGATTTACAGGCGGACAGTGCTCTTTCTTCCTGTTTAGTGGTAATTGATGTTACCGCACTGTCTATTGAGTCTGACTCTCCTAAATTTGTGTGACATCGTTCATTTGAGGTATAGTGGTAAAAATGTTCAAAAAGTCGTGTTTTATGTTACATGGTTGAGCTTTGTTTTGAACATTAGCAATTGATGTGCAACTCGGGTGAGAAGTCGCTCACTGGCGTGGATACTTGTTTTACAATTTCTTATAGCATTTCTATGCCATGCTCGCACACAGAGTTTGCATAATTTTGTATCTATGCTTGAGGAATTTAAGTTTACGGTTTACTTGTTTCAGCTTCCACAGTTTAGGTTCCCTTGCCCAAGGGACGTTCTAGTCTTGTCCTTAGTGGGTGGCTGTACAACATTCTTCTTACATGAGGGATGGTCATGGGTTTGGGTACGAGTCCCTTTCCCATAAAGCGTTACACGCGGCTCCTACACAGGGGTGGGCTCATGGGTACAGTTCCCATATACATTTGTTCTTTTTGGTAACCCCTACATGGGGTATGTTTATTGGGTCTTCGCCAATTAACATAACATGTAACCCTCACACTGGGTTGGTTTTGGTTCATGGGCACGATTCCCATTAACAGTTGTTCGTTTAGTAACCCTTACGCGGGGTATGTTTATGGGGATTTCTCCTATTAACATTACATGTAACCCTTACACTGGGTTCGTTTTGGTTTATGGGTACGGTTCCCCTACACAGGGTGTGTTTTCATGATTTATGGTCCTATATATATGGTTAAAGTCTTAGACCCTTACAGGTGGGTGGACTTTTTGGGTCGCAATCCCAAGTGTTGGCACCTCATATGAGGGGTGAAAGATTAGTTTTTAGCTCCATCTTCACAACGTTTATAAGTTTCCTTATGTGAGGAGTCTTGTTTATTCATTTGTTCCCTTTCAGAAGGGATTGAAGTTGCGGGGTTTGCTTTTGGCCCTTTGCATTTCGCAACGTAGTTTTCTCATTATGTTTATTGGGAGAGGATAGGTTTTTTTACGCTATTTATTGGCTGTAAACTATCCATTCTTTCTGTTTCTAATGGCTCTGACCCTCTCGTGATGTTTACATAATTTCACATCTCTGGGTTTTGAACTGTTTATTGCATTTGTAATTTTTCTTGTGTATAGTTTTTCTCTTAATTTTTACCTGTATTTGCAATTTTCGTTTTTCATTTTAAAAGGAGGGGGATGTGTTATGCCCTGCATAGTTTACTTATATCTTGTAGTTCATCAATCTTCCTGCTGCTCAGCCAGTGTGTATGTTTACTGTAGAATGTTGGCAATTCAGTGATGCACGGAATGTTGGGTGTCTGTGAGAGTGAGGAATGACAGTTAGAGATGGGCTGAGCAGCAGGCAGGCTGCTCCTGGTGGGGTTTGCTGTCACCTGGAACTAAGGGCTTGTGTACAGGCTAACCTACAACTACATCACCTGTTTACCTGGACTACCTACCTGATTTACCTGTGTACCATCTTCATTTACTTGGACCAGCTACTGAATAAAGGTACTCCTGAACTTTACTTGGCTACCAGTGTCTACTTGTGTCACAGGGCACAACAGAATGCATGCGGGGTTCTGTCATACAACCATATTGGATTACTAACATTCCTGGGTCCAGAACAGCTTCTAAGAGGGAGCTCACAGCAAAAGCTCAGTCTTGGTGTGAATTAAGTTCTGCATTCAGTCAACTCTCAATGTCTTGGTAGGTGTCCTGAAGAGAATACAAATCTAATCCACCACGAACGCCCATAAGCTTGAAAGCGAGCTAAGAGTTATTGGTACAAGTCTGAGGCTAACGCTGTGCTTCTTATACATTTCATGGCACTACACAGGGAAGACAATAGTGATCAGTACTGAGGAATGCTGTGTGCGAAAGTAGACTAACTGTGATGACTGACCTTGACACCCGCCACCTCATTCAAAGGCTTAGCAGGAAGCTTTGTTCAAGGAAGATATCAAAGACAGTGGACAGATCCAGCAAGATCAAGTTATTTTTCTCCACTTGGTTCAATGGTTCAACAGTTTGCTCAACCTATATGTCACTGACCAGTTTAAAGCCATCCTAGAAGTGACGCCTGATGGCATGTCATTCACATTGGGCTTGGAAGTGGATGGTGTCCAAGGATATCCATTTTAAGCAGGATTGGAATGACTGGCCCATGTGTAACACACAGCTGGATGTTAGGTGAACAGTGGAATAATCCACAGTTTATTTAGAGAATATGGGACCACTGCATCCCAAAGGGAGATAGATGTCCATCATCTTCCTCAGTATCAGGGCAAATACTTTGACCAGCACTGTGATGAAGCTGTGATGCAGGGGACTGTGGTATTATATCCTCTGGGGGATGTCAGCAAATCAAAACTGAGCTTTGACACTTTGCTTAGAGTGTAGAAGGTTATAAGTGACACAGTTTTCTATGTAGGAATATTAAATAAGTGGCACCAGATTTTCCAATCCTGAGTTGCAGCCAAAGGGACCGCGGCTGTAGGCTGTTCAAGCTGTTACAATACCTTGATAACCCCCTTCAAAATGTTCTCGTAAAGTAGGGTTGAGAAATAATATGCCTGTGTTTGGATGATGCATTCATCAGAGGCTTCCCTTATAGGGGATATAGCACTTTTAGGATTGGCACAGCCTTGATTTTAGGCGCTTTCCCAAATTTCATATTAGTTTGAAGTTTTTATTTTACAAGTTATGGGTATGTGTTTACATTTAAACAATCCATTCTTCCATTCTAGCGACGAAAACAGAATAGGGCCCGAATGAGGTCAGTGTTTAGAAGGTTGCCGCTTTCTTGATCATGAAGACTATAAAGGGGCATAACCAAATTTGAGGGGTCTCCGCTGCAAAGTAAACAGAGGGGCCCCCCTCACCGGCCAACCACCTACCACTTTTGCTGAGGGGGCCCCCTGAAGCTCAGCCCCCCCCCCCCTTGTACTGCGGGGGCTTATGTTACCCCACTGAGACTATACCGGAAAGAGTTAAAAGGACCTGAAGTAATAGACAAATACGGCCTGAGTGGTCACTAGGTCTTTGACTCTTTTACTGTTACACAAACTTAGACATCATATGTTCAGAGTGATAAAATATAGCACTGTGGTCTCTCCAAACAAATGGTATCACCACAACCTGTGATATGAACATAAAGTGGATAAAGAAAGCATTTCTGGTTCGCCTGTTCTAATGAGATGACCTCTGTAGATACTGAAAGTTATGGTGACAGTGTAAAGCCTTTCGACACTTAGAGGAGGTGTTTGATGTAGAAATCTAGTTAACCTCAGTAGTTTGACTAGCAAGGAAACCAGTGAAGAACCGGCGGTATGAACTTCCCACCCTGCAAGATGAAGAGAGAAAGTTTGTATTGCATGGTCAATGGTGTCAAAATCCACAGAGACTCCAAACAAATTGAAAGTTCAAGTCTATCCTTGATTGAGACTAGGTCCTAGGTGTACTAAAGCTTTTTGCATTTTTTAATGGGCCGAATCGCAATTTTGGGCCGTTAAAAATGCAAAACAGCCTTTTCATATGTACAAAGGCCAAATAAGTTCGCAATTTGCGATTTCTGCCCGGTAGAAGTCGCAAATTGCAACCGCAATTTAGGAAACTCAAAGTCGATGGTAACCATGTGCAAAATTGAAAAATGCATTTAAAAATGCATTTTTTAATGTGACATGAAGCACACATATGCCCCTAGGGCATATGTGCACTTACCTGTACACTACGAATTTCGGGGTGTCTCCAGAGCTGCCTTAAGTCCAGCGGCACCATTGGGTTTGGATTTCCTATTTTGTCCATAGGTAAGAATGCATTACCATTTCCAATTTGCGATTTTCAAATAGCGATTCCTGCTCTGTAGGAATCACTATTAGGAAATTGCAAATTTTTTACATACCATTTTGCATTTCCTAAATAGCAATTTCTACAGAAGCGTTATTTAGGAATGCAAAATAACAATTTCGTACATCTGACCCTAGATCTTTTTTGAGATACAAAACAAAATTCTCTTTCCCCTGCCGAGAGTATATCCCTGAAATGAAACTATTGAAGATTAATCAAGAAGCCGAATGAGAGTGCAAGACAGTTTTTTATGGAGGTAGAAAATGAGTCCTCCTCTCACATTAATTACCCTATTCCGAGGATGAAACACTCACAGAAAGTCATCGGGGAGCGTCTTACAGGCGAGCAGAGAGTTGGGGTACAAGGGAGCTCCTGCAATGGTCCATCATTGTCTAGTGACCTTGGTTGAGATTTGGTTTCTTCAACAGCAGGGTGATCATGGCTTCCTTTAAATGTTTGGGTATGTGTCCTGTTGATGAGGGGCACCAGGGTGGTTTGCACTATTTTGATGACAGTTCCTTTTTAGATTTCATTGGGTGAAGTTGATGGTTTGAATTAGCTGATAATCCTGGATATTACACCCTCCAGCATCAGGTTGATATTATGTGTTATAGATGCCAAACAATCCCTTCCTATTCCCAGTATAGTCTTCAAATGTCCAATAATGTCTTCATATACCCAGTAATGCCCGGCATAGCCATCAAGTTCCTGGTAACATTGTCTGATGCGCACACGCAAACATACAGTGACCTTCCGGGTGAATTGCCACTGGGAACATGGTAGTGTCTGATTGACTGTGAGGGAATGGGTGCAGGCGAACATCAGTAGTGGGTCAGGTGGACATCAGTAGGGTGACTGCAAAGCAGAACATAGAAGCCCTTCATTGCAAAGTCAAGGAGGGAACATGTTCATAAACCGTGATTGATATCCAGCATAAACAAGCATTCTTCTAAGATTCTACCGAATTTAGTTGGGATTTACGTTTAAAAGACCAGTATAAGAATTGGTTAAATCACCAGGGTGGCACATAACAGCATATGGTTAGGACTAAAACATATATATATATATATATTCCTCTAAATCATTCCTGTGATCAATCAGTAGAAACTCTTTTTTCTACAGAGACATTTTCAAACATGCTTTGCCTTTCTTTCTAAACTACACTGTTTCAGGTCTTTCCCATACCAGAAATGCCCTTCGGGGCTTTTTAAAGGGCATCCATAATGATTTAGGTGAGAGGCAGAAGGTGTGAAATGCCATTTGGTTTGATTTATGCAAGACCAGTAAATAGCCTGTGTTAGAGTAAAAAAGAGCCATTCCACCGGGAAGTCTGCAAATGCATAAACCTTTCTTAAAATACAGGATAAACTGATTAAAAATGCCGAATTTACATTTTTTATATTTCAGTACCTTATAGCTGATGTCTATTAAAAATATGTGGGTTCTATCTACAAAGCAATCAGATTTTTTGCAAAGGGGGAAGAAAGTATGCAGTGCAAATAGTTGCTTCAGTCCTTACATTAATCTACGTGGAGTAGAAATAATTGAAAACATAAAAGTGGGACTCCCAAAGAAACTTTAAATTCTCTATCTTGGTTAAGGTCTTAAAGCCCTTTCAGTGGCGAAGCTCTATTTCTCCTGATGGTTCCAGGGTATCAGAACAGCACCAGTGCAAAACGTTTGGATCCCAAGGCAAAATTATATTTTTCTGTTTAAGTGTTCTCCCTTAGCAACAAGGCCAGTTTTGAGGCCATCAATTGTTATCTAGAGTCCTCTTGGTGCCTCTTGTAGTGTCGCCCTCAGGCAAAAGCACAACCATATATTTATTTCAGCACACCCGTTCACTTTCAGAAACAGGCTCAAGCATGCTCGGGTTCGCTTACAGTGGACTTTTATTGTGGCTCAGGTGACGCGTTTCGACCGTCAATGCGGTCTTTTTCACAATATATATATATATATATATATATATATATATATATATACACAGCATGTTCCCATGTTCTTCTTAGATCTATTATTTACTATTATAGTGAAAACTCTGTTTATCAGATGATGCTGTATGCATCTATGAAGATTGGTTATTTTAAAGAAATTAATTTACAAGTTCTTATAGCAAACATGCTTAAGCTTTGACGGTGTAGCTGGAATCTAAACCAGCTCTCAAAGAAGTATTCAAATAAAAGCAAATTGTGTGGATTTTCCATCTCTTAGTTGGCAGTGGCATGGGTCTACAACACTGGCTCACAGCCGCATATGCAGATCAAAATACTTTGTACCATCTTCAAAACATCTAATGGGTAGCTTATTAAGTTCAAACTTAAGGAATAAATACTTTTGAGAGTATTGGTAAGAAATGTTAGATTTGAAATGTTATTTCCGTGATGCACAGAAATGAAATGCTCCCTTTGCTATGCCCGAACTCTATTCAATGTTAAGTTAGCATTCATGGCGCCATCTTTATTGATGCCATCTTGTTCTGTAACTAAGATTGAGCTTCTGTCTCATGATGCTTGCCTCAGCAGAAAGGCTGCCCCTGCGTCTCCAGCTTGTACTTCTCAAGGTTGAAGCTTCGCTGCACTAATGAATGTACTCTCTATTGTTACATACCTTTTCTGTTAGATAGACTCGTTCCCACATCTTAGAATGGTAGGCACCGGCCGAACGGCCTTGGGGTCGAGATAGCATGTACCCAGCCCTGTGCCATGGCTCATCCTTGTTTGACTTCTTTGTTCACCATGACCTGAGCTGGAAAATTCCAGTTTGGGCGGGACTCTAGAGGTGTTGGAAATGTATATTTTGTGTTACCTTGTGGATGGGGTCAGTCCCTCGGCAGCTATCCTATGAGGCTGGTCAGACCGGACTCCGCTGCAGCGTTTTGCCAATAAACTAACTGGTTTGTATTCTCTACTGTCTGACTGACTCTTCATTTATCGGGAAGGCATAGAGGTGGTCGTCAGTGACCCGGGTGACCCTAATCGGGCCACTTCCTTCAGAAATATGAAGACAAGCCTCTCCAAAGAGATTTTCACCTTTCATCTTGAGGACATATGTCTTCTCCGTACACATTACCTCCACGGTTTCTGTCTATTCTCCTTGAATTATCAATGCTCTTTTTCACAGAGCTATGCTTTTAAGTGAGAGATGGTTTGCTTCTTTGTCAGACTGATGGCATCACATCAGCTGACCGCACTGATGGCGAGCATCCTGAAACAGGCTATGCACAGTTATTCAGATTCAAGGGAGGCAGAAACCTTCAAGTTAATAGGCCTTTTTCTGTGGAACTACTCAGCCTTTCTAAACAGTGATGGTGGAACAGTTTTCACAGTGGGAGTGCTGCAATCAATGTTATATCACTTATGTCATTGGGGTTGTGAAAAATCCAAGCCTTACAAAAAGAACAAATGTTTTTTTTCTTTTTTTGCAGTTTTATGTAGCGCAAACTCGACTCAAGGTAATAGAGCCTTTTACATGAGCACCAGTTACATTACACAACAACACATTCATTTTGTTTTTAGGCGCGGCGAGATTAAGTGATTTCCCCAGAATCACAGGATGTTGAGCGACGAAGAGACTCCAACCTGGTTCCCCAGTCCCAAAGCCAGCAGCTCTGGCCGTTACATCACACCCTTTCCTCGCTCATTCAGAAGGAGAGTAGTACTGGTGAAGTATTTAGCCGGTGGTCATTTTGGAGCACACTGTATAAAATATATTACTAAAGCAGGGTATGGCAGAGCACTGTCATTTACAGACAGCACATTTTCCATTGAAATGGCAGTAAATTTGCACAGACATGCAGTGCTACTGATAAAACTATGTTGCACACAAACAATCTGTGGTAATCCGGCTTCAGCAAGTGTTTATCATTTGCACATCACCAAGTTAAGTGTCTTGATTTGTTTTGATCCTAATAAAATATTTGTTGCCATCACACTTCAGAATTAAAAAAAATGTGTTCCAATTGTGCTTGGCTAACACCTATATTTTGAAATATTTGTACAGTTCATTTACAGGTATTTAAATTTAGCTGTGAGTTAGTGGTGCAGAGTAGAGTCCAGTGGCCTAGAGTAGAGTGTTGTGGCCTAAAGTGCAGTAGCATAGAGTGCAGTGGTTTGGACTAGAGTTGTGCAGAGTAGAGTGTCATTGAATGTATTGGCATAAAGTGCAGTGGTGTGGAGTGGTGAAAAGTAGAGTGGCCTCCTCTCCTGGGTGCTCCTCCATGTCCTTCTTGCTCCATCTCTCGTCACTCCCTCCCGTGTACTGTTGTGGGCTACTAATGTACAATTGTTTTTATGATGTATGTAACAGATGTGGTTTTTCCTCTTTATCTGCGGAATCCCCGCCTGCTTTTTTGTAACTTGATGTGCAAGTTTCTCAATAAAGGTCTTTGAAAATTAAAAAAAAAAAAAAAAAAAAAGTAAAGTGGCCTAGAGTGCAGTGTAATAGACTAGAGTGGTGCAGAATGGAGTGCAGTGGCAAAGAGTGCTGTGGTGGAGAGTAGAGTGGTGCAGATGAGAGTGTAATGGCACAGAGCGTAGTGACGTAGAGTGGTGTATAGCAGAGTGGCATAAAGTGCAGTGGCATAGAGTGCAGTGATGCAGAGTGTAGAGTAGTGGCATAGAGTGATGCAGAATATAGTGATGCAGAATAGAGTGATGCAGAGTAGAATGCAGTGGAGTAGAGTGGAGGGGTGTAGAGTTGTGGGTTCACTGAAACTTGAAAGAAGGCATTTTTATACAGAATTTGTGTATTTTCAGAAAATGGCAATGTGGTGTTAGGCAAAAAAAAAAACTTTATTTAAAACGAAAGTGCAGCATTTGTTTTGTTTTTTTAAATATCTTTATTAACATTTTCTTGATTATAGTACAGATATAGTGGAGATTTCTAAGAAGCAAAATCGTGTTCAATTTTACATTGACATTCTTATGCAACGGCAATGGCATGTATGACAATAACAAATTATTTGTTGGAGCTGATAGTTCAAGTCCACATCTCTCAAACCCCTCCCCCCACCACTTCCCCCCCACCACCCCCTGGCTGCGGGGGCTACTATGAGTCCTCTATCAGGAGACCATAATGTTTTATCCATGGTTTCCATATTTTCTGGAATTTCTTGGGACAGCCACGAGCCACATACGTCGTTTTCTCTCCTGACATATACATGTCCATTCCCTTCCTCCACTCATCTATGGAGGGGCTTTGTGCTGTTCCCCATTTGCGTGCCAGGTCTTGTTTGGCCACAACGAGTCCTAAGTTAAGCAGTGTTAGCTTTTTTTTGGGAAGATCAATGTCTGTATGTATACCCAATAGAACAAACTTGGGGTCGAGGGGTATCTTGTCCTCTAATATGTCCTCTATCTCCGTCAATAAGGTTCCCCAGTATTCCTGTATGTGCTGGCATTCCCAGATCGTGTGGAAATAAGTACCACTAGTCATATTGCATCTAAGGCAATTGGGTGTATCTGCCCTCCCTATGAGATGCAGCTGTGCTCTATGATAATAGATCCTATGCAAATATTTAAACTGAATTAGTCTAAGCCGGGACTTAATGGCTACCTCCCGGGGGTGCATCAGTGCAATTTCCCAGTCTAGGTCGTCCATCTCGCCTAGTTCCACCTGCCATTTCGCCCTCAGTTTCACAAGGGAGTCCAGTTTGTTGTTTATTATGGTGCGATATGTCCAGGAAACTGGCTTTTACTTGATTTCACCCATCAAGAGCCGTCCCTCTAAAGGGGCATATTCAGGGAGAGCGTCCATGTCTACACGCTGTGCTCTCCAAACATGTGCTAACTGCAAATATTTATAGTGTTGTGTCTGGTGCATATCATATTCTTTCTGGAAGAAGGAAAACGCCGCAAGGTCAGTACCATCTAATATGTCTTTAATTTGTGAGATCCCCAACAGATCCCATATCCCAAATCCACTCAACTTTGTGAATTCTATAAATCTCCCCCCTACCAAAAGAGGGGTTTCTCTCGTAACTCGATTGTTCCACTTCATTAATGTTTCCGCTTTCCTCCACGCTGTGATCACCACTCATGTGGCCATTAAAAGTTGTGTAGCTCCCTTCCCATCATAAAGGTAGTGTGTGTGTGGGCGCTTTTCGAATTGTGTGCGTTCCAGTGCGTATGTGGGGTGATCGCCCTGCATATGTTCCCAGTCGTTCACCACGATTAGATGAGCCGCCCAGTAGTTTGCCCTAATATCTGGTAGGGATATACCTCCGTTATAGTGATTACGTTGCAATGTGGAAAGTGCCACTCTGGGGGGTTTCCCATCCCACAGAAACGTCTGTAGTGTACCATCAATTTTAATAAAAGCCTCTTCCGGGATCGGTTGATATGTGTTTTGAAGGACATACAGGAATTTGGGGAGTGTGATCATTTTATGAAGCGCCGCTCTGTCCAGCAACGTCAGTGGCAAAGATTTCCATCTTTCTACGTGAGTGCTAAAGTCTCTGAGAACCCTATAGAGGTTGCGGTTTAGAGCTTCCGCCCTATCTGTGGTGGCGTAAATTCCAAGATATTTTATTCCATTAGTCGCTATCTGGAGTTGACTGATCTGTTCAGATGTTCCTCCATCCTGTCCCACTGGATAAAGGCAAGATTTATCCCAGTTAATTTTATACTCTGCGTGTGCACCGTAGCATTCGAAACTATCTAGGATATTCGGGAGTGTCTCTCCGGGATTCGTAACATACAAAAGGATGTCATCTGCATATAGTGATATGCGCTCATCCAAGGACTCATCCCCCTCCCACGGAAACCCGTTATGTGCGGATGTGCTTGGATGACACAGCAAGGGGCTCCAATACCAAAGCGAAAAGGAGAGGGGACAAGGGGCATCCCTGACGTGTCCCGCGTTCTATTGGAAATTCCCGTGAAACTACTCGGTTGACCCGTGTCCTGGCCAAGGGTCCTTCATAGAGAATAGCTATCCATCGCCTAAATGTAGGGCCAAATCCAAACCCCTCCAGGATGGACATAAGAAAAGGCCAGTGGACGGTGTCAAACGCTTTCTCAGCATCGAGTGACAGGATGAGATGAGGGTCTGCTCTGGTGTTTGCTACTTCCAGCCAATTGTGTAACCTCCGAAGGTTTAGTCTTGTGGATCTCTTTGGCATACAGCCTGATTGGTATGGATGCATAAGGCTGGATATGACTCTGGTGAGCCTGTTGGCTAATATTCTGGCTAAAAGTTTTGTTTCTATATTTATAAGAGAGATTGGACGATATGAGCTACATTTCTGTGGCGGTCTATCCTTCTTGGGTATTACCACTATTGTGGCTGTTCGCAGATCTTTGGGGAGACTACCCACTGTCAGCGTCTCCAAAAACAGATTCAGCAGATGAGGGCTAAATAGTGCTGCGTTTTGCTTAAAGAGTTCCGGCGGTAACCCATTCGGCCCTGGAACTTTCCCAGTTTTTAACTGACTAATGGCTTCCCCGATCTCTTCGAGCGTGATTTTGCCCTCCAGTGTCTGTGAGTCGCTCACTGTCAGTTTGGGGTACTCTATTTTCTCAAGGTAACTTTTTAGAAAGTGCAGCATTTGTGAACCAAAAAGTATTTTCTGAAAATGTCGAGCTGATGTATTCAATAGAACAGGTATTTATAGGGTGGCCATGCACTCATATGAAATGGCCTCCTCCATCTTTCATTTCATGTCACAATCAGAAATATATTCAGAGAACCCAACATTTGCCCTACAATATGATACGGAAAGCCTAAGACCAACAGCCCATAAATACACATCTTCCATAAAACACCACTATTCCTATGTATGAGGTTTTTTTCACAACCATAAAAGGAGGCTCAGTGTGCAGGACAAGTTTAGTAAACATCAGAAATAAATCAACAGAAAAGGTGGCAGAAGAAAGCAACCCAAAGGCAACCCCAAAAGATCCTAGATATTCATAGATTTTTTTTTCAAAATTAGCAGAGCATTCAAAATAGTTAAGTCGACTCTCTAGGATACTTGGCAGCCTCACATCCTGTTAGGAACCTAGGACTGGGGCATCTTCTGACAAGATTGGAAAATATTTGTATTCCCAAAACCTGGAGTCAGACTAGTCTGGTAATAACCCAGTTCTTAATTTGAGCCGGTGGTTTCCGGTGCTCAGCACCAGCACTTAATCATCAAAACCAGTGCTTTTCCTGACCACCAGTTAAGGACACATTCATTTACTGGGAGATTAAGTGATTTTCCCAGAATCCCAGGAAGTTGAGCCGACGCAAAGACTCAAACCTAGTTCCCCAACTCCGAAGTCTGCAGCTCTGGCCATTACGCCACACCCTCTCCTGACTTTCATGGTTCGCAGTTGGTTCTGTTTTAGCCGGCACTAGCAGGAGAAATGGGCTGGTGCAAGCTGCCTCCTGACAAGAGCCCCAGCAATTTTTTTTTACAAATTAACCACTGGAATAACCTGTCCATAGACGGTGCAGGCAGGCAACCTTCTAGGGAATCTGTGATTACAACAGATTGTGGAGTCCACAAGGTTTTATCAAATAACTTTAGAGCAACCACGTTTCGGAGAATTTAAAGTTTCTTTTACTGGACAAGAGGCAAAGGGGAATTGAGGACACGCCCTCCGTATTTATTTTGTTACCGAGCTCCTTTTTTAAGAGACAGGGCCGTCTATTAGAAAATGCCACTGTAGTTATTGTTCATGTTTATACCTCCTTTTCTTAGGTTCCAGTCTGAGTCATTACCATGTGTTGCAGGGCAAATGTCGGCCCTAAATGCCAGGATAAGCCATCACATGCTGATCGTGTTCCACTAATGCCCTCATGGCAAACAAGGTGGTAATCTCGTTTCAGGTGCAAATATTAGATCATTTCAAAACTGAAATTACAACTGTTTCTTAATACAAATTGGTGCCAGGTTAAACCTAAAGGGATTTGTTTTCGGGAAACTACGCCACATTTCGAGTTCTGCAGCTCAGAACTGTGGAAAACATGTTGTGTTGCTGTTTTATCCTTCATTCTGAGCTGGTGAACTTGGAATAGGAAGATAATACTGCACCCGGTAAATACCGCATATGGAAGTATGCATTTACTGGGTGTAATATTAAATTTAAAAAAACTTCAGAGAACTGGCAACCAGACCCTAAATGTATTACTCACATTCCAGTAAAAATATATGAAAGTTTTTCCATCAGATATTGAGATGCTTCATAGGCCGCAAAAAACTATTATCGGTTATTTTTCACTGGTCTATGAAAGTTTCCCAAGATAACTCTACAGGACTATGAAAGTTTCCAAAGATAACTCTCCAGGACTACGGAGGTTTTCCAAGATAACCCTCCAGGACTATGAAGGTTTCTCAGGATAACTTTCCAGGACTATGAAAGTTTCCCAAAATAACTCTCCAGGACTATGAAAGTTTCCCAAGATAACTCTCCAGGACTATGAAAGTTTCCTAAGATAACTCTGCAGGACCATGAAAGTTTCCGAAGATAACTCTCCAGGACTATGAAAGTTTCCGAAGATAACTCTCCAGGACTATGAAGGTTTCCTAAGATAACTCTGCAGGACCATGAAAGTTACCCAAGATAACTCTCCAGGATTATGAACGTTTCCCAAGATAACTCTGCAGGACTATGAACGTTATCCAAGATAACTCTCCAGGACTATCAAAGTTTCCCAAGATAACTCTCCAGGACTATGAAAGTTTCCAAAGATAACTCTCCAGGACTACAGACGTTTTCCAAGATAACTCTGCAGGACTATGAAGGTTTCTCAGGATAACTCTCCAGGACTATGAAAGTTTCCCAAAATAACTCTACAGGACTATGAAAGTTTCCCAAAATAACTCTCCAGGACTAGGAAAGTTTCCCAAGTTAACTCTCCAGGACTATGAAAGTTTCCCAAGATAACTCTCCAGGTCTATGAAAGTTTCCCAAGATAGCTCTGCAGGACTATGAAATGTTCCCAAGATAACTCTCCAGGACTAGGAAAGTGTCCCAAAATAACTCTCCAGGACTATGAAAGTTTCCCAAGATAACTCTCCAGGACTATGAAAGTTTCCCAAGTTAACTCTCCAGGACTAGGAAAGTTTCCCAATATAACTCTCCATGACTATGAAAGCTACCCAAGATAACTCTCCAGGACTATGAAAGTTTCCCAAGTTAACTCTCCAGAACTATGAAAGTTTTCCAATATAACTCTCCAGGACTATGAAAGCTACCCAAGATAACTCTCCAGGATTATGAAAGTTTCCAAAGATAACTCTCCAGGACTATGAAAGTTTCCCAAGTTAACTCTCCAGAACTATGAAAGTTTTCCAATATAACTCTCCAGGACTATGAAAGCTACCCAATATAACTCTCCATGACTATGAAAGCTACCCAAGATAACTCTCCAGGACTATGAAAGTTTCCCAAGTTAACTCTCCAGAACTATGAAAGTTTTCCAATATAACTCTCCAGGACTATGAAAGCTACCCAAGATAACTCTCCAGGATTATGAAAGTTTCCAACGATAACTCTCCAGGACTATGAAAGTTTCCCAAGTTAACTCTCCAGAACTATGAAAGTTTTCCAATATAACTCTCCAGGACTATGAAAGCTACCCAAGATAACTCTCCAGGACTATGAAAGTTTCCCAAGATAACTCTGCAGGACCATGAAAGTTACCCAAGATAACTCTCCAGGATTATGAACGTTTCCCAAGATAACTCTGCAGGACTATGAAAGTTATCCAAGATAACTCTCCAGGATTATGAAAGTTTCCAAAGATAACTCTCCAGGACTATGAAAGTTCCCCAAGATAACTCTCTAGGACTATAAAAGTTTGCCAAGATAACTCTCAACGACTATGAAAGTTTCCCAAGATAACTCTCCAGTTTTTCATCAAGGTAAGTAGGATGTTAGAATTTTTTGACTAAGCACCCATGTCTACACAATGAGAACTATGGAGCATGCCAGGTCTAAGGGTGTGTGATTTTTGGGTCTAGTGCTAACCAAGACCTTTTGATTTTAATAAAATTAGATGAATAATATATTTACAGGGGCTTTTTTGTGCTTTCTTTTTAACTGAAAAAATATTTTTGCTTTAACCTAGTGATTTTTTTTTTTTCGATCGGCGAGGGAACAGCAATGTTTTGCAAAAACCATGACAAAACAAAACAAGCACTGACAAATCCTAAAGACCAGCAGCCAATGATAAACCTATTGGCTTTGCCTATGCTTGTTTTTGTGAAATACAGATGGTTGCGTGAAATAACAAAAAATACATGTCAGCAGTATCTAAAAACGTTTCTGCAAAAGGATGCAGCTCACAAACAAAATCACATGAGAAGCCGGCAGTGGTCCAAAATGAAACTGCCTAGCTTGAGGAGAAAACGTCTTTCGGTGAGATACTTTCTACTTGAACCAGTCTCCTCTAAAATTTTGCGTTATGTGAAATGGTGATAATTTAGCAGGTTTCATGTAATGTTAAATTATGTGAGATTAAGCTGACGTAACAAAAACGATCTTAGGCCTAGTACAGTAGTTAAAGGCATATGGCTGAAGTAGTCCATGTCGGTGGGAACCTTCAAAAAGTTTCCTAGATGCTTGCCATGGACTGCATGGAGAGGAGACTTCATGAGTTGAAGGGAGCTGTGGTCCCTCAGCTCCTCTGTGATGGGCTTGTTACTGCAATAAAAGGCCTGGGTTAAGATGTTTTTAGAGGGAGAAAGACCTGTGAGATAAGGTAAGACCTCAGACCTCAGGTGAGAGCTTCAGTTCCAAGGGTTCCGCACAAAAGCCCAAAAGACCATTATAAATATCGCTGGTAAGCGTGCAAATGTTTAGCACCATGCACTGATAAAGGCTTTGGTTCTCAGTAGTAATTTGTGGACATTGTTCAAAGAATTGAAATTTATTATATTTAAATACTTGCGCCCTCATTACAAATGCCCTTTAAATAGTGATGGGTCCACTAACAGGAGTTACTGGCACCATCATGATTGCAAGTGAGGCGGGAACACCATGCATTCTACATTTTTCACAGGGACACTCCAGCAACTGAGAGCAGATGGAATGTCCGGGTGAATATCTGCATGAAAATTGAGAAAACGTGGGAATTTGTAATTTTTTTTAGAGAGTTATATATAGCGCGAACTAGACCCGAAGATGTCAGGTATCAGAGCGCTTTACATGAGCACCAGTTTCATGACAGATGGACACATTCATTTTTGTTAGGCATGGGGAGATTAAGTGATTTGCCCAGAATCACAGGATGTTGAGCGTCATTACCGAGGCTCCTACCCGGTTCCCCAGCTTGGAGGTCGACCGCTCTAACCGTTAGGCTACATCCTCACCAATTCCTACATGTTGTTCCCCATTAATCCATAATCAGGAGTATTTTCCCATTCCCAGTATTAATAGTTCTGTGGGATCTCTGCCAAAAAGTCTCCTACTTACAATATATGCCCTTGAACTTGATAGTCTTCCCTATTTAGGCAGTGGGAAACAGAGACTTATTTTTAGAAGAAAAATGCTAAAAAAGAGCACAATTAACAAGCCATTACTCAATAGTGGCTCCGTCTTCTATTTTTAGTGTCCAATACCATCAGGTATCAGATGTCCAGTCCAAGTGTGAAAGCACACCCAGGAACACTCATGCCATTTTCGACTTTAGGATGTAGAACCTCAAGGAATTTACCCAGAGGCACTATTTGACCATTCAAGGGATGGGAACTTCAGTCACTTTTTTTTTTTATATTGTGCGAACACGACCTGAAGGTATCAGAGCACTTTACATGAGCACCAGTTGCGTTGCAGATAGACACATTCATTTTGTTAGGCACGGGGAGATTAAGCGATTTACTCAGAATCACAGAATGTTGAGTGTCCCTGCCGAGACTCGAATCCGGTTCTTCAGCTTCGAGGTCGACCGCTCTAGCGGTTAGGCCACATCTTCTCCCCAACCCTGTACGCATTCCAAAGGTCAAGATCTTTTTTTAAACCCACAAATATTAATTTAACATTAGTTAAGGATACTTTCAAACAAATTGTACCATATTCTCAGGAACCTTGAGAAGGCACTCTCTCTGGACTTAGAACATCTTGCATGAATAGACCATACATGCACATAAACCTCTTCTAATGGATTTTTAAAAACACAAAATCACCTCAGCAGAAACACATCTTCACAAACCCACAAAGTTCAGCCACTGAGCAAGACAGACTGCTGTGACAGAAATGAGGAAAGGCTGAGAAGAAATGTGCCACTGGAGGCCGTGTTCTAGCAGGAGAAGCCCTCTGGTGATCTAGGCTCTGCACGTGATGGGGTCTTGCAAGTCTTTACAGACGTAGCAGCAGCTTTTTTGAAGTCTTCATGCAAGGTACACCAAAGGGGAAAAAGAAACATAGGCAGAAGGTCCTCATATATGCCCATCCACCTAGGGTTGGTTGTCAGCTGTAGCAGCCAGCCTCAGGGATGGCAGACTTTCAATGCAATTGGAGGCTGACCTAGACACAAAGCTCTATTTTTCTTTCCATGGGATTAGATGAAACCAGTAGACCCCCTTGACCAGGGTGGTGGTGACCGTTCCCTGTTCTGGGAGAATTCCGTAAGTTCACTAAATGTCTTGTCTGCAGAGATCAACCCAGAGCAAGTAAACAGTCTTTCTTCAATGTCCATGCCTAGTTCCAGGTGACCATTAGCAGTTCTTAGGTCCGCCATGAAGCCAGGGCCTTTCCTCAGTAATCTCTCCTCTAGATGGCCATGCTCTCGTATTTGTGCATCTGGATCAGAACAATTATGAAATGCAAGAATCCTCCAGTACAGTGGGCAGAATAAGAAGGAAGAAATACAGAGTTGATGATGGGAGCAGCATCCCCAGTCCTGTAGCCCTGCATGTAAGGAGTGGCAGTGCAGTCCCATGATGGGCCCCACTTAAGGAGCCACCCCAATGGAATGAAACAGGCTTAATAACCATCTCATCTGGACATGTGCATCCTCTGCAAATTTTCTGATTGGAGGTAATAGCTGGAGTCACATCGACACTTGTGCACAAGCAGCTCCTGGGAGCAGCAGAGCGGTGTCACAGTAACCCAGCAATCACTCCTTCGGATTAATGAACCGCTCTCTTTAGACTCCAGGAGAGTCTTCAGCAGAGTGATAAAAGGAACCCAGATGGTACACAATGCTGAAGAGATACTGACTTTTCATGAAAGGCAAATATCTGCAAAGGCCAGAATGAAAACAGGTCTGAGACATATTACAATACCTGCAAGTGGACCATGGGGCTCTGTACCATGTGCCAGCAGCGTAGCGTGGGTTGCCAGCGCCCGGGGCAGGCAAGTATCCTTTCACTTTTCTTTTAAAGCTTTGCACCCCTAAGAATGCCTCTAAGAATTTTGCACCTGGGGTAATTGCCCCTCTGGACCCCCCCACGTTACACCACTGCCATGTACAAGCTTCTGGGGGGTTGGAACTATACTGTTGCCCTGAGCCTGGCCAGAGTCTTAAAGGAGGATCAAGGGGCACCGCCCAGCAGACAGACCCACTGGGCTCAGTCCTGTCTATTACTGGGAGATGACCAAGGTATGTGACATTTTAGGGAGCCTTTCTATGTTTGGCAGGGAGCCTCAGCAATTTGTATTACACCACTGGCCCTGGCTTGCCACAAGACTGGTAGCCACCCTGCATACACAAGCTTCCAACAGAGCCCTCAATGCTCCAAGGACTCTGAGATGCATGGGATTCTAGTAGTGATCTACAATAGGATGCTGTGAGAGTGCATCCAGGTTGAGCCATAGGCCTATGCCAGGCCACTATTTTTCAATTGCTCAGATTAAGTCAATGCAAGCCTCAATCCCCTTCCAGCTTGGTGGGCTATCCCCTTGTTTTCAAGGGGTGGAATAGCATGCCATCTCAATCCCAGAAGAGTAGATCTATCCAAAAGGGGCTGTAACAAGTTTCAAAATTTACTGAAATTCTGCAGTGGTAATTTCTTGTGCGGAGCACATATATAGCTGTAAATATGTCTCATCCTGTACCTCCTCATGGTCCATGGTCAGTATATTATGTAATAACACTGTTTTAGGTAATAGTAGCAGTAATAATCTTAGGAGTGAACTTTTAAAGTATGTATATTATCCTAAAAGAGTACCCTGGTACTACAATCTGTCCTGGATCAAATGAACACAGCCTTACACCATGCTGTTTTTATTATATAAGGGATAAATTACCACCCACCATACATTATAAGGATATTGCTAGTCACTGAGGAGTTCCATTGGCATATAGAGGAAGGAGACCAAAGGCCGAGTTCCTGTATAAGGGTATGGAACTCCTACGTGACTTGCAATATCCTTTTCATGTATGCCAGGGGGTACTTTATCCCATATAATAAAGAAAAAACATGTTTGCATACATGAAGGATAAAAATAAAACCTCTAGCGCAAAATGAAATGCATCAAAAGCCTGTTAAATATATGTTACAAACAGATATTAGAAACAGTTCATTACCAGTCAGTTAAAAAAATGATGCAGTAGCCCAGAATGTGTAGAAAGATGCAGAAAGATTCTCCCATTTCTCTATCTATGGAGAGCAAAAATTAAACATGTTCTCTCTGCTTGTCATTGTAAACTATTAAATAGAGCAGAAGAAAGAAAAGCAACATTCCGTTTTTCATTGCTTTAACCCGTTCCGTGCTTATGACGGAACCACGCCGTCATGAGCCACGGGCGCCGTGTGCTCATGACGGCGTGGTTCCGTCATGCGGCTGCCGCTCGGCCCACGCGCGATTAATTCCCCGCCTGTGTGGGCGAATTAATGAGCGGGCGGGGCTGTGACGGAACCACGCCGTCATGAGCACACGCCGCCCGTGGCTCATGACGGCGTGGTTCCGTCACAAGCATGGCGGCACCGTGCTCACCCCCCACCCCCCCAGCGCCGCGGCGGAATTACCGCCGCAGCCAAGGGGTTAAACAGCTCCCCCAATTATGTTGTGTGACCTGACCTGCTTTTCACCTCGGCTGCCGGCAGGCATTGTGACTCAGAACAGGACTGTAATAAATTATCATAGTTGAGTTCTGATGTCTTTTCTTTATAATACCTGACTGAGAGTGTCACTAGTCACCGATTATAAAGAAATTAGAGACGTGCTTTTAAACAAGGATGTTTGCGTCCTTCTGTAACGAAACTGGTGCTCATGTAAAGCGCTCTGATATCGGATGTCTCGGGTCTAGTTCGCGCTATATAAAATTCGCAAAAAAAAAAAAAAGGATTACAGAATCCCATGTATTATAAAGAAATATAGCGGCACATAGAACGGACAGTGGAAGGCCTCCTTTAATTGATCAGTATGAATACTTGATTATCAGACAATTTAATAATAACTGCTGTGGGCAATATGGCCCCAGTAGGCAATTAAAAGGTAGTACGTGGTTTATACTGTAACACCTTGGCACAGCAGGACTCATGACTTGGGGTAACTGGTTTTCATCAGTCAGGATTGTGCTGCCATCTAGGACAGTCTGCCACATCCCACAAGTAACCACAACTCACTACCTGTTTGTGTTGAGAGGAAGGGAGAATAGTTAGAGATTATTCCAGCTCTCTCCTACCTTCTAAATGGGACTAGTGCAGAGATTTAATGCAGCTTAAAAGTGAAAAGGGAGATGCTTTCGGGTCTTCACACAAGGCTGACCACCCTCTACCGGTAAGAGAAGAAGGCCTTGTCTACTCTCTGTTCCTTCTGTCAGCTGCAGTTTTGACAAACAAGCACAATGCCAACATGATACTATTACTCACTCCTCTTCCAAAATGACAACATTGTTACGATATGCTCAAAGGGAGGCCGTTCATCAATCAGTGTTTGATTTGTAAAAAAAAAAATAAGTGCCAGAGCGCTCATCAGGAGGCCACAGCAGCTTGCACCAGACAGTGTCACTGTCAGCGCTGCCAATGACAGTACCTACACAACTCCTGACCATCACACTGCTACAAGTGTAACAGTTCAGACTATTCCAGGCCCTCAAAGCTATAAGAATGGCTTGGGCGTGAGGTTTTAGGTGTTTACAATGTATATTAAATTAATAAACAACTGTTGTTCTGCTCATCTTTAAATGAAACAAACAGCGCCACCATGTGGCAGCTGTCATAAGTGCCGGTGTTAGCAATTAAGTGCTAGTGCCGAGCACCGGAAACCACCTCCTCAAATTAAGCACTGTCATCAATCCATGGAAAGAAAACGCCCCCGCCCCAATTTTGCACTCACCATGGCTAACAGAGCATTTAAATGACAGAACAATGAACAACAGCAGAGTATGAGGGATTTTATTCAAGCCCTCCGCATTTGCACTGCCTCTTGGCAGTAGGATGTCCAATATGGAAGAAGACTTTCCATACATGCCAACATGTTCAAAGAGGGAAGTGGCAGATTTGAAGAAAAAAAAAAATCGGGGGAATGTATTTTCTCCATGGGCTTAGATTGAAACATAACAATTTTAGGTAGCGGCATCTAAAATAAAGACATTTTTGCCATAAAAAATTGGGAGTCTTCTGCCTGAATCTGGTCTATTGGTATGTATGATTTTCTACCCCTGTTGCAAGATATACCAAGGCTTAAGAACAAAGCCTTGTCCCTTTCCCATTTCCACCAGCAGATAGGATCTCCAAAAACGCAGACCGAGGGCTCTAAGAGCACCAATATGTGTCTCTCAACTTAAAGCTCTGATACCTTCGGGTCTAGCTAGCGCTATATAAAACTCTCAAATAAATAAATAAAATATGAAGATCATGGAGCCTGAGTTCTTGTCACAATCAGGAGGCTACAAGAGAACCCTAGCGTTAAAAGAGGAGGACCACAATAATGAAGGGCCCTTCTAGTCCCACCTAAATGAAAGCACCAGACCGTGGAGAGATACTAGGAGAGGGCGTGTGCTTATATTGGGGGAAATGAATGCATGCAGCTTCAGAGTGCCCAAGCTTCCTACTTCCATGAGTGGGTGTCTCAAGCAGTCCAGGTTTTTCTCTTTGCATGCTGGGACTTGTAGTCCTGTTTCGCCCATTATAAAATGAGGACTGCAGGGCCAATGATTCAAGGAAAGCATCTGGTTTGGATGCGTTACTCATGCATGGACCTGGGAAAATTGAGAGCCCTGCAGCTTGTTTCTGTGATATTGTTCTTCTTTTAGCACAAGGAGGATTTCTATTTTCAGTCTTGTCACACCGGAATTTAGCATCATCACTACCACAAATAAACTGTTATATGAAACAATGTGAAGCATCAGCAAAAGCGAAGTGGGCAGCGGCGGCTAGCTCAGGTAAGCGCTGTGGGGTGGGGCAGGCCGCGGCAGGGGGGAAGCTGAAGGACGACGGAATAGGTATTGTTTATTTATTTCATTATACCTATTCCGTCGTCTGTCTGCTTCACCCCCTGCTGTGCCCTGCCCCACCGCGCTTACCTGAGCCAGCCATCGCTGGAGGTGGGGCGCTGATATAAAGGCAAACACAGCAAAAGCCATTAGAAACACATAGAGAATATGTAACTGAAAGAGTAAACACTACACATCCATAACATGCACAGAAGAAAAAAGCCAAATACAGAGGATATAAGAAGTAGGAGCCTTTCTACTGGAAACTGATAGATTATCAAAGGCCTAATGGTTCAAACTACACCAGCTCCAGAAGAAACTTTCCTACTTGCCCTCAGTTGCTCACAAAATTATAGTAAGAGTCTTCTCCAACCACAATTAGGATTAGGGAAATGCCTTATATGGTGGGCTTCCAGATAGCCAAACTAACAACTACAGCACTTACAAAATACAGCAGAGCTTTGGGCCATGGGCTTTGCAGACTGGAGCTGGTCTCCCATTTGCTGACGTCTACCTACCGGCTGCCAGTCAAAGATCAGGTCAATTTAAAGATCTACAAATGCATCCAGGAACCTGCTTCTTTGTACCCGTGTAAAAACAGTGAAAAACAGACAGACCCCTGTATTCTGCTGATCTCGTGTTCTGGAGAGTTCTCTACAGCAATTGCAACTCAGTGGGATGCAGGAGGTTTTCTGTAATAGGACCTACACGTTGGAGCAAACTTTCCCATGAATATCTGGAAAGAACAGTAATTGCCGTCCTTCCACAAGGCTTAAATCCCAGGATTTTTTTTTGTTAATTTGCACTTATGAATTTTCTTGAGGGCAATTTGCTTTCACAATTATTGATTCCTGGTGCCTAGACACGCCTTAGTCTGTTTTGTTCAGTGTACAAATAAATAAATAAAGAAACAAACAAAAACAACCAAAGTTACAAAACCCCGGAAACTTAAGAAGATCTCACATGAATCGTATTACCCATTCCAATAAGTTGAACTTTGGTTCGGGTGCATAAGCTATAGAGTGAAATACTGCAACCATGAAGTTACAGTACTTCCCAAGGTGTTTTTGCACCAGATATTTCAACCCTATTCGGAATTAGGGGTCAGTTGTGTGGTATTTGTAGCTGTTATGTACGTCTCAGAAATATCAAGACTGTTATGGTCATCACCACACAGACCTTCAGTAAAGGGTTTGAGTCATTCACCATAATGAAAGGTTTGGATGTGAAATGCACTTGGTCGGGAGTCATTGAAAGGGTTGAATGCAGTGCATCCAACAGTAATATTGGGGTCAAAACCCCCCAAAATAATAAGGGTTATGAGACGGTGCACGCAACAACAGATGGGTCCTGACAAAAGCTTGGAATTCTTGAAGGGTAGACCACACCTAGACTGTCTGTGAGTTCAAGCATGAACAGCTGCTACCAAACCCCTCGTACTCTGGGATCCTGCATCTGCCTGTTGGCTTAGACGACTGCCCTTATAGTCAGAGGAAAGCCACGAAAACCTATCGCCCTGAGTCAGAGCATTTACTGGCCCACTCTGCTCCAGCCTGACTAAAATCTCATCTTCTGAGGACTTCCCGAGACGGAAAGACCCAACCAACTTTCCCTGTGGGGAGCCTAGCATAGCGGGTTGACCATCCACCAAACCTCACTGAACTCTAAACACCAACAAGTATCAATTCTGCCTGGAGGAAGCACTACCCCCCTTGAAGTCGGCGAAACAGGTAAGAGTGCATTGAGGTAATCCATGCCAGCTAAGCATGGCACCCATTCAGAAGGCTCCACATGTGTTCTGAGGGATCAAGTAATGAATACAACACAGGAGACTACAGGGGTGCTGTCGCTGTAATACCCGCCTACTGTTAGTGTGCCCCCATGTGCAGACCATGCCTTTTGTGCCTTCATGCCTTTTGGTAAAAAACGAGGCACAACAACGGGACCTTCCTGTTTGGTCGTAAATGGTATCTGGGACATTTCTGAATGTGATCACCCAAGCCATGAATAACACGTCACCATTAGAACCTCTACCATATGCTGGTCAAGGAAGACACAGTGCCTTGTTGTAACCTGTGCATTCTTTCTAAGCATCAAGTATGTTAGTAGAAAGCACACGTGGACCACTTTCAGACTGCTAGATGGTCCACAGTAGCTACCTTGATCTAGCGAATCGTATGCCACCTTTAACGTCATCTGAGAATCAGGTGCACTTCTGCTCAACTACCTAGACTCTGTTCAAGCTCATTGTGTGCTCGGCGAAATGTAACCATGTTTGTGATTATTTCTACCTATTCAACCTGCACACGATGGTGGCAATATAACTGGTAATTTGCCCAAAACTCCTCCAATATGATCTGCTCTTGAGGCTGCAAGTCACAGGTGACTGTATGGTCAGAGGACTGTGGTATCTGGTCAAAGAAGATAGTTAATTCTTTACATCATCTGGAAGTAACCCATGGATTCGATAGCAAGTCACAGGAGCTTTAATGGATCTACCCATGGTGCACCTCTAACCGTTGACAAAAGTTCAGAATTTGGTTGGTTTCTTATGGCTGCGAAACCTTTTCAAGTTTAGGTGTGCTTCCCAAAACCCGAATAGCACAACCTGACAATGTGTGGAGGGTACCACACAAGCGGTGGTTCATTCCGCCTATGCGCTGGGGGACAATGCTTGTGACTTCTGTGGTCCCGAAGATATTGGCATAAAACCCACCATTCCGGGCATATGTGCGCTTAGCAAAGAAGATCAGCACGGCTGAACTGGGAACCCAAAGCAGCCCTAGCAATTTTGAAGGACCAGCCCCCAGCTGCTTTTTTGGGTCGAGCCTGAGCCAGCGCACATGCGCTGCTCTGCGAGGCTTCTTGTAAGTACTCTAAACTACTCCGTGTGGGTCTGACTCCTCGCACACATAGGATTGGCTTTTGCGTGTGTCTTTCACTAATGAAAGCACGCAAATGGCTAAAGGCGGGTGCATGTCCTACCTTCTTTTTTAATGTTCACTCCCACGGCGTTTTGCTCTCAGGAGCAAGCAGCGGCGTGCAGGGTGGCAGCTGTATTCCTCGTGGGTCAGGTTACACGCAACGCGCCGTGCTTTAGCTTTTGCTTGTTTCCAGCTCGGAAGCCATGGCGCACCTCCATTTTTGTGCGCTTCGATGAAGAGCCGTTTCCGCTTCGGGAATACGCTCTGCGTTCATCGTTTCGTGTCTGTTCTTTCTTTTTAAGTGTATTATCACGTTTTTTGGGGGTCCTTTTCCTCTTGCTGTCCACAAACTTTGCTTTTCCGTGAGGAGTTATGAGCGCATGACAGATTGCTCACGGGCCATGCGGCCATCCTGGGAACAACTTCCCCCAAACTAGAAAACTTTCCTTTCCTTCAAGGGTTCCTTAAAATGAAACAATGTGACAATTGATCCCACAAACTCCACCCCCTCTGAACCACAGCTCCCCATTGGCTTATCACCTCTCCTTCGCCCCGCCCACCGGGCCATTTCCTCGTCAGTTACACTTTTCATGTTACTCTGTGTGAATCCATCGCAGCCGGGACTCAGGGAGGGACTTTGCCACCGTCCTCCCCCTTTACATAAAATTGGATCTATGGAGGCTACGGGATGAGGACTCCGGTGCCCGGGTGACTTTTCTGCCAGCCATGGAGCCTCCCCAGGGGGGAGCTGAGGCTGCCAACTTGGACCTCCATCGCCAGGGTACGGCCAGCTCCGCGGACCCTCCCCCGGCTGGGGCTGCTGATGCGGAGAGTGGGAAGAACAGGCCGGCGTCCTTCCAGCGCATCCATGTGCAGCTGCAGGGGGGTGCGCCCTGGGGGTTCACCCTGAAGGGGGGGCTGGAGTACGGGGAGCCCCTGATCGTGTCTAAGGTAGGACCTGCGAGAATAACGTGCAGTTTCACGGGCTGGTTGGGTATCAGAAGCAAGGGCAAGTTGGTGGAACAGCCAGATGTGTACAGCGCAGAATCTGATTGGTCTGTTCTTCACTTGCAATGTCCTTGAACTGGGAAAAAGTTGCAAAAACTTTGTTAATGTCCCCTAATTCCAGAACAATAAACGTCCGACTCACAACTTTTTGGAAGCTGTTTTACTTACATGAAAGTTTGTGTGTGTTCGTGCGCTTGTAGGGAAGTCTTTTTTCTGTGTCGGAATGAGTTTAAATGGGTCTGTCTTTGTGGTGTGTATTAGGATTTTCTGTCTAACGTTCCCTAGCCTCGCAGTAGGCTCTAGTCTAGTTGGACAGATATCAGTGTGTGTTTGTGTGGGGATCCAAACAGCTGTTTCGGCGTGTGGTGGGTGGGATCCAGTCCAGAGGAGCGGTGGGAGGGGTCAACATCTACCTTCCAGGGCTGTGTATCCTTATGACTTCCCTTCCCACCGCTTGCTCTGTTTTCACTTCACCCGGACAGTGCGGAGCAGCACCGGTTCCTGGCCGGTATCTCTGCTACAACATCCCGTGTTCTTTGTTTGGGAAAGGAGCTGGTGGTGGGGGAACCGTAGACTTTAAGATCGAAGGATTCTCCCACCCCCCCCAATCTGACTCATTTGTAGTGCCAGGGGTAGGGGAGGGAGAGGAGAAAAGTGCTCCATTTAAAGTGCAGGCTGCGCCGTGACGTCACGAGCAGACGGGCACACATGTGTAGCTGCCCATTGTGCGAGCGGGCAGATCCACACTGGAATGCAGGGGGTGTTTTTGTTTTCTTTCGGTTCACCACTGGAGCCAGTTTGGAACACTCGGATTCCAGGCATGGGAGCTGGGGGACTGCTGAGCTTTCAGTATTCTTTGTTTCAAGCCCCTGTTACATGTTTATCTCTCTCACACTTTTGCTGCCAAACAAAAATAACAGCCTTTCCAACGCAGAGCTCTCATTGGCAATAAAACATTTTCTAGACCCTTCTCTCTTCTATCCCACCACTATACTTTTCAATCCAAATAACACCCACATGTCCACTGCTCAAATTAATTTCATATTTCCCTATACTAATTCTCCACTAATCCTATTTGGGTTCTGGAATAGCGTGCTACCCGCCG
The DNA here is from genome assembly GCA_963921515.1 of Calotriton arnoldi. NCBI lineage: Eukaryota > Metazoa > Chordata > Amphibia > Caudata > Salamandridae > Calotriton > Calotriton arnoldi. Next base: position 3,823,323 of record CAWUFW010000435.1, on the reverse strand, counting down.
AAAAGCGCTTCAGCACCTCATCGGGGGTAGCAAGCTCCATATAAATGCAAACCCTTCCCTCTTCTATTCCTCCCATATCTTTTTTCAAGCCAAATAACAAACTCACATGCTCACCTCTCAAATTTATTTCATATATCCCTATACTAATTCACCACTAATCCTTTTTCGGTTCCAGAGTAGCGTGCTACACGCCGAAAAGCTCTTCCACGCCTCGTCAAGGGTAGTAAGCGCTATATACATGCAATTACAACAACACTACACGGCTCCAGTGAAAGCGGCTCGATGCAGGAGCTTTTTGGGCAACTGGAATTATGCAGCAGGAAAGGGCCAAATTATGCAGCAGAATTGAGTAAATTATACGGCAAGAAAAGGCAGCATAATGCAGCACATTTTGTAATAGTATTACTTCATTATTTAGTCAGGTCTAAAATTAAGGACTCTATATTAAATGTGTTAACGCTTAAACAACACTTTTAAGTACAGGCAAGGACATCTCCTTAAAATTCTCTTATAAGGTCCCAAAGGTGAGACCTATTGGCTATGCCAATGCTTGTTTGACTGGGGGCCGATATAGCAGCACCGCAGCAGAGCCAGCCAGAGGAACAAAAGAGCCCCCACCACTGCAAAATAGTCCCCCACCATTCCAGCCTCACAGGAAAACGCCTGATACCCACTACGGCCAGTCCAGCCCTGGAGAGCAAATCAAAAGACTTCCTGCAACAAATAAACACTGCAATGATGTCGTGCAAGCCACTGTTCGCACCAGCTGCGAGTGCTGTTTCAGATAAGCCCACCAGAGATTATCCCAGCAAATGGAAAGCAATGGCGTCTTTGCAAAGTCTTTCCTAACTTTTAATGGCAGGATTAACTGCAGTGCTGCTGCACGTCCCAAGAGGATGAAAGGGACGTTCGTTGTCGCACGACGGCGACCAGCCGCACTAATCTATCGACAATCTTCTGTGCGTTCTGGTGATCAAACATCAACTCTCTTTTGCAGCCTTGAGGGTGACATTGCTAATGCACCCACAAAAGAACAAATATTGTCAAAGCCTATAGGTATTCCATTCTGACTTTGCCAAAACCATGATGCTTATGTGCTTACAGATTATGCATGCTCACCTATGTGGAAGAGGTGTGGTGTAGCGGCCAGGGCAGCTGACTTCGGAGCACAGGGCTCACGGTTCGATCCCCGGCTCCGGCGGCAGCTCAGCTCAGCACCTTGTGACTCTGGGCAATAGCTCACTTAATTTCCACGACGGACCCCAGCGCCTTGAGACCCGTAAGGGTGAGTATTTCGCGCTTTACAAATACGGATTTTTACCTATGCATCATGATGCCACGGTGGCCTCAGCATGATGATGTGTACATAGATATGTAAGTATATCTTATTTCTATAGTGTGAACCTAGCAAAAGGCAGCGGAGTGCTGTACATGGTCAAAGACAAACATAACGTCAACGACTTAGAGGAGAGGAAGGTGGGTTGTGGATAGTTAAAGCATTGTGATGTATTGCTCTTTAAAGAGATGGTCTTCAACAATAGGTGTGCCTGCATCGCCATACACGTGCATGCCTTTGTGATGATGAGGCTGCCATTTTTTCCATTTACTGCTCTGAAAGGATAAATAAATATAAAGTAACTGAAGATGTACGAAAGCGCATTTTCATAAAAAAAAAAGTGGCCCCTCGCAAATTGCAGGTTCCTGGCCTTCCTAACAAGTTTTAAAAAATGAATGATAAAAAATTAAAAATGGGATGGCTGGAGGAGCAACGGAGTACCGGCAAGGTTGGGGCTAGGGAGTCACACTGATGACTGTGGGCAGTGAGGTTTAAAAAATAAAAAAGTCAACCGGGATGGTGTTGGAAGTGTGTGGGAAGCAATGAGCAATGACGATCTGGGGTGTGGGAGAGAAACATTGAGAGCGCAGGGGTGGATTTGAAGGGCTAATCAAAACACAGTGAGAGAGTAAGACAAGGCATGCACTCCCATGGAGTGCTAAAAGCAAAAGGAAAAAGTACTTACCTGAATGTCAACAATGGAAGGTTATAAGCCATCCAATTAAAAGGATGGTGAAGAAGCTATGCACCAGGGAAGGGGAAACAGAAGAAGAGAAAGGGACACTATCAATTAAGATGCAAGCAAATGAGATTGACAAGAAAGTCAAACAATGGACTGACCAAAAGCCCACAGCAAGTACCGGTACTGTCCACAGTAGGGCTTTTGACAATAGAGGAGAGTCCAGTGGTTAATTTGTAAAAATATAAGTGCTGTGGATCTTGTCAGGAGACAGCTTGCACCAGCCCGTTTCTCCTGTTAGCACCGCCTTAAACAGAACCAACTACTAACCTTGAAAGTGGGGAGAGGATGTGGTCTAATGGCCAGAGCTGCATACTTCAGGGCTGGGGAACAAGGTTCAAGTCTCAGTGTCAGCGCAACATCCTGTGATTCTGGGCAAAACACTTAATCTCCTTGTAAATGAATGTGCCCTTAACTGGTGCTCATGAAAAGTGCTGGTGTTGATTATTAAGTGTCAGTGCTGAGCACTGGAGACCACCGGCTCAAATTAAGCTCTGGGAGAGTCCTACAATTTGCAGTAGTGTTGTCAACATTGGGTGCCGCTCAATCCCTGTAAGCAGCCTCCAGACTTAAAGCCTCATTCTACCTTCAAAGAATCCTGCCAGTTTTATTTCAAGACTCTCTGATGACAGCAAAGATGATCTTAACCAGCAATGTGAGGGTGGGCGGAGGGGCTGTAGCAGTGCAAGCAAGTCAGCAGTAGCTCTCCTCTTATCAATCAGGAGTGCCCAGCCCTGCCCCAATTTAGGAAAGACTGAAGACCCACCTCTTTAAAGAAAACTACACTGTGTTGAGTAACACTCTACAAACCAGCTACCCATCTATCACATGTTGACTGAATCTTTACCTTTGACCCGGTACAGTACTTTGCTGCCTTTCAGCTAGGTTTGTGCTATATAGAAACCTTGTACATACAAGCCTAGCAATCAAGGAAGGAACAAGTCAGCACTGGCGTCAGCAAGCCAGAACCAATCCTCCCTTTGAATTCTGGAAGATGCAGTTCATAGTGTTTTTCCCATTGTTCACCGATAGAAAAGTGTGTACCACCAGTCTGGGCGCAGTCAGTACAGGGCCGGACTGGCTACCGGGCTTTCCTTCATAAACAATGCAAAACAAATGTTTTAAAAAGTACGCTTTAAAGGTATTTGTTTTGCATTGTTTATTTAGAAGCGCCGGCAGCCCCCCAGCAATAAAATCAGCCTCTCCGCAGTGAACCTGGACCCCACCCTGCCGCCGCAGCAAAAAACGCCTGGTAGCCAGTCCGGCCCCGATGTCAGTACATGCATTTTTGGACATATATTTCTGGGTTTTCCCCTTCTTAAGTAGCAGGTAGGTTTAGGGATGCTTGAAATCCTGCTTCTAGCATATATGGTAAAGTACTGTCTAAAGCATGCAGGTGTGTAACATGACTTGTCAATGAAAAGACTCCCAGAGGAGCCTAGAATTAGGGCGGAAGGAGCACACTGCCAAAGTGTTAAAAGTCAGTGGTGGCAAACACTCCTACTCGTAGTTCGATAACACTATTAACTGCATCTACCAGAATGCAATGGGAGACTGGGTGCTGACTTGCTGACAGTGTGTGCCCTTCCCCCTTTGAAATTCTAGGCGCCTCACAGATGCATCTGGTTAATGAGCCCTGTGATGGTCATGCATGCTTTAGAGTTGTACTCAGGGCCGCTAGAATTATCAGGCAGAGGAGGAGCAAATTATGCTGTAGAGTTGACTAAATTATGCTGCAAGGAAAGGAAAATCATACAGCGCAATATGGTACATTTTGTGATAGTATTGCTTCATTCTTTTGTCATTTCTACACTGGTTAATACTGTTTGAGCATAGGTTTCATCTCATTAGTACCAGTACCACAACCATACACAGAAATAAGCAACAGGAAAGGGACCAGTAAACAGCAGCGGACCTTGCAGGTAAGAGCGGTGCGGCGGTGGGGCCGGGTGGGAGGGATTTCGACAGACGGCGACGAGGGAAAATTAATTATTTATTTAATTTTCCCTCGTGGTCGTCTGTCGAATCCACCCCCCCCCCCCCCAACCCGGTCCGACCGCTCTTACCTGCACTGCACTGGCGTAACAAACTTGAGGGGGCCCCCCTGCAAGGTTCGTACAAGGGCCCCCTCCGGACTCAGTCAGGAGCTCTCCAGCCAGAGTATTGTGCTGAGGGGGGGCCCCCTGGAGTTTGGGAGCCCCCCGCACCGCGGGGGCTGCGGGGGCCTGTGTTACGCCACTGCTGCACCGGCTGCTGCTGCCAGTAAATATTTGCAAAGGGCCTTTCACTGCTTGGCAACACATGCCACTGCATATTTAGAAACATTTCATCTGTTTGAGCTAGAAACAACATTTTCTATTAAAATCTGCAAATTATGCATCAGATGAGGAATTATGTAGCAAATGCAACAAACCAATAATTTTGTGCAAAACTTATGATCTGCAAACTAACATAATTCCTGTAACCTTGCCTGCTTTTTAACTGATATACTACCAGTAGCATTTCAAGCATCCCCATATCTCCTTGCTATTTTCTGCTGAATATGGAGCAAGAACTCAGAAATATGTGTTCATAGTTGCAGGCACTGACTATAGCATCACTGTAGTGCCAAACACTTTTCTACTTCTGTGTAATCTAAAACCCTATGAACTGCACCTACCATAATGCCATAGGAGAACTGGTGCTGACTTGCTAGCAATGTGCTTCCTCCTTCGTAGATTCATAGATGTGTGTTATCTGTCTTGAACTATCAATAAATGTCCCAAAGTTGCCATCAGCCTCAGTTTATTAGAAATCGAGAAGGCACATAGTATTCGTTCCAACATGACTTCTGTTACAAAGCTGGCATTTAATCTCACGAACCTCTGCCGATGGTCAAGGTACTCTCCATCCCATGTCATTCGCAAAAGATCTAGTGCGCAGACAGTCTCGGAAAAAGTGATTGACCATTGGGAACAGACTTAAGAGGTCTTTCATCCCCAGGGTTCCAGTTCCAACCATGTCAGTGGTGGGTGGAATTCATCTCCATATGGGCTGCTTGGTCATCAAGAGACAAAGAGAGGATTCAGTGGATTTCTAACTGGACTTACATTCACTGCACTAAAGAGAACCATCATAGCCTGGGCTGATCATGACGCTTCTTGGCCCACTGGAAGGAAGTCTGTCATCCTGGAAGAAAGTTTGGTGTCTGGCAGGTACTGCTTGAAAGGTGGCAGTGACCATGCCAGATTTCTACTGCGTGAGCACCCCAGCCACCTAAGACTCATGTAGCTCCCTTTTGTTCATTGGTAGGTAGAACATTGCCAGGGCACTCTGCTGCCATCTTGAGACCTCAGCCAAGCCTGGTACATCAGGGAGAATATGGTATTTATGGATGAAGAAGTAGCAATGATCTTTTGGACACGAGTAGCGTCTGCTCCACAACACTCTTGCTTACTATAATAATGAATTTGTACACATTCTGGACTTGTTGGGGCAACATGGAGGCACAGAAGCCAAACTCATGACAAAGGTGTCATTTGTAGGTAGTCTTGATGGCACTGGTTTGCCATAATTAGGGAGCAATGATTAACAGATCTTAATTAACCAAGGTACTCAACGCTTTTTGACTCAATGTGAGTAAACAAATCCCTGAATTTCAGGGAGGTAACCACAGTCAACTCAGAATGAGCTGAAGGCCTCCCGCCAGTGAAAAATAACTCTTCCTTGGGGGCCTGGCTCTTGTCCAAGACTGAGATGGTTGTTTCAGAATTTGACTTTTTTTCGTATCTCCTGTCCCTTCTTGGAAGCTCAAAATGGATCACAGATTTAAGCAAAGAGCAGAGGCAGCCATCACACCATAGATGTCCTCACTTCCAGTGCTGATGCCAGATTAGCTACAGAAAGTGCTTAGAAGATGTCTATATACTGCATAGTGCCTTCCTGAGGAGTGCAAGTCCTCTGGTCCACCACTAGTGGCACACTCTCATGGTCATTTCGCGTCGACAGATCTCTGTATACATATTATCTTCCGTCAAAGGCTTGCTGGCACTCGGAGTCTCCATGGAGAGTAGCAAAATGCTGAAGATCTGTAGAGAGAATGAACCATGGTAAAGATTCTGGCTGAGATAATGGGATGCAGTTTCAGGCACTTCTGCAAATCACTGTACTTAGCTGTTCTGAAATAGACAGAATGTGATACATTACAAGCCGTAATTACAGTCCGGCGGGTGGCTGCTTTAAATACTGGCAGTGAGCTGCAATGCTTATGCTTGGGGAGCGAGTTGGCAGGCAAGTGGTTTACGGTGCCCAGAAATAGACTGCTTGAGGGTGGGGGCATGCACGGAGCTTTCATTGATGCTATAGTATACCCACTGCCTGTCTGTGAGTGGTAGACAGTCAGTGGATGCTTGGCGGGATCCGTGGTGTGTACGGGCATTTGCCACTGGAGTTCTGGATAACCAAGGTACATCCTTTATACACTCTCCTAGTGTATCTATGGAGAATGGTCAACACTTACTCTGGGTACATGTTAATTTATTGGAACTCGGATACATTAGGTCACAGAACACATTAGTTACACCTTATAAGCCCTATGCTGAGTCCAAGATACATCCCCAAACCTTTGCATACCCATTAGTTTGGAACGTGCTATGATGCAAAAAGTACAGATGTCTATTACCTCATCCCATGAAGATTGGTCCCACACTTCTCATCTAACCCTGGAAATCTTGGGGGCTCTCATTATGGCTTCATTTACTGAACCCCAGTCAAGGTAACCAAAAGCCAGGTAAAGTGTTACATTGGTTTTTAGAGAGCAATGATAAGTCTGTCTTTTGCCCTAGTTTCTCATCAGTGCTGAATGCGGCCCACAATGCTTTGTATCTGCAAAAAATATTAAAAAGCCAAAAAGATTTAAGCATCGAAATAGGCACCACTCAAACGTTAACTGGGATCCTCAACTGGAGTATAGTACCAGAATATTGCCAGACTATCATCTGACACAAATGTTGCATCCTAAGTATCGTCTACAAAAATATTGCCCCATTGGAGTTATCAATGGGAAATTTACACTCAATGGACAATATGTTGTTACCAATATTTAGGACACAATATGTATGTCAGACAATATTTCTGTAGACGATATGCAGGCATACATTAGCAGCCACTGGAATATGATGGCTTTAAGATGCCAAAAAAACAGTTTTCCAATGGGAAAGTGCATTGTCCCATTAACAGAGCCACCAGTTCTCCAGTAATCAGTAATAGGGGCCTTGACCATGGTTCACAGGGAATCCAGGCATTTTTCAGCTCATTTCAGCAGAATGCGGGGCCCTGCGTGCAGTCTTAAGATCTGAGCTTGTGCATGGCCTGAGAAGGCTCAAGGAATTTGTGGGTGGGCTTATCATTTTGCAAGTGCTCTACTGAAATGAGCAATTCGATAAGTATAAATTGGAGTTGGTTTGGCTTTAGGAACGAACATCAACAGCAGGACTGAACTGGACAAATAGAAAATGGAAAAGGATTTGGAGGAGAAAATAGAGGGGCACAGACATTCTGTGGGGGAGACTGGCAATGCCCAGTGACACTTGGCCCTGCTGTTGTGAAGAGTGCTACCAGTGCTTCCAGTGCTTCTTACTGAGGGTGGAGGGATGTGTTGAGAAAGACGCTATCGCTCAAAAGTGCCTTTTTAAAGAAAGCGGAGGGAGGTTTTTTGAAGGGACTATACCTTCAAGCATAATCGTACAGAGGTTGGCGGGAGTAGTTACTCAGTCAGCCATGTATTGGTGAGGGAGTACAAGAGATGAATGTGCTGGTGATACAATATGCTGAATAAGGGGATGTCCAAAGAATAAGCTTTCAAAAGTCATAAGAGGGTCGCAATTGACTTGTTCTCGCTGGGGTAGGTTTTTCGGAAGTGTGGGAGAGGTGTGTTTGTTAGTCTGTATAGGGAGTGAGAATGATGGGCGTGTGCTTGGAGTGAGGCAATGCTAGATTTTATTTGTATAACACTCGTACGCAGCTGCTTCTTGGTGCATTAAGAAGACACAACCTAAAACTTCAGCATGAGCTGGGAAAAAGGCCAGAAGATATTAAATTATTAAAAAGCCAGGTTTTCAGATGGTATCTAAAACAGAGTAGATTTGTTTCAGCCCGCAAAGTCAAAGGGAGAGAGTTCCATAGTTCGGACATTGCTGTAGAAAATGTATGGTCTCCATAAGTGACTGCTCGGTTCCTAGTGGTGGAAAGCAAGAATTGGTTTGCTGATCTGAGGGAGTATGATGGTTAATAGAAGGGAAATGTAATACCCAGAAAACATGGTGATCTGGGGTGCAGGGCTTTATGGACAATTTTTAGAGATTTATAAGCATGCTTAGATTGAATGGTTAGCTAGTGTGGAGATCACAGTGCTGGCAACATCTGCAATCTTCTGGTAGTTTTTGTAACCACTCATACTGCAGCAATCAGCAAGTTTCAGTCGATGTAAGATTTTATCTGGAGATTCAAGGTGGATTGAATTATCGTAGTCAAGCTAGGATTGAATGATAGCATTCACTACTGGGATACGCAAGGAGGGATCAATGAAGGCAATAATCTTTTTTAGAAGGCAAAGGCGAGTGAAACAGATGCAGACCACATTCATGGACTGGGCTTCCAGGGACAACGTAAAGTTCAAGAGAAATTGTCAATTCCACAAAACTCTCAAAGGATCTGCGGGCTGCCCATTATATCTTGCCGTAAGAGTCGCTGGCCGATGAAGCATAGGCAACCAAGATCTTGGTTTTGTTCAGGTTCATTTTGAACTAGTTGTTGACCATCTATACACTAGCAGTGATGAGGGCCTCTGTTGAAAGTCTCAGCATTTTACAAACTCTTGCACACTAGGTAGTCTAATGATATGCTGATTATCATCAGCACATGTAAGATCATATCCTGGCTTTGTGCAGCAACTAGGCAAGGGATCGCATCTACAAGTTAAACAGAAAGGGCAAGAAGACTGACCTTTGTTGGACCCCAAAGTTGATGCAGTATGCATTGAAAGAGCATGGGGAAAGAGGGATCACTCGTTATCTTCCTGAAATGAAAGACTGTTTCTACTTCAGACCTCTGCTGGTGATACCTGCTATTTCCAGTGTTCTAAGCAGGATGTTGCAGTTAATGTTATCGCATGCAGCCAACAAATCTAAGTGGACTAGCATGCCAGTTTCTCCTTTATCAATGAACTTGCGAAAATCATTGAGGGCCGATAGGACCTCCTGCTTTGTGACTGGGACAAACACCCACTTGTAGTCTGGTCGTTAGATATTTCACATTTCTGAGGCTGACACAGGGCCACTCATTCTAGCTGTTGACCCTTATAAGTGAGCAACGAGATGGGTCTAAGATTGTTCCTATCAATGACTCTAAGGGTGGGCTTCTTTGGCAGAGTTCTGCAGAGAAAACTTTAGCCTCTGAGCAGCTATGTTTTTTTAGTCTATAACTTTCAAAGTTAGCCAATTGTGTGTCCATGCTGAAGGACATCAACAAATTAGACCATGGTTAGGTATGTCACATGTGTATTCCAGAATTAGACAGAGGGTTGTGTGCATCTAATGTAGAACTTCTAGAGGGAGAAAGTTGCTTTAGGCTTTTGCTGTAAGGTTCTGGGATTGCTACTGTGACTAATGGGGTCTACTCTAGATCACCTACAATGAAGGCTCGTCTCTAAGTGTATGATTTGAAAGACTGAGAAGCAGATCATTGCAGTAGACATCAGCTCAAGAATGCTTAGAACAAGACCCTTGTTTATGTTTGTCTAACCTACAACCTGTAGATGTTTGAAAGTGGTAGGAACTCAACATCATGATCCATTCTGATTGACTCTTCGGTTACTAACCAGTAGTGGTCGGTGTCTTGATAGCTTGGCAGCGTGGCGGGGTGGGAAATGGGGGGATGGACGGATGATGAGACAAATAAAGAAAAACAAAAAAACACTTACCTGCTGCATCGCGCTCCTCTGCAGGCAGAGGCTCCCAGAGTCCACTGCGGCCAATCCTGATGCTGCTTTCAAGCTTGGGAGGGGGGAAGGGAGGTCGAGAGCAGTGACCTTAACATTTTGACACTCCAGCATTTTCTTGGATTTCCTTTCTTTAGGACTGTTTGCCTCGTGGAATATCTTGCCTTCATACTTTGTTTTCCGTTTGCAAGGCTTTACGAACAAGTTCCTTCAAACTGGTTTCTTTCATTACAACAGCTTTCAGCTTTTAAGTTTTTGGATAGGTGTATGGCCTTTTTCTTCACAAATGTATTGTTTAGGTTATTTTGCAACTTTATTATTTTTCAGCAGATATCCATTTATGCTTTCGATCAATAACATTATTATATCTGACGCCCAGCTATTGTACAGTTCACCGCTTTCGTTTGGGATGGCGAGATGCTTAAGGAGTGTTAAAAATAAATCATAAAAAGAATGGAGTTCCCTACAACCATTTGTTGATTAAGAAGTGCTAATGAATTGCTAAAAACAAAAAAAAAGAATACCATTGTGAGTGTCAGCTCAATGATTCCTTGAAGAGGTGAGTCACCCTTGTATACTTGTTCAATAATTCTTCGAAGGAGGCTTAGCTATGTGTGTCTACTCTATAACACCAAGTAATACAATTCGGCTATGCTGTACTCAGAAAGATAACTTATGCTGTGCGTGACTGCTCTACACTTCAAAACTCCTTCATTGAGTTTAGGGGTATAGAATGAATGAATAGAGGGATTTATAAAGCACATGGCTACTCCAAGAGTGTCCCGGCGCTAGGAAGGTGACACATATCTGGGCGTGTGACTGATTGCGTGACTGGTGTAGCTACCAATTGTGCAGCAAATGCAGCAGTACCAGGACCCAAGGTTGTTGGCCCCACTGCAGCCCACCTGTAGCTATCTTTTACTACCCAAGCAGTAGGTATGGGGGTGGTACATTTTTATTGCTTTCACTGGGTCTTTGCCACCCTTTTTGCACCCTTGATTGAAACTTGGTGTATGTATATCTGCTGTACATTACCAAACTCCTTGATTGAAGTCTTGTGATGTGCATATTCTCTTCATACATCCCAGAATTAGACCTTGTGCTATGCACGACAACTTCTCTGCTCCACAACTCTCCAAAAGGGATCTTTTGCTAAGGTTGATGCTTCAAAGCTCTTCAAATAATATGTGTGCAATGCTTGCCTTCACGCAACTCTAAGAATGATACTTTGTATTATGCATATCTGTTTTACAACTTCTAGAACGAGATTCTCTGCCAAGCACATCCATTCTACAAGCCTTAGAATGAGGTTTGTGCCATACGTTAGCTCTATAACTCCCAGATTGAGACCATGTAACTTTGTGTATTTGCTCTACAAATCCCAGAAAGAGACTATCTGCTATAAATGTCAGCTTTACAATGTACCTGCTTTCTTTCTCCCAGAATAAAGACCTGTCTTATGCGTATCTGCTCTAAAACTATAAGAATGAGACCTTTTGCTACCCATGTCTGTCCCAAAACCCCAAGAAGAGACCTTGTGCTGAGCATGTCTCCTCTACATCTTCCAGAATGAGACCTTGTGCTATGCATAGATACTCTGCCACTCCCAGAAGTATACCCTCTACTATGCATGTGTGCTCTACAACATCTAGAGTGAGATCTTGTTCTATGCTAGTCTCCTTTACAACTCGCCGAAGGAGACAATGCACTCCAACAACCTTTGTCTAGATGCACCTTTTCTATATCTCCCAGAAAGAGAGCTTGTGCAATGCATGTCCTCTTTATAACTCCAAGATCAAGACAATGTACCAGGCATGTCTGCGCCACAACCCTCAGAAGTGCCTAGTGCTATACATGTTTCATCCACAGTTCCCAGAAGAAGACCCTGGGCTATGCATGTCTAATCGATAACTCACAGAAGAGCTTATACTATGCAAATCTGATCTACAACTCCCACAATGAGACCCTCTGCTATGCATGTCTGATCCACAACTCCCAGAAGAGCTTATACTATGCAAATCTGATCTGCAACTCCCACAATGAGACCCTCTGCTATGCATGTCTGATCCACAACTCCCAGAAGAGCTTATTCTATGCAAATCTGATCTACAACTCCCACAATGAGACCCTCTGCTATGCATGTCTGAGCCACAACTCCCAGAAGAGCTTATACTATGCAAATCTGATCTACAACTCCCACCATGAGATTCTTTGCTAACCATGTCTGATCCACAACTCCCAGAAGAGCTTATACTATGCAAATGTGATATACAACTCCCATAATGAGACCTTGTGCTATGTGTGTCTGATCTACAACTCCCACAGTAGATCTTTGCCTGACTGCATCTGCTTTAGCTCTCTAGGAATGAGACCTTGTACAACGCATATCTGCTCTACAACTCCCAGAGCAAGACCTGGTGCTCTGCGAGTATGCTCTAGGTCTCTTAGAATGATAACTTGTGCTATGCATAGATGCTCTACCACTCCCAGAATTATACTCTCTACTATCCATGTCTGCTCTACAACTTCTAGAGTGAGATCTTTTTCTATGCTAATCTCCCTTACAATTCACCAAAGGAGACATTGCACTGTCCATGTCTGTTCTACAACTCCAACAATAAGACCTTTGTCTAGATGCACCTTTCCTATATTTCCCAGAATGACACCTTGTGCAATGCATGTCCTCTTTACAACTCCAAGATTAAAATCCCGGACTAGGCATGTCTGCTCCACAACCCTCAGAAGTGCCCAGTGCTATGCATGTCTCATCTACAGTTCCCAGAAGGAGACCTTGGGTTATGCATGTCTGACCTATAACTCCCAGAAGGAGACTCCATGCTATTCATGTCTGATCTACAACTCCCACAATGAGACCCTCTGCTATGCATTTCTAATCCACAACTCCCAGCAGAGCTTATACTATGCAAATCTGATCTGCAACTCCCACAATGAGAGCCTGTGCTATGTGTATCTAATCTACAACTCCCACAGTGAGATCTTTTCCTAAATGCATCTGCTTTAGATCTCTCAGAATGAGACCTTGTACAATGCATGTCTACTCTACAACTCCCAGAGCAAGACCTGGTGCTCTGCGAGTATGCTCTAGGTTTCTTTGAAAGATACCTTGTGCTATGAGGGTCCTCCTTACAGCTTGCAGAATGGGATGTTGCAATATTCCTGTCTGCTCTGAAACTTTCAAAAAGGAAAAACTGTGCTACCAATGTCTGTACTGCAACTCTAAGAAGAAGATTTGTGCTACACGTGTACATCCAGGAGACATTGTGCTATTCATGTTTGACCCACAGATCTCAAAATGAAATATTTTGCTAACTCTGCCCTACGCTAGGTCTCCAAGAAGGAGGCCTGTGACCATGAAGGTTTGCTTTATAGATGTCCAAATGAGAACTTAGAGATGTGTATTTGCTCAATGACTCCAATATGAATCAAGATCAGTAACTTCACAAGTGATGCCTTTAGTTTGCTTGTCAACCCCCAAAATTCCTACATTTTTGCACTACAGTTAGAAATGGAGTTTCTAATTGGCAAGGGTATGCACCTAAGCCAGGTAGAAACCACCACTCTAGTCAGGGCAAGTAAGTTGCACACCAAAGTTAAACTGTGCTCACCCCCTTGGAAGCCTGGCAAGAGCAGGCAGGCTTATCCCAGAGGCAATGGGTAAAGTATTCATACACACACACAAAGTAACACAACTAAAAAACTACAAAAGGACTCCACACCAGTTTAGAAAGACAGCCACTATTTATCTGAATAATACAAGACCAAAATGACAAAAATCCAACATACACAAATCAAGGTATCACTTTTTAAAGATCATATCAAGTCTAGCTCTTAGTAATAAAAAATAGTTCCAACTGGGGCTATTTGGTAGCGGTCAGACCTCGATGGAGAGAGCGCCAATTACGGAGTCAGGCAGGAACCAGTACAGTACATTGGAGGCATCGAGAAAAACACAGGGGAGGTGAGACATCGTGAAGGCCAGTGCAGTGTCGGTTCCCTACTGTTGCAGGGGAGGCTATGCGTCGGTTCTTTGCTGCTGGGCAGGGAAGGTGATGCATCGGTTCCTTACTGCTATAGGGGAGGTGAGACTGTGTTTGCAGGTGTGGTACCTTGGTTCCTTACTGTGGAGCAGTGTCGATGAGGTGCCGAGAGTCAAGCCGCGAGGCTTCAGTTCTGCAGCGTCGATGTTTGACCAGGCCACAGGTTTCGGAGTCAGAGCAGTGCACCATGGACTTCGGTGCTGCAGTGCTCAAGACTCGCGTAGTGGCGGAGCTTAGGAGACGCTGAGTCGTCGTCGGAGCCTACGGTGCAGGTAGCAGTTGGTGTGTTGAGTGGGACCATGGCTCCGGTGCAGGCAGCGGCACGGCATCAGAGTTGCAGGCAGGCGCCGGTTCCAAATGTGATCGACGTCGATGCCTTTGTTTCTCCTTAGTAGCATCCCAAACTCCCTTCCAAGGGCCCAGTAACTGGAATTGGCACCACTTGGCAAATAGGACTTCTCAACAGAGGGGCCCAGGGATTTCAGGTGAAGTATTTGATGTCCCTGAGACTTCTGAACAGGCGGAAAGCTCAACGCAAGCCCTTGGAGAACCTTGGAAGCAGGATGTAGAAAGAAAGGTTGAGTCCTTTCACTCCCAGGACAGAGGCAGCAAGCAGCAGGCCAACACAGCAAAGCAAACAGCAAAATGACAGTCCCTCCTGACAGCTATCCAGCTCTTCCTCCTGGCAGAATGTCCTCAACCCAGAAGAGTTCTGAGTATATGGGATCACAGGTCCAGTACTTATACCCATTTTAGCCTTTGAAGTAGGCAAACTTCAAAGGAAAGTCTTTGTAGTACACACAGTCGTGGCCGGCATGAATCGTGGGTGGGAGGGGGCAGGGGGTCGCATGGGTAGGGGGTTAATTTAATAAAATAAAAAAAGAATTTAAAAAAACTTACCTTCGCCTCCGGTCTTGGACTCCCGCGTCGCGGCTCCTGCTCTCTGCTCACATGAAGCAGGCAGCCTCCCTCTCTTCCCCTAAGCCAATCACAACGCTGCAATGGCAGCGTTGTGATTGGCTAGGACGCCGTCCTTACAGGCGTCTCTGGGGAGGCCGTTTTCTTCATGCAGGCGGCGCAGCACCTACATGAAGAAAACGCAGAGTGCTATGACTGGTTTGGTCGGCCACTCGGCGATGCAGCGAGCACAAGGTAAATAGTTTTATTTACTTACCTTACTCCTGCCCGTCGTATGTCCGACTCCACTACCCCCCCACCCAGCCCATCCCCCGCCCCACAGCACTCCCTCTGCAAGCCGCCACTGCACAGAAAGGAAAGAATATGCAAGGAAAACTTTACTGCAGTTCAGCGGGGAAGCCAATACTCTAATATTCACTGCACTACAGAAATTCACCCCATAATGCTTTGCAGGGCCCTTTATTCAAAATGCATTTTTGCCCATAACTCGGCCTGTGGTGATCCTAGTACGATGGGACCACCACCAAATCCTTCAGCACGGCGTGCTTTTCCTTTTCAGGTCATCTTCTGGGTCCTCACTTTAAGTTGGGGGGACCCCAAAATAATCACCTTTCCTCACTGTGTGATGAATTGTTAAATTTTTTCTCCCATTGCTGGAGCTTTTGCTCTACAGTTGGGAGGATGTGTATTGTAACTTTTTTGAAGACTTACAAGGTCTAAAGGATGTGTAATGTTTTGTTTGTGTGATGATGTTTTCTAGGGGGTGATTGTATGGTTGTGCAGCATTGCTTTTTTATTATGCTGGTGAAAAAAAGTGAATGCATTCAGTTTCTGTAGCATATATTCCAGCATTTACCAATGCTTTTTTCTCCTGTTGCTTCTCTTATCAGTCTCCCATCAGTAAAGTACTATATCGATTCATTTTTGGGGAACTGTTTTTTGAAGGTTTTACATCAGGTTCCTCCAACTAGTAGTTTGTGAGCTTCTGGTAACTCTCCAGCTACTTGTCAGTAGCTCTCCTGTGTCCATCCCAGCCTTTTAAATTGGAACGATTTGCATGCATAAATTAACATACGTATGACAAAATTATTTATTCAAAGATGAAAATGTGTGTATTTTTAGAGCTAGTAAGTTGATGTTTGGAAAAAAATGGTTGAATTTCCAAAATATATTTGAAGGTGATTTTTGAGTGATAATACTTTAGGCTTTATTTTTCCGTTTGTTCCTTTCATAATTTGCTGTATGTTCTTAAGACTGTCTTTTAACTCTGGATGGCGACCGACAGTACCGCAATCGGCATTCTTGAGCAGTTTATTATAGGTATTGACTTGGATGCTGGCGATGCAACAATACAACCATGATTCAACCAGACCACTGTATAACACCATGCAACATATTTACACTTCACATAATACCACTAAACAACACAATTCAACATCACCTAATTACACTCTACTCAATACCACATAAATACACACCACATAAATCCACTCTGCCACTAACAATCCACATGAATACACTCCACAGCATATCACATAATTACACTCAACATATTTTCACTCAATGCCACTCAATTCAATTCCACAAAATTCCATTCCACACCACATAATTCCGCACCAAACCACATAATTCAAATGCATAACACAATTCCACTACACACCACATATATCCAATTCACAACACAATTCCACATGGTGCTACAAAATTCAACATCACACAATTCCACTCCACTAAGTGCCACTCCACAACACACAATCCCACTCCACATAATTACACTCCATAACACACAATCCCACTCCACATAATTGCAATACACTCAATGCCACATAATTTCTATCTACATAATTCCACTGCACATCATGCCACATAATTCCACTACACACAACTCCACTCAACTCCCCACAACTCCAAACTACACTATTGCACAACAAACAATTCCAATCCAACCCACATAATTCTAACCCACACCACATACATCCAATCCACTCCGTAACACATGGCTAAAACACATTAACATTGACAATGCCAATAGCTCTCAGACGCAAAGCTAGCAACACAGTTCCACGCCACACAATTCAACTCCACACATTTCCAATCCACACCACATAATTCAACACCAAACCACATAATAAAACTCAACAACACAATTACACAGCATACCTCACACATCCAATCCACACCACACCACACAATTACACATCATGCCACAAAATTCAACAGCCCACTTCATAATTAACTACATACTACTCCACAACACAAAATACCATTCCACATAATTACATTTCATAACACACAATCCCACTCCACATAATTCCAGTACACCCAATACCACATAATTACTGTCCACATAATTCCACAGCACAAATCTACTCAATTCCACGCCACACAATTACATAACTAACTAATCCAATCCAACCCACATAATTCCACTACATGCATACACTCCATAACACATAGGTAAAAGACATTGCCATTTACAATTCCAATAGCTCTAACTCAAACAAATGCAAGACCGATTGCATTTCCAATGCGTGCTTTTAACTGCTGCACATTTTCCTTCACGGAACTGTAAACCGGGCTTTGCCTAAAAATACAAGTTTACTTTTTTTAATTTGAGAGTTTGTGGAGGACTGGCTAATTCCAATTTATTTTTCAACATTCACAAAGTGGAAGGGGTCCCTTAAGTACCACTCTCTTTTGCAAACGAGTTACCAACCCAACTTGGGGGACAATAATTTTTTCAATGGTTTATTTCATTAGGATTTCAGTCCTAAACCACTGATACCTATGAATAGAAATCCTTAATGGAAGGAATGCCTATGAAATGCCCCTTCCAAATTACGTTGCCTTTAACCATTTCTAAACCCTGTTTTAGAGTCCATAACAAGTTACTGACTCTTAGAATGTGTTTAGTACATAACTAAAAGCAGTAAAATGATTCAGAATCCTACAAGCAGTAAAAGCATTAGCAAAGTGCTAAAAGCAATATTTCTGTCGCTAACACTCTGCTAACATCCTTAATTGGCAACAGAAAACTGCTGGCAATGGTCTGGCTGATTTGAAGAATCTTGAAACATTGAAAATATCGCTCAGCTGCAGAGCTCTACATGGGCCTACTGTTCGAGGGGGTTGGCCCGGGACTGGTGCTGTGTAACTAGGGGGACGCCACTCCAGATGGCATTGATCCGTCTGCACCCGCTGCTCTCTGCGGGTGCCAAGCAGCAGTGTGGGCAAACACTCGCGCTGCTGCCCTTTATCTCGGCCATGGAGATTATTCGAGCAGACGTCATGCAGCAGAGGGGAAGTAATGAGCTATGGTGTATGCCCAGCTGCCCACGGGTCTTCAGGCATCCCGCTGAGGCCTGAAGCAGGCCACGCTAGCATGACGGGCCCATGAGACTTCAAGTCCATGCAAAGCGCCTTGTGTGAATCTAGTTTATGGAATTACATTAAATTACTACGCTTTATATAGTGCTGTATTGCCATTAGTATGGCCTTTCTGCGCTCTTGGGTTATTTCGATTATTCTGCAACAGACCATCCTTTTTAGGTCGAGCTTGGGCAGCGCATGCGCTGCTCTGTGAGGCATGCTGTATTCGAGTATGGACTTGAAACTCCGCCCATATTTTTCATTGGCTTGTGTCATTGTCCTTTGTAAATGCTGGCTTCTGATTCGTTAATAGGCCTGTTAGTCACTCCTTAGTACCTTGTCCTCATTTGTAACCTTCCATGAGGACTGGCCCTTTTACTTATGTTGTTACAGGGCATGTCTTATCTAGACTGAAAGCACTATTTTCTTTAATGTGTTTTTCCTACTGCAGGCACAACATTCTTTCTTGCAACATTCAGCGCGCCATGCGCGCTTTCACTTTCCAAGCAGCCCGGGACAATGGCGGCTACTTCTTTGAAATGAAATAGGTCTTGCATTTACAAGAGTTTGAGCTATTGGCATTGTAAATGACAATTCCTTTTATTTATGTGTTAATTATCAATACAGAAATAAACGGCATTGTCATTTACAATGCCAATAGCTTAAACTCTCACAAATGCGAGAGCTATTGCATTGCAAATGCTTGTTTTCTGTTAGTTTGAGTAGGGCCATGAATAGTGTGGTTGACGTTCATATTTAGTGCCTATGGTTGATGGCCTGTGGTTTGTAATGATTAGCGTTCTTTGGCTGTTTTTTTCTGCTGATCATTACTACAGGTCCGTAACATACACCCCTGCAGCCCCTATGCGAGGGGGGGGCAAACTCTTCAGAGGGACCCTCAACATTTCAGGGACTCCAATTCAGCTCAATGCCGATGACATTTGTCGAATATGGAGACTCGAGCACCTCATCACATTGTGCGGGGTGGGGCATCATTTTGCGTTATGCCACTGCATTGCTAATTTGGGCATGTTTCTCATGAGGGTTGTATGCACATTTCCCATCATAAAATACGTGTAGGAAGTAATTCAGACTCTGGGATCTTTTCATGGTCAACAGTATCCCTTTAAATCAAAGTGCTTGTGGGTGTTATGTGGGTACTGGTGCACTGTGTTATGTCTCTTCTTGAAAAGGAATAGTGTTAGGGAAGGGTGGAGTGCTGTTGTAAGCTCAGTGAAGTCCAACTATTCAGTGTCTTTGAGCTTTGTTTGATGGGTGGAGGGTTTTGCCATTATATTCTTTTGTATGCAGAACGCCAGGCTATAAAGTATGATTGGTGATTCAGAGCTCTTGCTGCATGGCAATGCCCCTCTTTGCCTCCTTAATGGCTATGAACCAAAATCTAAAGTCAAGAGACATTGGCCTGTAAAGAGATCAGGATCATAATAATTCTCCTTCAGTACCTCATTTTTCGTTTTTTAGGACTAAATGATGGAGAAGGTCCACCACAGTCTCACCAGAGTCCCGCCAGAGTCCCGCCAGAGTCCTGCTAAAGTCCAGCAAAACTCCAATTACTGTCCATTCATTCTCTCACCAGGCTCAAAATAAAGTCCTACCACAGTTTAATCTCAGATGCAACAGAGTCCCACCAGAGTCCTGCCAGAGGCAAGCTACTGTCCAGTCACTGCCCACAGAAGCCAATGAGAGACCCACCAAAGCCCTTCAGTCTCATCAGAGTCCACCAGAGTCCCTCACAGTCTAACCAGAGTCTGGCTAGAGCCAAATCAGTGTCCAGCAATTGTTCAACCATAACCCAATGACACTCTCAATGGAGTCCTACCGGAACCCCGCCAGAGTCCCTCCAGAGCTCAACCACAGCTTCTGCTCTTCAGAAGCATTCGCTGCAGCAGATAAAGCTGTGCGGGCTAGAATTTCGCTCGGCTCTAGTCTAGCTGTAGATCGAAACTAAAAAGTCTCACAGTTTTGGGATCCACATAACCGACATTTGACATAAATTTGCCCCATCTTAAAAGACATACCTCTGTTGATGTGTGTTTAACACGAAGACTGAAAGTTAGAATCTTGATTGTAGAGCTAAACAGTGTCCTTCAATATCAGCTGTTAATACCGCCAACTAGATGGAATCCCTCATATCGACCCGACAAGCATGGTATTTTAAGTCTTCCTGGTCCATAGACTAACCTGCGTCCACATACTTCTAGGGCAGCTACATTAAACTATTGAGCTACTTATGGCATTCAGACGGGGTCACGTGTATATCATGGACCAGTGGTTCTCAACTAGTGTTCCAGGGGCCTCTGGGGGTCCGCAAAGCCTAATCAGAAAGTCCAGGAAGGTTTTGAAAATTAAATATTATAACAGAGTAATAAAGTGTTTATAAATAAAGAAGAAACATTTAAAATTGGAAATTTTAAAACATTCTGTAAATATGAAGGACATTTGAAATTGAGGCTACAAATTAAGTTAGCATCCTCAGATTGATTTGTGGGGGGTGGTGCAAGTGCATCAAAAGAATATAGTATGGATGATGAGCAGCATTAATTGAATTTAGAAAAAATCCATCTTTCCAATTAAATCTTTTTTAATGTTTGCTTGTGAATTACATAAAATATTTCATACTTTGTGCAGTGCTTTGATAAATGCTAGGGGAAACATTGTTTACAACGCACACGTTACAACGCGTGTCATTACAACAAATGTCTTACAACGAGAAATCCATTACAACACATGTCATTACATCGCATAATCCATTACAACGCATTCCCCAAAGTAACGCCCCGGCGAAGTTAGAATAGTAATTGTGTTGTAATGGATTGTGCGTTGTAACGACATGCGTTGTAACGACATGCGTTGTAAGGGATTTTGCGATGTAAAAAATTTGTTGTAATGACACGCGTTGTAACGCGTGCGTTGTAAAGTGTCATATTCGAATGCTAGTGTCTGTATTTTTTGTGCATTACTTTGCAGTTCATATAGTCAGAAATGCTTTGGCTGGGGCCCCCAGCTACTAGTAAAGACTCAGTGGGGGGTCCCCGGATTCCAATAATGATTCAGTGGGATCCCTGGGTTCCAGTGATGATTAAGTGGAGGTCCACAGAAGTCAAAAAGTTAGGACTCAATACTTTAGACCATTCATAGAGCGTACAGCACAAACTTGTTATTCTTGATTTCATTGGCTGCTAAAGAATGCAACAGAGAGTCAGGCTTGGGTCGATTCGACAGCTAAGAATAGAATTTGTGGTCTTCTGGATAGGTTTATAATGCAGTAAGAATTCAACCCAATGAGCTGCTAGGACAAGATTGGAATGTGTGTCCTACTCTGCCTGTCTTCTTTTGCCTGAACTGAGTCAGCCACATTAAATAGCTCCTTCATACAAAATGTGGAGTATATATACATTGCTGGAGCAGCTGCTGACAAACTGGGCTATTTTAAAGTGATTGGAATCAGTGACTTACAAAGTACACACAGATCTCTCCAGCAAAATTGTATCTTGGCATTTCTACAGTGCGTATGATCTCTTGCAGCCCCAAAGCACTTTCCATGCAGTCTGTAGTGCACATACAAGAGAAGGGTGTTGGTAGCACTATTATCTATTAGTGCTAAGTACTGGTGTCATGAGTGAGGTCTAGACAGTGTGCTACACACTTGGTTCTACATACACATAGGGTTGTAGGCAAAGGAGTGGGACAAATGGATCACAAGAAGCCGAGATAGACGAGTCAACAGATTGCTGTATGGATATAGTTGGGTCGGTATTTGGGAAAGGTCGGGTCTTTGTTCCTCTTCTTAATTCTCAGTTATTGATGGGGGGGCCCCTATCTTCTTTTGGAGTGTATTTCAAAGGTCTATGCTGAGAAGGAGGATCCACCTAAGTAAAATTTTTAAAAAATTGGACTCGATTATTAGGCGTGGAGCCCTGATTGATCTAGGGTTTCAGCATGACTTTGGGTGATCTGAGGCTGAGATGTACGTAGGTTGGTCCTATCCCGTGCATCTCCCAGGATGCAATGCAGAGGACTTTGAAGGAGGTTCTTCCGTATACCCCGGACGACACAACCACACAGTCTCCACCCCACTGCATAGTTACTTAGTTAGTAAGTTGCACAAGTTATGCAGTTCTCTATAAACTGAGAGATACTAATACAATGACCCCCTACATGTGCACACACATAGAATATGATTAGCTCCTTCCCAGTAGTACAATAAGAAAAAGAAGAGTGAGCCATGTGATAGTATGAATCAAATGCACACACAGATCCTGGAAAACATCTTTATAGGTCCGCTATTTGAAATAGGGATGGTATAAAGCAACGAACAGTAGCATGCACAACTTTATATATGCTATTGATGTGTTGTAATTCTGTGATATGACATGTACCGATGAGTGTTAAAGCTCCAGATGGATACTGAACCAAATGTCAATAAAAATACGTTTGGAAAAAAAGGAGGTTCTTCCTGACACTGATAGCCAATAGAGACTTTGAATCATTAGTGCCACATTAATTTACAGGGTCCTCTACAATAAAAAGGGGAAGCCGTAGAGATATCGGTGACATCGCCATGCCTTACCGGGCTTTCGGAAGCTCTCACAGCCTAGTGGGTAATGATGAGATCTCCCGACAGATCCTGTGAATGCCACACGGGTTGGGATAGAGTCCATCACATTTTTAGGTCATTCGTTTGGTCTCAGCAGTATGGAAAGTATAACCTGACCATGCCTCATTGTGACTGATTCTGCCAAAAACCTATCCGTGTTTGAGAAACTGAAATGTGTTGAAATCTCCCTATTATGTTTCCCACTTAACTCGTACAAATGTTATTGACATTGAAAGGATGACAGCCTGAGCTTGTGAAACCTCACATAAACAACTATGGCACAGGCTGTACCCACTTGGCACTGGCCTACAGAGAAAACTTCACGTTTTCATCTTACCCACCTCAATATTTTCCATTTCATCAATCGCACATGGACGAAAGGCTCTGTCAAGGCACACTTTTCATATAACTGATTGTGTCCCAGCCCTATATGCCTATCAGAGGAAATGAATTGGGAAAATGCTCACTGTTTTAAAATGACACATCTAAATGGCACCTCAAGGTGACAAGGGTGAACGGCTGCGTAGATATTGTCCAGTTTCGATCCTGGGACCTCCATTTTGCGTACAGGTTTCTGAAGCAAAAGATGACTTTCTATGAGCTATCTGAAGTTTATATTATAGAGCAATTTCGCCTTGCATTTAACTTTTCTCAAGGCTATCTCTTTTCTTTACACCTTACCCAACTTATGCCACTGCAACCCTTCCTCGCTTTGACCAAATGTTTTAGAGTTTTTAAAAAAAAGATTTTTTTTTTTTATCACAACCCAGATCCTGAACCTTACCAGTGGTGGCTACTGCCTACATAAAGTGGGAGGGTGGCCGCGGGTGGAAAAGGCGGCGATTTGGGGGGGGGGAGGGGGGATAAAATATAAATAAAGACTTTTTTGCTGCTCCGCTCCTCTCCCCTCCCACCTGCCTCGCTGCTTCTCTCGTCGGCCGGAAGGGGATGGGCCCTCAGGGCACAGGCTCCACACCCAATCCAGACGCTGCTCTCACATGAGACCAGCGGCAGGATTGGTCTGAGCGGCCTCGTCTGCTGCTCAGACGGTGCACTGGAGCCTGTGCCTTTTCTCCAACCCTGCTGTGTAACACAGCCAGGTTGGAGAGACATAAGTGGGCATGTGTGTTTGGCCAGCTTAGGACAGCCGGCCAAACACACATAAGCACTTATAAGTGCACTCTATTCCTCCCTGACATGCCCGGCCCGCTCCGCCACATACGTATTGCGGACACAGACAGCAAAAATAAAATGATAATAACATTGTGTTGTTATCATTCTATTTATCGTCTGCTGGCACTGGCTGTGGGGCGACGCTCCTCCGCCATTACAGAGGAGCCGCCCCTGATTATCTCACCTTAATATTCAGAACCCAGGCACACATTTTTCTCTCATGCCAAAATGTCACAGACAGTTAACGACTGACATATGCCACACAATACTCATGAGAGTTCCAGCACTGGGCCTTTCAGATGAATAACTAGGAACGCTTTAACATCCTCAGTTATGTGACTTTAAACTGCATGTACCACAATGTACTATTAGGACTGGTGCAAACTGAACAGTATGAGAACCCCACATTTGTAGGAGATTTCTGGCTGTCTGGCGAGTTTGTAAAGATTTTCCAAGTGGCAGAACTTTGTAGAGACCCTGGCTGCCTACCATAACAAACTTGTCCAGAAATCCTAAGATTAGAGATCTGCACAAACTCAAAGTTTAAAGCATTGCTACATTCATGTAGCGCACAACCTGCCCCTGGTACGGCATCGCGGCGCTTTCGCTAGATCCCCAGAACTTACTGTCAAACTTCGGCTACAGTGGGCCGATTGGAGAAAAAAATACAACAATAGAAGGCAAATGGGGAGGGATGTCCTTTATTCTTTCACTGTTAACGGGTGAAAATAAATTCCAGTTTTATTTACAAATATTTGGAGGGATTTAGAGAGCATTTTACAAAATGGTTTTTAAACAAGGTGGTCATTTGTTTATTCCCTTCAAAAGCTCAAGAAATGTCATCACTTATGACAATATTCAAGCACAAGATGGCGTCCCTCAGATCTGTCTGTTTCTCATTGCCTCACCATTTCATCATCAATTTGGATTTATAAGAGGACCGTCTTTCTTAACGGTTTTGCATGTGGAAGAGGTGTGGCGCAGCGACCAGGGTGCCTGACTCCGGACCCCGGGGTTCACGGTTCGATCCCCGGTGCCGGCGGCAGGTTAGCCCAGCACCATGTGACTCTGGGCAATAGCTCGCTTAAACTTCCCGAGGGCCCCCAGCGCCGGGACACCTCTCCGGAGGTAGCTGTGTGCTTTACAAATGCTGGTATTGGTATTTCATGTTATTTTCATATTTAGAAACAAGCTTATGCACTGGTATGACCTGGCACATCACCAAAGAAAAACAAGGAAACCGGTCTTTCCTGGAACATAGCTGTGCTCATCAGGACTGCCCAAACCCCGCCCCAATTTAGGAAAAAGTTAAAGGTGCACCTCTTTAAAGAACACAATTTCACAATGCATTAACTGTCCAATATGCTTCAGAAATCAGCTACGTCTCCAATGGCTCGTTGACTGTATCCTTTGTTGTCTTTGATCCTGAAGAGCACGCCACTACTGGCATCTATAGAAGGTGGTCAGATGGGGCCCATGTTGGCAGGACAACCAGAATAATGCGATTGTGCGACCCAGGTGATTTTCGCAAAGCTATAGCTTTGTCTCCTTTGCCACATAACCCATCATCTGTCGCATAATCTGCAAATTTTATAGAAAAAAAACATTTTGTTTCTAGCTCAAACGGTTCAAAAGTTACTAAAAACGAGACAACATGTGTCGACGCGCAGTGGAAAGCCTTTGCAAAGCTGGACTGGCCACTTTTCTGCTGCTTTTTTTGCAGAGTTTTATATAGCGCGAACTTGACCCGAATCGGGTATCAGAGCGCTTTACATAGCACCAGTTACGTTACATTAGGACACACATTCATTTTTGTTAGGCTTATTGCTGTACTTGGGTGTTAAACTGGTACTAATGAGGTGTGTAACCAATAACCAGATAGTGTTACCAAGTTTAAAAATACCGAAATAATGAAGTGATACTATTACAAAATGTGCCTCATTATGCCGCATAATTTGGCTTTTCTTGCCGCATCATTTACTCAACTCTGCTGTATACTTTGGCCCTCTCCTCCCGCACAATTCCAGTGGCCCTGCATGACCCAGATTTGCCCTGTTTTTTCAATGACTATCCTACTATCCCGACACTTTTTTTCCGCTAAATAAATACATGTCCCAGAATTGTAAGGGGGTCAGGTGAGGAAGCGCATTAATGGCAGTGTAGTGCATGCTCTATTTTTACCTGCCCTTTCTTCAAACAAGGGACAAAGGTTCACTTTTTAAAAGACTTGCCTGCTGTGTACTGCCTCGCACCATTCAAGCAGCACAGCGGGCTTTAAAGAGGGGGCTCAGACAAGGCCATCCATGCCCCTTTGGCTCATCACAGCAGGGGGCGGGAGTGCTTTTATCTGAAGTGTTGCAGAGGTTTGCACAATTCTACATGTGGGCTCTAAAACGGGATGCGATTTATTTTTTTATTGCCAGCACGGAATGCAAATAATTACCATCGCACATTCATGGGCATCTCACCACTTCCTTAAGGTCCTTCTTGTAAAAGAAAATGGCGTGTGAGCCTTATCCATTTTTTTTCCTCCAGAGTTTTATATAGCGCAAACTAGACCCGAAGATATCAGGTATCAGAGCGCTTTACATGGGCACCAGTTTCGTTACAGATGGACACATTCATTTTTGTTAGGCACGGGGAGATTAAGTGATTTGCCCAGAATCACAAGATGATGAGAGTTGATGCTGAGACTCGAACCCGATTCCCCAGCTTCGAAGGATACAAATGACGACATGGCCGTCATAAGGAGGGACTAACAAGCCTAAAACCAATCGGTAGGCAGCATTTAGGAACGACAAAGACACAAGCCAATGAAAAAGATGGGTGGAGAGTGGGCGGAGCTTCCACAGAGCTTCCACTCCATACTGAATACTGCATGCCTCGCTGTGCACAATGGGGGCGGTGGAGTAAGTGTGGGGTCGGGGGTCAAATGCGTGGCTAAATAAACAAAATATGCTGTAACTTTTTTCTGTATTTCATCTTCAGGTAAGTACATATAAAATAACACACAGCTTAAATGTAAAATAAATGAACGTTAAGGTAATCAGTGGGAAATGCACTATCCTACTTTATGAAACCTCTATTAGTTAATGCACTGCAGAGTTCTGTGTTGTAGCCAGACAGCCACGGAATTGAATCTTGGTTGGAGGAGTGGAGAATAGCTAGGGGCTAACACAGGCACCTGAGGCGCCGGGGCCTGTGTAACGCCCCTTTAAAAAGCACACAGTTCACCGATCAGCTGGTAACTCCTTTCCAATACCACAAAAAAAAAAAATCAATCTGCGTCTATCCTGGCTTCTGAGCTCCCTTTACATTTGCAGATGGACCCGTTGTCAACATTTGCTTTTCTTTCAGGTAAGCAGGCACCCTTGCAAGAAGGCTTGTTTAGCTTGTTTAGACTCAGAGTCACAGCACAGGAGGCTCACTGCCTTACACTTCTTCTGAAGCATTTCAGCTCTTGAAATTGACCGTCCCGGAATGGTTATCTTTTCACAGAAAGTAGGGGAACTGTTGTCCTTAACATAAAAAAGTATGGGCACGTTGTGGCCCTCCCGATCCCGCCACTTCGACCACTGGTTGCTTCCCCCATCTCTATATCTCCGTGTGCTTTTCTGCCCCTTGTGAGTTGTTTCTGCCCCCCCCCATGTTGCTTCCCTTCCCCCCGTCGTCATTCCCTGTTTTGCTCCCTGTACCCCAAGGGCCCCTGTTTGGCTCCACCCCCCTCCACGGCATGAGTGATGTAATATGTGTGGTCATAAGGAGTGCATGGCGGGGCGCAAGTTATAGGTAGCTATAACAGATGAATTTCTTTTTTTTTTTTTTTCAGAACATGAATGTTGTCACTGACATATTCACCTAACTGCAACGTTACTTTAACCTTTGCTCATTTCATTGAATTTCCGAGTTTTTTTCCACCAAAGTAGTATTTTATTACCATACGTAAAGCCAACCCCCTGCTGAGCACGGCCTTCGGCATTGGCACAGGCAGAGAAACAGTTCTCAAGTCTGCTCGCTGCTGGCAGGAGCATTTTTAAAGTTCTCATTCACTGGGAGAAAACTTTGTGTTTGCTCCCGTTTGGCGCGAGATTAAAAAATGCTTCCACCAGGCAAGAGCAAACACAGGTTTCCCTGCCCGCACTGGTGTGGGCAGGGAAACTACTATGTCTTGGGTGGGCTCCCCGGGACACAGCAAGTGAGCCTGCCCTGGGGGATGGGGTACGCAGGCCATTAAAGACTCAGAGAGGGGGGTCACGCAGCCCCCTACACCTTTAAAATGTTTATTGGCCCCGAGGGATGGGGACCCCGAGGTCTTGGAGGGATTGGGGAGGAGGGCCATGCGGTGACCCTCCCCTTTTTTGGAAGTTTTGGCCCTGTGGGTGGGCATCTAGGGGCCTATAAGGACTTGAAGAGAGGTGACCGCAGCCCTCTCCCCTTTAATTAAATAAATCAGCCCCGGGGGGTGGTGTCTCAGGAGGCCTTGCAAGGCTTGGGAAGTGGTGCTGCGTGGCCCCCTCCCCTTTTGTGCTCATTTTGGCCCTGGGAGTGGGTCCCCAAGGGCCTATAATGGTTTGGGGAGGGGTGCTACATGCCCGCCTTCCCTTAATAAAACAATGCAGACCTGGGCCAGCATTGTTTTTTTAATGATCCTGCAGGAGTCCCAGGGGATCGCTGTAAAAACTGCAGTTTCTATTTCAATTTTGGTCCCGGAGGTGTCCCTCTGGATCCCCCCAATGTGGCCTAGGTGGGCAGGGTATCCCTAACCTGCCCTCTTCTATCTTTTTTTTTTCCTGATGTTGCTGGCAGCCAATTCGAGCGAGGGGCTTTGGGAGCACACACCCAGGGGCCGTGAGGGAAGCCCCCTGGCGGCTACCCGCATCCAGCATCACTCCTGTACGCAAGGAGCAGCTCCTAATGCTGCTCCCTGCGGGCGGGTGCAATATTTAAATCTGTTTCCCTGCCCGCTTCAGTGCAGGCAGGGAAACAGATCTAAAGTCCACTCCCAGAGGGCATGAGCATTTTTGAAGCTCCCGCCCACTGGGAGCAGACTTGGTGTTTGCTTCAGCTTGGTGGGAGATTTAAAAAGGCCAAGCAAGAGCAAATACAGGTTTCCCTGCCCGTGCCACTGCGGGTAGGGAAACCACTATGTGCTGGGGATGGGCTCCCAGGGACATAGCCTGTGAGCCTGCCCCGGGGATGGAGCCAACAGGACCATTAATGGCTCAGGGACGGGGTCCACGCTGCCACGGTTTCTTCAAGTAATCGGCTGCAGGGGAGCGATCCCTGGGGCCTTTTGTGGCTAAGTGAGGGGGGCCGCAGTGCTCCCCTTCTCATTTCCTGAACTTTTGGCCCAGGTGTGGTCTCCCCAAGGCCTTTTGAAGCATGGGGGCACACGGCTCCCCTCTCTATTTTGCGAAATTTTAGCCCTGGGGGTGGGTTCCCTAGGGCCTTTGAAGGCACTGGGAGGGGGCACAATTTTTTTTTCATTTTTCGATCCTGCGACAGTCTGGCGGGATAGTGGCATTTTTTGCCTTTTTTCAATTTGGCATGGGGCAGGAGGGGGGGTCTCTCTGGGTCCCCCTCAAGGGGCCTAGGAGATCAGGGTGTGTACCTGACTTGCCCCCTTATATTATTTTTTATTTAAGTTCAGGACAGGGGCAGTGCTTAATTTGTAAAAAAATAAAATAAGTGCCAGGACCCTTGTCAGGAGGCCACCGCAGCTTGCAGTACTCATTGCCCCTGCCAGCACTACCAGTGATGGTACCAACACAACTACTAGCCATCATACTCCTACAAGTGTGACAATTCAGACTATTAAAGGCCCCTGAAGCTATATGAATGGCTTGTTTGGCAGGTAGTTGTCATTTTTAATATATATTAAATTAATAAAGAACGGTTGCTGTTTGAGATGTCATCAGTGATGTCACTGACCATGTCATGAGTGATGTAATATGTGAGGTGTGCATTGTGGGGGGCGTAAGTTATAGCTCAGGTAACTATAACTGCTGAATTTCACTGGATTTGTAGGAGTGAAATCTGAGCCGAACTATAATGTCCCTGTAACCTTTTCCAGTGAATATATAAATATATAGCAGGAGCAGCTAATTTTTCCTCGTCGTCCTCTGTCGAGTACCCCCCAGCCCCCAACGCTCTTACCTGCATTGACACATCTATGTGTTTTTTTGTATTGGTGATTTTTTGGAACCATCTATGTATACCGGACTAAGCCCAATGGGGCTATACTATTAGCACGTTTATTTTGTGTTGCGTTTCACACTGTCTGAAATTGTGATCTTTTGCAACATATATTTATATTGGATTAAGCCCAATTGGGCAATACCAGAAATTGGTTTAATTTAATTTAATCCAGTTTGCTGTTATTTATAAAAGTTTGCATTGTGGGAAAGACATTCTGAGATATGGTACAATTATTTTTGTTTCCATATAAGCCGATATATACATGCAATCAGTAATGTTTGTGTAATTCAAACTAGTATACTTTTGTGTGAAACCATTACGTTACAAGATGGGCGATCCTTTTCATTTCATTTTAGTGGTATTGAAGTGAAATGCCTCTTTTGATGTCTAATGTTTATGTTGTAACTTTATTTAACACTCTCTGTGGGAACACAAAAACGTCGTGAACAAGGCTGTTACAGCCGAAGCGCGTAGACGTTTGTCTGTCTAAACGCCACCTGCAATAAAGAAATTTTCCGTTTCCACAGAGTGCCGTCTCCTGACCAATCTTTTCTTTTGTAGCTGTATCATATTATAGCTTCCGGGCGCGGACGCCAACGCGCACCTACAGCGATAAGGAAGCACGCCGCACATGTCCCCGAGTTCCAGTTCGAAGACGGCGTGCCCCCCGCGACTTCCAGTGTAGCAGCAGTTCAGCCCTTAAGGTACGTTCAGGGCAGGAGGGGGCCGGAGGGCTCACACTCGCATCCGAACTGCCCGGGAAGCTGTACGCGACTATTTGCACAGCGGGAGCCGTATGAGTCCGGTAGTGTGTATTACACACACCGCAACTCACGTGGGATTAAGGATATAGCCTGGACATTCTCCCCAAGCCTTAAACACATTCTGGTTGGCGACATGGCAGAAGAAGAAATCAATGCAAGAATAAAGACAGCTGAAGGACTATTCAGGGATGGGCCAAACAATGAGGAAACAGCAGGGCCCTCTAGAGATGACACTGGGAAGAACGAATCCTTCTACACACTCAGCCGTAAACTTGAAAGACTTTCTAAAGCTGAGGTTTCGAAGTGGTGGGAGGTACAGTGTTTAAAGCGGTATATTGAGGTGGGCAGAGTCCCACGAGGACTAAAGATTATGATAACCCCCACCTATGAAAACCTACACCCTGAACTGATAAAAGAATGGGCCGAATTAGATGCTGAGAGTTCAAAACAAATGACACTACTCCTTATCAAATATGCCACCATTGATCGGGACGCTATACTACAACAAATAAAGGATTTAACAGCCCAGCTTAATCAAATGTCAGATAAAGACACAATGACCACATTTATTAAAGATATGAAGGAAAGGGTGAAGAAGCACGAAGATGTCATAACTGCAAGGAAGGCGCATAAATTTCAGCGCAACAGAAAGGATTACGAGAACGGTATGATGTACACCTTCTCGCGTAAATACGACAGTATCAGGAGGGAGAGAATGGAGGTAACTAACAACATCCGGCAAGAGGTGTCTCTAAGTGCCCTCAGTTCAGACACGGGCTCTGAATCGGACCGTGAAGGTTCGATGGAAAATCTGAAAATCACCACAGTTCAGGATGAATTCCGTTTTTTACGCTTGGGACGATACACCAACAACCACACGCAAGCACAATCGAAAAGAGGAAGAGGAGCCAGAGGAGGGGCGGCAAGGGGAAAAGGAAATGGAGAGAAAGAAGGAGCAGTGACGAGGAGTCAAACCAAGAAATAATGGAGAATAATACGGTAATCAACCTCAGTTTAGTTACTCTAACTGATGAGGACAAACACATTTTGAACTTGGGCTTATCTTTCTGTTCAGAATCTAAATTTAATTATGACCAGACTCGAATTGATTTATACCAGTTCATACGTAAGTTAAAATTGAGAAAATTCTTTAAACAACAGGTCAAAAATAAGAACAGAAATGAGACAACAATCACTGAACGTGATGCCAATGTGTCCACTACTGATGCCAACCTGTTATAGGTTTTAAATAAGTTGGAAGCTGAGGGATGTACGGATATAGTTTACCATAGTGAAATTGCTGTAACCCCCATTAGTTTAGGCAAGTCCCCCTTCAAGCCTAAATCAAAGTTTAATCCTACTCTCCCATATGACAGTATAGACCCATTCAATGAAGCCATGGTTGAGGAGATTAAAAAAATCAAGCGAATAGAACTCCAAAAATGTTGTAAGCCTACATCTTGGGAAAGGAAGTATACCAATGTCATTCAGAAATGGTCATCAGAGAAAGAGTGTGTCATTCGCAATGCAGACAAAGGAGGCAATGTAGTAATATGGCCATTAAGAATGTACTTAGATGAAGCCAAATTACAACTGAAAGACACCTCATGTTACAAAATAATTACTTGGGGAGAGTATGAACAGCTTAAAAATGACTTCTATGATGACCTAGTTGCTTGGCGTGATTGCAGTCTAATCGCACTGGATGAATACAACTGTCTCAAAGTTAACCATCCTAGAGTCCCTATCTTGTATCTACTACCAAAGATACACAAAAACAGTGAATGCCTACCTGGAAGACCTATAATTTCTGCCATAGGTAGTCTGTTGGAGAACGTTTCCAAGTACGTAGATTACGATCTACAACCAATGGTGAGACATCTACCTTCTTACATACAGGACACCACAGACTTTTTGAAACAGATTTTTGATGTACATTGGGAGGCTGATTTCCTCATGGTGTGTCTGGACGTCAATTCCCTATACACCAGCATCCGTCATGAAGATGGACTGAGAGCAGTCGAACATTTTTTTAATCAAAGACCAAGACAATATGCTGAGCACAATGTCATGCTGATCGAAATGATAAAGTGGTGTCTGTCATGTAATATTTTTCTATTCAAAAACTTCCTATACAAACAGCAACAGGGTCAGCGATGGGCACCTGCTTCGCCCCCAGCTATGCGAATTTGCATATGGGCTGGTGGGAGGAGCAGGTGCTGTATGGTCCAGAAATGGAAAAATGGTCATCACATATTATTATATGGTTGCGCTACATAGATGACCTTTTCATTTTATGGAAAGGCAACATCGAGTCTGTAGATGCGTTTGTGAAATTTATTAATTCCAATAAGCTGAATTTAAGTTTTATCAGTCGCATTAGTAATACTGAGATTGAGTTTCTGTATGTAAAAATAGAGGTCAAGGACCAATGCCTTTCTACAACAATCTTTCGCAAACCTACAGCTGGTAATACTACATTACATGCCAACAGTTTGCATCCCCATTCACTTAAAAACAGTATACCCTATGGAGAACTACTGAGAGCCAAACGAATCTGTGGCTCCACTGAACAATATGAGACAGCAGAGAGGGAGATTTGTGACAGATTGGCAGACAGAGGGTACCAACGACCACTTTAACAGTTGGCTAAAAACAAAGCTAGAGAGGCAAAGAGAATAGATCTACTATTCAAACAAAACAAACCTGACAGGGAGGTTGCACAGGCGAATAGATTTATAACCACCTACAATTCACACCACAAAGAACTGAGAAAAGCCCTCAACAGACATAGGCATCTGGTAAAGAGAGATCCTGTTATAGGAGTAGACGTTACCACCAGACCAGATATAACATATCGAAGATCACGAACTCTAGGGAACAAACTAGTGAACGCATACACCGACACACCACAAGTGGTTAAAACCCAGTAACAGTTTCAAAAGATGTACAAAGTGCAAGGCAAGTCAGCAAGGCAAAAATACAACAGAGGTTAAAACCTGGTTTGGAGAACGCCTGATTATATCTAAACCACTTAACTGCAAATCAGAATATGTGGTCTGCTTGCTGGAATGCCCCTGCCCTAAAGGTTACATTGGGAGTACAAAGTTGGAAGCCCATAAGCGGGTTCTGCAGCACTTACGTGCAATCAAAAATGCAGATACCACGTATCCGGTGGCCAGGCATTTTATGGAGCACCATAACAGAGATCCCTCTAAACTGACCTATTGTATATTAGATCAGGTGGTAAAAACTTTGAGAGGAGGGGATAAAGAAAAGGCACTCAGACAATTGGAGTGCAGGTATATCCTCAGGATGGGAACCAAAGAGCCAATAGGCATGAATATCGATGAGGAAACGTATACCTGCCTTTAACACAGTGCCTATGAACTTTTGATGTTACTCCCTGTTAATATGTAGAGATATTCAGTTTCCTTCAATGCTGCCTTTATGTTCTTGCTTGTACCTCAATATCATGCTTTTAATTGTTTTTAATGTGTTTACTGTTCCTAGAGAAATGTAATAACAATAAAATTGTTCACCTTTGTTCTAGGTTGTCCAGGACGAACACCATGAGGAGACTGCAAAAGAGCTAAAATATCAATTTTTTTCATTTTTTTTTTTTTTCATTTTTGTTTTTTTCGCTTTTATAGTCTTTATATTTGGCAATCGTTTTTCATCTAGCTTTTTGCCACTCTCGCTCTCTCTCACCTATGAATCTATGGGCATATACCCACTGGGGCTAAATTGAGTAGTTTATCGACTTACGATTTGCAGTTATAACATTGCTATTATTTCACCCATATTCCAATATGGACATTCCTGCAACATGGGAGGCATTTCGTTAGAACCACCAGCATGTATAAAATCATTGCCCCATGGGGCGGTGCATTGACAAATCTATATGTTTTTTTGTATTGGTGATTTTTTTTAACCATCTATCTATACTGGACTAAGCCCAATGGGGCTATACTATGAGCACGTTTATTTTGTGTTGCGTTTCACACTGTCTGAAATTGTGATCTTTTGCAACATATATTTATATCGGATTAAGCCCAATTGGGCAATACCAGAAATTGGTTTCATTTAATTTAATCCAGTTTGCTATTATTTATAAATGTTTGCATTGTGGGAAAGACATTCTGAGATATGGTAAAATTATTTTTGTTTCCATATAAGCCGATATATACATGCAATCAGTAATGTTTGTGTAATTCACAATAGTATACTTTTGTGTGAAACCATTACGTTACAAGATGGCCGATCCTTTTCATTTCATTTTAGTGGTATTGAAGTGAAATGCCTCTTTTGATATCTAATGTTTATGTTGTAACTTTATTTAACACTCTCTGTGGGAACACAAAAACGTCGTGAACAAGGCTGTTACAGCCAAAACCGCCACCTGCAATAAATAAATTTTCCGTTTGGAGTGCCGTCTCCTGAGCAATCTTTTCTTTTGGAGCTGTATCATTTATATATATATATATATATCGAAAACACTCTCCTCAAAGACGAGAAATGGCCGCACTCCACAAACGATGGCAATTTTCAATTTTAATAAAGACACAGCATCGGCAGTCCTAACATGTTTCGGTCATAATTGACCTTTATCAAAGGTGTGCCCCGGACATCATGCTGAGCAAAGTAAATATATATATATAAATTATTTTTTTTAATCTGTGGCCCAATGGTTGCCCCCATAAAATTCACTTTTAGAGGTACCACTGCACTCTGCTATCTTTTGGCTAAGTTTACGCTATACAAATAACACCTACATACAGAAAACAACAAGGATTGAAACTGTTTTACTGCAGGAGCAGCTGCACAAATTAAACTATATTTCTGGTTTAATTTCACCTCAGAAATAAAAATTCCCATTAGAGAAGCTGTAGCCTAGACAGTAGCCAAGCAACGCCCTCTCAGTGAGCGCACAAGGAACAGGCCAGGTAAAGCCCACCGCAGATGGAGTCATTGGCACATTTGCACAAAACTCATTGTGGATGGAACACAGGGCATAACTCGTAAAATACACCAGGAGATAAAACACGATTCATTCAAGACAGATGCTTGCTTCTCAAAGCCAGCACCCACATTGTGGCACCGACATCCACTGGGAATCAGATTTATAGATCCACGACTTCATTGAGTTTGGCTAAACGTAAAAAAGACATCAGTGGGCATTGCGTGCGTTCTCGAACAGTTACAGCAAGCATATCTCATCTAAATGGCTAACTATAAATCGACTTGTAATTAATCCCATTAGCAAGCACTTGCTTTAATCCTGAAGCCTGCAGTTAGAACAGTAATTTAATTCAACCCTAAAATATGTGGGAAGCGAGTTTTTCTGGATTTAGTCATCCAATGCAGCAGGCGCGGCTGGTATAGGTAAGAGCGGTGGGGCGGGGGGCAGAAGTCAACAGACGACGGGATAGGGAAAATAAAATAAATAAATAAAACCACTTACCTTTCACTCGCCTCATTGCCTCACTTTTATTGTAGGGAGATATTATGTATTTTGGCAATCTATATTTTGGAGGCCATGTTTTTACCAAAAAGGGTTTCGCAGTGGAGGGTTTCGCATGGAACCGAGCTTGGGCCATTCTATCCCCATTGCCGTCTGCAGTACTAGCCAAGGTGCACAACAACCAGCGCGGGTGCCATCTAGGTGTGCACACAGCATGTGATGCCACCTACTATGCTAAAAAAATCCTGTAAAAAGCACAGCAGTGGCAGCCGCCACAAAACTCCAGCGGGGGGCGGAGGTAAGGGAGTTATAATGAAAAAAAAACATACCAATCCGGTCGCGTCTTCACTCCTCATGGTGTCCCAGCAGGCCCTGGGACACCAGCACAGGCTCCCCACCCAATCCAGACACTGCTCTTATAGCATGAGAGAAGCGCCAGGATTGGTCTGAGTGGCCTAGTTGCCACTCAGACACTGCCAAAGTGCTTGTGGCTTTTCTTCAACGCGGCTGTGTCTACGACGGCCAGCCAAACTGACATGCGCAGTTTACAGTGCACACTACCCCCTCCTCCCTGCCATGCCCGGCCCTGCCCAAGACTCCCTGGCTTAGTCGGTCGAAAAGAAAAAGATAATATTGTTATATTATCTTTTTATTTTCCACTGACTGACTCAGTGGGGCGCCGCTCCTCCGCTATTACCGAGGAGCTGCCCCTGATGCACAGGTCTGCTAGTAATTTCCCCTCCAGAGTCCGGGCATGTAATACTGCCTAGCATGCGCAGACCTTGATTGCAAAGGCCATGTAACACCACACAAAGCCAGCAAGGCTCCACGCAGGGCTTCTCCAGCTTAGGTCCACCACAGGTCGGGCAGTGCCCTATTTTTAGGCCAACCTACAACTTTGTGAATGATTGCAATTTAGATTAACTTTTGATGGACCCATTTGATATCTGTGAAAGGCTGGCCTAGATCCGGTTGTCATGACTACGATGAACACCGCTATTAGACTAGACCTTAAAATCACTGGAATACCAACCTTATCACCCTGCTGCTTGCAGAGGTAGCACAAGCCACAGATCCCTAAGACCATGCTTCTGTGTTGATTTGATTGTCACTGCTGCACAGCCCAACTGTGTGAGTCAAGAATGTCTTTAAATATTCATACTTAAAGATCTAGAGACGAAATCCTGGCCGACTTTCAGCAGGCTGTCACTGCAAAAAGGGAACCTGGTAACAAGACTAAGAACAGACCAGCTGACATATGCGAATCACTACAACTGTCATGCAAACAAACACAAACAAACACAAAGATCCTGATCTACACAGCTCATTCTGCAGATACACCCATCCAACAGTCTTACACTTCTACCCACATGGACAAACATACACTAACAAACAACATACACTTTAATGCCAACGTGCACACGTACACATTCCCAATCACATGTACATCGAGTGAAAGGTGCATAGAAAGACCCACTCACTCTCCAAAACACAAAACAATTCAGGATATATGCACAATACTTCCCTCGCACTTTTCGAGAGCATGGGCACTCAGCCGAGACAGACTTTCCATACACTTGTGTCACCAGTGCTTAATTTGTGCTGGTGTTCGCAGGTGGTGGGCACAGGCACTCATTTTTGTGAAACATAACTTATTTTTTCATCAGAATTTGACCAAGCGCAAGAGAAAGAAAGACCTAAGAAGAGAACTACAGGCGTATTTACAAGGGGATAGCGCCACCAGAACGTCACTTTTAGCGACGTTTTGGTGGCGTTATGCCCTTCTCCATATTTACAAAGTGGCGTTAATCCACTTTTTGTGGCTTAACGCCACCTTGTAAATATGGCCCCTTTACACGCATCACTAAGCATGAAAGGGATGTGCAATGGGTGTTGCTGTGGGCGTTCCACCGCAACACCCATTGCTTTTGACGCTGTCCCTATGTACAAGGAGGTGTAAATCTGAGGCAGCGCCAAAAACTAACGCCATGCAAGAGTATGCGTTAGAAAAAGCAAAAACGAGGAGAAAAAGTATTTCTCCTCGTTTTGCCTTTCTAAGTGTGCTGCATTCTGCAAGCACACATAGAACGAGCAAAATTCCATTACTGATTTTTATGTGCAGAAAAGTGTCCCTTCAATGCCATAAACAATCATTAACTAATGACAATTTGCGACTTTTATGTGTGCTGCATTCTGCAGCACACATAGAAGTAACAAATCCCCATTAGTGATTGTTTATGTGCAGGAAGGGACACCTTCCTGCACATAAACAATCATTCCCTGCAACGCAGGCACCCTTGCACTATGGTGCAAGGGTGCCTGCGTTGGTGCTAGGCAGCTAAATTTAGCCCCAGCGCTAGGGAAAAAACAAGGGTGCGCCGTATTCTTGTAAATACGGCGAATCCCTGTGTGTTGAAAATGTCGGAGCGCAGCACTGCCAAATTTGGCGCAGCTTTGACATTTTCTTGTAAATATGCACCTACATTTCCACAAAGCGGAAATATTGTATAGCTCTTAGATGCTGAATGTGAAAAGATTATGTGGATGTGTCCGATTAGATACTTTTTTTAATGCATGTAGCAAACAGAGTAACCTAAGGGCTGGAGTTCTCAGGATAATTAAGAAAGAATCGGTGTGATATGACTTGGTTGTGTCTGTGGGTGTTTGAGTGAGGGGAAGTTTTGTGAGTTCAAATGTTATCATTAGATTTGTTGGAGGAGGCGTAACCTATTACAGTGTCTCAGGTGGACAAACTAAGAATGCAAGCAGATTCAAAAGGGGGAAGTGTTCTCATCCTGCTAAACCTTCTTTCCGCATTCAATATTGTCCACCACCAGACACTGCTGACCAGACTGCAGAGTGGGCATCTGGGCATCTAAAGATAGGTCTTGGGTTCTCATTTAGAGTTTGGCGGACAAGATACCCAGTCACAAATGTGGCAGATATCCCGTTCTCCAAGCATGCAGTTCCCCCACTCCAGTTAGAGTGTAGGGAACTCCCATATTTCTCATGGTAGAGCCTACACTCTGGTATCTGTGCCTATCCATACATTGGTCTGCTAGTTTTAGCACCTCAGGATGTCCGCACTTTTTAGGGCGGGTGTCATACATACTTTTTTCCTGTTTTTGAACTGCCAAGAAAGCCTGCAGGTACTGAACAGAAAACCAAAGAAATGGCTCCTACAGGCTGAGAGAGAACTTCCAGCTTTTCCGGGCCATTACTTTTTTGGGCTGTTTGTTCTTGATGGAAAAGAAACTCTGCTGAACTGGCACATTCAGCATGGTGCCCATTCAACGAAGTTTGAGTGCTTTCAACTAAGCCGTCGTTATTGCGACTCTGCAGAAGGCACAAAGATCACTTGTCTGGTGGAGATCTCTAAGGGGGTCATTACGATGACGGACGGACTGAAGTCCGTCCGCCATCATGGTGGTGACCGGGACCGTCCGCAACACATGCGGCGGTTCCACACACCACATTAGGATGCGACCGTCAGCATGGTGGTCGCATCTTGCATATTTAACATTGCGGCGGGTGCTGCTGACAGCAGCACCCGCCGCGATGTCAAAAATGCAGGTTCTGCATTTCAGTGCACTACGTGGCAGGCACCACACGGTGCCTGCCACTTGGTGCACTGAAATGTAGGGGGGTACCATGGTTACCCCCCCGTGCACATACACCACCCCCCAACACTTTGGGGGCCCGCAACGGGACCCCAAACAGAACCTCCGCCAGCTTTTTCATGGCGGTTTCGCCGTCATGGAAAGTCTGGCTCAAAGGCTGCATCATGATATGGTGGACGGTGCCTGCTAGGCACCGTCACCATGTTATGCCTGCAGGCCGCTCCGCCAGGCAATCGGTCCCATTGCCTGTGGCGGGGCTGTGATGGACGGTCTTTCCGTCCGCCACGGTCACAGTGTGGATCCGCCCGCCATCATAATCTGGCGGGCGGTCACTCCACGTTTGGTGACGGACGGAGCGCCACCGCACGGCTGGCGGTGGCGCTCCGTCCATCATCATAATGACCCCCTAAGTATGGTGGTCAGTCTTCCACCAGGGCAGTGTAGTAAATACCTCAGCTGCCATAGTGGTCTGACGGACCAGTAATCATACTCTATATAAGGGCCATAGGGTGTAGGCTCCACCATAGGAATATATTAGTTTCCCCAGCTAAATAGAACAGAATATCCCCCACATTTTTGAAGGAGTATCCCACCAGCTAAGTTCTAAATGAGGGCCTTACACTGAATTTTCTCCTTCCTATCCATCAGGAATTACATCATCTCCCTACCGTCACACACCTTTGAACCCTACCACCTGATTATCAGAGTCTTCCTTGTTATAACCAAGCAGGTGACACCCAGTTCATCCTCAAGTTCAAGAACCTCACCCACACATGACATCCAGGTTGGTGCCATGCATAGTCATGAATGGAGATAAAAGCGTGCATGAGAGGCAATCATATTGAACCTAACCCAGAGAAAACAGAAATTCTCAGATGTGGAAGTTGGCCACTACCACAAGAGAATTTAGCCCGGCCTAATGAGTTAGCGGAGGCATAGCTTTCAACAAACACGGAACAAAGAATTCCTAGATTCAGATCATATTCTCTTCTCACAAATAAACACAGACTTGAAATTCTTTACCAAAATAATTAGTTATCTCAAGTAACCATAACTCACCCTTAGGTAACAATATCTTTACTCCCTTGCCATGCACTGCTAATTACCCCACATATCACATCACACATGACATCTTCTATGACATCATTGATTATATCACTGCAACATTTGCAATAAAAATATTGATGAGAAAACTGTGCATGGCCGGGTTGCAAGTTTTTGTTACCTTAGGGCACGGGTTATAGTTATTGGAGATAACAATAAGTGATGGATTTCTGTAGTTCTTTTTGTTTCAAACATTACATTGTTACTGAACATTTCACCAAATTATAATGTTACTTTAACCTTAGTTTTTTTCAGTGAAAAAATAAATATATATATATATTTACTCATGGTCCATTATGCAGCTGTAGTGTAGAATCCGTACTGGACATTTACCCAAGGAGGTAGCACTTAGTAATTAACCAGTAGAAAGTACTCCACTTGGGTAGATATTTTGTCAAAACTGTTGACTCTTGTTGGATAAAGGGGCAGGTGAGGTTCCTTTGTGGCTGAGTCACTCACACAGCTACTGACACACCCACACAGACACTTAGACCCGCACTCACACACTCAGGCACTCATACACGCACTGACAGACCCACTCAGACACTTATACACCCACTCACAGACCCATTCACAGACCCACTCAGACTCACTCACACACCCACTCACAGCCGTACTCAGACACTCTCACACATACTCATAGACTCACTCAGACACTCATGCACCCACCCATAGACTCACTCAAACTCATGCATCCACTCACAGACCCACTCAACAATTCATACACTGACTCACACACCAATACAACAGTTCACACACATCTTTACTCATCCATAGAACCACTCACACAGCCACTCATTCACCCATTCAGCCACTCACACACCCAGTCATACAGCCACTCACATGCTCACTCATACACCCATACAGCCACTCACACATGCAGACACTCATCCATACAGGCACTCACACACACTCACAAACCCATAAATCCACTGACATACCCACTCACTCATTCATACAGGAACAGAGACACCCATTTACTCACCTACACAAACACTCACACACCCAGTTTCACACCCACAAAACTATTCACACTCCCACTTACAAACCCATGCAACTACTCTCACATCCACTCACAGACCCACTCAAACACTCACACACCCACTCATATACCACCACAACAACTCACATACCCACTCACATGTCCATATAATCACTCATACACTCAGCCACATACCCATTCAAGCAATCACATACTCACTTGCAAACTCATACAATCACTCACACACCCACTCACACATCCATACAACCTCTCGCACACCCACTCACACACGGTCACACAGCCACTTACATAATATATGTTAGAATTAGCATCACCCATCAGTAGTACACCTACTATACAAATTTAAGTTTTGTATTTGGTTAGTATATATGTTTAACACTCATAAACATTTAGAAAACACTTACACTCACTGGATGATGTCATCAGTGATGTCATATGTGAGGTCATAAACAGTGCATTGCGGGGGCGTAAGTTATAGTTCGCTCAGGTAACTATAACTGCTGAATTTCACTGGTTTTGTACAAGTGAAATCTGAGACTAACTATAGCATCCTTCTAACCTTTGTTTTTTTCAGTAAATATATATATATGCGCCAATCTCCTCCACTCCTCACTGGCTTGTTTCCCTCGCCGAGATAGAAGCACGGACACCGATTTCTGTGCAAAATTGTGCTTTATTGTTTCCCTTCAGCAGTTGCCGGCCACAACGTGTTTCAGCCCCGGATGGCCTTGATCACATATATACACACACACACACACACACACACACACACACACACTCACACGTACGGAAAAATGGCTTTTATTGGACGCAAGTGTGACTGATTTACTTCTTGCAATGTCATGGTAGTGTGACTCCATGAGGCCATTGGGGTCCATTTTACATGGCCTCAGGTAAGCATGAGACAAGATTGAAGCTGAGAGACAGCCTCCCCAGACTAGCTGCTAGTTTGGACACATCATGGGCCTAAAATGTCAAAATTAAGCGTTATGTCCTCTTCTCGGGTCGTAAACAGAGGTTGCAGCACCTTGCATTTGTGGACCACAGGTGAGAGCAGATATTGAGAGCAAGACCTACTAAGTTATGGTAATGTTGAGGGCAATAAGGCTGTTTGGTGTGGCTTCTACTGGAAGCCAGTAGGGTGAATACAGATTGCGTAGTTATCTATTCACCGCAACTACGTCAGAGTTGGGATAATACAAAAGTTGATTTTTCTGTGTTATGATAAACATGGGAAAGAACTCGCTTTTGCACGGTATCTTGGCAGCGCGTCAAGTAGAACTATGGATAGAGGCACTGAGGATGAAGACATGTTGTGCAGGACTTGCCCATCACACATCTACTCTAGTGCAGATATCCATTAAGCTGAGCAGGGAATCAGGCTAGAGGGTCATTGTTAGACCTGGCATCTTTGGTGTGTTTTCCCCCTATCTTTTTTGCTTCTGACCTCCTGTTTTTGACTGTGTGCTGCATTTCGTTTTTGTTGGTTTTAGGGCTCTGGGCACTTTACCACTGCTGACCAGTGATAAAGTGCATGTGCTCCCTGTGTGAATGGTATCTGTAATTGGTTATCCATGATTGGCATATTTGATTTACTGGTAAGTCCCTAGTAAAGGGCACTGTGTGTGCCCAGGGCCTGCAAATCAAATGCTACTAGTGGGCCTGCAGCACTGATTGTGCCACCCACATGAGTACCCCTCAACCATGTCTCAGACCTGCCACTGCAGGGTCTGTGTGTGCAGTTCTGAACGTCCATATTGACCTGCCAAGTGCAACCACTTGCCATGCCCAAACCTTCCCTTTTACAACATGTCATGCACAGTGGCGGCTGCCTCTGAAGGGCGGTGGTGAGGCGGTGGAGTCGGGATGAAAAAAAAAAAAAAAAAAAAACTTACCTGCCTTGCCACCGCATCCGCCGCACGCCTCTCATCCGTCTTCTTGTCTTCTTCCCGGCTGCTGCCTGCAGCCTTTACCGGAAGCACCCAGGCTCCCGACTCTGCCAGTTAATCACAACGCTGCAGGAGCAGTGTCGTGATTGGTCTGAGCGGCCTGTTTGGCTGCTCATGCTGTGCCTGGGGAAGCTGGGCATGTTCTCCACGGGGCTGTGCAACACAGCCCATTGGAGAGCATGCCAACTGCGCATAAATGTTTGGCCGGCCCCACCCCGCCTGGAGTCGCAAAGGAAAATAAAACGATAATAACGTCTTATTATCATTTTATTTTTATTTTCCACTGCTCAACAAGCAGTGGGGCGACGCTTCTTTGCCTTAGTGGAGGAGCCGC
Source organism: Calotriton arnoldi (assembly GCA_963921515.1). Taxonomy (NCBI): domain Eukaryota; kingdom Metazoa; phylum Chordata; class Amphibia; order Caudata; family Salamandridae; genus Calotriton; species Calotriton arnoldi. Next base: position 3,778,701 of record CAWUFW010000435.1, on the reverse strand, counting down.
CACTGGTCCGGCACCCCCAAGGTAGACACAAGGTAGCCCCATGGGCAGGGTGCAGTGTATTTAAAAGGTAGGACATGTGCTGGTGTGTTTTACACGTCCTGATAGTCAAATACTTCTAGTTTCGTTTTTCACTACTGCAAGGACTATCTCTCTCATAGGTTATCATTGGAGCTGCCTAGTAACCTCCTACAAGTGTAACTTACAATTGGAAAGAGATAGAGAGTTGGAGTTTGGGGTCCCTAAACTCACAATTTAAAAATGTTTCTTTTAGTGAAGTTGGTTTTTGAATTGCGTGGTTGAAAATGCCACTTTTAGAAAGTGGGCATTTTCTTGCTTTACCAGTCTGTGCCTCAGCATGCCTGTGGAATCCATGTCTTAGGGCGGGTGACAGTTGGGTTGTTTGTGCATTTACTCTAGACATTCACACAAAGGAAGCTGAGGAGTGCCTGCATTTTCTGATGGCCCATCACCAGGCTAATGGGTCTTCCTGAGCTAGAGTGTTGGGAGGAGTTGTCACTGACACCTGAATAGGGCTGTGCCTGTCCTCACACAAAGCTGTCTCCACCTCCCTGTAGTGTGTCTGGAGCCAGGTCAGGGAAAGGCAGAGTCTTGTGCACTGAAAGACTTTCCCTTTACGTTTGCCTACTTCAAAGGCAGAAACTGGTATAAGTACTGGATCTGTGATACCATAACTTCGGAACACTTCTGGACTAAGAGGACATTCTGCGAGGACGAAGAGCTGGATGCTGTAGGAGGGACTGACACTCTGCTTGTTGCTTTGTTGTGCTGGCCTGCTACTTCTGTCCTGGGAGTTAAAGGACTGGATTTTGCTTTCTACATCCTGCTTTCCAAGGTTCTCCAAAGGCTTGTGTGTGCTTACCTACTGTTAGGAAGTCTCAGGGCCATCAAAGACTTCACTTACCAGTGCCTGGGCTCTTCTACTGAGAGCCCTGACTTGCCGAGTGGTGCTAAATCCAGGTCCTGGACCCTTGGAAGTAGAATCTGGTAATCTAAGAAGAAAATCCACACATCGACTCTCAGCGCCTGACGTGCGGCTGAAGGTCACCACAACTCAAGTCCCGAGAACCGTGTCACTGACGTCCATGACACACTCTCCGACTCCGACGCAGGCCCTGCTGTGTGGCTGAATAAATGGACACATCACCTACTTCACTGCTGTGAAATCGATGCAGCACCTGTTTCGCCGCGACATCGACATAGCACTTCTGGATTTTCAATGCATCATCCATGGAGCGAAGTTCTTCATTGACGGTGTCCAGCAGTAAGGAATCAAGGCCGCTCGTCCGGAGATCGATGCATCACCTCCCTTCACAGTAAAAAAATAACACATCACCGCCCCTAACAGTAAGGAACCGACGTATCACCTCCCCTGTGCTGCAGTAAGGAACCAACGCATCACCTCCCCTGGGAGTAAGGAACAGATGCATCGCTTAGCTTTTCCGGCGCCTCACCTCCCCTGCACCTGTTTTGATCTTTGATTTTGAAGCATCCCCGGTGCTTTGTGCTAAAAGTGACGCATCCGTAGATCTCCATGGAATGAACTTATTTTACCTTTGAAAAGTGATATCTTTACTTGTGTATGTTGGATTTTTGTGATTTTGGTCTTGTTTTATTCAGATAAGTATTGGTTATTTTTCTAAACTGGTGTGGTCTCCTTTTGTAGTGTTTTCATAGTGTTACTGTGTGTGTATGTACAAATGCTTTACACACTGCATCTGAATAAACCTGACTGCTTGTGCCAAGCTACCAAAGGGGTGAGCAGGGGTTATGTTAGCTGTGTAATCCCCTCATCCCTGACTAGAGCGCGGGTCCCTACTTGGACAGGGTGCAAACCACTGCCAATTAGAGACCCCGTTTCTAACAGTCATATACAGTAAATTATTGTAGATGGCCTTCTGTCCACAAAGGGTTTTTTTTCCACCAAAAGGTTCCAGACAGACTTGTTCTAGAATGCAGGCAGACAACAATATTTGTTACCAGCAGTCAGGGTATTGCTGATTCAATCTCAGCATTCCAGGGTGCTAAGTAGAGTTGAAATGTTCGGAATGTGAGTACGGGGTAGCACGAAACCCATTGTCAACAGAGAGAAAAAGAAACATGGCCGAAGCGATTGAGAAAAGTGTTACAGATTTAACAATGTTTTGACAATAAATTATGTCACTATCTGAGATTAGAACATTTTGGGGTTGATTTGTTTTAAAGCTACTAGATTTTTCTCATAAAAATAGGCTTCTGCAGATGTGTGATAAATGCTGAAATAAATAATGTATTTATTACCTCGCCTATAATTTGGTAGAATATTTTACACAGTTGAACAAAAAAAAAAGATCCCGCCAGATCCTCTTCATTACTCAGTTATCATTGAGGAATGATGGTGCCAGATCCAAGATTCGGACGAGCCACAGTGAAATATGCTGAATTTGACCCATTGTAATTTTCCAAAACGAGACAAATTCAGTAGCACCCGCACGTTGTATTCTTTCCATTCTGAGCAGCAATCTGCAGGCCACGAGGGGGCTTTCTTATTTACACTTCCAGCTGGCCCAAAACAAAGGCCTCATTTAAAGGATCATCAGACATCTTTTTGCTCAAGTATCACACTGGCCGGGAGCTATCTGGAGCCTAACATCTAGATGCCAATACAATGGATGGGAAATAAAGGCACGCAGCTTGTTGTTCCACAAGTACTTAAGAAAAACTATCATTTAGAGCCAGGTTTTTTAGTTTGCTTAACCCCTGTATATATGAGATATGCATGAATGCCACATGTGTCTGGCTGTATGAGTAATTGCACTAATAACGATTTTAATGGCATTCATTAATTTTTTATTTAATTTCTTTTATAGCGCTACTCATTCCAGTTTAGGGCATCAAAGCGCTTTACATCGCACACACTATAGAAAGTAAATAAATCATAACATTTTGCAAATTAATGTAGAGAAAATATCATTTAAGAAAATTAGGGTTTCTTTGCGTAGGAGTCACATATTGTCCATACTGGTAGGCATTATACATTAAGAATGCATTGCCTGTAGAAACACAAAGTCATGATTTAAAATACAACACAATAGTTGGAGTTGTCTTTACTAATAAGACTTCATCACTACCCAGTGAAATCTTTTAGTAACCTTAGAGTAACGAAAGACTGAGGAAAAACAAGGTTCTAAACCCATGCCTTGAAGTTTGCAAGCAGAACCTTGGTGCAAGTTTATAGCTCACTGTGCTATATTAGAAGGATTGAAACTTATGAAATGCAAGTAACAAAAGGATCTCTTTGCCAAAAGCAAACTCCACAGAGCTATCTAGATAATATACAAGTATGTGATCTCCATCTACACAATATGCTTTGCAGCATGCACTTTAACCCTCTGTGCTACTTTATGTGACAAAAATGTGACTAGATAAAGCACCGAGTTCTCCAGCAAATGAATTAAACACCAAGCTATCTTATTGCAATTATTATCCAATGAAAATTTCTGGGCACACAAAGATCTCTGCAGCAGGTGCCTTATTCACCATAAGATATTTAAAAATGCAATCCCTTTGTCACCAACTAAGTATACCAGAACAGATTTACTGTCACATCTGTCCTAGGTGCCAATTTCTTTGTAGCAGTTTTTTTTTAATAAACGTGGAAGTTGACTGTAAGACTCCGCTTTTCATGACTCCGCCCCTCATGACTCCACCCTCTTTCCACAGACATTGGCCCCTGATTTATGGGTTCCAGGAGTAAATTGTTTCTACTTCCTTTCGGGTACCTACCTCCCAGTAATTAGACTCCACAGACCTCCAACTCCCTAAGTACCGCTGGTATTGGCATTATTGCTCAATCAAGGTTCTTGCTGGAGTTCCAGTCACTCGATTGCACCATTGATAGGGCACACATGTTTCATAAGTTCCGTATTACTTGTTCGATACTGATTGCAATCGAGTCTTACCACCTGTGAGAAGTGGATGTTGACTGGTTGCCCGTCTACCAGAAAACAGAGTACTGATATCCCAATTCATATTGCAGGAGGCACCCGGCGTGCACTCCACAGATGCTGCCCTGTTGCCTTCCTAGCTTGAGGATGTAGCATGCGTTCAGCCAAGCTCAGCCATGGCCTGTGCAGGCAAGAGCGTTGGTGCGGTGGGGCCGGCTGGGAGGGGATTTCAATGGACGATGATGAGGGAAAATTAATAATTTATTTAATTTTCCCTCGTCATCGTCCGTCGAAATCCCCCCCCCCCCCCAGCCTGCCTCACCGCTCAAAACTGCACGGGCCGCGGCTGGCCAAGCTCCTCATTCACACTCACTCCAATGGTGCCTCTGTGGAATGATGATCTAGAAATGCCTGCACAACCACAACAGGAAGGCCCTGTTTCATCAGCTCCGTCCTTGATACTAGGGGAAGCCTGGGATCTCTAGGGAGACTTTGCATACCTCTGGCACTGCCTTTGCTACTGGCCTCCTGAGTCACGAAGGCAGCAGCAGGTAGAGAATGTAAACAAAGCTCTGTAGTTCCCACAGCTTGCCCTTAAAATAGCAGCAAATAAGAGACTGTTGAAGGGCAAAGGGTGGGACAATGGGTCAACCCACTGATGTCATCACTGGTCAAAAGGTGTTTGATGTCATTTGCACTAGTTCTACCATTTTGGTCAGTTGCTGTCCATGGTCTTCCCTTTTCTTCTAATCGTGAACACTTCCTGTGACTGCACCAGACGACTGCTAGCAGTGGGGTCGGAACTTGGCTTTGGCAGGCAGGTCGAAAGCCACCAATTGAGGTGGTGCGGATGTCTAAAGAGTGGCTCAGTTAAGATTTGTGATCTGTAGCTGAGATCTAGAATCAGTCACAGCCCGTGCAGGTAAGAGCGGTGCGGCGGTGGGGCCGGGTGGGGGTGTATTTCAACAGACGACGACAAGGGAAAATTAGTTATTTATTTAATTTCCCCTCGTGGTCATCTGTTGAATCCCCACCCGACCCCACGGCTCTTACCTGCATGGGCCACTCCTGTCTAGAATCACAGGCAATGAAGCTGGCTCTAAGAGGCGCTGGCACTGCGACAAGGGGGGGAAACCTAATGACCCTTGCCTTCTAGTCTACGTCGCAGAGATTTCTATCACTGTCACAAACTATTCCATTCACTCCTCAGCTTCCTCCTGCAGAGCTAAGTGCAGCAAAGTGACACTGAGTAAAGTTGACAGGACGAAAGAACAAACCCTTCAACATGAAAACACAACCATTGTGCGGCAGCGCATGTAAAGAACAAACACCCGCAAGACACACAACTGTAGAGAGCACTGTCCCCTTCTACTCATCACCTCGTCCCTTGGGAAGAGACACCTTTCACTTGCGCTAGAGTTAGGGTGAGAAGAGGGTATGTGTGAATGGGTGAACACAAAGAATTAAACAGACTTCATGATCAACGAATATACCCATCTATTTATCAAAAGGCTTTAGAGCTCGACAGAGAATAAAAATCAAACAATATGAAACAATGTTTGAACAACATGGTAATCAGAGTAAGCGCTTAGGTTGTTTGTCACAGGAGCCTGGCAGAGGGCCTTAGGATCAGAGAACAATCATAGACATTCCTAGAAGCTGGAGGGAAAAAAACAACCAGGATATCTATGAAGATGTTTGACTATCACTAATACAGACACCCTTTAAAATCAGTAGATCATCAAACATCTGAGATACATGTGGATTAAAGATTTAAACGCAATTAAGACTATAATGTAGACTGTGAAACAAGACACAGCCAAGACTACAATGGAGACATCACAGGTGATCAGGGGCTGCACCAGCGCTTCCATTTCCCATGCTGCCCCGCCTACTTACAAGGGACTGGTTTAGAACGGAAGCAGTAATAGAATGGACAGCCGCCTGAATGCACAAAATGGCCTCCGCTGCTATCGCGTGCTGGCAGCCATGCCCTCCACATGTACTCAGGCGGTCCCAGCCCCTAGGCTCCATCTCAGATCAGTGCAGTGTAAAGATGACAGCACATTCTGTAAACATAAGAAAAGATGGTTAACTCCTCCCTCCCCAGCGCCAAACCCCATTCGAAGAGGCATGCACCATCTCAGGATCTGTGCAAGCCGCCTCCCCCCCGCCCCCATTATGGCTGCAGGGACTATCGTTGAGCCAATGCCCTTTACTACTCGTGTCCCCTTCGCATGCTTCGCTCCAGTACCTTCATGTCCAGAACTGGGGCTCCTCTGTGACAATCCTGTGGTGGCCCTTAAAGCAATGTGTCAGCCGGAAGCGCGCAGTCATTCAAGCACTGGGAGCCGCTTCCAAGGGCAGCACTTGCCGTTTCTGCTCCATTTCCCCAGCAGAATAGCTCGCTTGATTTCTCTGTGTTTCTTCTTATCTCATGCTTTCCTTTTCACTTGCACCCACCTCAATATATGCTGTATTATTTCCCTCGCCTTTTCTTCTGCTTGCTCAATTTATCATCTTAATTCATCCATTGTTTTCCTTCTCTTTCCCCTTATAGGGTGCTTTCTGATGTCTCTGAAAGGCTTGTCTCCTTTACCATCCTCTGTTAGATGTGGCCTCTTTTTCTAGGTGTCCTCTTGAATCCCCCTGGTTTCTTGCATGGTATTGTACTGTCATCTAGCATTTATACAGCACTTCATATCCTGCTGTGGGTTACCGAAGGGCATTATTGGACCAGTAGCACGCTACACCATGGAGGAGTGCATGGCTGGTAAAGTGTTGTATTTGTTGTGATCCTACGTAGAAAGGGCCTGATTCACAAAGGTAAAATGAGACGAAGGTCTAACTTTACGACTTTTGGTATTCACAAAAGGCATTTACTACTCGTAAATGCCCTTTGTGAATGCCGAAAGGTGAACTTTACGACTTTTGGTATCCCTAGTCATGTTTGAAGATCTGCCTTTTTTTTATATATACCTCAGATCTCTCGCTACCGACTGGGAGGTCGGCCTTTCCCTTACATTGCCCCTAAATTGTCATGCTCACTTTGCCTTTTCATTCTGAAGCGAATCTTATGAAATTTTTCAAGGGCTTAAAAAACCTGTCTTTTCCATTAATTGGTTTCTTTCCGGTGTATAGCGCCAGACACCTTTTCTTGGGTAATCGATCACGCTTAACAAATATTCAATCAGCAACATCCTCATCATTATGATTTCCCATTCCTTTGACAAGACCCATGTCTCATCCCCTTCCTCGCTTGCTGCTCTTTGTAAAATCTGAAATACATGCTTACTACTGTCTCTGCCTACTTTCCCTTTTCATCTTCTTTCGTCTTGTCCTTTCTCTTCTTTTTGCATCTTCTTTCAATTTTTGCTCTTCATCCTCTGCTCCTCGTTTATCTGGCCTCGCATTTATTTATGCGTTTTTATATATCGCGAACTTTATCCGAAGGTGTCAGAGCGCTTTACAATAGAACCAGTTACATTACATAAGGACTTCAGAGTACATGAGCTACATAAAAGATACAAACAGATAAACTCTAAATTCACATAAGAATGGTAGTAAATACATAAGTCTACTACAGATACTAGTGGTTAGAGTTACACATATACAAGTTGCAAATTCACTCAAGGTTACATTTTAAGAAAAGTTGAAGCGATTAGGGTTGGACAAATATATATTACATATTTACACAGCAACCTATAACCTATGGCACCTGCACAACTAGCCTGCATCCTGGTATTTAATCAGACATATTCCTAAAATCTTGAAAATCCAAGGTAGGGTGCTTTGCATTGTGTTCCTAAAGATTGATGTCATCACTGGTCCTTGGGACCTGAGGGCAAGCCAGCATTCAGTATACATTCCTGGGGCAGAGATAATGGAGTTTGCTTTTCCTTTTATCCCTTTAATTTTGTAATTAACTGGTCGATGGCAGCTCCTGAACATCCCAACAGGCGACACACACATTCAAAAAGGGCTCTCGCAGTCTGTGCCGCTGGCCACCATCAGAAGTCCCCAGAAGTCGGCTTTGATGTGGAACCGCTGTGATGAAATGGCTCAGCTTGTACCTGGCAAAGAATTAACCTGCCCCGTCACGGAAGCAATTACAGCTCAGCGACAACTCACCGTTTCGCGAAGCTGGATCGTAAATATTTAACGCATTACCGCTCCAAGTCAGCAAACAGCAGCACAGGGACAGTACAATTGGATACTTCATCTCTCTTAGATTGGGACTGCGTATATGAGATGACTCGCCCCTAGCGGTGAGCTACGCAGGTATAAATCAATGTGGAAGGTCGTATGGCTGCCCTGAAGGTTCAAATCCGAGACATCTAAAATTGGAACTTAGACCTTCTGGAGCAGCCTGCACCCCAGGCTCTCACAGCAATTCTAAGGCAAAACACTGTAGCTGTGAGATTTAAAGCTAAGGCATGCAAGGAATCAGACTTTCAATTTCTTTTGAATACTTTCACAGAAGTGATTTTCAATTCCTATAATGGTTTAAAACTGTGGGTCTGCTTATTTTACAAGGGTGAGCCAATAAGCAAAACCTTCTACAGAGACTTCAGACCATACAGAATGCCTGAGCCAAACTCATCCTCGGACTTCCCAGACGAACCAACATCACACCTCACCTCAGGAAACTCCACTGGCTCCCTGTACAGAAGAGATGCCAGTTCAAACTGCTGACCCACGCACACAAGGCGCTACACAACCAAGGACCCCCCTACATTAACCACCACCTGAACTTCCACCAACCATCAAGAAGACTATGCTCCACCTCCCTTTCACTTGCCCATTCTCCCCGCATCCATCGAAGCAGAAGTGGAGGACGCTCCTTCTCCCACATCCCAACAAAGACCTGGAACAGCCTCCATACGCACCTGCGGACCATTACCTCACTTCCGGAATTCCGAATGGCTCTCAAGACCTGGCAGTTCGAATAAGCCTCCAGGGCCTACAAGCGCCTGGATACCCCTTTGGGTGATTAGCTGCGCTTTATAAATCCTGATTGGTTGATTGATAATGAAAGAAGTTAGTTTCGTGTATGCGTCTAAAATTGGCCATCAACAGTGCATATGACCACATGTGGCAGTTTTTTTATGAGAATCAAATGATTAACATGCAGGTGCTTTGCACAGTTCATCAAGGGAGATGGCCTCAGGGGTGAACAGTCTGACTTTATAGGCTGACAATCTAACTCCTCAAAAGCAGCAGCAGCAGGAGGCTACCAGTTATTGTCCACTAAAGCTGGCCTCCGTGGCGGATATATAGAATCATGTAAGGGTAGCACAGAATAAAAGGGATGTTATTCACCAAGGGGTTCTATGTGAAAGTGGCGGCTCCTCCACTAAGGAGGAGGAGCATCGCCCCACTGCTCTCTGAGCAGTGCAAAGCAAAAATAAAATGATAATAACGTTCTGTTATTATCATTTTATTTTTAATATGGGTCCGGGATAAGGCAAGGCAGGGCTGGGCTTGCGACAGAGGGAGGAGGAGTGGTTGGTGCACCATAACTGCGCGTAATGGTTTGGCCGGCCATCTTGGGCCGGCCAAATTGTCATGCACACTTGGCATGTTCTTCATCCGGCTGTATTGCACAGCCTTGGTGGAGAACATGCACAGGCTCCCACTCCCTGTTTGAGTGCTGAACCAGGCCGCTTAGACCAATCACGACGCTGCTGTCATGCTGGTGACAGAAGCGTTGTGATTGGCTAGGGGAGTCTCGGAGCCTGTGTGCTGTCGGGAGCCAGGAAAACAGGGAGGATGGAGGAGAGGCGGCTGCTGGCGACCGGCAACCAGCAGGTAAGTCTTCTTTTTTTCTTTTTTTTCTAACCACACTTGCCCCTCCCTCCCCCGTCACTGTTCTTTACCAGCCGCCACTGCTAAGTGACATCAAATGGACAATAAGGGCAAGGTTCTGTAAGCATCTATAGTTTTATGTTTTGTGTGGTCTACCCACATCATCCGCATCTAGTTTCAATAGCAATGCAGGTGAGGATGAATCATAGGGGATCCTTATACAACATGACATAACATGCCACAGCCCCATGCACCTCCCACCACCATCAGCCCATCAGGGGCCCTACTTCTCAAAAAGAATATCTGGCATCCTACCACCCTCCCATACCACTGTGAGCATTATACCCCCAACAAATATTAACCAAAAATACCTGGTGTTCTGTCAACCACACTCCGCCCCTTACCACCCAAATTTGCAAAAACTGGTGTCCTGCCACCCTCCAAGACCACCTTTCAATCAAACCTCCTACATTCAAATCGATAAAAATGATGCAGTGTCTCTTGCCACTGACCCCTGCTGTCCTCTGTGCCTCTCCTCCGATTGCACTACAATTAGGTGTTCTCTGCTGCCCATCAGAGCAGATAGCCAGCACCACACTGCCAGGAACTCCGAGAGCCCCGTCAGAGCAGCTTGGAATTAATTTATGACTTGGAAACAGAGGGAAAACATGTTGTTTCCCGCTGTTGTTATGTCAAAGCAGTGAATAGCCATATTTAGAATCTGATATTGACACTAGTGGCCCTCAAAGAGAGCTATTTAAAGAAATGAATTTGCAAGATATTTGAAGGACTGGTCTATGGAGTGCAAAAAAGCCACAGGACTCTAGCATCCATACCAGTATGTGTCACGATGAGGAGATTATCTCAGAAAAATGTCATTATTTTCTTTTATGTTGTAAGTTAGATCAAGCAATAGATGTGGTTTGGGGATTTACAGAAGGCCTTTGACATGGTGTTATACAGAAGGCTCATACGTAGGATAAAACAATCCTTTTCTGAGCAACAGAGTGATGAACTGTGCTAAGAATTGATGAAATGTTGGAACAATTTCCTCTGTTTGTTAGCTTGGCACTTGAGGCATCAAGTAACCACCTTAAATTGAGGAGAGATGATAAATTGGTGAGTGTGGACCAGGAGGAAGTGGAGCACGGAATGTCAACTCAAGATATATCTGGTCCTGATTTGATGAGGCATATGTTTTAGATCTCCCCGCTGTTAAATTCATCTTCCCAGGGAGGGAGGAAAGCCAGAGTAAAACTTTGAAGCAATGGAGTCATGCGAATATAAGATCCTGGTACTGTCTGAGACCATGATGGGCTCAGAGCCCAAGAAATTGCCACAGATTCCAATGATAGCTCCTGTTCTGTGACCAGTGCCTCATCATGCCAGTATTTCTTCTTGAGCCTCAAGTGGAATGAGATCTCACCAAAGCAATGGAGAGACAGGCATCCTCCACCCCCCACCCCAGAAACATGGTTTCTCACTTTCCCACTTGACATCCTTCTTCTTAGCAGCTTAATTGCAGGGGACGAGGTGGAATCAATAGTTGGATGGGCTTTGTCATCAGGGTGAGCTTGCAACAAGGATGCTCAAAGGAGGAGTTTCCCTCTCCTTCCCTGGGTAACCCACTGTTGGAACCGGCAATTTCTGGTTGGCTGAAGGAATGCCCCCAGCCTGGCAGAATCTACCACTCCTGTCAAGAGCAGGTGATTACACTCGCTGTATAACCTGTGCTCACCCTTGTGAAGCTTGGCACTGAGCAGCCAGGCTTTCCTCAGATACAATATGTAAAGCAAAGGCACAGCAGTCACTCGGATAAATACACTGAGCATCACAAAGAGACTTCACACAGGATTTATGTAAATAACGTTTATAATCAACACACATATTCAATCATTATAACATGAACAGCATATACCTTTTGGCATAAAACACATTTGGAAATATTGCTTGCAGTACTAGGTCCACTCGTATTCTTATGGTATCACTCGTATGCACACTGTGGATGATTCCTAATCCAACCCCCTGCCCCGAGAGAGAGAGCACATTCCAATTGTGTGACATGCTGCCAACTCCATGCTCCACCCTAGCAATTCTGATAATACAGTCCTGCACTATTATACGGTACACCCCGGGTAACAACGATATCAAATATATGTACATACATAAAACAAGAACACTTTTTAGCAGCACTGCGGGCCAGAGCCAGGTGGGTAAACTCAATGTCAAATGTATTGTGCTTTTGGCATGAAATAAATGTTTAATGCGGCACCGCCGGCCATTGTTGTGAATCACATGAGGTCCGCAGACTCACACTCCCGCTCACACACACTCACTCCGCACCGCTACACAGTGCGACAGGTATCAGCCCAGTCCGTATGGCATGCTCTTACACACATACATACTCAGCACCCTAATATGGTGCTACTGGTACCCAGCAGGTCAATGGATCACACCCTGCAGACTCTGTGGTCCCAGCCTCCCTCCACCCTCTGATTCACCCTGATTGTCCTATACTCCCGGATGGAAGATAACCAGCCCACCTCCCGGATACTAGGCTGCACACAGCCAAAGTCACTTAGTCTGGGTCCTCGGAAAGCAGGTGAGGATATGTAGCAAGTTTTAATTAGGAGGTAGACGTAAACAAGGGGAGTTTAGCAGCCACTTGGGAAGTTCACCCACTGGTATCAAAACACAATGGAGTCACGCAGTCTCTTGATCCACTTCCAAACTGTCTCAGAAGCGTTCCTTTAACCCAGTCAATGTGTCTCAATACTACCTGGCGCCAAGTTGTCTTCGGGAGGGGCCAGGTGTGGAGAGGGTAGTTGGGCCGCCACAATGAGGGTCAAAAGGGAACAACCGATAAATGGGGAGTAACACAGGGGAGTCTCTTGTTAGGAGGAAGCACCCTGAGTGGTACACGATGATCAGGGTCATGCCCAGGCAATCTGGGCACAGCAATTAGTGTGTGTTGATATGGGTTGCACCAGACACTTCAGGTCTCCAAAATGAAGAGTTGCAAATTCCGTACCTCCCTGGAAATGAGGCACAATGACTGGTGCACATTGAGATGGGTTGCACCAGGCAATTCTGGTCACACACAAGGGGGGAGTTGCAACTTCGTACCTCCCTGGAAAGGAGGTACAACGTCCGGTGCACGATGATACAGGTTGCACCAGACTAGTCCGGTCACACAAGCACGCACACAAGTTCAACTGAGCCACATGAGGTAGAATGATGCACTACTACAGGTATACCCCCACCACCGAGGGTTGCACCCTGTGAATCAGACACTGCACTCAATGAGCTTGCAGTCAGCGTGTCACACGAAAGAGATGCGGTACGATCGATGAAACAGGCTATGCGGGGTCCTGCAACCGGTGAATGCACTCACCGCCAACTAGACGCTTATGAGTGGCAAGGTGCCTGCAGTACAGACACCACACACCTTAGATGCAGGCATGATTTCTGGGGTTCCTCACTAGACAATCCGGTCTCCAGACACAAGTCTTAATTCCTCACTCATACCGTGTTACCCGATGGGATTCCGTAGCCGATGTGGGCACTTAAGAGGGCACGGCTCTCCAGATTTCACAGGTAGATGGTGTAGGTCCCTCATGGGAGATCTTTGATGTCCCTTAGATCTTTGAGAGTACAGGAGGCCTGCCGACAGCCCCTTGCAGAGCACACTTCAGGACACCACACTTCAGCAGGTCTTTGGCCCAACCTATCACTATTCAGAAAGGGCACACGGTCCCCCTTCACGGGCAGTTTCCTCCATGTGCACAGCAGAGTCCTCTGGCAATGTGCACCACACAGTCTGGGTTCTCCGGTCCCGCACCCCCACAAGCGTATCTCACCCTGTGCTGAAGGACGACACCCATAGTTATACTGTCATGTGTCTTTGAAGTTAGGGGAAGTTTAAGGGATTTCCCTTTGAACCAAAGATGTTGCGCCTAAATTGTAGGCCTATCTGCCATTGGCCCGTGGAATGCAGGTCTTAATCTTTGGTAGGACCATGATCCGGTCCGAGAGACATAGGGGCCGATTCCGATCTCGGTCGGAGGCGCACCCAATACCATTCGGTCGGGAAAAAAGCCATGCGAAAGCCTGTTTCCCGACCGATCCGTACAGCACACCGAACGAGCAAGTACGATGCGCACAACAGCAAAGAATCCGGCCGAGCCGTACTCACCCAAACCAGGTCCTGTTCTCCGACCGAGGCGAATCCGGAAACGCAGAATCTAGTCGCACGGAAGGAAAAATGCAGCCCCGTCCGTCCGGACAAGTACGATGCGCTTTCCGTACGCGCCGAACCCGTCGCTACGCACGGCACGTCAAAGCATCCGGGAGAGGCGCACATAAGCTCCGATTCGCGCCACAACACGATCCACGGCTCCGAGACGAACACGGCAGCGACGAGGACGACGCGAAGCGACGAGGACGAGGCGAAGCAACGAGGACGAGGCGAAGCGACGAGGACGACGCGAAGCAACGAGAAGGACGAACGACACGAACCAACCATGAATCCCTTCGTCCCGATCATACCAATATTCTACATTTACTACCGGAACAGGCACGGACGCGTACGGCGCAGAAGGTAAGCCAGACACCAACCACAAAACACATACAACACGTACACGACACATCACACACACACACAAGGATGCAGAATATACTCACACCAGCAACAGCAGCACCATAGGGGCGGGATGCCCATCACCAATGCCACATATGCACACAGGGGCCTGAATGCGCACCACCACCCCTACCCAGGGGTGGCATGATGCCTACCACCACTACCACCCTTAGCCAGGGGGCTGGATGCCTACCACTACTACCACCCTCACCCAGGGGGGCAGGATGCCTACCACTAGTACCACCCTCACCCAGGGGGGCATGATGCCTACCACTACTACCACCCTCACCCAGGGGGCAGGATGCCCACCACTACTACCACCCTCAGCCAGGGGGCAGGATGCCTACCACTACTACCACCCTTAGCCAGGGGGGCTGGATGCCTACCACTAGTACCACCCTCACCCAGGGGGGCAGGATGCCTACCACTACTACCACCCTCACCCAGGGGGGCAGGATGCCTACCACTACTACCACCCTCAGCCAGGGGGGCAGGATGCCTACCACTACTACCACCCTTAGCCAGGGGGGCTGGATGCCTACCACTACTACCACCCTTAGCCAGGGGGCAGGATGCTTACCACTACTACCACCCTCACCCAGGGGGGCAGGATGCCTACCACTACTACCACCCTTATCCAGGGGGCAGGATGCTTACCACTACTACCACCCTTAGCCAGGGGGGCAGGATGCCTACCACTACTACCACCCTCACCCAGGGGGCAGGATGCCCACCACTACTCCCACCCTCAGCCAGGGGGGGCAGGATGCCCACCACTACTATCACCCTCACCCATAGGATGGACAATGCATGACACAACCAGCACACCACAACCTAGGGAATGCAAGAAGAAGACATCCCCCCAACACCATGACAAGCGTGTGTAGACTGTGTCAAATGCCTACAACACCGAACATGACTTCTAACATACAATGTGACCCCCTAGCACATGTGCCACACAAATATGTGTGTGGCACACACAACGCAAGCAGGCCATGACCATTGTGGCAATGGGGTCCAAACCCCCATCATCACAGTGACCAAAAGGCAAGTGTGGGGTCCATAGCTGCAGCACATTTTGAACATTGTGGCAATGGGGTCCAAACCCCCATCATCACAGTGACCAAAAGGCAAGTGTTGACAAAGTAAGAGGTGCAACTGCCAAACTGCATGGATGATTCCTGGTCACAGAACAACAAACACATCAGTGGCAAAGTAGTGTATGTGTCCCATTGCAACATAAATTGGGGGAGCCAAATCCTGCAGTGCAAATAAGACATAACTTTGGCCATGTGCAGACAAACAACACCCATGGGGGCTGACACCGTCAACAATCATCAATGACACAATGACAGAAGTGACCATCCGAATGCAGACCCACATATTTGCACCAATGGGCACACACATGCAGATACCCTGTGGAGACTGCAGATGTGAGGCGAACAGATACCATACCATGGCAGCAATGGGACACACAATCAACAATTAGCAACAAATGAGGGCTCCCGTCCCATCAGCCTGGTCATGGAAGTGCCAACGGAATCATCAGCACAGATCCAACACACTTGTATAGCAATGTTGCACTGACAACACAGATGAGTCCTTCCCCATTGATGCCCAAACCTGCATGTTCACTGGAGATGGCCACACGGTCAGGAAGTAGACGAATAGAACAATGGCAGGCACAACAGATGTGCAGGGGTGGAAGCCACAGATGTGAAGTTGCCAATCTAAGTAGGAAATCTCATTGCCAAATACTGAACACATGACACCCTCAGATGCTGCTATGGATGACATGGATACACCACAGGATAGGACACATAACCCCTGGACCACATGGGTTCCTGCACAGTAACACTTCATAATCATGAGACCAAATATCACCATCACTGCAGCAAGGGCATTGTTAGCATCATCAACATCATGTACATCAGAAGCAAAAGCACTAGAGAACAGAAAGTTGCTTTATTCAGCATATGTGGCATTAAAAGTAGAAGTCCGGTAGAACATAAACAAAGGCCAATGGCCAGTCCATCAACAAAGTCACAAGTGGGTGACAGTGGCAGATGCCACCCTACACATGCCTGCACAAAACCAGGGACAATCCACTAGGAGGGGCAACCGGGGGGTAGGCCAGGCACCGCAGGGACAGGATCAGGGCTCACCAGGAGGAAGCAGGGAAGGGGTGGTGGGTGCTGGAGAGCCACTGACAACTGCAGTGGAGGTGTCTGATATGGTGTGTGCCGGCACAACTGGGGGGCATGGCTCAGATGTTGTGGGTGCCGGCACGACTGCAGTGGACCCTGCAGATGGAGTGGACAGGTCCGCCACTGCAGTGCCCAAGTCAGACAGGGTGGTAGTGGACTCCACTGCAGTGCCTACCACCAGGGGAGGAGAATGGGGAACAGGCAAGGTGGGCTGGACAGAGGGGAGGACACCCTCACCACATCAGTGGCACAGACAAGCGCAGCGGGGGTGTGGTGCCGGGAGAGCAAGTGGCAGGGGGAGAAGGCCGGAGCCTCTTGGGGATGGTATATCTGTGGGTAGGGGAACCTGGGGCAGGGTGTGGCGGGGGCACCTGTGGAGTGGGGGCCTGAGGGATGGAGGAAGGTGACCTGGTGCTTGAGCTGCAGGGCGGCGGCGGGGTCTTGCTCTTACCACTCCGGGGGGACTTGCGGGTGGGGGCCTCAGTCTGTCTGCGCCTGGGGGAGGGTGTCCGGGGGCGAGGGGCACTCTGCTCCGTGTGGGGGGCTTCCTCTTCCCCCTGGATGCTGGGGCAGCTGGATCGGAGGGGAAGAGGCCGAGGTCACTGAGGAAGAGGCGCTGGGTCTTTGGGGTTGCAGGTGAGGCAAGGGAGGGTGCTTTGGAGGGAGAGGCAACTGAGGACTGTGCAGTGCCCGTGGATGCGTGTGTGTGTACCAGGGCCCCATCCCCTGTGAGTCTGGTTTCAGTCCCCTGACTGTGCGTGCGTGTGCGTTTAGTTTGTGGCGTGTGTGTCTGTGTGCTGGATGTGTGCCTGTGCCGGTGTGTGTGTGCTTGGGACGGGCAAGGTGCTGGGGAGTGTGGATGGAGCAGAGGCAGGAGGGGTGAGGGACTGTCTGAGGAGGGACACTGCTGCCGTCAGGGAGGAGTCCATGGACCTGTTGCCCCTCTGTAGGTCAGACATGCCCGATGAGATGCCCTCCATGAACGACACCAGCTGAGTCAACAGTGCGGTGTGCGCATGGAGGACACTCAGCATGGCTGTCTGCCCTACATGGAGCTGGCGAAGGAGGTACACAGACTCCTCACTCAGGGCAGCAGGGGACACAGGGGCAGGGGGTGCGGTGCCTGGGCCAAAGGAGACACGCTCCCGAACATGGGAGCCTCCACGGACTTGGGGAATGGGAGCCGATGGGAGGGCGGTGGTGGTGCTGGTGGTGGCGGGGACAGCAACACTAGCTGGGGTGTGGTGGTTGCTGACACCCGCCTCCACAAGGGAGTCATCCTCCGAGTTGCTCTGGTCCTCAGCTGAGGTGGATGGTGCTGAGGATTCCTCGGTGTGGCTCCCCTCGCCCTCCGTGCCACTGGGTCCCTCCGACCACTCCTCGGCTGCTGACCCAGTCTGGCTCTCTGGCTCCTCCTGGTCCGTGGAGCTGTCCCCTTCCGTAGCCGTGGATGTATCTGCAAACAATGGGGAAACAGACAGACATCAGTCACCTGCACCAAACGCACACACCACTGTGAGCACAGCACATCACAGAGCAAGCCCTGGCATCATTAGTTGTACATTGCTAAAAGTGCCCTAACTGAACAGGAGAAGCCAATTGTCAGTCTGATGCCAAGCATGGCACTCACATCCCACATGGCCTTGCACCCATCTGTCTGGTGTCTGTTGGATTGCAACACCCCAGTGTGGACACATGCACCAAGTACACAGTAGTTGGACAGTGCAGAGGACACGGTGTGGACACATCACAGCTCTTGCCACTGAGTGAGTACAGGTTTCCGGATGAAAGGGATGCCCAGAGTCAAATAGGAAATGCATGTGATGCATACCAGCGACAGACACCATGATGCACCCATGTCCTGATAGCCAGCGCCACTATGGTGTGCATGTAGCACATGTCACTCCCCTGCAGGACCACAAATAAGTTGACACATGCCATGGCAGAGGCATGACTGCTAAGTCATACATCACTGTCTCAGTGATGTATGACTTGGCAGCCAGACAACAACACTATGCACTGTGTCACAATAGTAGGTCATGGGGAATGCAAGTCCTGGAGCTGCACAAGTGCACATGTACATCCCCCACACAACACATCATCTCAACCCTCATCTGTCCAGGTCACACCTATTGGACATACGGGAGACCTGTGACACTACCCTCTGAACCTGAGCCCCTCACAATTTGCTGTGAATGGGGAACAGCTGCCTGAACATCACATTCGCATACCCCAGTCTGCACGGGCAGCTGATCAAACACCTATGTGACACACAAGTATCGTCTCCTATGGTCACATCTCCAGGGGCATGCTGAGCCCCTACCAAGAAACACCCCAGCAGTCCTGGCAACTAATCCACAGCACACTGACACAGAGGCAGACACCGGAGGGGTCAAATCACTGTGCACAATGTGTCAGCTGATACACGGGAGTGGGAGTACAGAGTGCATTGCATGGCCTGGAGTAGGCATGACTGTCCTGCTCCACATGAATGAGGGATGTGCCCTGGACAGTGGATAGCTGGCTATGTATGTGTGACACACGTAATCTGCACACTCCTGGGGCCCAAACATTGTTCCCACCCGCTGCATGGGCGTGTGCCACATACCCCAGGCACATGTGGTGGCTCAGCTCAGCAAGTGGACCGCATATCAAAGCAACACGCAGATCACATGTCCAAACACAGGCGTTGTGTGAACAATGGACCCACCCATGATGCCCACAACAGAGTTAGGGAAACAGATGCTGTCCCCCACCTTTAGTGAAGCAAACTGCAAGGACACAGTCCCAAGTGACACAATTCCCTGACTGTGAGGGCCACACCTGGGTATCAGATGAGCAGTGGGCAGTGCACAATAGAGGGACATGGCTCCTGGGCAACATGACTGCTGCACTGTGGCAGTTGAACCAGGCCAGAGGAGGGCACAAAGCATGTAATACAGAGTTCACAGTGCAGTCTTTGACTCACCCCCTCCTTGCTGCTGTCTGGCCTTCAGCTGCCCATCCAGGTCTGGAAAGACCACCGCCAGGATCTGGAGCATGTGGGGGTCAGGGTCCGTGTTCCGCCCCTCCTGCGAGGAGGCGACAGCTTCAGCTGGACCCGTGCAATCCTCCGGGTCCAGCCCCGAAGGTCCTGCCACCTCTTCTGGCAGTTGCGGATCCGGCGCTTGTAGACCCCCACGGACCGGACAGCCCGGACGATGTCCTTCCAGATTTCCTGCTTCCGATGGGCATTAACCTGTCAGGATGACAAAGTGAAAAGGCCATTACCACACATGCAACATATCCGTGCATGACACAGTTGTATATACATGTCTCAATCACAGGGGCACATGATGTACACAGGCAGTGCAAAGCTGCCCATGGACAGTTTGCCAGACGTCACTACATGGTATCATTGCATGGGAAGTAAAACCATGTTCAAATGCACTGTCACTGCACCATACCTGTCCAGTGCAAGTCACTACACACTAAGGGCGGTGACAACTACTCAGTGAGCCTGCTAGCCAGTGGCGTGCAGACTCTCAGCCTTGCTAGTCAGACAAAATGCACATTCAGAAAGGCAGTGCACAGAACACTCACCTGCTCCCCTGGTGTCCCATACAGCTTGCTGTACTGTGGAAGTAGGCTGTCCAGCAGGGCCTGGTTCTCTTCAAGGCTGAAGGCTGGGGCTCTCTCCACAGTACGTGCCATTGCAGGGTCCAGAGGGGCAGAGACAGCAGCAGTGCAGTGGCAGATGTCGTCCTGGAGCATGTAGTGCAGGCAAGTGGGCTCTCAGGGGAACAGCCAGCAATATATATGTGCTGGAGAGGCAGATACTGTCCCTTGTGTCCAAAGTGATAGGTCCAAGTCGTTTGCATCTTCTGAATCTGGCCAATCCATGGAATAGCAGCACCAAAACACGCCCACAGCATCCTTCAAATCTTCAACTTCATGACATACATGATTTTGCAACATTGTTGTGGGTGACCAACTGATTTTCCAGCAACCGACTCGTTCGAAATTCGAAAACGCGTCCGTTGCCAGGCAAGCCCATTGTCAATGGGTGCGCACTGATCGGTCCATTGCGGTACAACGCGCACAGGGGTACAACGCGTACCCGCACACATTGAAAGCAATGGGCCGGCCGGAGGCACCGATCGGTCCATTGCGGTTCAACGCGCACAGGGGTACAACGCGTACCCGCACACATTGAAAGCAATGGGCCGGCCGGAGGCACCGATCGGTCCATTGCAGTTCAACGCGCACAGGGGTACAACGCGTACCCGCACACATTGAAAGCAATGGGCCGGCCGGAGGCACCGATCGGTCCATTGCTGTTCAACGCTTCACTGTACATGTGACTGGCATATGTCAGCATGCCTGTCTCAGATGGACATATGCCAGCCACAGATAGCTCCCAGGGAGTGAGGGGCACACCTACATCACGACAGCCTGTCCAAACTTTATCATCAGGCATGTAAGGCTGCATTTCCTATTGTGTGTATGTTGGTGTACATGTTGTCCTGTGGGTGTCACCTGTGGGCAGCCACCCCCAGGCTGTGCACGTGTTCATGGGGACAGGATCCTGGGTGTTACGTGTACGTGACCACTGTGATGTGCAACTGTTCATATCTGTGCATGTGCCATGGTCACATTTCACAGTGGTGTATGTGTATGTCATGTCACATACCCCGTGAGTCCCATGTGGGACGGTATGTTTGGGCCAGGGTGTCCCAGTGGCACAATAGTGATGGTCCTCCACAGTCTTTGTGCATGTGGTGTTTACAATGTCTCTGATTTCATGTGCACAATGGGAGACAGTCTCCACATCCACGTTGTGTGTGCATGGACTCTGATGTTGTGCGTGTGTGTCACAGACGTCCATGTCTGTCCTGCCGTGGCAAGTGGGGCCACTACCTGTGGGGGTCATGGTTGTTTTG
The DNA here is from genome assembly GCA_963921515.1 of Calotriton arnoldi. Taxonomy (NCBI): domain Eukaryota; kingdom Metazoa; phylum Chordata; class Amphibia; order Caudata; family Salamandridae; genus Calotriton; species Calotriton arnoldi. The sequence continues at coordinate 3,757,181 of CAWUFW010000435.1, read as the reverse complement.
CTGTGGTGTATACATGATACTCCATGTAATGCCAGTGTCCATGTGGCATTACAGGGTCCCTGGGAATGTACCTGTCGTTGAGCTGTGGTGCCTGGGGCACATCTGTCCTCACATGTCCCTGTGGGGGGTTATTGTGACACGGCAGCAGGAGATGGGAACTGTGACACGGCCTCATGATATCCAATGGGCCAACCTGGGACTAATTGATGCCACCTGTTGGACCGTGTTGACAGATGTTGGCCATGTATGTACCATACATGTCCTTCCGGTACTGCACACTTCATGTAGTTGTGCCTCATAATGATGTATGTTGGGATCTTGAGTGTGTTCAATGCCGCATATGTGGGGTGACTGACAATCTTGCTTACTTCTCCTCTGCACTGCAGGGCTCCTGCTGTCCATCGGCCATTCCCAGACCTGGCAACGATGGTGGAACGGGACAGCATCCGACGGTACCGCTTCACCAGGCAGCTGATTGAGGATTTGGCAGTGCAGTTGTCCCCACATTTGCAGCCTGGCCGGCCGTATCCTACAGCGCTGACCCCCAAGGTGAAGGTGATGGCAGCCCTACACTTCTTTGCCACTGGTACCTTCCAACATACTGCGGCGACTGCTGGTGGGATGTCACAGACCATGTTCAGCCGTGTGCTCTGCGATGTTTTGGCGGCAATGTTGCTCTTCCTGAACCGGTACATCTATTTCCCTAGACTGCGACGACTCACTGACGTGAAGAGTGACTTTTATGCCCTGGGGAGGATGCCGCATGTCATTGGCTCCATTGATGGGACACATGTGGCTTTGGTACCACCACAGGCCCAGGAGCAGGCCTACAGGAACCGCAAGCACTACCACTCGGTCAATGCACTGGTGGTGTGTCTTGCAGACATGACCATCACACACGTGTGTGTCCGTTTCCCTGGTTCAGCACACGATGCCTTTGTGATGAGGAGTAGTCGCATCCCCAGGATGATGGCACAGATGCAGAACCAGCGTGCCTGGCTTGTCGGTGTGTACTGACTTTGTGCCATTGTGTGTGATCTGGTCTGTAGTATTCCGCCCACTTTTCCAAGTCAGCTAATGTGCACTTGTCTGTCCGTAGGTGACTCGGGATACCCCAACATGCCGTGGTTGCTGACACCCCTCAGGAACCCTGTGACACCTGCCCAGATGCGCTACAATGAGGCACATGGTCGGACCAGGAGAGTGATTGAGCGGACCTTTGGTCTCCTGAAGAGCCGCTTCCGCTGCCTGGACAAGACCGGAGGGTCCCTCCCATATGCCCCTGCGAAAGTGTGCAAGATTATCATCGTCTGCTGCATGCTCCACAACCTGGCAGTGCGGAAGGAGTTGCCTCTCATCCAGGATGACAATGACCAACATCCGCCACCTGTGGAGGATCCTGGCCTGGACCACGATGCCAGTGACGATGATGATGATGATGGTGATGGTGATGTCCGCACACAGCTCATCACCAACTTCTTTAGCTGAATGTGAGTATCCTGAGGTGTCATGTCAATGATGTGAGTTGGCATGATGTGTGGGTGGTGCTCTGGTGCTGTTGGAGTGTGTCCATGGGCCACTTGACTGGATGTGTGTTGCGATGTGTGGTGACAGGTGGGCTGTACTCCCCAACAGTGTTGACATGCTAACTTTGTTCTGGGTGGGTATCTTGTAACATGTATTGTGCATGTGTTTTGCTGTTCTGTCCTGTACTCCATTGCTTTTGACTGTGTGTCATTTCTGTCCTTCACAGGGTACTTTCAGATTCGTTTGGTCAACTGTGTCCACCGACGACGTGATTGCACATCCAGGCTGGTAGCTGTTGTGTCCCTACAGGTGATGTGCGCCACACCCATGGACTTCCTTCCGTCTACAGTTGTTGACTGTGTGCCCGCTGCCAGGTGGGGTTACCTTGCATCTGTAGTGGTTACGGCATGTTGCAACTGTGTAATAAACCTGTGCTTCACTTTGTGATGTGCGTTGTCTGTGGTCACACATTTGACTGCCATTTGCTTGCTGCACCTGTGGGCTACTTGACTACAACTGGGAATGGGTGTGGTGTCTGTGCATTGCACCGTCTTCCCTGGCAACATCAGTGTAGGCAATGAGTCAGATGGCCTAGGTGTGGATGTGTCGTGTAGCCCTGGTGGTGTGTCTCCCTCATGTGTGTCACGTTTCCTGTACTCACATGCCTGTGTTGTCCTTGCTGTTGCAGTTCGCATACACAGTGTAATTTTGCAGTTCATCATCCCCATAACAGCACCCACGTTGGAATCACGACAGAGGCAAGTATGGTGTATTAGTGTGTTTATTGTGATACATTTGTGTTAATAGTGCATAGGATGGGTTGTGCTGTACATGAATCTTGCAATCCCAAGTTCCTAGGTGAATTGAAAGTCCGGGTAGACAGGATCCCCAGTATCGGGGCCACAGTTGTCTGACACATTGGTCCAACTTGTACTCCCCATGCAATGTGTGGGAGTAGTGTTGCCGTCAACAGGGTGAACAGTCTGTGCACAAAGGCGAACATCCAGAACAGGTTCAGGCTTCCTGGGAGTTGCGCTTGGCCATCGGCCTCTCACTTTTCCCTCCTCGGACGACCCCTCTTCTTGGGGGGGGCCCTCAAGTGCAGGCTGCTGCGGTGCAGGGGACTCTCCGCCAGAGTCCTCCTCCCTCCCTGTGGCAGTTGCAGTTTGTTCGGCACGAGATGTTGTTGGCACACAGGGAGGTGTGGACTGGTTGCTGTTCATCTGGCGGAGGCATTGTAAAATGTCCCTGTGCACCGCCGTCATCTCATGCAGTGCATCCCACTTGGACTCCACGCGGGACATGTGTGAGTCCACACGGGACATGTGTGACTCCACGTGGGACATGTGGGAGTCCAAGCGGGCATGATGGGCAGCCTGCTGCTGTTTAATGTCTCTGAGGAGCCCCACTACCTGGCTGAGCTCTCCGGTGCTGGACTGGTACGCATCAGCTATGCGTACCAGTTGTGGGTCATCATGCACACCAGCAACGTCTGCAAGCAGCGACCTCTGTCTCCCACCCCTCCCACCACCCCTGCTGACATGTGCAGTGTGTGCAGTGGCACGCACAGATAACCCTGGTCCACCTTGGGGGTTGGTGGTGGTGGTGTCCATGGCCCCAGGTTGGTCCAGGGTCACTGTGCTGGTGTTGCTCCTTATTCTGTCCATGTCGGCAGGGATGGTATTCGTGGTGACAGTCGTTGTAGGGGTGGGTGCAGGGGGTGCAGCTGGTGGTCCTGCTGGTGCTGCAGCTGGTGGTCCTGCTGGTGCTGCATGTTGACTTGCACCGGATGTGCCAGGTTGTTCTTCATCGTCCGAGGAGGACAGAGGCTGTACGACGCCAGTGAGCTCGGCATCCTCTTGAGCCTGGGACTGGGACTCCTCAGCGTCTGCTGCTGTGTCCCCATCATCACCTGTTTTTGGGAGACACAAACAATGTATGTCATGTTTCTGCAGGCATCAATGGTTGACACACATGACAGTTGTGACTGTGCCTCTGGGTGCGGGCCTGTACATTGCATTGTCCTGAGTCGTCACAGTCAGGGGTTGATATTGGTGTGGCACATTGTCCTGCATTATTTGGGCATTTCTATGTATTTTCTGGGGTGTGAACATGGTCTGCATTGGTTGTGTTTGGTTGACAGCCTGCCCTCCTTCCCACCCACCCAGCCAGTCAGTTATCCCACCATGGAACGTGCTTGCGTTGCAGGGAGTGTAAGTTGTCTCTCAGGATGTCAGTCAGTGGTGTCCTGCTGTTTGTTGGTGCACAGTTGCCAGCAGGGCCTTGTGCTCCCCACAGCAGTAGCCAGTGTCAGCCATCTTGTGAGTCCTTCTCCACTTCCTGTGATGTGAGCATGGTTCAGGGTGGTGTTGATGGGACAGTTGTGGGGGTGAGCTATGTCTGTGACTACGACTCCCATCATGCCATTGCCTTCTCCCCCCTTCCCAGCATGCCCATGCTTCCTTCCTTTTGACTCTGCTTCCCTGTGGGGTGGGCTGGCTGTGCTGACAGGATGGCTGGGAGTGTTGTCCTGGCAGTTGTTTGGCTAAGAGTCCCAAGAGTGTCCCTGTGCTTCACACAACATAACCCAGGGTGGTGGTTCTTTGTGTGATCTTGTGTTAGGATGGGGGCATTGCATTCTACCAGGTGGGTTCTGTGGAGTTTGTGTTGGGGGGTGTGTGAGGGGAGGTGCTTGTGACTATGGTCAGTGCTGCAAGTCCCCCTTCCCACCCAGCCAGCCAGCCAGATATCCCACTATGGAACGTGCTTGCATTGCAGGGAGTGTAAGTTGTCTCTCAGGATGTCAGTCAGTGGTGTCCTGCTGTTTGTTGGTGCACAGTTGCCAGCAGGGCCTTGTGCTCCCCACAGCAGTAGCCAGTGTCAGCCATCTTGTGAGTCCTTCTCCACTCCCTGTGATGTGCGCATGGTTCAGGGTGGTGTTGATGGGACAGTTGTGGGGGGCAATATGTGTGACTGCGACTCCCATGATGCTATTGGCTACACTGACTTGGCCAGCATACACAGAATTCCTTCCTTTGAGTGGTCTTCACTGTGTGTTGGTGTTGTTGTGGTGGCTACATGTCTGGATGTGTTTGTTAGTTCTATTTGTGCCACTGCCTAGCTGTAGTTGTGGTTGTGTTTGTACATGTGTTGGCACAGTTGGATGTGACTTTTTGGATGGCATGTGTTGTGTTTATCTGACTGACATACACATTTTGGGATGATTCTGTTCTGGTTGCTGTGTAATTGCTATGAGTGCATGGTTTGACTCTCCCCTTGACAGTGATGTGTGTGTTTTGTGGCAGTATATTGTGTACATTTGTTGTGTACTCACCAGGCTCTGGGATGTCCTCTAGTCCATATACGCTCACTGGCGGAAGGATGGCCCGCACCTTCTCCTCCCAGGGCCTGAGGTATATTGGCTTGGCAGGAGGGCCACTGCCGGTGTATTGGCTGTTGATGTAGTCTTTCTTCAGCATGTCCCGTACCCTCCTGCGCACGTCATACCACCTGTTCTGGATGTCGGTCTTTGTGCGCCGACATGGTGATTGTGCGTTCACCCTGTTGATGATCCTCTCCCACATCTTGGTTTTCTGCGACATGGGGGTCTGTTGGACCAGTGTGCCAAACAGCTGTGGCTCCACCCTGAGGATCTCGTCTACCATGACTTCCAATTCACTATCTAGGAACTTGGGATTCTTCTTGGGGGGCATGGTGATGGGTGGTGATGGTGGGTGATGTGTGTGTTGGTGTGCAGGTGAGGGTGTGTGAGTGTGTGTTTTGCTGGGTGTATGTGAGGTAGGTATTTGTTGGTGTGCTGATGGTGTGTGGCTTGTGTGAGGGATGAGCTGTGGGTGTGTGGTTGCTTTCTCTTGGGTGCTGGCAGTGGAATGGCATTTGCAAAGGCTCATGGTAGTGATTTGTGTCCTTTATATAGGTGGAGTTGTGGGTGTGTCTTTGTTCTCTGTCCCCACCCCCAGTATTTATTGGCTTGGTAATTGCTTGTTTGGCCTTTTTTGGGTGATTTTTCCTTTGTGCTGTTTGTGTATGTTGGAAACGTTCTTGTGACCGAGTCGGACCCTGCATTGGTCTCGTACGGTGTTCTCCGTTTCGTTCACGCTGTGTTTGTGCAGTTTTCTATGCTGCGTACGCGTCGGTCGCGGTGTATTGTGTTGCTTCGGCTCGGTTTTGTGTGCGTGTCGGTCGTACGGCTTGTCCTCCGTCCGACTCGGTCGTGGTTTTCGCGCCTTGCATCGTACTTTGCGGTTTGGAGTTCGCGTGTACGTTTCGGTCGGATTTGTTCCGGGTGCGTGTCGGTCGGTTGGATTCGCGTGTTTTTCCGGCCGGATTGCTGCTTTCCGTGCGGCTCGGTCGGTCGACTTGGTTTCGGTACGTGTCGGTCGGATTTTTCGCGCCTTGCATCGTACTTGGCGTGTCGTGCGCCACGGGTACGTGTCGGTCGGTATTTTTTCCGGATCCGAGTCAGTCGGTGCTTTTTCCGGCCCGAATCGGAATCGACCCCTTAGTCTCAAAACCTCTCCCTCCAATCTATCCCATCCTGCCCTCAAATGGAAGAGGTCTAGTCCTTCTAGTGGTATGTCCATGGTTTATGACGGTCACTGGGGAATGCACAGATGTGCTCCCCTGGCCCCTGGTGTCCACCGGAGCCAGGCACCATGGCACACAACACTCTTAGAGTATAGAAATGTCCATATTCTCTAAGTGGCATTTCTAGGCGAGTTATGTCAAAACCTCCTTTAACATTTGAAAGGGTTTGACATGGTGAATCCATTGACGGGAAACATCATGAGGCTGCTCCACTGCAATCCACTATTGCATCCCGAAGTATTGTTAACTACTTCCCCATATTAACCTATGGGAAGAGCAAGCTTCATCGGTAGTGAAAATACACACAGGTATTCCTCACCACCTAGGCGCATGTGCGCTAGTGCGCACACAGACCTCCGTTGGCAGGTTGGACACATAGTCCCCAGCACCAGGGGTGCAAGTGTGCCCCCTCGAGTCTGTAACGGCAGACTGGACATGGGTTTAACTAAATGGGTGTCAGTGTGCATGCACCGCACACACAATCATGGGCACTATTGGTGCGGTTGTGCACCTACGGCAGCCTGCAATGGCAGGCTGCTCATGAGTTTACTCACAATAGATGCCCGTGCGCACACACTGGTCAGCATTGACAGGCCATGCACATGGGCTTGCCCTAGACCCTTAGGTGAGAGTGCGCGCACACCACCCTGCCCGGACCCGCTGGACACAGGTTGCCCCCTTTATTGGTGCGATATGCACGTCTGGCCTGCGACGACTGGCCTGACCCTGGTGTGAGACCCCGGGGATGCAGGTATGCCTTCACCGGCCCGCGATGGCAGGCTGGGCACCTATACAAATTGCTATAGGTGCCAGGACATATCCTTAGCCTGCAATGGCAGGTGGGACACATATTCGAAACAGCATGAGGGCCAGTGCGCACACCCATAGGTGTAAGTGCGCACTCCCCGGTCTGCGTTGGCAGACCGGCCCATGTTTCAGAGCATTGAGTCAGCGTCTTTCTAGCCTGTGTAGGAAGGGGCACAAACTTTCGCACTGCCTTTACAGTGAAGAAGTGCTCAAAGCCCTAAGGCCACTCAAGAGAATCGTCAACCCCCCAGGAGTATCTCATGGGAAGAGCCGAGCTCCAAGGCAGGGGAAGCCACATGTGGTGGGTTCCTCACTACCTGGGCAGTACCCGCTCGGCCTTCAGTCTACTACCGCCCCCATGCCCTCCAGGGCTTCCGTAGGGGGGTGCCCCCATTGTATGGGATGACCCAATCAGGGTTGGCTGAGGCGTAAGTGATGCCAACCTAGGCAGGGGCGCCCCACCGGCCTGCACTTACAGGTCCAGTACAAGGTTGACCAGCTATCTGGTGGGTGACACACTCAGTGCTACGTTCCACTATTAGCCAGTACGGTACCCGCCCGGGGCATGTGGTGTATCTGTTTATGGGGCGCACGTAGGTATGGAACCGAAACCCATCTCGTACACACCCCCTGCCCAATGTGGGCTACGCAGGCGCGTGCACCTTCCATCTGCAGTCCAGGGAGAAGGTGCCCAGATTCCTACGGTCATGCGAAGAGAGTTGGCAAAGACTAGGAGTGAAAAAGCAAAATGTTTTTGGGTAAATTCCCCTAAGAAGGGTCATGTCCAACACCCGCCAAAGTCACTGAAGTGCTGAAGTGGATTGGGTAATTATTCCGTAGTCACAAGCTCCCAGGAAAAGAGCCGCTCAGGAACTCTGTGCCCAAATGGGGATTGAGACACAACTAAATGGTGCAACAGTGCTGCTGGAAGGGATTAGTTCCCTGATGGGCCTTCAAGCCCATAGACATTACGAAACTCTTCCATGATATGTGAAATGCCAGATTCACCAGAAACTGACTGTTAGGTACCTGGAGAATTGATTGTACGACCATGAACTTTCACCCTTCCCGGGGATACTCGAGGAGGCCATAGTGTCTTCATTTGTTTGGGAGTGGAAAGCCCCTGGGTTGCAGCTTCACTTCTCTAATAGCAAGGTTGCACAAGACAGTCTTGTTCTCAAGTACCAGACCTCCCCTTGACATCTATTTCTTTTGATACAATTCAATGTCACCTGTAGGATAGGGAGGCCCCTACTGTGCATACATGGCATATAATTTCAGGGTGGCATTATACTGATTGCAGTAGACAGGACGCAAGCATGTATTGGAGATGGCTCTCCAAACATGGAATTGGGAGGTAATGCAGGTCAGGTGTTGCAAACGGAGGGTGCTAATATGAAAAGGTCTTAAAACTGGACAGTGTGGCATAAGCTACCCAAGCAGCAGCAGAGAAAAGAGGAAAAAGAAACCATTTTTGAGCAAAACATGTGCCTTGGCCATGCATAAGGAGTTATTTAGTATAAGCAAAGCTAGTTCTGATCCAAAGTAATGGGCAAAAAGTTGTAACTGGCCAGGCTCTGCATCACCATGAGGTAACGAGTGGGTTTGCATTTACTGTAGACCTCCGTGTGTAACGCGGGCCTAAAAAGCTGTAGTGAACAGCTTCAAAAGTGGCGTGCGGATGCCCCAGTATCAGTTGAGAATCGGAGAGTGCTAGGATGCAGATTTATATCACACTAATTACCCAATTTCAGTTACTAGTTGGCTAACATAGACTAGCAGGGCCATCTTAACAGCATTATAGGCCCCCAGGCAAAGCAGGCACTGGGCCCCGCCTACACAACCACTCACAGGAATAAAAATGTTTAACTGAAAATTAGTGTTAAATTCTGGTCTGCATGGGGCCCCTATGCTCATGGGGCCCCCAGGCAACTGCCCAGCATGCCCATGCCTTAAGACGGAACTTTAGACTTGTACAAGCAAAACTATCTTTATCGTTCAGATCCTCGTGGAATCCCGAGCAGGAGGCCAAGGATCTTGTAGAGCAGTAGACATGCGCTCCAAGTTCAGCTACTCCTCTGTCCTCTTAAGACAGGGCAGTCAGGGCCGGACTGGGAACAGCAACAGCCCTGGCAGATTGCTGCTCGGCCGGCGCTGGGAGCGACGGGGGGGCCTGGGGGGGGGGGTGCTAGCAAGAAGCATAGCTCCTGCTTTTGTTACAGAGGCCGATATTGTAGCACTGCCCCCAGTGACAAAACGGGCCCCCACGGGCACAAAACCGGTCTCCACCCTTCAGCCGACTGGGGAAATGCCCGGTTGCCCCTCTTGCCAGTCTGGCCCTGTGGGCAGTCCTTGTTGCAGAAACGTTGTTGTCCATGGCCTGTGGGCTCAGACATTTAAGTGTGTTTTTCAGGAAGGATAAAGAGGACACCTTCAGCACCTCCTCTGGAACACACAAACTGATTATTACAAAAATCTTTAAAACAAATGCTAAAACGAGTTGTACACTACAACAAAATCTGAATGGTTAATTGGACCTGAAAAAGCACGAATTAGAAAATGGGTTTTCCATTACACAAGAAAGGATGGGTAAAACACTTTGCAGCATTCACAATCTGTTGCTTTGTAATTTGTTAATTTATGCAGTAGAGAACTTGCATTCTTCTATGATAATGTGGCATAACGCCATTTGGAAGGCTTGCTTACATCCCAACTGGCAGTTGTGCTCCTCAGACCATTAGTTGAGACCATTAAGACTGACTGACTAAAATGCTTGTTTGCAATGGAGAGCCAGTTCGACTCCTGTCTTGAAGAGTGAAGCACGGAGCATGCCATTGAAGACTGCAACACACAAGCTAAGCCGACTCAGTGTCGCCCGGTGTAAGGCGTCACTGAGATCGTATAGTTCCAAGTCCATGCGCGGACAAGATGGACCCAGCAGCAGTTCTTATCACCTCTCCACACCTATGCTTTCGGCCAATGACAGAAACAGGACCCAAATTTGCTTCTTGCCATGGGGTTATGAGCAACTCAAAAATCTGCTGTAGTGGGCCTGCAGAAATGGAAGAGAGCATGGCGCGGGAAGAAAGTGAAAAAGGTATTGGCAAAGCCAATAGGTCTGGTGTTTAGTGCCAAACACATCTAGAATTAAAAAAAACAATGATGAATTATCACATGACAGTTTGTTCTCCAGCACCTCACACGACCACTTGATTCCAAGATCTACAGTCACTGTGGAGGCTATATATTTTATACACATTCAGTAGCTACTTACTTCACGAGAAATCTATTTTTGTAGCATACAAAGACTATAAAAATCCAACATAATACAAGTGTTTATTAGCCACTAGTTCAAATACAACATTCTCACAGACCTTGACATCATATGTGAGCATAGTAAATACAGGACTATAGTCCAAGCAAGAACCAGAGACGAAATAACTCAAATCAGTTAAATAACTGGAAATTTGTGATCAATATAGACATCGAATAGTCAAGGTCCAATTATCAAACAAAGTAGATTAGTTAAAATATTTATCCAGGTATACTGGGTGCTATGCCCTTGTTGTTTCTTCCACTAGGAAATCTCTTGTCTGTGCCCCAGTTTGCGTTTGAGACAGTCCTAAGGCTGAGCATGTGAATTACTAAGGCCTTGATTACGAGTCTGGTGGTCCACGGACTGCCAGAATCATGTGGGCGCGGTGGTGGTAGACTCCTTACCGCCCTATTACGATATGGGCAGTCGAACTGCCCATACCGAACTGGCGGTGTTCGAGTGGTCAGGAGGCAGTAATATGCTTGGCAGGACCGCCACGGTCCCGGCAAGCATGTTACAAGTTTCCTCTACACCACGGTTTTCATGACAGTTCCACTGCTGTGAAAACCGTGGCAAAGAGGAAACAAAGGGGGCCCTGCAGGCCCCCCAGGTGCCTCACGTCCTGTGGATGCACACAGGGGGGCACAACATGTGCAGTAACTGTTTTTTGGCGTTCCCATTGTGGGGCCCATTTTCAGGGCACCGCTGCGGGAACATCAAAAACAAAGCCCGCCATACAAGAGGAAACTCCAAATCTGGTGTGCGGTCTGACCTTGGCTTTGGCGGCACAGCGGACCTGGCGCCGCACTGCCAAAGTCGTAATCAGGCCCAAAGCAAGTAGTTGTCCAAGTCAAATGAAATTGACTTGATCTGTGAGTCCAAGAAGTTCGCAGAAGGTGACTTTAGACGTGAAAATGCATTCTCCATGCATAACATACCCAACAGTGGTGAAATATTATGCATGGGCAAATCCAAATTTAAGGGTTTTTAGTGGGCAATCAGGCAGGGAAACACTGGAAAATTGGGAGTTAATGGGCATTCACAAATGCTTTTCTCACCCATTCCCATCATGCCTGTTGTCGGGAAATGAGAAAATAAGAATGAGTTAATCCCTGCTATGGTTGGAATGAGAACAAAACACCCCCAAAGTTGTCAAGACTTAGGGAAAGATGTTTTTGGCGGAGAAATATTTTTCCCATTGAGAAAACAAAGTGGGCAAAAGCAAGAATGCAATGCATTTCACCGTGCACAACTGTATGCTATAAATAATTACGCCAGTGGAAATGCCTCCATGGAGGTGACATTTGGAATTCCCAAAAATTGTGCAGGGGTACTCCTGGAATCATGTGACTGTTGCATGGTCTCAGGAGTACATTTTAAAAACTCCTAAAATTTAAAAAAGTTGAAAACCGGTACTTGTGTAATGATGCAAACACGTAGGCTCACACTTACTAATTGTTTTGTGAGTCACAGCCTCACCAACTAACAAAGACACTCACTAATTCTTTTGTGCATCTCAACCTCACCTACGAACATACAGACTCCGAGACACTCCGATACAGGCTGGACAGTCACAACAAAGGGCAGCAGTGTCGGATCCTGCCGCTAAGTGAAATAAAGGAAAAATAAAATGATAATAAGTCGACGTTATTATCATTTTATTTGTTCCTGCGGCGGCAGCTTGCAGGGCAGGGCGGGGCTGCTCTGACAACAGGAACAGGGGGAGTGGTGAGCACACTTTGTAAGTGCTCATGAATGTTTGGCCGGCCAAATATTCATTCGCACTTTGCATGTTCTTCACCCAGGCTGCATTACAGCCTGGGTGGAGAACATGCTCAGGCTCCCATTCCCTGGCTGAGCGCCGAACCACGGCACTCTGACCAAACACAACCCTGCATTGCAGCATTGTGATTGGCTGTGGTGAGCCTATATGTGCTTCTTGTTCCAGGCTGGAGTGAGGGACTAAGGAGGAGAGACGCGGCGAGAAGGTACGTTTTTTGGTTGTTTTTTTTTACACCCGCTCCCTGCCCGTCCCCTGCCTCGCCACCCCCGATCCTTGCCGGCCGCCACTTAAAGGCAGTTTTCATTTTGTTTTATCATAGTTGTACATTGGTTGGTAAAGGCACAGCAGGAGGCTTCCAATAACGAATTATCATAATTGATTATGTCATATTTGAAATGATTTTAAATATAAAGCAGTAGAAATAATGCCTTACAGCCCCTGGATACTAAGAAGAGGTCGAAGGTGTACTTTCGTGCTATCATTCTAGCCCTGAATGTGCCACCACGGTTCATTGGCAAAATGAACCATGTTTCAAACTGAGGTTTGAGAGAGGTACCTCACACCAGCAATGCAAAAAAGCCCCAATGCCAAATGGCACCTGTTACAGAAGGGGCACAGTGAAGGTGAGTATACACCAGTGTACGCCTGTGGTTCGGAGACAATAACCTGAAGAGCAAAGTTTAAGATGAGAGATGTTTTAGAGGTTTACTTAATCTGTGCACCACTACCCCAGGGAAAATCTGTGCCTCTAGTTCCCCCATCCATCCTTACCCCAGCTACCTCAGACCTACAACTCCTGTTTTGTCGTATTTATTGATACTATGTGTTTTGCGTTATTATTTAACTCCACTGGTAATTTTGTACAATTGCAGCTGTGCTCTGTAAAGCGATATGTATATCATAACTACCTCAAAATTGTATCGGCAATCTTCCCACAATGTCCTTGTACACCTCGGCACATAATGTCACCACATATCTATTTGTACCCCAAATGTATCTTACATATTTCGGCTTATGCAATTTCATACCTCGTATACCTCATCACTTTCTATCACTATGTATCTGCATTTACTCCAAATGTATCTCAAGTATATGCTGATAACTCTGTGAAGCGCTCTGATGCCCTCGGGTCAAGTTTGCGCTATATAAAACTCAATAAATAATAATAAATAAAATAAACTTATGTATTGTTTTTGTAATGAGCTTCAAATGTTACCATTCATCTACTTTTTTCAAAGCTCATCAAAACCTGGGTTCAGCGTGTTTTTTATGGGATCCCCAATGGCTAATCGGGGATCACCAATGCTTAGACTTCTGTTTCAGGCTTCACAGGTGAGCTAATGTTGACTCACTGATGGACAGCATAGTGGCGATTCACTGTAGGGGACCTCAGGCCTTTCCTCTGGAATAGGTCCCATGCAGAAAACGCAGGGATTGATCAATATCAGAGAATCATTTAGCACTTAAGGATATATTTGCCAAACCAAGATTCAGTTTTCCGCGAGTCCTTCATTGAGTAAAAATCAGACATCTGTAAGGGGTTCCACCTGTAAGTAATCTCTGGAGTGCCTGTGAATCCTTCTCTTAACCAAAAATCAGCAGTCCTAGAGAATGTGGAGCTGTGAGCCAGAAACAGGGCCGGACTGGCCGTAGCGGGCACCGGGCATTTCCCCGGTGGGCCGGAGGAGTGGGGGCCGGTTTTGGACCGGAGGGCCCGGTTTTGTTACTGGGGGCCAGTTTTTCAGCAGTGTTCCCGCCAGCCCTCTCCCCCCAGCCTCCCCCCTCCCCCCCCCGGGCCGGTCGGACATAAGTGCCAGGGCTGGTTTGCGATCTAAGTCCGGCCCTGGTCAGAAATGCAAATTTGTTTCATTCACCACTAAAATCAGGGATATCTAATCTGTAACAAGCTCCTTTCCACCTTCAAAAAGGAGTAATATGCAGCTAAATTCCTTCAAGAAGCAGGGAATTTCAAACTATAATTTGTGTCCCTTTGTTGCAAATCAATGAATAGACAAGTCCATCTCCGGGCGTGGAATCAGCAATCCTTGCCAATTGCTTGCGGGTCTGGGTTTACAGTAGCCATTTCCTTCTCAGAGCAGAGAATCAGCAAATGCGTTTTCGAAAGGTGATATTAAAGCCCTGGTCCCCCTTTTCCAGATACCGCTCGCAACGCTCTCTTAACCACGGCCAGCTGCAGCCTCACATGATTCTTCAGCAATGAATTTTTCTGAAGGGTAATCTCGCTTGTCTGGAGGATGATGGGTCTATTTCTTTCTCTGGGCTTGAAGGACCTATAACTCACCCAGACGGTATACACCAGGGAGCCATTAAGGTGTTTCTCACCAGGGAAAGACTAACAGTAATAATTCCAGATGCCAAATACCATATTTCAAGTTTTTTTTTTTCTCCAAGACATATTTTGGGCTTAAATCACCAAGCACGTTACGCAGTGATTGAAATCCACTTCAGTCGATTTCTCATTGCGGAAGCTGAGCCAGTGGGCCATGTGTAGCCTTGCCAGCAACAGTGTGTGCGCAATCTTACAACCAAGCCTACGCTGTTCTACAAATACATCAATGACAAAACCTTGTTACCTTAACATTAAGGCTTGGATTGGAGGCACACAAATTCAATTTGTAAATCCCCACTTCACAAAGAGACGCTAGACTCCAGCTGGAGTGCTCACATTTATACCTTTTAGAATAAAAAAAGATAATCTGACATATTTATCATAATTGGCTCCTTTGCTTTCTTTAGGATTAAAGTCTGCTCTGGCGTCTGGTGTTCTTATCTGGATTTTGCAGGTGTTTGTAAACCAAATTCCATATGTTTGAACAGAAAATTGGAACTACATCTGTTTTGAATGCAGCCGTAACAGTACTGTGACCAGAGTGGACGGGACTTGCCTTCGTAGTCTGAGGAATATATATCATAGCCTTAGAGCCCGACATAGCGGGCTCTACCAGCCATTAAAGGCCCGCTCCAGCGTTAAAGGCCTGAGTCGAAGGCAAGGGCCTTTAACAAGGGAGCGGGCCTTTAATGGCCAGGTAGAGCTCGCTATGGAGGGCTCTAAGGCTATCAGAACATTCCGCCTCCAGAGGGCAGAATGTTCTAATTTGTCAAAACAAAGGCCTCTCGGAGCCGGAGGGGGTTGAAATACCCTCGGTCTCCGAGAGGCCTTTGTTCACAGCAACAGCTGTGAAAAGAAAAAAACATTGGAATGTTGCTCTCCAGGCTTCTACCAGCCAGTAGAAACCCGGAGCGCTCCATTGTTTTTAATGGAGCGATCAACATTCCAATGTTCTAAATATATATATATATATTGTAAGTGACTCATTTGATTTTCTGACTATTGATGCAACACTCTGATGCCTTCTCCTACTCGGAACAACAGACTTTGAAATCGAATTTAAATGTTAAAGAAACACAAACTAGTTGTAATTTGGAAATCTCTGTTATATTCACTAAATCCCCAACACATCTGCAGTGGAATGTTGAAATCATCATGGCCTTTTGCGATTAAAGGAACATTCCATTTAACAGACTGTAAAAAGCTAATGGGTTTCCAAAACTATCTATAAGTGCAAGAATTTTCTTTATAACAACTAAGCAAAAAGGAAAAGCTTTCAATTGGAAAGGTGTGGCTACAAGTGCTCAAATGAGAGAGCCATCAATCAGTCAATCAAACAGTACTTATATAGTGCGGCTTGTAACTCGCTAGGTATCCAGTCGCTGTGCTGCAGGTGTCAGTCAAAGAGCCAGGTCTTGAGTCCCTTCCTGAAGTCTGTCAGTGAGGGTGAGGTACGGAGGTGGAGTGGAAGGGAGTTCCAGGGGTCTGCAACCAGCTGCTTTAGGCGGATGTTGTCCATTTGCTCAAGGAGGTCGGTGGAGTTGGTGTCAGTGGGGTTGTCCAGGTGGAAGTTGAGGTCTCCCATGAAGACGTAGTATTCGGATTCAATGGCAAGTGGGGTGATGAATTCAGTGATGCTATCGCTGAGGCCGGAATGTGGTCCTGGGGGTCTGTAGGCGAGGGTGCCTTTGATGGTGGTTTTGTCGTCGGTGTGGAGCTGAAAGTTCATAGGTTCATGATCGGCGTGATTTCATCATTGTTGGTGGTGCAGATGATTGCAATGCCACCTCAGAGTCTGTTGGCACGATTGCGGTGCTTTATCTTGTAGCCAATGGGTGCTGCAGTGGCGATGTCGGGGGCCGATGCATGGGAGAGCCAGATCTCTAATGAAGGTCACATCAGGGTCGAAGGTGGAGATGGTGTCCCAGACTTTGGTGGCATGTTTGCAGAGCAATCTGGTGTTGATCAGGAGGCAGCTTAATTGTTCAGAGGAGGTCTCGGCTGACGGGGATTGTGAGAAGTTGGCCTGGTATATGCTGTTCACTAATTAAAGTGGACACCTTGCACCAGGGCAAATCGACTCTTATGGTAGATAGGTTTAAGACAACCTTTTAAAGAAAGCTATCCTAGTGGTAGCTGTGGAGAGCAGCCTTCAGGCTAAGTCTCGGAGGAATGTAAAGCAGCTTGTTTTACCATATAATCTCTTGAATCACCAAATGAAAAGACACCACACAGGTATATATATCAAATATATATGTATTTATTTCTAAATAACTCTCTACTAATCTCTTTATGAGATTAGAAGACAAACATATGCACAAATCAACGTTTCACAATAAGTTAAGCACAAAATATGGCTGGGGCCCTAGGGGCGTACCAGACCATATACTAAGTAAGAGACTTAGAAACAACGACTTGCAAGGATACAAGGCCTAGGGCCTTTAGAAGTGCTGGGGCCTCACGAAACCACCCAAGGCAGGTAAGTAAAGGACCCACGGGGGACGCGTGCAGTGTGGATACACAGGCGCGAATCGCCGTTAACTTCAATGGGGCAAGTCGCGGTCGGAAATAAAGAGTTTTAGGATACTTCGGGAGAACCTACAAGCAAGTCACTTACAGGGTAAGTAGTTCTAGGGCCCACACCCACAGGAGCACCGTAGTGCTGGAGTTACCTCACCCAGGGAAGCCGGGTGCACAGGTGTCCTTTGGTGTCGGGTCGCGGCGTCGATTTCAAAGGCGAACAAAGAAGACTTGCTGCTTGCGGGAGCTGAAGAAGTGTCCGGTGGAATCCAAGCCTGGATTCTGAAGAAGGATGACCTGAAAGCAGAGGGGACAGTGTTCAAAGTCACTAGGCAGTGACCCGGGGCAAGGAAGATGGATGCCCACCGTCTTCGGTCGCTTCAGGTCGGTTGTAGGTGCCTTGACTCTTCAGCCACGTGGTCCAGGAGGCGTCGACGATGACCAGGAGCTGGATTCGGTATGTCCCTCGACGTCTGCAGCTGACTGCAGTGTCGGCAACTCGATTGGAGCCAACAAGCCTTGGCAGCCGCAAGTCTCGGGGAGATGAAGAAAAGTCGATGGCGCAGACCAGCAAGGTCTGAGGGACTCACCCAGCGAGGGTAAGTCAGGGCAGGCCTGGAGCAACTAGGGGAGCCCTTTGGTTTCTTTAAGAAGTCTTCTGGGGACCCACAAGCCAGCGGGCAAGGGATCGCGAAGACACCTCGGGCGGAATCACTCAACAGGGGCCCACGGTCACTCGGGACGGTGTAGGCCTCTGATCTTCGGAGGGATTCCTGCTGGAGGTCGGGACCACACGTGGTCCAAAGCACAGGTTCGTAGAATGTTGTGAAGGGGTTGCACTCGACAATAGTGCACGGTACCCAGGGGTCGCGGTTCCTCGTCACTCGTGGGGTCCACTTGCCTCAGCTTCGCTGGGGACTCACGATGGCCTGGGAGAGGTCAGGAAATCCACTTCCTGGGCTGCAGGGACTTCGTACTCCGGCGGGAGCGGCGTAGTTTGCGACCGTCGTTGTCGTTTTTGGTGCCTGCCAAGCAGGGGAGTCACTCCTTGACTCCAAGGGAGATTCTTCTGTCTTCCAAAGGTAGTGGAACGTCGAAGGACCAGGATTCTTCTGTAGAGCGTCGTCCAGGGGTTATCTGCTTTGCAATGGCAAGGTTCCCCCTCTTATACTAAAAAGAGGGGATGGACTAGCTCTATGACCCCACCTATGGGAGGGTCAAGGGAGGGGTGGCTACACCCACTTCCCTTTGTCCAGTTTCGCGCCAGAGCAGGGGCAGGTAGCCCCTGAGCTGGTTTGAACTGGCATATGCACAGAGGAGCCTTCTGCTCCCCCAGTGCAGGACTTCAAAGCACTCTAAGAGTGCACCCACCCAGCCCCAATACACTAAACCCTGTCTGGAAGGTGGTTACACCTCCCTGTGACAGGATGCCTATTGTTGGGCTTCCTCCACTGCGAGTTTCGGTCATCAGCAGGAGGGCAGCCCAGTGTCTGTGACTGGTGGCATCCATTTTGTGATGCCAGGGCTCTTTAGGATTCTACCGCGTTTCCACAGCAGGCACATGTCTTATCCCTCTAGAAGGGTGGAATGCTACCCCCGCCGCCAAGATTGGCGGGGGGTAGTATTCCAAGATGTTTGACACCAAACACGACATGTTTTGATGCAGCCATTCCAAAGTTAGCATTTACCGCGAGGATATAATGCACTTAAGAGTATATGGTTTAACCGCATCCACAAACAGCACCAGAGAATAGACTCTGAGAGCTGCAGAGGGGCCCTGCTCAGGCAGAGGCACCCCCTCACATAGAAGCCACGCACCCTGCCCTCAGGATTGATAGGGCCTGCCTTAGGGGTGACTGATAGGTTTATATGTGTGTGCAGGAGAGATATAGGAAACCTATATCTCAGTGAGGGGTGCTAGCACCACCTCACCCAGGCTGCAGTAGCAGGCCTGTGGTGTCAGATTTAGACTGCTTCCCAGGGGTGGCATAACACATGCTGCAGCCCCTGGTAGGCCTGTGAAGTACCTATGCCCTTGGCACCTAAGGTACCATATACTAGGGACTCATAAGGCACCACAGTATCCAATCACTAGTGCACCTAGAGTGCACTCCATGTCATTTAGAGAGAGCAGATATACTGGGGCCCTGAATAGCAGGGTCCCAGTCCAACTAAGTCATAAACCAGCAAAACACCATAAAAAAAGTGGGGGCAACCATATAGTCAGATTCCACCTTCCTACATAACCCCCCAAACGAAAGGAGATAAGGCTAACCTTGGCCAGTTGAGCCTTTATTGACTAAGTGGCCATATAAGGAAGCACCTGCACTAGCATGGTTGCCCCCTGTCTTATGGTCCACTAAGCAATCCCTCACCCTCAGGGTATGAGAGGGTCTCCACCATGGGGAATCACTACCTGTGGTGTGCTTTGGTAAAGTACCAGGCTGGTGAGGTGTCTGAGTAGGGAAGTGTGGCCCTAGGAATGTTGGCCTCAGCTTTCTCAGCTCACTGGTCACCATGTATGCCTGTCTTTCCATGACTGAGTGGTACTCTGCTCTAAGGGTCAACCTTTGACTGCCTACAGCCGGGGGTTGGGTCCCTTTGGGTGGAACACTGGAGGGACATGGCATGTTTGGAACCTTTTGGTCCCAGGTTTGCCCTTGCCTAACAGAGTCCTTCTGGGGGAGGTCCCTACATAAAGGTATGGGGGATCCCTCAGTGGGTTGAGGAATTTCTACCTGGCTAGGGCTACTAGCCTGGGTGCCCCTAATCTGCTGATGGGGGGTTCCTCTGGACAGGGGGCCCTGGGGGTCCACTGACCTCCCTGACCTCTGCAGCCCTGGGCTGACTGAGGCAGGGTAGAGAGGGGCAGGTTACCTGCTCCAGACTGGGTACCACCTTGTAAGGGTCCTCTGCCATCAGGGGGTGGCCAGGCCAGGCCTGACTACCTCTGTGGCAGTTCCTTCACTAGGGGTAGGGTCAGTTCCCTGAGGAGGCTGACCCTTACCTACTGTCTGGAGGGAAGAAGACTTTTCTTCAACCCTTGTGCTCTCTTCTGGGGGAGAGTGGGCCATTCTTCCAGGCTCCATCTCTCCAAAATCTTGGGCTGGGGCTGTGGCCATCACAGCCCCACTAACCTTTACAGGGACACCCAACATCTTCAGATGGGTTTGGTGTTCAATTTCAGCCCAGGCTGAAATTTCCAGATCATTGCCCATCAGGCAATCTACAGGTAAGGTTGGGGACACTGCCACTCTTTTGGGCCTGTGACCCCTCCCAGCTGAGATTGACTATGGCCATGGGGTGATCTGTTCTGACACCATCAATGTTGGTCACCTGGTATTTAAACTCAGGTAAAAGCTGGTGAGGGGGACTAGTTTCCCTGCCACCATGGTGACACTAGCCCCTGTGTCCCTAAATGCCACAGCTTTCTGACCATTAATTATTGGCTCCAGTCTGTACCTGCCCAATGCTATGGGACCCATGGTAAAGGTGGCATATCCTACACCACCATCAGAATCTGAGGAGTCTGTTGAGGGGGTCCTGTCTAAACTAGGGCCCACCTCTGTTCCTCTTGCAAAAGCACCTAACTTTTTGGGTGCACTACTCCCAACTGGAGGATTACTACTGGTAGTACCAGGAGGGGTGGTAGTAGTTGTTGGAGGAACATTTTCTTTATTGCCATTCCTGGGACAACTGGGATCAGATTTCCAGTGCCCAGGCTTTTTACAGACATGGCAATAGGGTTTCTTTTCAGGAGAGGAAGGAGTTTGGGACCCACCCCAGAAGAGGAATTTTGGGGCCCTGTAGTGGACTTATCCTTGGATTTATCCCCACCTTTCTCTTGGGACTTGGTAGAATCTTTCTTGTGGTCACCACCCTGATTCTTAGGCCTTACTCTGGTTCTGACCCATTTGTCTGCCTTCTTTCCCAATTCTTGGGGAGAGGTCAGATCAGAGTCCACCAGGTACTGGTGTAAAAGCTGGTTTTGACAATTATTAAGGATCTGTTCTCTCATCATTAGATTATAAAATCCTTTGAAATCAGTAACCCTACTGCCAACCAGCCAACCCTCCAGAGCCTTGGATGCACAATCTACAAAGTCTGTCCAGTCCTGAGTCTGTGCCTTCTGGGTATCTCTGAACTTCAACCTGTACTGCTCAGTGGTTAAGCCAAACCCATCTATCAGTGCACTCTTCAGGACCTCATAATCATCAGCATCCTCCTCTCTAACAGTGAGGAGCTTGTCTCTTCCTTTGTCTGAAAAGGAGAGCCACAAGATTGCTGCCCACTGCTTTTGGGGGACCTGCTGTACTCTACAGGCCCTCTCCATAGCAGTTATCCACTTGTGGATATCATCCCCACTCTGGTAGGGAGGAACAACCTTGCTCAGGTTCCTATGGTCAGGAATATATTCTCTGCCTCTAGGGACACTGTTGCTGCCACCAGGGGTTCTAACCCCTCTTTTCTAGAAGCTCTCTGGATCTCCAGGGCTTCCCTATCCAGTGCCAACTGCTTGGTTCTGAGGGCCACTCTGGCTTCCTCATACTGGAGCAGTTTGCACCTTCTCTCAGAGGAGGTCTCTCTTAAGGAAAAGTATGAGCTCCTCTGTTGGACAAATTCTCTGCCAGAGTGATAAGAGTGGTCAGATTCCCTGGAAGGGGATCTGTGCCTCTCCTCCTCTCTGTCAGTTCTCTTAGGGAGAATTCCTCTGTCCTTTTCAGGCCCCTTGGAGCCTGGCCCTTCAATCACAGAGTCTTGGTCATTCTGATTTTCATCATCTGACCCAGATACTATGACTGACCCACCCACTGATTCAAACCCTTTAGCTCCTAGAGCCAATCTAAGGTCATCTGCTGTCAGCAGATCTATCAGGTGCAGGGTTGAGGGACTCTGTCCTATCCTCAGGTGTCTGTCAACACACATGGCTCTCAAGTCAGAGAAAGCCATGTCCTTATACTGAGGCTGAGTGGATCCACTGGGTCCACCCTTTAAGGACATTCTAGTGTTGTGCAGTGTTGTACTACCTACACTAGTTTGTGGCCTACTGATCCTAGCTTGAGCTGTGGAAAGGGTGTGCTATCCCTTGGCACACAGCTCTAAGTTCAGTAGAACTTATTGATACTAAGCTTGACTTTATATGTACCTTGAGTACCTATAATGGTTTTCAGTTAGTAATTCAAATAGAGATTTTCTGGTAAAACAATGGCAAGCTGGAATCCCACACGCTGCCCACCAATGTGAGAAGTTGGCCTGGTATATGCTGTTCACTAATTAAAGTGGACACCTTGCACCAGGGCAAATCGACTCTTATGGTAGATAGGTTTAAGACAACCTTTAAAGAAAGCTATCCTAGTGGTAGCTGTGGAGAGCAGCCTTCAGGCTAAGTCTCGGAGGAATGTAAAGCAGCTTGTTTTACCATATAATCTCTTGAATCACCAAATGAAAAGACACCACACAGGTATATATATCAAATATATATGTATTTATTTCTAAATAACTCTCTACTAATCTCTTTATGAGATTAGAAGACAAACATATGCACAAATCAACGTTTCACAATAAGTTAAGCACAAAATATGGCTGGGGCCCTAGGGGCGTACCAGACCATATACTAAGTAAGAGACTTAGAAACAACGACTTGCAAGGAGACAAGGCCTAGGGCCTTTAGAAGTGCTGGGGCCTCACGAAACCACCCAAGGCAGGTAAGTAAAGGACCCACGGGAGACGCGTGCAGTGTGGATACACAGGCGCGAATCGCCGTTAACTTCAATGGGGCAAGTCGCGGTCGGAAATAAAGAGTTTTAGGATACTTCGGGAGAACCTACAAGCAAGTCACTTACAGGGTAAGTAGTTCTAGGGCCCACACCCACAGGAGCACCGTAGTGCTGGAGTTACCTCACCCAGGGAAGCCGGGTGCACAGGTGTCCTTTGGTGTCGGGTCGCGGCGTCGATTTCAATGGCGAACAAAGAAGACTTGCTGCTTGCGGGAGCTGAAGAAGTGTCCGGTGGAATCCAAGCCTGGATTCTGAAGAAGGATGACCTGAAAGCAGAGGGGACAGTGTTCAAAGTCACTAGGCAGTGACCCGGGGCAAGGAAGATGGATGCCCACCGTCTTCGGTCGCTTCAGGTCGGTTGTAGGTGCCTTGACTCTTCAGCCACGTGGTCCAGGAGGCGTCGACGATGACCAGGAGCTGGATTCGGTATGTCCCTCGACGTCTGCAGCTGACTGCAGTGTCGGCAACTCGATTGGAGCCAACAAGCCTTGGCAGCCGCAAGTCTCGGGGAGATGAAGAAAAGTCGATGGCGCAGACCAGCAAGGTCTGAGGGACTCACCCAGCGAGGGTAAGTCAGGGCAGGCCTGGAGCAACCAGGGGAGCCCTTTGGTTTCTTTAAGAAGTCTTCTGGGGACCCACAAGCCAGCGGGCAAGGGATCGCGAAGACACCTCGGGCGGAATCACTCAACAGGGGCCCACGGTCACTCGGGACGGTGTAGGCCTCTGATCTTCGGAGGGATTCCTGCTGGAGGTCGGGACCACACGTGGTCCAAAGCACAGGTTCGTAGAATGTTGTGAAGGGGTTGCACTCGACAATAGTGCACGGTACCCAGGGGTCGCGGTTCCTCGTCACTCGTGGGGTCCACTTGCCTCAGCTTCGCTGGGGACTCACGATGGCCTGGGAGAGGTCAGGAAATCCACTTCCTGGGCTGCAGGGACTTCGTACTCCGGCGGGAGCGGCGTAGTTTGCAACCGTCGTTGTCGTTTTTGGTGCCTGCCAAGCAGGGGAGTCACTCCTTGACTCCAAGGGAGATTCTTCTGTCTTCCAAAGGTAGTGGAACGTCGAAGGACCAGGATTCTTCTGTAGAGCGTCGTCCAGGGGTTATCTGCTTTGCAATGGCAAGGTTCCCCTCTTATACTAAAAAGAGGGGATGGACTAGCTCTATGACCCCACCTATGGGAGGGTCAAGGGAGGGGGTGGCTACACCCACTTCCCTTTGTCCAGTTTCGCGCCAGAGCAGGGGCAGGTAGCCCCTGAGCTGGTTTGAACTGGCATATGCACAGAGGAGCCTTCTGCTCCCCCAGTGCAGGACTTCAAAGCACTCTAAGAGTGCACCCACCCAGCCCCAATACACTAAACCCTGTCTGGAAGGTGGTTACACCTCCCTGTGACAGGATGCCTATTGTTGGGCTTCCTCCACTGCGAGTTTCGGTCATCAGCAGGAGGGCAGCCCAGTGTCTGTGACTGGTGGCATCCATTTTGTGATGCCAGGGCTCTTTAGGATTCTACCGCGGTTCCACAGCAGGCACATGTCTTATCCCTCTAGAAGGGTGGAATGCTACCCCCGCCGCCAAGATTGGCGGGGGGTAGTATTCCAAGATGTTTGACACCAAACACGACATGTTTTGATGCAGCCATTCCAAAGTTAGCATTTACCGCGAGGATATAATGCACTTAAGAGTATATGGTTTAACCGCATCCACAAACAGCACCAGAGAATAGACTCTGAGAGCTGCAGAGGGGCCCTGCTCAGGCAGAGGCACCCCCTCACATAGAAGCCACGCACCCTGCCCTCAGGAT
Organism: Calotriton arnoldi; assembly: GCA_963921515.1. Taxonomy (NCBI): domain Eukaryota; kingdom Metazoa; phylum Chordata; class Amphibia; order Caudata; family Salamandridae; genus Calotriton; species Calotriton arnoldi. The sequence continues at coordinate 3,732,692 of CAWUFW010000435.1, read as the reverse complement.
TGATAGGGCCTGCCTTAGGGGTGACTGATAGGTTTATATGTGTGTGCAGGAGAGATATAGGAAACCTATATCTCAGTGAGGGGTGCTAGCACCACCTCACCCAGGCTGCAGTAGCAGGCCTGTGGTGTCAGATTTAGACTGCTTCCCAGGGGTGGCATAACACATGCTGCAGCCCCTGGTAGGCCTGTGAAGTACCTATGCCCTTGGCACCTAAGGTACCATATACTAGGGACTCATAAGGCACCACAGTATCCAATCACTAGTGCACCTAGAGTGCACTCCATGTCATTTAGAGAGAGCAGATATACTGGGGCCCTGAATAGCAGGGTCCCAGTCCAACTAAGTCATAAACCAGCAAAACACCATAAAAAAAGTGGGGGCAACCATATAGTCAGATTCCACCTTCCTACATGGATGGTGTGGCACTGTTTGCTGCGATGGTGGTCAGTTAAGGGGTGGAGGTGAACTGGCAGCGGATGCAGGTGAATGGTCCAGCTGTGGAGTGAGGCAGCAGTTGTTGTTATGTCCGGGTTCCAGGCCACTGAGAACTGTGTATTCATAACCACAGTTCATTCTATCCTCTTGAGAGGACACAGCAAAAAGCTAGGCCTCACATGCAAATTGAGGGTGGTTGGTAGACTACTATTTTCAGGAATGTGTTGCTTCTACAGAGCAGGCAGTTGGGACTTGTCAAGGCTGCCACTGGAGGGAGCCTCCACCAGTCACTGCTGATTGTTGCTGTGATATTTACAATGCAGTATCCTTCTTTTACCAATGGTCCAAATCTTGTAGTAGTAATATTTTAATTATCATAGTAGTATTTGTTAGAAAAAAAATGTTTGCATACTTCACCACAAGATACATGTGCATACCTGACCATGTAAATATGTGTGCTTCTATGTACAGATGGGTGCATTTATATATGGGTTTATTTTATCCACTAAAACTTTGCAGAGTGTAATGTGCATAGATGTATATATAATTTAATTATTTTTTTTGTAACAAAAAAATAAATAAATGTACTCCCTTTAATCTATGTCCCATCCCTCTTCTTTCTGACTCATCCCAAACCTTTTCTGACTACTATGAACACCCAAACATCCTTTTCAAACATCCGCCTCCTTTTTAGCCTAATCACCCAACTCACAGGTGCACATGTCCACTATTCCCAAAGGCAAGTTACTACTTCCCTTTTCTAATCCATTACCATCATTCTAACCCAACTTCAAAATACTACTAAACACACCGGAACTCAAGAGCACAAACTTAACACAACTAATCCACAAGGAGAAAAAGAAACAAAAAAACCCCAACAAATGTTACTAATCTACTAACTATTGAACTCTAATCATGGGTTCCTGAGTGGCTTGCTACTCACGGCAAAGCACTTTCAATGCCTCATCAACGGTGGTAAGTGCAATATAAATACAATTAGCAATTAGAATTGATGATGAATTCATCTCCTATAAACAGACCAGTATTTTGTTGGTCTATCTAGGACTGTGCACAGTGGGGCACTGCAGACTCTCTAAGATCCATGTGGGCATGCGGTGTGGTACCAGGGTACTCCAACCACTCTCAGGAAGGGAGTCACAGAGGCCGCCTCTTCATGAGCGAGCACCAGACAGGAGACATTTCTGGTCTAGTATTGCCAGGCAAAAACAGCCAGGCATTTATTTCCAGCTATCTCTCAGCTCTGCTGTTCCACCTCATTCCACACCATGCTAGGCTCAGGTATTATAAAAGTATCAATGCCGAGGAGTTTTAGGCAACATGGTGCACATTCAAAGATGCCTCCGACCTCAAAGCCCTCCTTGAAAATTGCAACCAAGACACTTCAAAATGGTTAAAACAGTCAACAAGACTAAAATCACCAAATGCATTAGAGAAGTTTCAGACTATAAGAGGGAGGTTGTGCACATTTTTTGAGAGATGACCAACCCTAATGTTCCAACATGAGCCATGTGAGGCCTACCAGCACTGCACATACATCTTCCCTTTTTTAATCTCAGATCACTAAAAAAAAACACCACCTCAAAACCATCCACGTAACCTCTCATTGACCTCCCTTAGCCCAAATCCTCTTTCACTGTTTTTCAGCAGAATCTACAGGAGGAGTATGTAAGCCTGGTCTGAAAACCAAAAGTGCCTACCCAACTAGTGGAGTCCTGCTGTGCTTCCTAATGTGGAAGTCACATTGGGGTCATCAGCGGCGGATCATATATGATACCACTGCAGGCTAAAGACTCAGGGGTCGATTCCGATCTCGGCCGGTAGGGCACCGAATCGGATTCGGCTGAACCGGATCCGATTCGGAGCCCTTTTTCCCGACCGATTCGTACGTGCGTCCGGGCGAACGAGTACGATGCGAGCGCGTGCGAATTCGCCGACCGACTCGTTCGCGGGTCCCAACCGCTCCGACCGACTCGCACGGATGCGCCTCGCACCGCGCAATGGAGACGTTCCCCGGCCGGGCAAGTACGATGCGCGCCTCGAGCAGTGCGACCGACTCGCGCAGTCCGGCTCCAAAGAGCAGTCGGAGCCGCACTTTGGGGGTCCGTGTCGGACCCCCCTGTACGCGTAGCCACGTGAGTCGCACACAGGGGGGACCCATGGGTCCCACCTACCTGTGCATGTACGGCGCGAGTCGCTTCGCCACGTACCCGCTGTAGGGGGGCCCTTGTTCGCCTCGCACCCATTGAGTCAATGCGAGCCCGCGTACACGTTGTACTACCGGCTCCCATTGACTTCAATGGGAGTCCGACCGAATCGAGTCCGATAGCATACGGACGCATCGTACTCGTTCGGTCGGGCTGCTAGGGTCCGATTCGGTCGGAAATCTCTCCGGGTCCGGCTCGGTCGGAGAGATTTCCGGCCCGAATCGGAATTGGCCCCTCAATCTTATTCCGCTCCGCCCTGATTTCAACACTCTTCTACTTACCCTCTTTACCCAGAGCACATCATCTGCCCGCTACTAAGAAAGGCCTAATACCAGTCCAAAAGTCAACACCATCTGGTCCAGGATTTCCCAACACAGTCCTGCTCAAACGCCCTTGTGTTTCTCTTTCTCTTACCCATTTTGTCCACCTTTCTCTATTGAGATGGATGTGAGGGAGTTTGGAAAGACCAGGATTTGCAGCAAGTCCACGTCTCAACAAAAAGCAGGGCCATAAGAAATCACCTCTCGCTCTACCCAACCCTTTAGCAACCTATGATTCCATAGCCAGATATTCCATAGAGCAGTTCAGTAGAATGGGCCGAAGATACTGGATCTGCTTTTAGATTGATTTGATCTTTTCTGTCAAACCACAGCCAGCAAGTTTGGATTGGATCAACGGAATGCTCAACAAGTGCTGTGACAGTCGGACCACCCCAGGCGACCTCCCCATCCATGCTGCTTTTTAACGTATGTCTGCGACTACGTAAATAGACCACCACCCACCACTCTGAAAGCTCAGAACCTTGGAATAAAAACTTCAAAAACTGCCACTGAAAAATATCATCCTCCACATCACTGCAATGGTACAAGGCAAGAATTTTCTGCTCTCCATTCCCAGAGGAATCTTCCTTTTCCTTTGTACTAACCATAGGATGGCACTCTAAAGAGCCTCGATGACGTCTTGGCGGCACTGCTGCAATATTATATATACGGGCTCTCAAAGAAGCTTGCTGCTACTCAGGTAAGACTTTAAAACCAGGTGCCTTGAGTAGGTTTAAATCTGTAGGGTCATTAACACATAAAGCCCACTTTGAACGTGTTTTGCACTAGATGTAAAGATTAAGTTGAAGGTCCTTATGACTGCCCATAAGGCCTACTGGGGCAAAGGGATAGCTTTAAAAAAACAACTACTAAAGCAGTATGTTCCTAAGAGGATTCAATATTCAGTAACATCACAAAGTAACCAATACTTAATTTGAGCAGGTGGTTTCTGGTGCTCAGCACTCGCACTTAATTGTCAACAGTGGGACTTATGACAGCCAGCCACGTGGTGGCACTGTTTGTCCAATTTCGTGATGAACACAACAACAGTTGCTTAATAATTCTATATACATTAG